>OX940988.1:32755130-33355130 GCA_954871275.1 Leptopterna dolabrata | reverse complement strand
GGTCTCCATACTCATTTATATCCTCAGTCAATCCTGGGCCAGAAGAAGAAATCGTCGCCGCAACAATCTGTGAATGAAAGGTTGCACACAGCATTTTATTAATTTCTTTCGTTGGCCAAACTAGGTAGGCATTTTAGAAACAGAGATTTGCTTTTCAATAAATTAATTTATTATTTTAGTGAAGCGTAATTTTTTTATGCCAAAACCCATACATATTTATGAGGTACCTAATCAATGCAAAGGATGAATGGCCAGTCTACTTATCAGAGGAGCACCCCAAATGTGTTGATGAAATAGTTACAACAATAATTTATACGTCTGAACGTTAGAGTCTCTAGTTAAGTAGTGATGATAATGCTGGTCCTGATATTGTTGTATGGTGAAGGGTGGCATAGAAATGGCATCAGTCTGTAGTATGGTCAAGACAGCGAAAGAGGGTTCTGTGGTTTTAACCTGTCCAGCTGGAGACGGCTGAGCCTGATGAGTAGACCTGATTAATGTCACCTAAATTTGCTAGTGGCTACTACCATTTTATGTGCATTTTTTTGTTCGTATGAACAGAGAAAAACTAACACCAGCCTGGTGGGATAAACAAACTGCTTCAGTGAAGCCTGATATGAGACTGGTCCAGGGAAGGTGAGGGCAGATGACCCAAGCTAGGAGATGAGAGTTCAGGCTGGACTCAGGCTCTGGGGCATCAACAGTTCCTCACTTCACCGACCAACTTATTAGGGTTAAACCTTTTGAACTTACAATGATGATAATAATGGAAGATAGTCTCTTTAAACATCAGGCTGTGAGTACGAGATTAGTCTCTTTAAACATTTATTTATTTATTTATATTTACACGGGCAAGGTGCCCAATTTACAGAATTTAACTACTCATACACCCTAACATAATATACACCCGAATAAAAATAAACAAAAACACAGCAAATTCAAAAAATATACTATAAATCGTTCGGTAAAAAGAAGAACCATAGCTTCGCGCAAAAGCTCGGTCTCATGTGCATAAGACATTAGTCGCACAAACATGTGCACAGACATTAGTCTCTTTAAATTTTGAGTACAAGATTGTTGTATAAATATGGCGGTTCAACTGGATCTCCCTAGCACCTAGGACTATGACCAGCCGGGCAGTGGAGGGGTCCGATGACAAGCTTGGCAGAGGCGGAGGCGGGGGCAGGATGACAGGCCTGTCACGGGATACTAAACCCGCACGACACCAGATCCGCGATCCGCTTCCTCCCCCCCCCCCTACCCCTCACCCTTCCCCCTGTCTTATAAATAAAACGATTATATTTTACCTACCTACCCGAACAAGGTGAGCGGTAGTCAAAAGGAGGCTTATGGTTATTGTAAAGAGATAACGCGCCACGAGCGGCAACTATTATTTAGCGTGGAAAAACATCAAATTGAAGGCCTCCATCGTAAGAATAAACTCCACCCAATTTATGTTACCCCTTCTTCTCTAAATGCGTGGTATTATGTCGTGCATGGGAGGTAACAAATTACAAATAATATTATTTTTTTTAAAAATGTTATTCATTCTTAATTACATGCACAGAAAACAACTCTAAGTTTGTGTTTAGTTGGAGTGGTTTTTATCTTGTCCAATTTAACATTGAATTTATAGTTTAAATCTACATTTAGCTCTTTTATTTCTTTTTCTAACCAATAATTCGATACATACAATCCATCTAGATTTTGGAACTGTAAAATATAACGAAACTTATCTCTGTAATCAATTTGTTTGATTCCACACACTACTAATTCTGCCCCTTCTTCCAGCTCTTCCAGCCGACGGCACTTTCTTGGACAAACTTTGCCTTTTATTTCTTGCATGCCAAAGGTGGATACTTGCTCCACTTCGTCCTGGTTGTAGGGGAAATCTTCTGGTTTTTTCCATGCATCTGTTAGTAGTTTAAGATGCTCTATCTTCGAAAAAAAATGGTTATTAAAACTGGTAAGTCCATTTGTTGTAAATGTAAAAATTGTTTCTTCTGTCGCTAAATGCACAATGTCCAGATCGTTGTTGGAGGTTAAAACAAATCCCTCTTTTGTTAAATTTTGTCTGTCCTTGTAGACCTCCATTAGCCACGATTTGTACTTCCCTTTAAAGAAGTAAACACTTTTATTCCCATCTGTTTCTGCAAGTATTCCAACAAAGGTGTATTTCGCTTTAGTGTTAACGGTAAATGCGGAAACCTGGTAGTCTGCATGTATATCCAAATTCTTCCAAGTCTTGTTAAAATATGAGACCATCCTCTCTCTTGCCTCTCTAATAATTTTCTCTTTCTCCTGCATTTCTTTGTATTCCTCTTTTAAGGAAGCAGCATGTTCCATGTATTCCAATTTTCTTCGTTTCGAATCGATTTCTTCCAGTTCCAGTTTTCGTTTCTTCGCAGACAGTAGGTAAACAGCGGAGAGTGGTTCTATCTCCTTTAAAATGTAGGGTTGCAGCCTGTTGTTAACATTCGTTCCCTGTCATCCTGCCCCCGCCTCCGCCTCTGCCAAGCTTGTCATCGGACCCCTCCACTGCCCGGCTGGTCATAGTCCTAGGTGCTAGGGAGATCCAGTTGAACCGCCATATTTATACAACACAAGATCCTTAACTAATTACAATTTAATTTTAACTACCTAGTATAAGCTACTAGTTTCAGAGCATTTGGGTTTGTTGTATAATTGTTTGTTATTATAATAATGATAGTTTGTGGTATATTGGGTTTTTATGTTAGGTTAGTTATTTGGTTAGTTGGTTTACGTTTACATCATGTTGCTTAATGGCAGCATAGTTGCAGCTTTCGGTAAGTTCAAAATTTTATAATTTTCATGAAATTTGCATTTTAGTTAAGTAGTTTTATATATTAGGTTTAGTGTTTATTCTTTATTATTTGATAGGTATTTTGTATAGAAGTTATGGTTCTAGTTTACGAGGGAAAATTACCTTATAAGTTTCAGATAGGTAATTAGGCTTTATCACTTGAGTTTTGGCCAAATGAGTTTTTATTTTATTTTATTATTTTATTTTTTTAACTTTTCCTTCATTTCTTATATTCAACTTCTATTGCAACAGCTCAACGTTGCACAAGTTAGTCGTGTGGCTCCTGCCCTCTATTACGTCATTTTATTCGAGAGTAGGTAAAGAGGTGTGAGGCTTGGAGCGATGCTTTTTTCGAAATTTTATTTACCACAATTTACCAAATGTTCACACATACTTGACGTTCCCAAATACTTCGAATAGTCGAGGTGGTTGTTTCTTCGCTACCATAAACCTGCGGTCGAGACGTGCCTACGGCCAGGTTGTCGTGCCTACGGCGGACCGCCTTTGACGAAGGTGTTTCACGTACGCCTGGTTTATGGGTTTCAGACGCCGTTAACGGCTAATTGAGATGAGAAAGGAACCTCCTACGGTCAATGGACGTAAAAAAAAAAAAAATCGGATTCCTTTTCCCCCTTTTCGAGGTACAAAGACGAATCCCGAGGGCAGGACATTCCGGTGCCTTTCAAGGGGCGAATTCCAGAAATGGTCACCCCCGCAGGTTCTGCCGACCCTCAAGACGCATTCCTGGAGAGGGTCCAGCGCAGTGATGTTGTGCGATCATCATTGCACGATCTCCTTATCACTGTGACCACTATGACTTTCTTCTTCCCCTCACTGAGGACCAGGCAGAAACATACGCTCATATACAAATCTAAGCAAATCCAGTTTTTGGTTTATTATTTTCAATAATTTTGGAATCAATAAATTATGAGAAAAAAAAGTAATAACCCCCCTCAAAATTTGATGGTTTCCGTTTCAGGGTACGTAGAATCCGAAAATAGCATTAAAAAACGCTCCAAATCATTACAGAAGGGTTTATTATTATGGACCTGCATAGATTCCCTTCAGCGCAGGTCACTGTTTCCTGTGGTCAATACCTACCGTCGTGCTCCCCCCCCCCCCCCCTCGCCCCCCCAGGAAAGCCCTAAAATCGATTAACCACTTAGAAAATGGAGCCGTACAGTGGAATGGCGGATGAGGTTGTGAACTGGTTAGAAGAAACGTCCCGTTGAGACACAAAAGCCGTCTCAACGCGAATTCCGAGGTATTCAAAAGGGCAATTCAAAATTTCGAGTTTGCTGATGCGCAGTAGTCAGCCATACAATGACCCAAGTGTTTTGAAATTCACAGGTCTTTGCTGTGAATATCCTCCACCATTTTCAACACTCTTCCGCACATCGCAACAGGGACACAGACATCTTTAGTACATTATTCCCCACAACAATCCCATATTGGGAACAATCCCAATATGTGAAAACATATTGGGAACGTATAGCTTATGAATCTAGGGACATGTCCCAACAACGTCTATAAGGCCTCAATATATATTATGACGGCCCATTAAAAACAATGCCCCCCCCCCCCCCCCCATATTGGGGCACATTAAACCCCCACTGCCCAATATTGGGTAGGACCGAAATTAATGAAATTTGGTTTGTAGGTCCCGTTTTGGGTCTAGTTGGTCCGCGAAGCTCTGTGTTACTGTCAGTCATCTCTTAGGCGTGAAAAATAGTGTTGAAATTTTCAGAACGCCGTAGCTCAAAAATTTTCAGAAGGGGTTTTTTTTACAGTAGAAGGTTTTTTTACGTTTTTAAATTGATCTTGAACTAAAGAATTTTATGAGACCACCCGGAGCATTGTACTGTTCTGTGATACTACCTATTTGAAAAAATGATGGCTCTTTTGGAGTTTGTTGACTTTTGCAACTTGAACAAACGATAATATATGCTTCATGAATAACAAAAAATAATTAGTGACTGAATTATTGAATCCCGCGCATTTGTATGAAACTGTAATCCCCGGGCCGGCTGCAGTACTCGATTTAGGGCTTTCGTGGGGGGAGCACTAGGGTATTGACGAAGAAAACAGTGATCTACGCAGAAGGGGCATCTATACAGGTAAATTATTACACAAATGTTGATTGCACAACGGTTTCTTACACAATGGTTTATTACTCAATGGTTTATTGCACAACGGTTTATTGTTTACTTTATGCTTCATGAATTACAACAAATAATTAATTATTGAATTATTGAATCCCGCCCATTTTTATGAAACTGTAATTCCCGGGCCGGCTCCAGTACCTACTCGATTTAGGGCTTTCCTGGGGAGAGCACGAGGGTAGATATTGACTACAGAAAACACGGATCTACGCCGAAGGGGCATCTATACAGATAAATAATAAACCGCTGTGTAATAATCTGCAGCGTTTTCCACTTGTCTCATACCTCAGTTTTACTCGCATGACTCTAAAACCATCCACGTGAGGTTTGTTTCGAAATATTATTACTCTAAGCCTCTCCCAAGAGTTCTTGGTGGCGGCAAATCAGTTGTTTTTAATCAGCAACGACGTCACTACGCCTTCGACTAGCGCCCAGTTGTCACATCAATAACGCATTCTATGGATGGAAAAAGTTACCGTTTTGTGGCTATTTACTGCGAGATTCTTCCTGATGACTTCCAAGTTCACTGACCTTCATCTCAAGAATGCACTATGACACTTAGAATGGTCTAATGAGGAACGTGCACCCACCTGGAATTTCTTATGAAACCTTTTTTACTCTACGCTAGACACAGTGCACGAAAATGTTATCAAATATGGAAGAAAATGTTGTTGTGATAATTAATTATCGAATTAATCGAATTTGGAAACCGGGAGAGGGGAAGCTGCGTGAAAAGCTTGTGACTGGCTGACGACATGTGACGTAACAGTTCTCTTATCCCCGGGGGACAAGGGGATTTCCATACTTATCATCAACTAACAACTACGTTCATGTAAAATGTTTCCTTTTCGTTATTTCCCGCGATGCTTCAACATCTTCTACACAACAGAAGTGACAGCCAAGCATTATCATACTAGGAAAAAAAAAACTCGAAGAAGAAGAATGACTAAAATAACCAAACAAAAACAAAGTTGCACGGAATGGATGCAGAAACCAGAAAGTTCGCTGTGCTATTCCTTCATATTTTTTTGTTTTTCCAAAAAAATACAAATATTGTACTGTGCCAAATTTAGCAGCTCAACTGCTAAATCACCAGAAAAATGGCTCATTGTGCCAAATGGACAACAAGCCCGGAAAAAGTGGTTCGACCTGATAAGGAGAAAAGGCTTTAATATCACTCACCCGTAAATCTATGCAAGTTTGCGGAGCTCATTTTAACATAATTAGGTATGAATATTTAGTAATATAGGTACCTGACGGTGAGCAAACCTCCGTCATAGCTTTGCCTTTTATCGATGGATACATTATTGCAGGTAGGATAAAATTAATCGTCCAAAAAGCCTCGTACGGCGGACGCACAAAAATTTGTGTATTCCATTTTTGGATACTACGCTCCCTGAAACGCAAACCATCAAAGTGATGATGGGGGGGGGGATGAAAGTTTTCATGGTCGACTCCGAAGGTTCATTATAGAACATACTCGTAATAAACCAAAACTAACTAAACTAACTATGCGAAAGCATGCCCTAGTGGAGCGTGTCCAGTGGGACACTGCTTCTTTCATGTCATGTTTATTAATGCTTGCAAATTATTATTAGCTTAATTATTATGTTGTAATTAAAACAGAAAATTTTTCTATTTTTTCAATAGTAAACTAACAAGAATAGCAAGAAACCAATGTTTCCAGCAAGTTTTTGGCCTTATTCTCAATAATGATCTCGACAAAGAATGCGTCAAATCAGTGGGCCTGCAAAACAGCCAACAGAGATAAGTGTCGCAACAACATTTTGCCCATTTCTGCTTTCTTGGACGAGTATATAGGTATATAAGTTCTTTGTAGCTGTCACGGTGCCAATCTCGTTGGCAATTCCGAAGTCCCACATTAAGGAGATACTCCAACTATTTCTACACTTCGACTAGGTTTACGAACCCTTTTACACAGTTCATTATTTTCAGCTCCATCCTCCCAAAGGAACTTCCATGAATGAAATCGGGACATGAGCTGTTTCAATCGAACTTGTCCATTCAAGGGGGAAATTCATGTGAATGGAGGGGTCTGGGACACCATAAGGAACCACTCAGGGGCCCCCGGCCCGCCCAGGGTGGTAAATAAATACCCCAGGCTGCGGGAGTGGCTAGAAATGGGTCTTGCCAGTGACATTCTTCTGGTGTGCGAGATTTTTTCATCAACCCTTTTTCTCGTTTTTCAACTTGTGTTCTCCTTCTTATTTTCTGAAAAGCATAACTGTTTCATCCTTCGTCAGTAAAATACAAAAACGCTGTAAAGTCCTTGTCGCGTGGGTTTATTATTCAACTGGACATACGTACAGAAATGTTGGCTGTTCATTAATTGTTTCTTTCATTTGCATTATCGAAATGGCTATTTTTTACGGTTTCCACCAATCTTGGCCCCCCCAAAAACACGATTAGGCTCGGTTTTTTTGGGGGTTTTTTGGTTTATTATTTTCAATAATGAACCATTGGAATCGAGCAAGGAAAAAAAAATCGTACCCCCCCCCCCCCCCTCAAAATTTGATGGTTTACGTTTCAAGGTATGTAGAATCCAAAACTGCAATAAAAATATTTCTGTCTGTCCGCCGTACACCGTACGCCGTACGCCGTACTGGCCACTTTTCTTAGTTACCATGAAAGAAAATTGATGAAATTCGGGTTATAGGTTCCGTTTGGGGTCTAGATGGTACTCGAAGCTTGACGTTACTGTCAGTCATCTCTAAGGGGTTCAAAAGAGGGGTTGAAATTTTCAGAACGCCGTATCTCGAAAACTGTCGATTGAAGGGTATTGTTTTTTTTTGCGTTATTAAATTTGTCTTGAGCTAAACAATTTTTTGAGGCCACCCAGAGCATTGTACGTCCAGCCGTTCGTGTGCACCAAAAAGCTTCGTCAACACGATCGTGAATCAAACGGTACAACTCCGGCCCGGCTATCATAACTACGGAGCATCTGATTATAATCAAGGATGGCTGTATGAAGTCGAGTTGTTTGTTCTGCGATATTATTTCATTTTACAAGTGATGGATTACTGGATTTTGTTGGTAGGTACTTCTGAAACATGAACAAACGTTGAAGTATTATTGATGGGGAAATTATTAAACAATGGCAAATTATTACACAACGGTGAATTGTTACACACCGGTAAATTATGACACCACGGTAAATTATTACACAACGGTAAATTATTACACAACGGCTCATCTACCCAGAAGGGGCTGGATTTTGTTGGTAGGTACTTTTGCAACTTGAACACAACGGTAAATCATCACACAACGGTAAATTATTAAACCACGGTAAATTAGGACACAACGGTAAATTATTACACAACAGCTCATCTACCAAGAAGGGGCTGGATTTTGTTGGTAGGTACTTCTGCAACTTAAACAACCGTTGAAGTATTATTGATGGGCAAATTATTACACAACGGTTCATTATTCTATCTCTGCAGAAGGGGAACCTATACAGGTAAATTATTACACAACGGTTTAGGTAGGTAGGTACCTAGTAACGAGTACGGGGTTAGGTACTTACCTACGGAGGGTGTAGAATAGTACATAATATGTTATATGGAAGGGTTATCTATACAGAGAACTGTGATCTGTAACAGAAGGGTGTTTTGTACAAAATAATAAACCGTTCTGCAGGGATTTGCAGCGTTTTTACAGATAACCTTTGATCATTGATAATACCATTTAATTGTCTTGATTCACCTGTTGATACTACTTCTAGTGTTATTATACAAATTTATGGTGATTTCAGACAGTTTCCCAGGTTTTTGACCCATAAAAAATGAATTTCGGGAGCTTAACCTTCGTTACAACCTCATTTCTCGGTCAAAATCAACTTAATATTCGGTCTTCTTGCCCTAAAAAACATGGAAAACGATACCTCACAAGCTCAGGTTCACTAAACCCTCAAAAACCCCTCGAAAACCCCTATTTTTACTCCCATTTTTCTCCCATAACAACCCTGGGTGTTTGCCGATCGGGCTGCCGAGCTTCGGAACACAACTGGGGCCCAAATGTGTTCCCAAATGCGGACCCAAACTGTGTGCGGAAGAACGACGAGATTAGACCTAAATCTAACGTAAATTTAAGGCTGAAACTTCGTTAGAACCTCAATTTTCCACTCTGGTCAAAGTCGACTTCATGTTCGGTCTTCTCGTCCCAAAAGCATGGAAAACGATACCTCAAAAGCTCATGTTATTAACATGCTACTAAAACACAAAAAGTACCTATTTTTATACCCATGTTCACTCATAACACCCTTGGGTATATTCCGATCGGGCTGAAAAGTTTCGGGACACAACTAGGACCCGAATGGAGCATATGTGCAAAAGAACGATTTTTTTAGACCGAAAATGAGGCCCGTACGCATGATACGGTGGACGGCGTAAGGACACTGCATTTTCTCAATCTACGCCCCTTGAAACGTAAAAGAAAAAATTTTGAGGAGGTGTTATAAAAATGTTTCGCTGAGCGAATACATAGTTGTATTATTCACCGAATAATAAACCAAAAGCAAATCACGTAACAGACAACCCAAATGGGGTTCATTAATGATTTGAGGGCAAACGATATTATAATTATATTTTACATATATATTACATTTGATATTACATGCATTTGAATGTGATAAGTATCGTGCGGTTGTCCAACCTCTTAGCAGTTTAAATGGGCAACCTTGTTGTCTCAATTATTCATTATTATAAAGCAATGCCTATTTTATAGTTGAAATTTCAAGAACGCGTCACAGTCGATATAATGTTGGACGGGGTCTGTATTTTTGAAGAAATTACTATTGCAATGGACCTACTCTATCTGCCGTAGAGCATAATTATGTGACACTCTGACCCAACAACTTTTATTTGTTGTTATTGTTTATAATGGCAAACAAACGGATAAGTTAAAAAATTAATGCATTTTTCAAAAACATAAAGTGGGTCCATTTAAAACTTTGGGACTTCTAAAGCACTATGGCTTCAATTGTTGATTGGCTTTAATTTATGTATAATTATTCACCAGAAGGGGGTAGACTGTCAAATCGAAATATGAAAAGACGGTTTCAAAAAAATTTAATTATGTTTTCTCTCAAAAAGGTACGTCATATTCGAGCAGTAGAGATCGTACTCGTTGAAAGCTAAAACGCCGCAAAGTCCTTGTCTCATGGGTTTATTATTCTATTGGACATACCTACAGAAATGTTGGCTGTTCACGAATTTATTGTTCGGAATTTATTGTTCCTTTCATGTGAAATAAGTCGACTAGCCATTTCTGATAGTTTCCACCAATTTTGGCCCCCAAAATACGAATTAAGTAGGCTCCTTTTGGTTTATTATTCTGTGAATAATACACCTATGTATTTTGGTTTATTATTCTGTGAATAATATGCTCACCAAAAAAATTTTATAACACCCCCTCAAACTTTTTTCTTTTCCGTTTCAAGGTGCGTAGATCCCAAAAATGCAATGTCCGTCCGCCGTCCGCCGTACGTCACGTCTACAGGCTTCATTTTCGGTATAAAAAAATCTTTCTTTCGCACACATGCTCCATTTGGGCCCTAGTTGTGTCCCGAAACTTTTCAGCCCGATCAGAATACACCCAGGGGTGTTATGAGTGAAAATGTGCGTAAAAATAGGCACTTTTTGCGTTTTAGCAACATGACAGTAACATGAGCTTCTGAGATATCGTTTTCCATGATTTTGGGGACGAGAAGACCGAATATGAAGTCAATTTTGACCAAAGAGTGGAAAACTGAGTTCTACCAAATGTTCAGCTCCCAAAATTGATTTTGTATGAGTGAAAAACCTGGGAAATCGTCTGAAATTACCATCAGTTTGTATAATAACACTGGAAAAAGTGTCAACACGTGGATCAAGACGATTAAATGTCACTACCAATGATCAAAGATAGTTAAAAAAAAAGGAGCGTACCTAATTTGTGTTTTAGGGGCCAAAATTAGAGTTTATGGTATAAAATCGCTAAAGATCATCATAAATTGCTTCAAATCATCAGCTTCTAAATTTCTCTATATGTCCAAGTTGTTCAACCCCGGCCCCAGCTGTTGTAATAAGTTTGTTTTTGAGTCCTTCACGAGACATTAAACCCTTCCCACAGAACTCTGCTATAAACCGTGACGGGCACGAAGCTTCGCCTATAATGTTGACAAGTCCACGGATGGGCGACCGTAGTTAGGAAAGTTAGTTATGGTGATTACCCATCAAGGTGTTCTACTAGGGTAGCAACTACTCCCGATATTAGTCACGGCCCCCTTTTACCATTCCGATTTTTCTAATTGGCTCCCTTCCGAAGAAAACAATGACATCTTCACAGAACTCCTTTGTTTTTGGCCTGTTCAGGGACCTGTTTGGTGGAGGGGTGTCTTTTAAAGAAAGGGATTGACCCGAACCCTTTGTTTCGTGGGATCCTCTACGAGTTTCTCATAGGAACTTTATTCGAAGGGCGAAGAAGCTTCAAAACAATAGACGCAAGGTCATCGATTACATCCCGTTCCAATGCTAAGTAGGAATATTTTAAAAACCTATACGTTTTATGTTTTGTCTTTCTGCGCTTCAGGCGTATTGCGCCGGTAACCTGATACGCGTCGTAATGATGACGGATGGAAACGGAGGAGAATGACAGCCAAGTTCAAGACGACGTTCTGGGAAATCGATGAGGCTTTTGTGGCAGTAGGGAAAAATCAACGGATGTTTGTTACAGAGGGGTTTAAAAAGCAAACAATCACGTCTGAGCCTTCGGTTTTAAAATATTGAGGACTGCACAATTCGGTTCAGAGTTTCTCATGCAGTTTCTGCGCTGAACGTTGCCCATAAGAGGTAGAGGACATTCAACCCGTGGCCAACTCCGGGGATGCTCATTGGATGGGGAAGTCTTCGAGTTTTGGTTGCCCTTGCTGGATAATATACCTATACATACATACATACATACATACATATATTACATACATACAGAAGTACTATGGTTATCGAGGTTCGGTCGGTGAAGTAATGCGATGTTCATTCCAACGTTTCGACCCTTTATTTCGTCATTTTCAAGGAATCTACAAATAAATCAAAATATGCCATTCTTATTCTATGCTGAATAATATAAGAGCCATGTTTAGTTGAATCGAACTGGATATGAATGAACTGAATATGAGTTGGCAGGTACACACAAGAGTAGGTAACTTATATCAAAACTTCAGTTACTAGTGTTACTTGAAATTATGGTACATAACTGTGCGCATCTACTGTACTGAGGAGTCAGGAAAACGTGGGGTGGTTTTAAAGGGGTTGCGTACTAGGATCGAGGGATTTTGCAGGTCTGTCGGTTGAATGTTTTGGGGATTTAGGGGAAGGGGCTGCTGCGGAGGTTGCTCTTGTAGCGGAGGTAGCAACGGCTGCAACCTGCAATATTGGCACCTCTCTAGGTGTATGAATAGTGGATGCGTTGACTTCTTTTTTAATAAACAGAGTGGAACGTCAAATAATAGGTACCCATTGAAGTAGGT
The DNA here is from genome assembly GCA_954871275.1 of Leptopterna dolabrata. Classification (NCBI taxonomy): domain Eukaryota; kingdom Metazoa; phylum Arthropoda; class Insecta; order Hemiptera; family Miridae; genus Leptopterna; species Leptopterna dolabrata. The sequence continues at coordinate 33,342,622 of OX940988.1, read as the reverse complement.
ACTTATCTATGTTATTACACGTACCTATTAAATAATTTAACTCTATTGTCACAGGGTTAAATGTGAATAGGTATAGGCAATTTTAGATTTATTGTTAGAAGCTAATTTTGAAAAAGGGAATCTAACCTGCGATGTTGATATAATTATGTAGGTACCTATAAGTCCTTTTACTTCTTCGGGGAGCCTGCATAGTAATCATGTTTTGAGTTAGGACTCGGAAAATAAGGAATGCAGGTGATGAAACGGTAAGAATATCTGCTGCTTCTACTTGGGATAGCTGGGAATTCTTCAGAGACCCTGCATTGGACTCAGCCCAAGCTTATACCAAGTCATGCAATATTTGTTTACAATAACCCCGCCTGTACCTACCTACTGCGCGTTTCACTTCCGATGATAAGCCAGTACCCATTTTAAAATTCTAAAAAATACCCTGTTCGGATTTACAACTCCATTCCGCGCCATTAATTCGGGATTCTGCCGTAAACTGATAAGAAACCCTGACAGACGTTCGACTTTTCCTCTTTTTATCTGTACGATAGTAAATCCTGCCAACTTCACGGTTAGGCGCTTCGTCGATGGTGGGACAGTGGCAATAAACCAGCCGGAGAGAAGATAACTGATAATAGATAACTATCGTCCATTCCAATCCTGGAAAAGCTTCGATGAGATCATTAGGCTCAGGACAGACGAAGAAAAAGACATTTAAACCCGTGGTGCCAGTTTGATCAACAACAAGTGGTATAGGTACTGATTCCTCCAACCCAACCCGAAGGGTAATAGGAAGGTGTCCATACTGAACCACACACGACCAATCCACTCCAGTCATGTAGATGACCGTATTAGTGAATTTAAAGATTCGTTTTTTTGCCTTTTTTCCAGCGATTTCCAACAATTTTTGACCCTCAAAAATTCAAATTTCACCTACATTTCGTTTTTAAACATTGCCTATCTTCAAATTTGTATTTTTGTTGGCCATGCGTCTCATTTCGTAAAAGTTTATTGGATCAATTGGCGACATTTTGTCTCAATTTTAAACAACTGATGGTGCCTAGGTCAACTTTTCAGCAATTTAGAGCTATTTTAAAGAAAGAAAAACGGAGTTATTTAAAAAATAGTCTATTTCCAGTAATGCACGAAAAAACGAAAAAAACACTGTTATACCGGTTTCAGTGATCAAACCATCGTCAGTAACAAACAATAACTAGTATCAAAAACACGAATTAGGCTCGGTTTTTTTTACAGATAGTCTTTGATCATTGATAGTGCCATTTAAGTGTCTTTATTCACCTGCTGATGCTACTTCTAGTGTTATTATACATATGTTTAAGGTGATTTCAGATTATTCCCCAGGTTTCTGACTCATAAAAAATGAATTTTAGGACCTAAACCTTCGTTACAACCTCAATTCAAAACCTCTTCGGTCAAAATCAACTTCGTATTCGGTCTTGTCTCCCTAAAACCTCAATTTTCCACTCTTTGGTAAAAATACACTTCATCTGTCTCATCGTCCTAAAAAAGTATTTGATTTTATAGGCAAAAATACTTGCCCTTCATACGATTTCACAATATAATATTGAAAGATGTGCCCCAATGAAACTTTGGTCGAAAAATGAACATCTCAAGTTGGACAATAAATGTAATGATTAAAAAATCATCTCTCCTGTAGAATTTACTAAAACGGATGGAAACAAACTCTTCATACATAGGTATATAAATGTGTATCGAGAGCAAATTATAGGGAGGTCTGGAAATATTGTACTTTCATCAACACCTAGTTACGACCATAGGTGTTGATGTAGGCACAATATTTCCTGACCTACCTATAATTTGCTCTCGGTTCCTAGCGGAAGCGCTGACGTCAGCAGTTCAACCGAGCATAGCCCGATCTTCGACCCGCCTGCTGACCTCAGGCCTCCGGTGTCCACCTCGGAGAACCCAGTAACACGAACGAGCAGCGTCAAGATCCAACTCTGGAATCGAAGGACGATTCCCACCAGAACAATGCCCTAAGGAAAAAAATAGCTTAAGACGAAGAAAACAGAAGCTGCAGGTGTTCGGTTTGGAGTTAAATCGCAAGAAACACTAGTCTGATAAAAAGGGAGTCGAATAATCAAGTGTCGAGAAAAGGGTTTCGTTTTGATACCGACCATTTAAACCCATCGAAGGTAATCGAACGCCAAGTCTGTCTTGGATGTGTCTAGTGACGGTGACATTCTGATGAGTTTATAAATATTAAATGAAGACGATTAGAACTACAGATGGGGACGAGGGAGGCTGTGAACGGAGAACCCGTCCTAGGTATTTGGTTTCCTCCTGGAAGATTTAAACTGTTAAAGGGCAAGACGGTTTAGAGTGACAGGCGAGGGATTAAAATACGAGACTTAAACCTAACACTACTGATACAAGGTGGGTACCAAACCAGATACAGTGAGCAAATTTAGGGATTTGTCCATATGTTTTCAATAAAAATGTGTGTGATAGATTTATAGATAAATAATAGCTAAAACAATGAGTAGTAGCTACCTACTGTGACGATAGATATCCACCCCATCGTTCCGGGTAGGAGAGTAGGTAATATAGGTGGAGGGCAACCTTTCAATACCTACCTTCTTCTAATCGGGCTTCCAATAAATCGTCGAACATTTCTTTATTTCTTTATGCTGTACATCACACTTAGTTGTACAGTTTTAATGTTGTATGTATAATATATATGAAAATGAAATAATACGTAAACCACATTATTAATGCAATAGGAAAATTACCTGTAAATTGAAAAAAAGTGCATACCATCATAATTTTAAACTAAAACCACAAAAAATAAATCCTTACAGTTATAAATTAACAGAAATTTCCTGTAATAGACATCTAGAAGTATACTTTTAATATTATTTTCCGAGTTCACACCCAATTCCCAACTTTATCGAACACTGACACGTTTTCTTCTAGTGTACGGGACGAACAAAAATGTGGGGATTTCAGTTCAGAGTCAAGAATTCGATTATATAAATCTATACGCATTAATGTGAGCTACTTGTTGTTTGGGTTGGTGCGGGCTTTGGTGGAACCACTTTCCCAACCACCTAATTCGGGTTGGGTGTTCGTGATGATGAACATTTTTCACTAGGTACATACAGACTGGCATTTACAGAGCATGAGAAGGAGCGATTCTATAAACAATTGTCGTCTTCAAGGTGAATACTCCTCCTTGGTGAAGTTATCGAAGAGATTCATACTGGAGTAAAGACAAGGCTTCTTCATAACGACTTTCAGTGCCTAACTTTGGATACTGCTTTCGTTATCGATAAAATCGTCGTCCCGGGTCGAAAATTTTCTGTATTTAAAGTTTGGATTGTTATATCTGTATTTCCCAAAAACCTTGAATAAATATGGCGGTGACGGGACCCACAAAAATCTCCAGGCCAGACGGTATAATCATCGCAGGTTATTGTTGAACCTCAAATTCTGCCTGAAACATAACCTTAGAGGGATCTTTCAAATGAATTTTTTTCGGGGTGTCTGGACCAAATTTTTCGGTCCTTAATAAAAAGACGCGTGACGCCGGTCTGTTAGTGCCCCTTTGAGTGAAAAATTCTCGGCTCACGCACGCGAAATATTTTCTCGGGAGGTAATTGTTAAAGAGATAATTACTCCCCAATTACCCTGAATATATTATAGCGTGCGTGAGTCGCTCAGAAAGGTGTTTTCCCAACCGTTCCAGAATCCGATGTTTCCTTTCAGTTCAAGTTCGAGTCGTTTAGTCGTGAATCGGTGAGCTATAGGAGACGATTTCCAAATCGCGAGTGGGATGTCGGGGTCGCGACAATTTCATTAGGGGCTTTTTCCCGTTCCGAGACTTCACATATCGACAAAAGTGGTAGATCGATTAATCCATGTTTAATTTTAAATTTTTTATCCGATTACACGATCCATGATTTCTTCGAAGGATTATGGTCAGTTTACAGTAGACGAAAATCGCAAAATGCCTGGCGAAAACATTGGAAGTGTCTCCTTAAATGTTATGACTTTCTTACCCAACCCGTGAGAGGGAAGTATTGCACCCATTTTATAGGTGTTCAACGAATCTGATAACATACCTGTAAGGTTCGGGAAAATGTGCCTATTGATGTGTACGTAATTACGTGCCTACGAATACATGTAATTGTATAAAGACTCAGGCAAACGAATCACCTAAATAAGATGAAAATTAGGGAATATGTCGAGGGTCCGAGGTACTTAGGTTCAGCAACCATCTGAATTTCAAAAACGCTGTAAAGTCCTTGTCACATGGGTTTATTATTCTATTGGACATACCTAAAGAAGTGTTGGCTGTTCAATGATTGTTTCTTTCATGTGAAATAATTGAAAGAGCTATTTCAGATGGTTTCCACCAATTTTGGCCCCAAAACACAAATTAGGTAGGTACGCTCTTTTTTTTTTGTCAAATTATCTTAGATCATTGGTAGTGCCACTTCATCGTCTTGATCCACGTGTTGACACTTTTTCTAGTGTTATTATACAAATTGATGGTTCAGATGATTTTCCAGGTTATTGCCTCATAAAAAATCAATTTTGGCAGTTGAATCTTTGGTAGAACCTCAATTTTCCACACTTTCGTCAAAATCGACTTCATATTCGGGCTTCTCGTCCCTAGAAACATGGAGAAAGATACCTCAAAAGCTCATTTTACTAATATGTTACTAAAACACAAAAGGTACCTACTACCCACCTACCAAAACCAAAGGTACTACCAGTACCTTTTATACACATTTTTACTCATAACACCCCTGGGTATATTCCGATCGGGCTGAAAAGTTTCGGGACACAATTAGGGCCCAAATGGAACATTATGTGCGAAAAACTACTTTTTTAGACCGAAAATGAAGCCGGTACACGTGATACGGCGGACGGCGTACGGCTGACGGCGTACGGCGGACGGACATTGCATTTTTGGAATCTACGCACCTTGAAACGGAAAAGAAAAAAGTTTGAGGGGGTGTTATACAAATTTTTTGCTGAGCGAATACATAGGTGTATTATTCACAGAATAATAAACCAAAACGCTGCAAAGTCCTTGTCACATGGGTTTATTATTCTATTGGACATACCTACAGAAATTTTGTTTTTTTTATTGTTTCTTTCATGTAAAATAATTGATATAGCTATTTCTGATGTTTTCCACCTATTCTGGCCCCCAAAACACGAATTAGGTACGCTCCTTTTGGTTTATTATTCTGTGAATAATACACCTATGTATTCGCTCAGCAAAAAATTTTTATAACACCCTCTCAAACTTTTTCTTTCCGTTTCAAGGTGCGTAGATTCTAAAAATGCAATGTCCGTACGCCGTATCACGTGTACAGGCTTCATTTTCGGTCTAAAAAAATTGTTCTTTCGCACACATGCTCCATTTGGGCCCTAGTTGTGTCCCGAAACTTTTCAGCCCGATCAGAATATACCCAGGGGTGTTATGAGTGAAAATGTGTGTAAAAATAGGTACCTACTTTCTGCGTTTTAGCAACATGTTGTTACCATGAGTTTTTAAGGTATCGTTTTTCATGTTTTTGGGGACGAGAAGACCGAATATGAAGCCGATTTTGACCAAAGAATAGAAAATTGAGGTTCTACCAGATGTTCAGCTCCCGAAATTGATTTTTTATGAGTCAAAAACCTGGTAAATCATCTGAAATCACCATTAATTTGTAGAATAACACTTGAAAAAGTGTCAACAGGATCAGAGATAATTTATAAATAAAAAAAATAAATAACAAAGGAAAAAAAAACGCTGCCAAGTCCTTGTCACATGGGTTTATTATTCTTCTGGACATACCTACAGAAATTTTGGCTGTTCATTTATTGTTTATTTCAAGTGAAATAGCTATTTCTGATGGTTTTCACAATTTTTGGGACTTAAAAATCGAATTAGGTACGCTTTTTTTTCTTTTTTTTTTAATTTACCTTTCTTTGATGATTGGTAGTGCCATTTAATCGTCTTGATCCAAGTGTTGACACTTTTTCCAGTGTTATTGTACAAACTGATGGTGATTTCAGACGATTTCCCAGGTTTTTCACTCATAAAAAATCAATTTTGGGAGCTGAACATTTGGTAGAACTCAATTTTCCACTCTTTGGTCAAAATCGACTTCATATTAGGTCTTCTCGTCCCCAAAAACATGGAAAACGATACCTCTGAAGCTCATGTTACCAACATGCTTCTAAAACGCAAAAAGTACCTATTTTTGCACACATTTTCACTCATAACACCCCTGGGTATATTCCGATCGGGCTGAAAAGTTCCGGGACACAACTAGTGCCCAAATAGAGCATGTGTGCGAAAGAACGACTTTTTTAGACCGAAAATGAAGCCAGTACACGTGATACGGCGTACGGCGGACGGCGGACGGACATTGCATTTTTGGAATCTACACACCTTGAAACGGAAAAGAAAAAACGCTGCAAAGTCCTTGTCACATGGGTTTATTATTCTATTGGAGTTCTAGAGATTCTTGTTGGCAGTTAAATTTATAGTTTCTTTCATGTGGAATGATTGAAATAGCTATTCCTGATGATTTCCACCAATTTTGGCCCCCAAAACATGAAATAGGTACACTTTTTTTCCCCCCAGATCATCTTTGATCATTGGTAGTGCGATTTAATGGTCTTGATTCAGCTGTTTACACTTTTTCTAATGTTAGTATACACATTGATGGTGATTTCAGACGGTTTTCCAGGTTTTTGACTAAAAAAAACCCAATTTTGTGAGCTGAACCAATGGTAAAACCTCAATTTCCGCGTCTTTGGCCAAAATCGACTTCATATTCGGTATTCTCGTCCCCAAAAACATGGAAAACGATACCTCAAAAGCTCATTTTACTAACATGTTGCTAAAACGCAAAAAGTACCTATTTTTACACACATTTTTACTCATAACACCCCTGGGTATATTCCGATCGGGCTGAAAAGTTTCGGGACACAACTAGGGCCCAAATGGAGCATGTGTGCGAAAGAACGACTTTTTTAGATCTAAAATGAAGCCTGTACACGTGATACGGCGTACGGCGGACGGCGGACGGACATTGCATTTTTGGAATCTACGCACCTTGAAACGGAAAAGAAAAAAGTTTGAGGGGGTGTTATAAAAATTTTTTGCTGAGCGAATACATAGGTGTATTATTCACAGAATAATAAACCAAAAGTTTGAGGGGGTGTTATAAATTTTTTTGCTGAGCGAATACATAGGTGTATTATTCACAGAATAATAAACCAAAAGGAGCGTACCTTATTCGTGTTTTGGGGGCCAAAATTGGTGGAAACCACCAGAGATAGCTATTTCAATTATTTTATATGAAATCTCTATATATTATAAAAACGAATCTCTGTGTGTGTGTCTGTCTGTCTGTCTGTCTGTCTTCCCACGGCCTAACGGCTCGACGGATATCGACCAAATTTGGCGCGAATATCCAGTAGGCTCCCAAGTTGTGCAACGTCGCATTTTTAATTCCCTCACCATAGCGGAACTATGGTCGACCATGGTCAACTTCGTTAATTGAAATGGTAACCCCTATTTTTTATCGCGTATTCGTAATCTACTTGAAATTCTATCTACCATCGACCCTTCGGACTACCCCCGCGGTCGACCATAGCGCATCCATGGGCCCCTCCATGGTCGAATCCCGAATTGCTCAACGGATATCGACCAAATTTGGCACGAATATCCGGTAGGCTCCCAAGTTGTACAACGTCGCATTTTTAATTCCCTTACCATAGCGGAACTATGGTCGACCATGGTCAACTTCGTTAATTGAAATGGTAACCCCTATTTTGGTTTATTATTCTGTGAATAATACACCTATGTATTCGCTCAGCAAAAAATTTTTATAACACCCCCTCAAACTTTTTTCTTTTCCGTTTCAAGGTGCGTAGATTCCAAAAATGCAATGTCCGTCCGCCGTCCGCCGTACGCCGTATCACGTGTACAGGCTTCATTTTAGATCTAAAAAAGTCGTTCTTTCGCACACATGCTCCATTTGGGCCCTAGTTGTGTCCCGAAACTTTTCAGCCCGATCGGAATATACCCAGGGGTGTTATGAGTGAACATGTGTGTAAAAATAGGTACTTTTTGCGTTTTAGCAACATGTTAGTAAAATGAGCTTTTGAGGTATCGTTTTCCATGTTTTTGGGGACGAGAATACCGAATATGAAGTCGATTTTGACCAAAGACGCGGTAATTGAGGTTTTACCATTGGTTCAGCTCCCAAAATTGGTTTTTTTTAGTCAAAAACCTGGAAAACTGTCTGAAATCACCATCAATGTGTATACTAACATTAGAAAAATTGTAAACAGCTGAATCAAGACCATTAAATCGCACTACCAATGATCAAAGATGATCTGGGGGAAAAAAAAAGTGTACCTATTTCATGTTTTGGGGGCCAAAATTGGTGGAAATCATCAGAAATATCTAATTCAATCATTCCACATGAAAGAAACAATACATTTAACAGCCAACAAGAATCTCTAGAACTCCAATAGAATAATAAACCCATGTGACAAGGACTTTGCAGCGTTTTTTATCGCGTATTCGTAATCTACGTGAAATTCTATCTACGATCGACCCTTCGGACTACCCCCGCGGTCGACCATAGCGCATCCATTGGCCCCTCCATGGTCGAATCCCGAATTGCTCAACGGATATCGACCAAATTTGGCACCAATATCCGGTAGCCTCCCAAGTTGAACGTAGGCGCATTTTTAATTCCCTGACCATAGCGGAAATATGGTCGACCATGGTCAACTCCTGAATGGCTTGACGGATTTTGATAAAATTGGGCATAAATACCCGGTAGGCTATGGGATTTTTCCGTCGTTTGTTGGTTCTACGATACTGCGTACAGCGAATCTCGGATAGCGAGCGAAGCGAGCGGTCAGGCTAGTAAACAATAAATAAACAGCCAACATCTCTGTAGGTATGTCCAGTAGAATAATAAACCCATGTGACAAGGACTTTGCAGCGTTTTGGTTTATTATTCCGTGAATAATACACCTATGTATTCGCTCAGCAAAAAATTTTTATAACACCCCCTCAAAATTTTTCTTTTCCGTTTCAAGGTGCGTAGATTCCAAAAATTCAATGTCCGTCCGCCGTCCGCCGTACGCCGTATCACGTGTACAGGCTTCATTTTCGGTCTAAAAAAATCGTTCTTTCGCACACATGCTCCATTTGGGCCCTAGTTGTGTCCCGAAACTTTTCAGCACGATCGGAATATACCCAGGGGAGTTACGAGCGAAAATGTGTATAAAAATAGGTACTTTTTGTGTTTTAGTAACATAGTAGTAAAATGAGCTTGTGAGGTATCGTTTTCCATGTTTTTGGGGACGAGAAGACCGAATATGAAGTCGGTTTTGACCAAGGAGTGGAAAATTGAGGTTGTAACAGATGTTCAACTCCCAAAATTGATTTTTTATTAGTCAAAAACCTGCGAAATCGTCTGAAATCACCATCAATTTGTATAATAACACTAGAAAAAGTGTCAACACGTGGATCAAGACGATTAAATGGTACAATCAATGATCAAAGGTAATTTGAAAAAAAAAGGAAAGTAGTACCTACCTAATTCAAGTTTTGGGAGCCAAAATTTGTGGAAACCACCAGAAATAGCTATTTCAATTATTTTACATGAAAGATATAATAAATAAACAGCCAGCATTTCTGTAGACCAATAAAATAATAGAATAATAAACCCATGTGACAAGGACTTTGCAGCGTTATTTTTTTTGGTTTATTATTCTGTGAATAATACACCTATGTATTCGCTCAGCAAAAAATTTTTATAACAACCCCTCAAACTTTTTTCTTTTCCGTTTCAAGGTGCGTAGATTCCAAATATGCAATGTCCGTCCGCCGTACGTCGTCCGCCGTACGCCTTATCACGTCTACAGGCTTCATTTTCGGTCTAAAAAATTCGTTCTTTCGCACACATGCTCCATTATGGCCCTAGTTGTGTCCCGAAACTTTTCAGCCCGATCGGAATATACCCAGTGGTGTTATGAGTGAAAATGTGTGTAAAAATAGGTACTTTTTGCGTTTTAGTAACATGACCTTTTGAGATATCATTTTCCATGTTTTTGGGGACGAGAATACCGAATATGAAGTCGATTTTGACCTAAGAATGGAAAATCGAGTTCTACCAAATGTTCAGCTCCAAAAATTATTTTTTATGAGTGAAAAACCTAGGAAATCGTCTCAAATCACCATCAGGTTGTATAATAACACTGTAAGTAGTATCAAAACGTGGATCAAGACGCACTACCAATGATCAAAGATGGTTTCATAAAAAACAAAAAAAAACCTTATTTGTGTTTTAGGGGCCAAAATATAGCCACGTGTAGCGCCAAGCCAAAAAAAAACCGGTCTACCCCTTTCAGGCCGGAAAATCACCTTCTTCTTCTTCCCATTTTCGCGTGCCAACGACAGCATGTCACAGTACGAGGCCATACAAGGTCGTTCTGCCATTCAAAGTAAGCTTAACTGTGTATTGGAATGATGCAGAAACTTCTAACGCGACTTTTAGTGTTGTATCATTCTGATACATATGGCCTCTCACTGTAAACCAAATATGTATCGAATCTATACATGTGGCCACACCAAGTAAACTCAATTTGTATCAGGTTGATACATATGGCGCTACACGTGTTAATGCTATTTCTATTATTACGCATAAAAGAAACAATAAATGAGCAGCCAACATTTCTGAAGTTATGTCCAGGAAAATAATAAACCCATGTGACAAGGATTTATACACATTTTCACTCATAACACCCCTGGTTGCAAAGTTCCGGGCCACAACAAGGGCCCAAATGGAGCATGTATGCGAAAGAACGACTTTTTTAGACCGAAAATGAAGCCGGTACACGTGATGAGGCGGATGGACATTGCATTTTTGGAATCTACGCACCTTGATCCGGAAAAGAAAAAAATTTGAGGGGGTGTTATAAATATTTTTTGCTGGGCGAATACATAGGTGTATTTCGGCTTCAGCTTGGCTTCAAGTGACTTGCACGTATTCCAACATGTGTGACTTCACACTTATACGAAAGAATGCATATAGGTGCATATAATACCTATTACCGATAAACGACATCGAGCGTTTCTTACCGATTCCGGAGTGGAGTTTTGGCGTTTCACTTCATTTAGTTTCCTCAAGAGGAGATACTTACTGAAATCTCTTACCATGGCGAGTCCTGCTTCCCAAGGGCTCTCAATATCAAGACAAATAATCTATTCAGAGGGGCCCTTTGACGTTTGAAGTTTCACTCGGGAAAAACAAGAACAATGTAAAAAGTTTCTTGTTATCCCTTTTTAGCTCGGAAAAACATCAAAAGAGAGGCTGCCGACGGGAAGAATCAACGTAAGTTGGGGAGGATTCTCGTTCCTCATTTAGCTCTTCATATTTCTCTGTCATCCGTAAAACATGAATTGTTCAAGAATGACGTATTTCATGAATGAAAAAAGTACCTACAGACTTAAACGGAAAAGTTGAAATAAACAGCACGTGCTGTCAGAATTCTTCCTGCTCAGGCCCATCGATGTCCAATAAAAACAGAGTTATTTAATATAACAAAGTCTATTTCCACGAAAACAATGAGTACAAAGTTAAATCGATTTCGACGGTTAGGCCATCATCAGTAACAAACATGAACTAAACTACTGATGATGGCCTAACCGTCTAAGGCCCGATTTCACCAAAAACTCACTAATCGTGATTAAGCTAATCAAGATTTGAGTTAACCAAACCTTTTAATCGTGATTAACGTCGTTTGGATTCCACCATGCAAATCATGGATCCCACTAATCTTGGTTAGCTAACCTCAATTTACTTCACTATGGATGCTATATGTTCCGTATCAACAAGGCAGTGCTGTAATGAGGTTATAACAAAACCAGGTTATTTAGTGCTGTCAAGACTCAATCGCCTGTCATTTTAGTGATTGTTTTCTATGCCATTTCTATTATCATGAGGTATAACATTAATAATGAACCCCAAAAAAAAGGAAGGGGGATCCAGCTTTCGAAGTGTCGAATGAAAATTTACTTGTAGAGCTCCTAAAAAAATAACTACTATGTTGAGTGCAAGAAAACTGTGAATATGCGACGAATTCAACTCTCTACTCAGAATTACTCTTCTACCTTTTACTTGAGAACTTTGTTACCGTAGGTACGATTATATTTCACAACCTACATACCCATTAGGACCTAAATAGCAATTCCTGTTTTTTGATTATTTACTATCAATTCATCGTTACACAGTGTTTTTGACTTTAAAATTTATGATGTAGGTAGGTACCTTCTAAAATGAACTTGCCAAAGCTTGGGTGATTGAGAAATGTCAATTAAAAAGGTTTTATTTATTAGAACAATACAACGTGAAAACTCAAATTCGCCTTTCATTATTCATCCTCTCCATTTCCATTTGGTTGTCTTGCCAATCTGAAAAGAAATAGTGATAATAGGTTTAATAAATCAGTTACTCAGCGCCTAAAAAAATACATTTTGGTTTTCATTATATAGGTACATAAATAGGTACGTTCCAGTATTGCCGAATTGTACATAAATACTACAAATTCCTGTGGCTTTATAATATATATTTTCAAAAAGTTTTTGGGCGTAATGATTAAAGGTAAAAAAGATTTGCAAAGAATAACCTCGTTATGAAAAGCATTACTTACTATCCCCCTAGATACTGTTACACCTACTTCAAAAATGTTACCTAGAGATTACTGTTATTTATTATGATCATTATTCGAAAAAACAATTGCATATAGAAGTCCAGTCTAGTATAAGTGCGCACCTAAATATTTCAAATTTGTCATCTCATGGTTTACCTACATGCACAATAACTTGTAACAGGTACAGTTACACATGCGAAAATAATATGCAGTTACATGTAGGTACATTATTTTCTATTAATGTTCTGCATGTGACTTACTTGGCAGTCGGCGGGATTCTAGACGGCCTTCTATTTGTTCCAGTACGCTGAGAACAGTTGTTTTGATAGTCGGTACCGCATTGAAAAGTCTATGAAATCTTCACTGCTTTCCCTTGTCTATTTAGGATGGTCGACAGTATCATCTTCATCTTGGAATGATAATTCGAAAGCACGCACTAATGCGCGAGGCATCGTAGGTGTAAATATAATACCGAAATCACTATAAGAAAGACGTATTTGACGTAGTTTCGTTGCATGATAAACCAAAATGGTTGTCTAATTGTGGTTAAGAACGCTAATCGACCAAAATCGGCCGATTAGTTCTTAATCATGGTTAATGCTAAACCGAGTGTGGTGGAATCGAACAGTTCTGTTAACCATGATTAAGCAACGTAAATCGTGATTAGGATCGTCTAACCTTGATTAAAAATGTTGGTGAAATCGGCCCTAAATCGATTTAACTTTGTACTCATTGTTTTCGTGGAAATAGACTTTGTTATATTATAACTCCGTTTTTATTAAAATGGGTTTCCACAACTTCGTCGCGAGTGATTTAATTCGTACCATCGATGTCCGTCAAACCTCGCAATTCTTTATACAATATATCTCACAGAGCCCCTTTTTCTTAGGTGGGTTAGTGAAAATAGATAACAAAACTTTTCTCTTTTTCTCAAATAAATAATTTCGTTATACAACCATTGCCGTTTGGAGGGGAGTCGTTGTTGTCAGTCTTTCTAGCTTAACTGTGACAGTTGTAGGCCAACACCTACTTGAACTATTTTAGTTTCAGCCTTAAATATTTGAACCCCAGAAACTCAGATTTTGCCTACTTTCCATCATTATTATTGTTGTTATTTATTATGGGTGGTCATCACCCGTGGGGGGTAAAAAGTGCCACGGGGTGACGTGAGTGAGGGGGCCCAAGGGCCTATTCCCACCCGCAAGTGCATTTGGAGGGCTTAGTGGTCGGGCCTAATAGCCTCCCCAAAAACTCCCTCACCAGGCTACACGAAGCAATCAGCACGGCCTTCTGCATGTCCTCGTAAAGTCCACCGGGCAACCCAAGGATCCTCAAACATTCATGGAGTTTCTTGGGTATCACCGCGGTGGCAGACAAGACCACGGGAACGATCCGTACCACCTCCTGCTCAAACATCGTCCTTATCTCGTTAGCAAGGGATGGGGGGGGGGGGACTTATTTACCTTCTCCCTGTGCTTGGCTTCGAGGTTTGATGTGAGAGGTACGGAGATGTCAATTAGGTAGGTCGTTCCCTCCGCCTTGTGCACAAGGACAATATCAGCCCGGGTCGCGGTGATTGGCAGATCGGTCGGTAGCTCCTTGACCCAATACATCTTGTAATTTTCATTCTCCAAGTACCTGACTGGCTCATACTGGAAGTAGCGCGTCCTGTCCTGAACAAGAGCTTGCTTTAAGGCCAGCTCTTGATGGACTATACGCGCCACCATGTTGTGCCTATACAGGTACTTGGTGGGAGCAAGGGCCAGGCAACCCGCCAGGACGTGGTCTATTGCCTCACCAGTGGCTCCACAAATGCGACACACGTCCTGTACTCCAGCTTGCCGGATGATGTACTTCCGGTAGTTGCGGGTCGCCACGACCTGGTCCTGTATGGCGATCATGAACCCTTCGGTTTCGACATACAGGGAACCAGTCACCAACCATCTGCAAGAGGCAGAGCTGTCGACAGTGGGGGACAGGAGCTGTGCCCGGAATTGCCCATGCAGCTCCTTCGCTCTCCAGGCCACATCAACCACTTTCCCAAGAGGGTCAGCATTGGGCACGCACAGACTGAGGGGGGTAATGCCCTCGTCGACCTGACAAACTGCGTTTGCAATGGAGCTGATGGTAACGCGACCAAGAAAGTACTCCCGAAGCCCGTCCACCCGCCGATAGCAGAGGTTGGAGATGTCAGGGAATCCCCGACCCCCAACACTGCGTGGAAGCGTGACTCTCAACTGCCGACTTGGGGTGATGAGCCTGGAAGGCAGTCGATTGAGTCCTGACTAGGCGGTCCAGGGACACAAGCTCAGAGTCGCGCCACTTCACAACCCCAAACGAGTATGTCAGCAGGGAGACTGCATAGTTATGAATGGCCCTGACCATGTTGCGGGAGTTGAGACCTGACTTGAGAAGTGCCCGAAGTCTCGAGCGAAATCTCTCAGTCAGAGTCCGCTTGATAGAACAATGGTCAAGGCCGGCAGCATCCGCGTACCCTAAGTACTTGTAACACTGACGCTCCTCCAGGGAATCGATTGAGGAGGCGGATGATCGAAGCAAAAATGGCTCAACCTTCGCAAACTGGCCATGCTTGAGGGTGCTCAGCCTGCATTTATCGACTCAAAACCTCATGGATGTCTGTACTAAGCTCCTCAGTCAGACGCAGAAGGTAATCCAACTGACGCCTGGTAGAGGCAAACAGCTTCAGATCATCCATATAGAGCAAGTGTCTAACTATTTTGAGACGGTCTCGTCCACCTTGGAAGTACTTCAGCTTCCAGCCCACTTGACTCCTCTGGAGGCTACGGGAAAGGGGGTTCAGCGCAACACAGAACAGCAGGGCGCTCAAAGAGTCCCCCTGAAATATGCCACGCATCACCCTGATCTCCCTCGCATCCATTAACCCAGAAGAAGTACGAAGCTGGAGCCGAGTACTCCTCTCGCTCATGAGGCAACGGAGCAGGCTGACAAGGTGCTTGTCAACTTTGTACATTTCCAGCACCCTCAAGATCCATGAGTGAGGCACACTGTCGAACGCCTTGGCATAGTCGATGTAGGACGTGTAGAGGTCCAAGTGCCTTCGCCTCGCCAGACCCATAACCACCCCGTCAATGGTAAGCTGCTCCTTACAGCCCATTGAGCCCCAAACACATCCTTTCTGCTCATCGGCCAGGATGCCGTGGTGCTCAAGGTGGTCGCTGAGCTTTCTGCAAAGTACAGCTGTAAGGACCTTGTATTCCACCGACAGACAGGTGATCGGTTAGGGCCCCCCTTCGAGATAAGCTGCGTCAGGCCCATACAGAACTCCGCAGGGAACTCAGATGGCCGCCTTATGGCCTCCGAGAAAGCCCCTGCAAGAGCAGCATGGGCTGACTTGAACTTTTTGAGCCAGAAGTTTTGCAGCTTACTCGGTCCGGGTGCCCTCCAGCTGGCAAGCTCGGCAATGGCCTGCGACACACCCTCAGCAGTGATTTCGATGGGGACGATGGATGGGCAGGTCCTCATAGAATCACTCTCCGCACGAATCCAAGCTGCCTGCTCGTTATAGGACACTGGGGCGGACCAGATTCCAGCCCAGTAGTCCCTCAGCCCTCCAGGGCTGGGCGGATCAGTGAGTGTGGTATTGTTACTATTATTATTATTATTTAATTGCTCATCTTCGGACTCAGAGTTTCATTTCCCATCACTGACATTTTGACGAAATTAGGAATCAGTTACCCCGTAGCCATGGCCGATACCGTTCGGACGTCAAAAAACTCAATTTTTGGTCCATATAACTTATGCGCAAAAATAATTTTTGCCATTGAACTAAGGAGGTAATTAGATTTCGTCAGTCTAGAGCTGCTTGTAACTAATAACCAATTGTAGGTCTCTTCTCATAATTTTCAATTTAGGAAATGTAATAGCAATGTTGGACGGTTTCTACTGATTTACTAGACTATAGAAAACTCGAGTGTGGTCTATAATTATAGTTTCTAAAGTGTCTCTTCTTGAGCGAGCGAGAGAAAAGGTATACATACCTGCCTAGTGATGCTTATTCAGTGTCGTAGATAGTTCGGTGATGAAAACGCTAAAAATATTTTGCGATTGGAATATTATATTATTAGCACAGGAAAATTTAAATAAGTTCTTGAGTGCAAATAGAGTCATATCTCATTTTGGTTTATTGTTAGCAGCAAAAATTTTTTATAACACACCCTCAAAATGTTTTGTTTTACGTTTCAAGGTGCGTAGATTCCAAAAATGCAGTGTCCGTCCGCCGTATCATGCATATATCTACTTCAATTTCGGTCTAAAAAATTCGTTATTTCGCACACAGGCTCAATTTGGGCCCTAGTTGTGTACCGAAACTTTGCAGACCGATCGGAATATACCCAAGGGTGTTACGGGTGAAAAATGGGGGTAAAAATGGGTTTTTTCGGTGTTTAGTAACATGAGCTTGTGAGGTATCGTTTTCCATGTTTTTTAGGACGAGGAGACCAAATATGAATTCGATTTTGACCAAAGAGTGGAAAATTGGGGTTATAACGAAGTTTCAGCCTTCATTTACGTTTAAATTTGGTCTAAAATCGTCGTTATTCCGCACAAAGTTGGGTCCCCATTTGGAGAAACATTGCCTAGTTAAAAATACCCGAGGGGTGTTACGGGTGAAAAATGGTAGTAAAAATAGGGTTTTCCGAGGGTTATTTTGGGGGGTTTTAGTGAACATGAGCTTGTGAGGTATTCGTTTTCCATGTTTTTTACGTCGAGAAGAATATGAAGTTTATTTTTCCAAAGAGTGAAGAACTAAGGTTGTAACGTAGTTTCAGCTCCCAACATTCATTTTTCATGAGTCAGAAACCTGGGAAATTGTCACCACAAACTTTTATGATAACACTAGAATTAGTATCAACGGGCGAATCAAGACAATTAAATGGCGCTATCAATAATCAAAGTTAATTTTTCATAAATAGGAGCTTATTTCATGTTTTTGGGGGCCAAAATTGGTGGAAACCATAAAAAATAGCTATTTCAATAATTGCTCATGAAGGAAACAAGAAATGTATTTCCAGCATTTCTGTAGGTAAGACCGAACAATAGAATAATAAACCCATGTGACAAGGACTTTGCAGCGTTTTTTTTTTCAAATTATCTTTGATCATATTGATAGTGCCAATTAATCGTCTTGATCCACGTGTTAACACTTTTTCTAGTGGTATTATACGAATTGATGGTGATTTCAGACTATTTCCCAGGTTTTTGACTCATAAAAAATAATTTTGGGAGCTGAACATTTGGTAGAACCTCAATTTTCCACTCTTTGGTCAAAATCGACTTCATATTCGGTCTAATCGTCCCCAAAAACATGGAAAACGATACCTCAAAAGCTCATTTTACTAACATGTTAAACACAAGAAGCACCTATTTTTATACACATTTTCAATCATAACACCCCTGGGTATATTCCGATCGGGCTGCAAAGCTTCGGGACACAACTAGGGTCCAACTGGAGCATGTGTGCGAAAGAACGAATTTTATAGACCTAAAATGAAGCCGGTACACGTGAAACGGCGTACGGCGGACGGCGTACGGCGGACGGACATCGAATTTTTGGAATCTAGGCACTTTGAAACGGAAAAGAAAAAATTTTGAGGGGGTGTTATAAAAATTTTTTGCTGAGCGAATACATACCTAGGTGTATTATTCACAGAATAATAAAGTGGGGGGTTCGTGTATTATTCACAGAATAATAAAGTGGGGGGGGGGGGGGGGTTCGTGGGGCTGAAATATAATTGGGGCCGCTTCTCGATTTATGGTCTTCCTGGGGGGAAAGCACGAGGGAAAGCACGTTGGTATCGACCACAGAAAATAGTGATCTAGGCAGAAGAGGTATCTTTTCTTGTTGAAGGTATTCGTGATTGTTCAATGTTCTTTCAGGGTGGGATTAATAGTCCGTACTTGAGGGTCAGTAGCACTCAAGTATTGGAAGATGAGCCCTCAAGTCACCAATCGGTATTAATAAACCGCACTTGGGAACGTCAGCCCCTCAAGTCTATTCGAGACTCCGCTCGTACAGCCAAATACTCAAGTAACCGCCATAGGTACCTTGAGTGAGAGTCTTATCAGTTTAGCGTCGGTGTTTCATTGTTATCAGTTCGTTTTCACTAGATTAACGTTAGGAATATTGTTTTCATTACTTATTATTATTATTATTATTAGATATACGTTTTACCTTTTTATTTTTTATTAGATACAGATTTACGTTAGGTATATTATTATTCATTGCTAAAATGGAATTCGACGAATATGATGACAAGTATGACGACTATCTGTGTACAAGTTGCAGTACAAACTGCCAAACACTCTTCGCATAGTACCGGCCTGGGCTTTACTGCACAAAATTGGGCTGCGGGAAGGGGACAGGTGGAAATGCGTTTATACATCGACATTTTTCTAATGAGATATTAAATACTGTTACAAAATAAAATGCAATAAAAACAACGCTGTTAAAAAAAAATAGAAAAAACGCTATTTATTTTTCAACAGGTCGCAACTTTGCCATAACTTCTGTTTCCTTCAAACATTTTTCTAGCCAACAGTATCTCATTTTCTTTCTTCTCTATGCCGAGATCTAGGTTATTTTTTAGCAGATTGTGAAGCACCTCTTTTTCTCGTACCTACTTTTTGGTTTATTATTTTCAATAATGAACCTGTGGAATCGAGCATGAAAAAAATTGTAACCCCTCCTCAAAATTGGATGCTTTACGTTTCAAGGTATGTAGATTTGTTAAATGCAATAAAAAAAATTGCTGTCTGTCCGCCGTACTTAGCACTTTTCTTAGTTACCATGAGCCAAAATTGACGAAATTCTGTTTATAGGTCCCATTCGGGGTCTACTAGGTCCTCGAAGCTCGGCATTACTGTCAGTCATCTCTAAGGGGTGAAAAAAACCTTTTTTTACATGAATATTTTTACGGTTTTAAATTTACGAATTTTTTGAGACCACCCAGAGCATTGTACGTCACAGTAAGGCCCCCAAGTTTGCACCGACAGGCTTGGTCAACAGGAGGGTGAATCAAATTGTATACGTATACATTCAGCCCAAATATCATCACGAGGGAGGAAGCACCTGATTATAATCACGGATGGCTGTGTGAAGTCGAGTTGGTTGTTCTGCGATATTATTCCGTTTGAAAAGTGAAGGCTGTTTTGGATTTTGTTGATAGGTACTTTTGCAACTTGAAAAATAGTTTGAAGTATTACTGATGGGCAAATTATTACACAACGGTAAATTATAGTACCTACACAGAAGGGGCATCTATGCAGGTAAATTATTACACAGCGTTTTATTATTTGTCTTATGCTTCATGAATAACTGCAAATAATTAATTATTGAGTTATTGAATCCCGCGAATTGGTAGGAAACTTTAATTCCGGGGCCGGCTGCAGCACTCGATTTAGGGCTTTCCTGGGGGGAGCTCGAGGGTATTGACGCAGAAAACAGTGATCTACGCAGAAGGGGCATCTATACCTACCTACAGGTAAATAATGAACCTTTCTTTGTGTAATAAGTTGCAGCGTTTTTTGTTTTCAAGGATGACATCCGTGAACATTGTTCTTCCTTCTCAATACCACCTCCCTTAGGACGAACTTCTCGTCTTCGGTGAATACCGTACGTTTCGGTTTATTTTCCATCATTTTGGAAAGGAAGTCAAGCGAAAACCTTGGAAAATGTAAAGGAAAACACACGATAACCTGGTAAAAAGTAACCTCCCTAGAAGAAAACCTCTTCTTCATCTTTTCTATTTGCTGTCCTCACGGAGATGCGCCATGGTGGATACGCAGTTTGAAAGGAAACCTTCTTCATGGTAATCTCAAGTACAATCCAAACTCACTCAGGTAAGTGAGAGTCTCACTCCGTCTATTAATACCACTCCCGAGTTCGTCACTGACTTGAGGCGCTCAGAGACTTCCGCGAGTGTGAGTGACACTCACACTTGAGATCGGTCTATTAATCCCACTCTCAGTAAAGTATATTTTAACTGGATGAATGAATGTTGTTAGTGCAATTTATTGAATGCCTGGCTATGGGCATGTTTCTCTGGTTTATTTGGGGGGGGGGGGGGGGGGGGGGGCTTTCGGTCGGCCCTGGGCGGTCTCGCCTGGCGATTTTAAGGGGATACGATTTTATTAAAGTGAATCTAGGGCTGCTCACTCCGGTATGGGTGAGCGGGCATCTGGAGGCCGCCATGGTGGGTTGGGTCCGGGCTCGGCCAGGACGCGTCGGCAGAGCCGCCTTTTGGGCTTTCTGGGGCGTGGCATACCGGCTTGCATTCGGTGGGTTCATTCCTGCTTCATTTTTAGGGTACTTGCGAAATATCGAGAGTGACCTTGTCTTTGTTAATGAATTATAATCACGATGATCATCTTCTTGATGATCTATCTTAGAAATTTATTGTACTTCATATTTATTATTTTACTTATGACTATTGCCTTCCAGTTTATTGTTTAGGCAAATAAAACCTATCTATCTATCTGTAATGGGAAATAATAAACCTTTGTGTAGTAAATGAAGCGCTTTCCCATATCGGCCCTATCTGTCTCAGTCAAGACGCCCACTAGCTTTCTTTTCATGAAAATTCTAATATTCAGGGGACCTATTCACTAAAAGAGATAGTGAAAAGAAATTATCTCTTTTGAAAATCTCCCGGAGAGATCTCCGCGGAAGAAAGTCTCTGCCAGATGTCTCCCGGTTCGTCTATTTTGTTCCGTGTGTATAATCTTTTTAATGAATAATCGACTTACCTTTATGATATGAAAAAAGATGCGAGACAAAATGACCGATGGGTAGCGGATGAACGGAGGATGATACACAACATCACTATCAAACAAACTAGAAATGAGAAAGAAAGACTATCTCTTTCAAGAAAAGACACATAATTAGGTGTCTATTTTGAAAGATATAGCAAATGCCAAGATGTACGCCAACTATTTATCTCTTAGAAGTCACTGAATAACCCTGTCATGGATAATAAAGATCTCTTTTGCTAAAAGAGGTAGTTGGACAAAAAGAGATAGCTCTTTTCATTAGTGGATAGGGTTCCAGAATGCAAACGTGCCACAGACGAGAAAGAGGCTTCACCATAGTAGGTCGTTTAGGAAGTGAAGACCTTTTTGGGTACCTAGGCATTTTATGGTAATAGAGATGTAGCAGTGACTGATGTAGCAGAGATTGATGTAGCAGTGACGTCCGTCCGATTTGAAGCACAAGAATAAAACTGGGAATGAGAAGACTATTTACTGTTCGGGTTGGTTAACGAAAGTTGTTGGATACCAGCAAGGAGACGAGCAGATCCTGAGGAATGTCCACCTCCATGAGGGGAACGACATGACCAACCGCAATTGAAATTCTCCCGGGCGCCTAGGTGTGGTTGACACCACCTACGCCGCGTGGATGTATGAATGAAACCCGACATTCCGACCAAGGGCGTGTGAACCAAGTGGAAATTTCATTCAATAATTCATTATTCAACAATCATCATCCGTCTCCTCAAACACGACGGAAAAAAGTCGAACCCCGTGACACAATGAGTGATAAAAATACTTCACCCCTCCCCGATGTCTAATCACTTTTAAATGTCTCATTCAGCGCGCGGCAATTTCTTTCTTGAAAAATCCAAAGTGGGGGGGAAAAAACTTTTCTCGAATCAGTTTGAATGAAAATTAAGTTCCCCATCCGGGGTGGTCTGTCGGAATGAACAATGCCTTCCCCCGGGCCGTCGCTATGGCAATGCTGTAACCATAGTAATGATACGGCAGGATCTAATCGGTCGCAGGTCCTACGAAACACTGATTGCCGGTGAAGTTTTATCAAGAAGCGATAATTACAAGGTGCGTCCCTTTTTCAAGAGGCGGTACAGGATCGTAATCTCGTTTTTTTTCTCTTCCTTGAAATTTTTGGTTTTATTTTTGATTTTGGTTGTTTTTTTATTCGATACACTATGAGGTTCCTCAAAGTGTTTTCAGTGAATGAATGGGGCTGTGAGGGCTAACTGGAATATACTCGTACGTCTCGAAGCGATCCGCTCAAGTTCTATTTTCTCATCTGGATAAGCGAGACGAATTGTATTGCGCGGGTCGATAGGTATATGAGATGGAACGGCATAAACCGTGGTTTCGGGGGGGGGGGGGGGGGGGGCTCGTTCTATTCTGCTTGAATCAGCAGTATTCCCTCTTGGTTTTCCTATCGTTTAGCATGTCATATTGCTCACTATTATTCATTCAATTCTACCATTTATTTCTTCCCATATTGTCTTTTTTACGTCAGTTTATATTCATTTACGTTGTAATGAGGAGTACCCATGACTTCTGTTTTCGCTGCTGTCCCATTTTTAAATGAAAATAGGCTCCATCTAAGAATTTCGAGACCAACCGTACTCCCCTACGATGAATAGTTATTTTCTATGAGCTTTCAAAGTTTCGGCAACACGTGACGTCATTCCACCCCTCCCGCCAGGGCGGAACCCCCTTACCAAGTGTGACGTCACTTGTTCCCGAAACTTTGAAAGCTCATAGAAAAGAACTATTCAACGTAGGAGATTGCGGTTGGTCTCAAAATTCTTAGAATGGAACCTGCTTTCATTTAAAAATATAAACGGAAGTCACGGGTACTCCTCAATGGGCTCTGCCCGTATCTTAAAAAATAAATACAAGAGGAATGCCCAAACCTTCCGCTCGCTCGATAATGTGTGCAACTCCCTCATTCGGATCATCACTCGGTCGCATTCCCTAACGCGAATCAATGATCTTTTTAAAAAATTTGATATTCTTCCACCAAGACTGATATTTGTCTATCGCTCCCTGCTTCGTGTCCACAAGATTAAAACGCTGCAAATCCCTGCACAACGGTTTATTATTTTGTATAGAATACCCTCCTGTTACAGATCACAGCTCTATGTATAGATAACCCTTCTATATAATATGATATGTACTATTCTATTATATACATATTATGTAGATCGCAGACCTAACCCCGTACTCGTTACTAGGTACCTACCTAAATCACGAGTTAAATGTTGCTAAAATAATTCTGCCGATGACAAACAGTACCTAACAAAAAGAAACACACATAATGAAGTTCTGAAAAGAAATTGTTGATGAGGAGTGAAAAAAGTTGCAAAAGTACCTACCAACAAACTCCAGCCCCTTCTACGTAGATGGTATAATGAACCGTTGTGTAATAATTTACCGTTGAGTAATGATTTACCGTAGTAATAATTTACCCATCAATAATACTTCAACGTTTGTTCAAGTTTCACTACCTACCAACAAACTCCAAAAGAGCCATCATTTTTCAAGCGAAATAATATCACAGAACAACCAACTCGACTTCATACTCCGCCAATATAATCAGGTGATCCCTAGCAATGATTCTATCTCCGTCAAATTTCCTATTGTGGGCGCGTCTCTGGTTACGAGATTTGGTTTGAATTGTATACAATTTCATTCACACTGGAGTCGAAAATGCCTGTCGGTGCAAACTTTGGGGCCTTACTGTGAACGAACGGCTGGACGTACGATGCTCCGGATGGTCTTAAAAAACTCGCAAGTTCAAGAACTATTTAAAACCGTAAAAATATTTACGTAAAAAAATGGTATAGGCGTTTTGAAAATTTCAACCCCTATTTTGAACCCCTTAGAGATGACACACAGTAACGTCGAGCTTCGAGGACCAACTAGACGCCAAACGGAACCTATAACCCGAATTTCATCAATTTTTTTTCATGGTAACTAAGAAAAGTGGCCCGTACGGCGTACCCCGTACGGCGTACGGCGTACGGCGGACAGACAGAAATATTTTTATTGCAGATTTGGATTCTACATACCTTGAAACGTAAACCATCAAATTTTGAGGGGGGGTAAGAATTTTTTTTTTCATGCTCGATTCCAATGGTTCATTATTGAAAATAATAAACCAAAAATGTCTACCCCACCGCATTGTCTTGCGAGTCACCCGAGCAACATGCGAGGGTAGTCAAATTCTAGTTCCCCGCCCTACCACTGATTTTTTCACAAGACAATTTCCATGGCTGCCTCCCACAATATACGCCTCACTTCCGACTACCTTACAATCAGATCAGTCGACTAATTCCTTCAAAAAAAGAATAGGCGCATATCTGCTTCAAATGCACAAATCTGAACTCCACACTGACTTCTTGAATAGGTTTGATTTGTAATTGTAACTGTGTTATGTGTTAGGTAATTACTATCTTGGAATATGGATGGCATAGGTGCTACATACCCATTCATATATACTTTTTTTTTCCACTCAAGTTGAATATTGTCTGTAAATATATTGTTTCCAGCTAAAAGTATCGATCCAAACTAATAAGCTAGTTCAGTGACAACCAGCCCCTGGACGGGTCGTCAAGACCTTAGGGGCCCATTCATGAACTTGGTTTTCGCATGATTCTGTACAACTTGTATTCTTCATTATGTACTTAATATGTTTTTGAATAAAGAATTGAATTGAATGAATTGAATTGATTTTAAGTCTGTTGTTGTTTTTTTTTTTCTCTTTTTTAAATAAAAATAGAACTTTTCCTAGACAGAATAGAAATAGAAATAGAGGACTTTTTCTAGGAATAAACATGCGGAAAACCATTGGAGGACAATATTGAGCTGACGGTAGAGTGTACTACTTACTCGAAATATAAATCAGGAACATAATGCCTGATATTTTTGAGAGTTCAAAATGTACCGAATTTATATCGAATGAATATGATTGCTGCAGATACCAAGCATATTTTGGCCTATTTTATTATCTTACCCACTTATTTTTTCCTGACGGTGTATTTTCGGAGGATCCCCCGGGAATTTTAGATTTTTCTAGATATTAATAACGCTCATTTTCTCCCTGGTAGCAGAGAATTTAGCCCGCAGGAATCAAGTGCTCTTGGCGACTACCGCTGGGGTTATAATAGAGCCAGGGGTTTTTTCGAAGTGCCTACCAGGGAAGAGGAGGATTCACTACAGATGTATCAAAAAGGGAACTCGTCGCTGAATTCAATAGGTGCAGTTTCATAAATAATATTATTATACACTATCCTGGTGTTATGAAACACCTTTATAGTACGCTAATGTAAGAAAGAAGGATTTTATAATCTACATAGAAAAAAATCCACATTCTGAGTTTTATTTTTTTACGAGGGAAACAGTGGGAAAATCTTGAAAAAGACACGCTTTGGAGGGTACGCACTCCGCAGCCGTGTGAGGTTTCACTCACTAAAAACTCACTAACCCTATGATCCTCTTGACCTAATCCACCCCGGAATCTTTTTGTTCAGCATTATTATCGGAGTGGGGTCAATCACTGGGCGATATCACGCTCTCTTCTGATGTCTTCTTGCGGTCTCCAGTTTATTACTCACCTAAGGATCGGGTCGTCCAGCTTTTTTGCCTTGAGGATTCGGACTATGTAGGACACAATCCTCTCCCAGGTTCCCTGCCTGGAGATCGTCTTCCCGATCACATTAGTTGGTGTGATTTCGCCCTCCTGTTCTTCTAGAATCTCCCTTTCCCTGGTCCGTCCGGAGCAGTGGAAAAACGTGTGTTCGGCGTCGTCGTTTGGTGCGTTACAGTACCAGTACGATCTTATGGTATAATAATTAAGCTACCGCATCTGTAACCGGTCCTTGTCCACTCTGTCCGACAGACGGAATGGCAGCCCATGTCTTACTATTTTTTGACTGAATAATGGTAAATATTTGCTTTTCCTAATAAACAAGTTGTTTTTTTGTTTTTTTTTTCTCATCTTGGGCTAGAATTACCCCCAACCAACCCATGAATGGGACTTTTGCTTCGTCTCCGCGATTCCGTTCAAGCGACCGTTCCGCCTAAATAGCGATGAGAATTCAAGTCAGCTCCTCCCCGAAAGCGTTTGGAGGTCGAAATAACTTTATTCGTCACATGATGTCATTCAACTCCTCCATTCCTTGAATGGCAATGATTTTGGCAACCCAACGGAAGTTAGAACTCGCGTAATGGTTGGCCACACGACGGATTCTACAAGCATAACCGACGCACGTGCGCGAATTCGGCAATGATGCCCACTATCTATGTGTCGCTACGCCCCTAACCCACTGTAAGCAGATTTATAACAATGCGTCGTTGGCATTATGAATTCAATCCGAGTTTCGTACTTTGGTTTACTGGTCATTCGCTAAACTAGATATTCCCAACCTTTTCAGATTTTCTAACGCAGTATAACCAATGATTGAACTCAAAATATGAAACTTAATTGCCATAAATTGCCACAAAAAACTACAATTATAATAAACGTAGGTAGTATAAAAAGTGCTCAATCCCCTGATGCAGGCCGAGTTTAACAATCATGTTACAAACGATTTCTAAATTATCGTTTGTGTACATGAATCGCTGATGATCTCACTAATTATTATTTATAGATTGCAAGTGCCTTTCAATACCAAATTCCCATATTCGCCGGTAAGGATGTCCCAGTACCGGCTAAACCACGATTTTTTGGTTCGGCAATGATAACGATAGTTGCTTATGGAAGTTAAGTTTAGGCACTTAACAGAGATGATGAAATCGAAAAAATCCAAAGATACCTCCTTCATTTAGAACGTATTTAGAGAGCCAGTGATACCATAGCTACCGTTAGATTTATATTGATACCATCTTCATATTCAAACAACCTGGTTGACCTATTCAACCCGGTTGACTGTCCTGAATTGGTTTTTCGTATATATCCCTTAACATTCCTAGTTCGCTCCCTCGCGTTCCCCTTTTCCGTGTCCTACTCCACCCTAATAACAACCTGTTTCATCAGCTCTTAACCAGACGCCCCTGGTTAACAAACCTAATCGTCAGTGAAACAACTTTTTTTCTCTGGAGTTATCAGATGTTTTATAACGGATCATTTTGCTACAGCGTTGGCCTTTTCTCCTAAGCAGTTTTCTGGTACATCTAGTCGGAGAGTGAAAGGGATTGCGAGACGGGTTGTCGACGAGGGGGTGCTAGAGGCAAAGTTCGGTGGTTTTGACTGGTCGCATGTACTCGTAGAGGATGTTGATGTTTCGGCAGATGCACTGGTCGAAGGAATTAAGGCATGCGTCAGGAGTGCAACGAAAGAAATCCATCTTCGCTTCTGAAGTACGGGTTGATTGTATGGGGAAGTACTTGTAAAACCCATCTGCAATGTGTGCAGGTACTTCAAAACTCGCTTCTTAAGGTTATCTTGAATAAGCCTTCTAGATATTCTACCGC
This sequence comes from Leptopterna dolabrata, assembly GCA_954871275.1. NCBI lineage: Eukaryota > Metazoa > Arthropoda > Insecta > Hemiptera > Miridae > Leptopterna > Leptopterna dolabrata. The sequence continues at coordinate 33,314,635 of OX940988.1, read as the reverse complement.
ACGGCTATATAACGAATTTAATGTTTTGTATCTAAGGCAGATCTTTCTTTTACAATCGTGCGTTCACGTTTTCAAAACTGGCATTGACGAGAATGATTTGTCTGTGGTCTCGAACACCAGACTGGCCTCGTTGACTAACGTCAAGCTACCTAAATGTGGCACAGAGCTCTTTAAACGTGTCTCATACAATAGAGCGTTATCTTTTTTTTATGGAAATAAAATTAACACATTTGCGTTTCGAAGTCCGAAAGAATTTAAACGCCGAATTGAGCAGGTTCTTCTAGCGAAGGATGCTCTTAGTTAGTGGTTCTCCCTTTTTTCTTTTAATTTTTTCAATTATTTTTTATTTTAACTTTTTATTTTTATTTTAGATCAGTTCGATTCTTTTTAAGTAACTACACGGAAGGGTTCGAGTGAGGTCTGGACGAGCTCCACCTGAGAGCACAAGTTCTGATGAACTTATTCTCATGGTGGGCAATGACTGAGATCCCTGAAATACTATTAGTGATGTATGATGTATTTTTTTAAACATTTATATTAGGAGAAACCTTTTCTTCATGTATATATACATGTTTAACATGTACATTGTTACTCTTTTGTTGCCAAAATATATTGAATTTGAATTTGAATTTGGGTATATAAAGATCGGACGCTCCAGCCCGCTCGGACACCCCATTAATTGATGGAAACTAAATGGGAACTTATGTTTGTATACATGTGAGTTATGTGCTCAAATTGCTCCGTGGTAACTCGGGCAGATTTATCTGTACATATAGTGCGCAATGGGTTATTGCTATGAATGCATTTTGGGTTGGAGAATGGGCGAATATGGCTGAACAATTAAATTCCCAACTAACGCGGAAATGTGGGAATTCTTGCAGTTCAAATGAATTTTGTATGAGAAATATTGATGGAAAACTCCAGAATGAATAATGAGTCCAAAATGTCGGCAGCCAATGTATCACTAAATATAAAATCGGTGGGCCGCATCATTGTTTGTATAAATGATGAGCTACCTGTAAAAATAATTACTAGAAATATTTATAAAATGTGGAAGGGGGGGGGCTGAACTTAAATTATAAAGTGTGACAGTGGACCCTCGAGTCCGCCCCCTTTATACTAGCGAGATTATCACCGGTTAAGAAGGGATATCGATTAGGCTTCCCCAAGCGACCTGGTCTTCACCGGGCCAAAAAACTGATCGAGAACAGCCACGCTGTCACAAACGTTGGAGAGACGGGGATGCTCAGTGTTTTTTGTGTAACGTATAGGTGAACGGGAAGACCGTTGGCCCAATATCGATTATCATGTTTGTTGGCCATTTGGGTGAGAGAGACGTTCAACATCTTGATGGAAGAAACCCGGTTGTATATTCCACCGTAACACAGCCATAACTATGCCTACAGATCTTACTTGGTTGATCATTTGAATCACTAAGAAAAGTGGCCAGTACGGCGGACAGACAGAAATTTTTTTCTTGCATTTTCGGATTCTACATACCTTGAAACGTAAACCATCAAATTTTGAGGAGGGGTTAGAATTTTTTTCTTGCTCGATTCCAATGGTTCATTATTGAAAATAATAAACCAAAATTTCTGTCTGTCCGCCGTACGCCGTACGCCGTACTGGCTACTTTTCTTAGTTACCATGAAAAAAAATTGATGAAATTCGGGTTATAGGTTCCGTTCGGGGTCTAGTTGGTCCTCGAAGCTCGGCGTTACTGTCAGTCATCTCTGGGGTTCAAAATAGGGGTTGACGTTTTCAGAACGCCGTATCTCGAAAACTTTTGATAGAAGGGTATGGTTTTTTTTACGTTATTAAATTTGTCTTGAGCTAAACCATTTTTTGAGACCACCCGGAGCATTGTACGTCCAGCCGTTCGTGTGCACCAAAAAGCTTCGTCAACACGATCGTAAATCAAACAGTATAAATCCGGCCCGGATATCATCGCTAGGGAGCACCTGATTATAATCAAGGATGGCTGTATGAAGTCGAGTTGGTTGTTCTGCGATATTATTTCATTTGATAAGTGATGGACTATTGGATTTAGTTGGTAGGTAAGTACTTGTGAAACTTGAACAAACTTTGAAGTATTATTGATGGGTAAATTATTACACAATGGTAAATTATTACATAAAGGCAAATTATTACACAACAGTAAATTATTACACATCGGTAAATTATTGCGCAACGGTAAATAATTACAGAACGGTAAATTATTACTCAACGGTTCATCTACCTAGAAGGGGCTGGATTTTGTTGATCGGTACTTTTGCAACTTGAACAACCGTTGATTTATTATTGATGGGCAAGTTATTACACAACGGTTCATTATATTTGACCAAGAGGGTAGGTATTGACCACAGAAAACAGTGATCTACGGAGAAGGGGCATCTATTTCACTCCACATCAACAACTTCATTATTTGCGTTTCTTTTTGCCGTTTTAGGCCCACTTTCACCAAACATTTGAAACGAGTTTAACCCGGAAGAGGTTGCAAATTAACGGAGTTTACCGCTCACTGTCTTTCACCAGAGCTCTGTGCGAGCTTAAACTTCCACCGAGGGGGCTCAAGTTTAAACGCCCGAAATCCGGCAAGTTAAAGTCGCTAATCTCCGTTATCCATGAGATCCCAATATGGCCGCCTAGCTCACAGCTGATTTTCGGTTCCCTTGTTATAGAGCTGTGAAATGAATTAGCGCGAGTAGGCATTGTATTGGTATTTACTCTATACCATGTGTTCCACAATGATATTATAGGTACTTTACCTCGTGACTGGAGTCGTTGTAAATCAGTAATCACTTTGGCAAATTACAGTTTATTATGACAGCGGAACAATGGAAGCGGTAATCGACATCAGCTGAGTGGTGGTTGTTGTTGTTTTGACGAGTTTATAGTCCCGGCGCGTCATATTGTCCAACTTTTGCTTGGACATTTTAAACTAAACTCCGTCAGGCAAACTCCATTATTTCAAACTGGGTTTAACCGACATTTGGGCTGGTGAAAGACGCCAGCTGCCTTTCCAGGTTTAAACCTCGACGTTAACTTTAACGGAGTTTGGCTAAACTCCATTAAATAATTTTCTGGTGAAAGTGGGCCTTAGTTACTGTTTGTCATCGACAGAATTATTTTAGCAACATTTAACTCGTGATTTAGGTAGGTACCTAGCAACGAGTAAGGGGTTACTTACTAACCTACGGAGGGTCTGCGATCCACATAATATGTATAGAGTAGTACATATTATATTATATAGGCGGGTTATCTATACAGAGAGCTGTGATCTGTAACAGAAGGGTATTCTGTACAAAATAATAAACCGTTGTGCAGGGATTTGCAGCGTTTTTTAATAGTTTTCATACGCATTGAAGAACCAATAAATTCATTCTATTTTTCATGTGTGAATCGTTATTAGACATGAGTTTAATAATTATTATAAAACAAAAGCCAACTCCGAGCAGGCGGTATAACCACACCTTATCGTGTGTTGTAGGCTATGTACATACCTATACTTCCGTCAAATATAAAAACGTTTTCTTTTATTCATTCATCCATTCAGTAACAAATTCTTATAGTGAATCCTATAAATCATCCAAATAATCCTTACGCCACCCTAATAGTGTAACGAGGATAACCAACATAAATGCTTTGTGAAGTCACACAGTTTGTCCAGACACATGATAAACATAAAAATATCGTGTTTTTGAACGAATCAAATTCAGTCCACTTTTGGTATTTCGGGTCACATTTCAATAACTTCCCTTACTTTTGCCATAAAACGACTATGGAAAAGCTCCGTGAGTGTGTAGCCAAGATTAATGACGTTGATTGATGACGTAACAAGTGCTCCCACCATTTTGGAATGTTTGGAGGGAACTTTTGTACATTTCAGAACATCACAGAATAATCCTAGCTTGATGCGGTCCGAGTGATATCTGCCCTTTCGCAAGCTCTTAAAAAAAGTCTATACTGAATCAAGAAGTGAGACTTTAATTTGCCTAATTCAAGTACTTCGGCAGTTACACTTATCCTTGCAGTGCATTCATGTTTCTCGACGCTGCTATCCCCTACCTGCTTCGAAGCCTAAAAATCTATATTAAGCTAAAAGGGGGCGGCCAAGGCGCCGGCGCCTGTAACGAACAGGCGCATAACCTTCGACTCCATTCGCCTCCACCATTCCCCTGATGGGAGAGAGTTTAACGAACACCACTTGGAAACAAATCACTCGCGATGAAATCGTGGAAACCCATTTCAAAGAAAAGCGGAGTTACTGAAAGGTTGTCTATTCCACTAATACACGAAAAATACACTGTCGTTTCGATAAACAAACCATCGTCAGTAACAAAACAATAACTGAAGGCACATTAGAGAGAGGTGACCTTATAAATAATCCCAGAAAGTAAAAGTTGGTCGATTGAGATTGGTTGTGAAGATGAATGGTGAAGGGAATAAAGTGAATGGGGTCGATTCCGATTGGCCCTGGAAGTGAATGCCAAAAACTGACAGGAAGGTAGGGCGAAAGAGGGTGGTGGGGGGTGGGGGAGCTGTTACAGAAATCAACGCACCAATGCAGAAAAACTGCACCATTGGAACACGAAAATTGCACCAATCAAACTTTTACCAACCTATCACTCTTAGTAATTTCGAAGTTTTCAAGTACATCCAACTTGCTCCCTTTCGGGCAGAAATTAAGATCAAAATTAATTGAATGAAGTAAAGTAAAGTAAAGTAAAGTAACAGTCATTTCAGGCTGGGGCTTTTCGTCCTCATTGCTTGAGGGGTTCGCCAACAGCTACATGGGTCATACTTGGACGTGTCACCACGTGTCACGGCGGTCACCCATCCAAGTACTAACCACGCTCGAGGTTTCTTAACTTCGGTGATCTCACGGGAACCGGTTTATTCCACCTGATAAGGCCGTTGGGACGGAATTGAATGAATTGATTGATTGTTTAGAGAACAAATGTCTATCTGTAAGATCAAAATTGAAGCAATGACTGGATTCATACAAGTAACGGGCAAAGGCTGAATCACCCTTATTATCCCTGAAATCTTTTTCATGTTCCTTAGCCTTTCTCTAAACATCCTAACTAGATTTGAAACTCTTTCCCTACTCATTCCCCTATGAACATTATTCCATATTAAATCAGTGAGATCTCTATCATAGCCATTACTCTCCACTATACTTTTCTTTAGTCAAATTCCGGTACAGATAAATTTCTGTTAATCATGCTATTGAAAGCAGCAAGTTTCTGGACTAGCGGATGATTTGAAATGCTATGAATGATAGTATCGCTATAAGTATTTTCCTTTTTATGGGCAGCTCATGTTTCCCTTGATTCAAATGGAAAGATCATGAAAATTTAGACGGTTGCATACGAATTATAAGGTAAAGTTAACGAATGGATCAAACTAAGTTTCCTATTACCAAGTTGCCTTTCAGTCCCTTTCCAAAGAATGATCATAATATCGTCTATGTATCTGTACCAATAAAAGAAACTATCTTATTTAAATTTTTGGAAAATTTGTATTGTTGGAGATTTTTGGTTTATTATTCTGTGAATAATACACATATGTATTCGCTCAGCAAAAAATTTTTATAACACCCCCTCAAATTTTTTTCTTTTACATTTCAAGGTGCGTAGATTCCAAAAATGCAATGTCCGTCCGCCGTCCGCCGTACGCCGTATCACGTGTACAGGCTTCATTTTCGGTCTAAAAAATTCGTTCTTTCGCACACATGCTCCATTTGTGCCCTAGTTGTCTCCCGTAACTTTTCAGCCCGATCGGAATATATCCAGGGGAGTTATGAGTGAAAATTTGTATAAAAATAGGTACTTTTTGCGTTTTAGTAACATATTAGTAAAATGAGCTTTTGAGGTATCGTTTTCCATGTTTTTGGGGACGAGAAGACCGAATATGAAGTCGATTTTGACCAAGGAGTGGAAAATTGAGGATGTACCAGATGTTTAGCTCCCAAAATTGATTTTTTATTAGTCAAAAACCTACGAAATCGTCTGAAATCACCATCAATTTGTATAATAACTCTAGAAAAAGTGTCAACACGTGGATCAAGACGATTAAATGGTACAATCAATGATCAAAGGTAATTTGAAAAAACAAAAAAGAAAGGAGCGTAGTACCTAATTCAAGTTTTGGGGGCCAAAAATTGTGGAAACCACCAGAAATAGCTATTTCAATTATTTTACATGAAAGAAACAATAAATAAACAGCCAGCATTTCTTTAGACCAATAAAATAATAGAATAATAAACCCATGTGACAAGGACTTTGCAGCGTTTTTTCTTTTTTTTTTCACCTTATGTCACTAAAATCACCATAACTTCCTTATTTTACAAGGTAAATACAAATTTGGAGATACCGTAGGAAACAGCGTTAATAATGAATAATCAAGAATGAATTCAACAAGGGAAAAGTGAGCCTCAAGCACCAAATTTGTAAAATGTAGGAAATCTTCAGTTTTTTTCAACCGTTTGTAAATCCGAATAGTTATGCTGTTTTGGTTTATTATTCTGTGAATAATACACCTATGTATTCGCTCAGCAAAAAATTTTTATAACACCCCCTCAAACTATTTTCTTTTCCGTTTCAAGGTGCGTAGATTCCAAAAATGCAATGTCCGTCCGCCGTCCGCCGTACGCCGTATCACGTGTACAGGCTTCATTTTCGGTCTAAAAAAGTCGTTCTTTCGCACACATGCTCCATTTGGGCCCTAGTTGTGCCCCGAAACTTTTCAGCCCGATCGGAAGACACCCAGGGGTGTTATGAGTGATAATGTGTATAAAAATAGGCAGGTACTTTTTGCGTTTTAGCAACATGTCAGTAACATGAGCTTCTGAGATATCGTTTTCCATGTTTTTGGGGACGAGAAGACCGAATGTGAAGTCGATTTTGACCAAAGAATGGAAAATTGAGTTCTACCAAATGTTCAGCTCCCAAAATTGATTTTTTATGAGTGAAAAACCTGGGAAATCGTCTGAAATCACAATCAGTTTGAATAACAACCCTGGAAGTGGTATCAACACGTGGATCAAGACGATTAAATGGCACTACCAATAATCAAATATAAATTGGGGGAAAAAAAAGGAGCGTACCTAATATGTGTTTTAGGGGCCGAAAAGGGTGGAAACCATCAGAAATAGCTATTTCACTTGAAATAAACAATAAATGAACAGCCAACATTTCTGTAGGTATGTCCAGTAGAATAATAAACCCATGTGACAAGGAGCGTTTTTTTTTCTTCAAATTATCTTTTATCATTGATAGTACTTACTTACCATTTATTCGTCTTGATCCACGTGTTGACTATTTTTCTAGTGTTATTCTACAAATTGAGCGAATACATCGATTCCTCACTCTTTGGTCAAAATCAATCCTAGGTAATAGGTATTGGGTCGTCTCACCCTAAAAACATAGAAAACGATACCTAACAAGCTCATGTTCACTAAAATCTCAAAAATCCCTCGAAAATCCCTATTTTTACACCCATTTTTCTCCCATAACTACCCTGGGTTTATGCCAATCGGGCTGCCGTATTTCGGAGCACAACTAGGACCCAAATGTGTTCCCAAATGAGGACCCAAACTATGTGCGGAAGAGCGACGATTTTAGACCAAATTTAACGTAAATTTAAAGCTGAAACTTCGTTAGAACCTCAATTTTCCACTCTTTGGTCAAAGTCGACTTCATATTCGGTCTTCTCGTCCCAAAAACATGGAAAACGATACCTCAAAAGCTCATGTTACTAAAACACAAAAAGTAGGTACCTATTTTTATACACATTTTCACTCGTTACACCTGTGGGTATATTCCGATCTGGCTGCAAAGTTTCGGGACACAACTAGGGCCCTAATGGAGCATACGTGTGCGAAAGCACGAATTTTTAGACCGAAAATGAAACCTGTATACGGGATACGGCGGACGGACGTTGCATTTTCGAATCTATGCACCTTGAAACGTAAAAGAAAAATTCTGAGGGGGTGTTATCAACATTTTTTGCTGAGCGATTACATAGGTGTCATTATTCACATAATAATAAACAAAATGGGGAAATGTTCGTCTAAATCGGGGTTTTGCCGTTCTCATGAATTGGCGAGTGGTGTGGGGCGGTGGCGGTTGGAGGTGAGGGCTATGGGTCGTTATCTATGGAACTTTTTACCCTGAATCGAATGGTCAATTCTAAGCCTCCTCGATTAGGTAAAACCTGGTTTTTTGACTACTCAAGCCTTCCGTAGGCGTAAATCCTACCTGTGTTCAAAAAAAAACCAGTCATGCAGCATGACTTAATGAGCGAATTTTCAAAGAAATATTCGAATTAATGGCTATGGTTTTGAATAAAGGAAAACTTCGGTCTAAAATTTGGTTTTCTATGTATATTCTCTTCGTATTTATTTTAATTTGTACGTTTTGTCCATCCTGATTCTACCGTTTGTTATGAGTAGATTCCTTGTTCCTTCTGAATGGCCTTTCCTCTTGACTACGATTTCAGGCCTGGTATCTAAAATCAGTTCAAGATTTGCTCTACTAGGTAGGTAGATCCTTCCTTCTTCATTGATATTATTTTTATCATGTTAAGTACCTACCTACCTTTGAATATCAAATATTCGTATGATACTGATAATAAATTGATAAGATACCTACCTAACCTTCTTCCTCCTACTGTTAGTACCTAAATTGAATAATTTGAAATAGATTTTTTCTTTCGTCTTCCTTCTAGTAATACGTGGGCCGGTACTTGTCTATCTATGAAGGTATCATAACAATTATATTATGTCAAATGGGAAATTCAAGGAGTTGTACTAATCGTTTGCCTCCCCCTTTTTTGCTTCGAACTCTCGTCTTCAATTAATACTTCTCACATTTTTCAATCTGACCACTCTAAGGGGGTGGGGGGGGGGGGTAAGAGTTTAAAGATTATCCTAGTTTTGGGTAATTTTTGCGCACTTTAAATGCTCTAATTTAAGAACGGATTTAGATATCTAAAATCCGATTTCACCATCGTGTTCAGCGTGCAAAAACCTTTAAAATGAGGGGTCACTTGTTAGAAAATAACATTTTGGGGATTTTTGGGTAATTTTTGCGCACTTTAAATGCTCTAATTTGAGAACGGATCAAGATATCTAAAATCCGATTCCACCATCGTGTTCAGCGTGCAAAAACCTTTAAAATGAGGGGTCACTTGTTGGAAAATAACATTTTGGGGATTTTTGGGTAATTTTTGCGCACTTTAAATGCGCCAAAACCCTCCTTAGAGTAGGCCAATTTCGCCCATCTTCGAACTTAGCCTTTCGATTGCCAAGATAGATTTTTTGTGCAAATTTGAGCTGTTTATCTCAATTCTATCGAGAGTTATCGTCTGGAGTGACACATATATAAATAAATATATATATATATACATATAAAAAAGTGTTAAATTTCAGGAATCGTTTTAGAATGGTCTGAAACGGATTTCTATGAAGAAAATTTCCAAAAATTTATATTATTTAAATTTCGAAGCCATTGCAATAGCTTCATTTTCTTTGAAAATTCGCTAAAATTACCTCACCCCTCCCCCCCCCCTTACCTCATCACCACTTTCATTTTTTTTTCTAAACCCATTAACATAAGTACGCCATTTCTGTTGATTCGTCAAACGGTATATCAATAGTTTAACTCACGAAACTAAAAGCTATCTTTAAACTATCTTGACTTTTGAAAGCACCAAATGGGATTTTTGTATTATGTGTCAATCAGTGAATATGTATCGTAAGTAAACGTCGCCATACAACCGTTCCTACGTAAATATAAGTACCTAATGCGTAATTTTTATGTGGCTAACGTAACTGATCCCAACTGGGCGCGTTGTCGCTCAAACTGGGCTATGAGGTGTTGGGGTTGGGATCTCCGAGGATGTTTACACTTACGGTAATTTAATACGAGGTTCTAGGCGCATTTATCAGGACTAAGTGGGCCTGTTACCTGCTTCGCGAAGAAAAAAATTCGGCCAGGAATTCCTTGGGAAACTCCCCCTGTTTAGGGTTAATCGTCCTATTAAGTTACTCGTAAACACGGTGTGGAGTTACGAGTTTGGCAGGTATCCAGGAATACCTTCAGAGCGGAACAAAGATTCCTTATATCCATAACATGATACAAAATTATAATCATTCTATACATCATTTTGGTCTTTGTGGAACTTTTTTTTGGGGGGGGGTTAAAATTGAATTTTACGTTCGCACATGTGCAGGCGAAAGTGATTTCTGGATTTTAATGCAATTTATTCATACAAGACCATCTTAGGCCCCAACCCTAATCTACCCTCCAAATTTCTGTTCATTACCTACGTCCATTCTATCGATTACGTAATATGTACATATATGCACGTGGGAAGGATTTGCGGACAGATTCGGAACCAAATTCGTTCAGAAATTAGAAAGATTTGAAACGCCGCAAAGCGAGAGGAAATTTTGGCTTTGGAGGACGAACATTTTTGCCTCCCAAAAGTGATCAGGAGGCTTCCACTGGTGTCAGATGTACACAAAAATTCCAGTAAATTATTATTTATGTAACTAAGCACTTGTCCAATTAGGTACCTCTATCCCAAAGTTTTGTTCATTTTACGGAATGTATCCAAATTCTGAGCACCTACTAAGCCGACATTCGCTTATTCAAAACATGGGCTGACACTTTTTGGTTTATCATTTTCAATAATGAACCATTGGAATCGAGCATGAAAAAAAAATTCTTACCCCCCCTCAAAATATGATGGTTTACGTTTCAAGGTATGTAGCATCCAAAACTGCAATAAAAATATTTCTGTCTGTCCGCCGTACGCCGTACGCCGTACGGGCCACTTTTCTTAGTTACCATGAAAGAAAATTGATGAAATTCGGGTTATAGGTTCCGTTCGGGGTCTAGTTGGTCCTCGAAGCTCGGCGTTACTGTCAGTCATCTCTAAGGGGTTCAAAATAGGGGTTGAAATTTTCAAAACGCCTATACCATTTTTTTACGTGAATATTTTTACGGTTTTAAATAGTTCTTGAACATGCGAGTTTTTTAAGACCATCCGGAGCATCTTACGTCCAGCCGTTCGTTCACAGTAAGGCCCCGAAGTTTGCACCGACAGGCATTTTCGACTCCAGTGTGAATGAAATTGTATACAATTCAAACCAAATCTCGTAACCAGAGACGCGCCCACAATAGGAAATTTGGCGGAGATGAAATCATTGCTAGGGATCACCTGATTATATTGGCGGAGTATGAAGTCGAGTTGGTTGTTCTGTGATATTATTTCATTTGAAAAATGATGGCTCTTTTGGAGTTTGTTGGTAGGTAGTGAAACTTGAACAAACGTTGAAGTATTATTGATGGGTAAATTATTACAATTATTAATTATTACGGTAAATCATTACTCAACGGTAAATTATTACACAACGGTTCATTATACCATCTACGTAGAAGGGGCTGGAGTTTGTTGGTAGGTACTTTTGCAACTTTTTGACATTTTATGTCTTTACTTTGCTACATAAACTCGAAAATGAAACGCGGGACATGCAACGGAGACATGCAACGGAAACAACGTCACGAAAATATTTCTGATGATTTTCGCTTACAACCGATTCGTTGCTACGGAACTTTATCTTCGCCAGTTATCATCGTACAAAAATCGTTCACCACTCGTTGGATAGCTCTCGATTTACCTAACCATACTACGTTAACCACTGCGGACTGCGTGGCCAACAAGCTGCGGTATGAGCGTGATTGTTTAAATGAATGTTTACGTACATAATACAGTGGAGTCCGGCTAATCCGAACTAATTGGGACTGAAGGCTGTTCGGACTAGGTGAACAAAACAATTAAGTACGAAGTACTTGGTGTGGGTGCGGGAGGGGGCGCTAAGACATAAAATGTCCCTTGTGGTTGCGTACTTGTACGGAAGCTGTACCCACCGTTTGTGTTTTTTCTCTAGTTTTCGAATAATTTCATTCCAGTCTTGTTGATACACGATCGTTATCTTCATTAAGTTTGGTTAACTCAACATTGAACGTGTAATTTTCAAGTAATTTGATTCTATATTTGAGATAATTGGATATTATGGCTGAAAGGAAATAAAAACCGATGCCAAAAAAAAAAAACTCAACATTGTTGATTTCTTTGTTTTACGATAATAAAGACACAATTTCGTTATAATTTGTCGTTTTCTCTATTGACGCCATTATGGAGTTTTCACTCCTCATCAACAATTTCTTTTCAGAACTTCATTATGTGTGTTTCTTTTTGTTAGGTACTGTTTGTCATCGGCAGAATTATTTTAGCAACATTTAACTCGTGATTTAGGTAGGTACCTAGTAACGAGTACCTACCGGGGGTTAGGTACTAACCTACGGAGTTTTGAGTTTATATAAATGAAAACGTCAGTTTATACCTATAAGTGAAAACGTCTCCTTCTACATAATAAGTGGTGGGGGGTCCCTACTCGGCCGAGTAAATAGAACATGGTTCTGCCCAATATCACTCGCCCGTTACTAGGCCGAGTACTGTCTGGGCCGACCACACTGCGGTTAACTCGGCCGAATGCACTGTCTCGGCCCAGTACTCGGTAGGTGTAATTGGGGCCCCATCGAAGTAGCTCGGCGGAGTGCTCCACCGACTACTCGGCCGAGCTACTCGGTAGGTGTAATCGATCGGTTGGTGGAGCCTTTGAGGCAGTGGACGTCTGTCATCCTCAGTAGCTCGTCCGTAAAGGGTTCACGGTAGATGGTTACGGACCCTTGACGGACGATGAAGGAGGACGATGACGGAGGGACGTGCACTGTAGAACGACATGTAGAACACGTCTCGCCGTTGCTCGTTCATAAAGGGCACGTACGTTTCTACGAGTGGCCTTCCTCAACTGAGATGCAATGGAGGGTTGCGCTTCCGTAACCAGTCCGTTAACCATCCGCCATGATTCCCTCGACCGTCAGTCAAATATGTGACGGAATAATCGCACGGATCATTGAAGGAAGGGCACGGAAGCATTTAGGATAGTGACGGGTGGGCTACAGAAAATCCACGAATCCTTCATACAGTGGCGGTAAGTCACGGTATGAAGGAAGAGCAACATTCAGTGAAGGGTGGGCTACAGAACGTCTTGGGAGAGCCCACGGATATTCACGGGAAAATCATGGATGGGCTACGGGGAAGGCGAAGGAGTGTTACGGGATAGTCACGGATGGGGCTATGGCGATCCGTACAAAGGTCACGGTACAACCACGGGCGTGCGACGGAACGTTGGAGGATTAACAACGGAAATCACTACACTTATACGGGGATTTTCGGGGGGTGCTTCCGTGAAAATGACCATCCGTTGATTTCGCCTAAATAGTACACCACGGAAACCGCGGGTGTTTCCGTTGACGATCCTTCAACAATACAGAGGTTACGGATAAATTTATACAGTGCATCCGTGACCGCATGATATTTACGGATGCACCACGACTGAGGGCGGTTCCGTGACAAAGAGCATCCGTGAACTATCGTTTAGTGCCAATCTACGGCGGCGCCTACGTTGTTTTTTCACTCCTCATCAACAATTTCTTTTCAGAACTTCATTATGTGTGTTTCTTTTTGTTAGGTACTGTTTGTCATCGGCAGAATTATTTTCGCAACATTTAACTCGAGATTTAGGTAGGTACCTAGTAACGAGTGGGTACGGGGTTAGGTACTAACCTACGGAGGGTCTGCGATCTACATAATATGTATAGAATAGTACATATAATATTATATTTATAGACGGGTATCTATACATAGAGCTGTGATCTGTAACGGAAGGGTAGGTATTCGATACAAAATAATAAACCGTTGTGCAGGGATTTGCAGCGTTTTTTAAATCTGACCCCAAAGCGTGAAATCGTCAATTAACCATGTCATAAATAGTTTCACTCTCAAATGATATTTTCGTGCAAGATTGAGTAATAGGTGTTTTTGTGAAATCTTATCATTTTCCCCAATTTTGAGAAGCCGTTAGCTAATCCTTTAAATTTTCGGTCCTCACTTACGAAGAATTTATAGGGATTAAAACTTTCTATGATTATGAGTTCATTGTTCAAGACTGAAACTTATATTATTTATAAATTTCTTCATTATGGTTAATTATTTTTGATAATGAACCTTTAGAATCGAGCATGAAAAAGAAACGCTGCAAATTATTACACAACTGTTTATGGTTTACAGCTGTATAGATGCCCCTTCTGCTTAGATCACTGTTTTCTGTGGTGAATAACTACCATCGCGGTTCCCACAGGACAGCCCTAAATAAAGTACTGGAATCAGCCCGGGAATAACAGTTTCATAAAAATTTGAGGGATTCAATAATTCAGTCATTAATAGTTATTTGTTATTATTCATGAAGCATAACGTTTGTTCAAGTTACAAAAGTGATAAATAAGCAATCAAGTGGAAAGGAAAACACGCATCGGCGTGGAGAGGAGCAGAGCGGATTTTGGTTCATTATTCTATACATAATCCACCAATGTATTCGCTCAGCAAAAAATTTTTATAACATCCTCTCAAAATTTTTTCTTTTCCGTTTCGAAGTGCTTAGATTCCAAAAACGCTGCGAAGTCCTTGTCACATGGGTTTATTATTCTATTGAACACACCTAAAGAAATGTTGGCTGTTCATTTATTGTTTCTTTCATGTAAAATAATTGAAATGGCTATTTTTGATGGTTTCCACCAATTTTGGCCCCCCAAAACACGAAATCACATGAGGAATTGTCTGAAATCACCATCAATTTGTATAATAACACCGGAAAAACTGTCAAAAGGTGAATCAAGAAAATTAAATTGCATTATCAGTGAACTAAGATAATTTGAAGAAAAAAAGGAACGTACCTAATTCGAGTTTTGGGGGCCAAAATTGGTGGAAACAATCAGAAATATCTATTCAAATTATTTCACATGAAAGAAACAATAAATGAACAGCTATCATTTCTGTAGGTATGTCCAGCAGAATAATAAACCCATGTGATAAGGACTTTACAGCGTTTTTCGATTAGTCAAAAACCTCGGGAACCTTTTTGAAATGACCATCAGTTTGCATAATAACACTAGAAAAATTGTCAACACGTGATCAAGATAATACGGCACTATCAATGATTAAAGATAATTTGAAAAAAAAGAAGCGTGATATGTGTTTTTGGGGGCCAAAATTGGTTGAAACCATCACAAATAGATATTTAAATTATTGCACATGAAAGAAACAATAAATAACAGCAACATTTTTATGAGGTTGTGACAGAGTGTAACAGTGGGGGTGGGCCCTCGAGAGTCCCCCTCCTAGACCAGCGAGATTATCACCGGTTAGGAAGGGATATCGATTAGGCTTCCCCAAATGACCCCGTCTCCACCGGAAGAAAAAAATGTATCGAGAACTGCCACACTGTTACACTCCTCCTCACATGGCATACTTCTGGGTAGCAGAATATGAGAGGGAAAAGGTGGAATGAAAAGTAGTATGAAGTTCTGGATCAGGAAAAGACATCTGAACAACTTCAAGGTGACTAACCTCCATCGTAATGGTACTACATCAATAATATTTTACTGGTGGAGAACAAAGCTCCTACATACGGGTATTGGCGGATAATGTTGTCAGAGGTTGTTGGCCACTGAATTGTGCTCATCTGGGCAACGTCCAGGTGATCAACCTCCATCGCTGGGATGGAACAATTGTTGTGATTTGTCAATTGGGACATGGCATCAATCGCCTTCTAATGAGCTCAGTATAATTTAATTATACTGACACTCTAATGGGGGGAAAGGGGGTGGAGAAGGCAATAGATATATTTATGTATAATTGTCAAAGGGACAGATTGTTTAGTAAAGGAATCCTTCTGGGAAACCACTGGGCTTATCCTTCTGGTAAGCCCAGAAAAAGTGGATGGAGTATGATGAAGTGCTCAGCGCATACTATCAAACCACGCTCTGCCAGCATGTGACAGAGTGTGACAGTGGGGGTGGATCCTCGAGAGATCCCCTCCTAGACCAGCCTGATTATCACCGGTTAAGAAGGGATATCGATTAGGCTTCCCCAAGGGACCCCGTCTCCATCGGAAGAAAAAATGTATCGAGAGCAGCCCACACTATTACAAAGTGAGGACAATTTTCTCCCATAATACCCGTGGGTGTATGCCGATCGGGCTGCCGTGTTTCGGAGCACAAAGGACCCAAATGTGTTTCCAAATGGGGACCCAAACTGTGTGCGGAAAAATGACGATTTTAGACCAAAACTTGACGTAAATTTAGTGCTGTAACTTCGTTAGAACCTCAATTTTCCATTCGTTTGTCAAAATCAACTTCATGTTAGGTCTTCTTGTCCCAAAAACATGAAAAACGATACCTCAAAAGCTCATGTTACTAACATGTTACTAAAACGCAAAAAGTACCTATTTTTATACCCAGTTTCACTCATAACACCCCTGGGTATATTCCGATCTGGCCGCAAAGTTTCGGGACACAACTAGGGCCCAAATGGAGCATGTGTGCGAAAGAACCAATTTTTTGGACGGAAAATTAAGCCGGTATGCATGATACGGTGTACGGCTTACGGCGGACGGGCATTGCATTTTTGGAATCTACGCACCTTGAAACGTAAAAGAAAATTCTGAGGGGGTGTTATAAAAATTGTTTGCTGAGCGATCACACAGGTGTATTATTCTCAGAATAATAAACCAAAACGCTGTTGTGTGTCACCTGGTCGCGTGCGTGCGACGGATTTTTCTCTGCGCGCGTTGTTCTTAGAAGACTGTCATGCTGCGCGGAAAAAAGCTATGTAGAGAATACTGACAGTAGCACCGAGCTTGCTGACCAACGAGACCCCAAATGGGACCAAATTTCATTAATTTTGGTTCATGGTAACTGAGGAAAGTGCGCGAAGTACGGCGGACGGACAGAACTTCTTTAATTCAATTTTCGGATTCTACATACCTTGAAACGGAAACAACCAAGTTTTGGAGAGGAGGTTACATTTTTTCTTTTTTTTTCCATGCTCGATTCCAAGGGTTCTTGATTGAATAATAAACCACAAATTTCTGTCCGTACGCCATACTTCGCAGGTTCCCTAGTTACCATGAACTAAAATTAATGAAATTTGGTTATAAAATTCGGGGTCTAGTTGGTCCCGAAGCTCGGCGTTACTATCAGTCATCTATAAGGGGTGAAAAATAGGGTTTGAAATTTTTAGAACGCCTTAGCTTGATAACTTAAAGTAGAAGTGTTAGAAAAGTGGTCTTCTCGGCAAGACATCTTATGTACAATAGCGCTCCTATAGCATATCCGACAAACTACTAGCTGCGTTCTTCCTCCATGAAATAGCTCACTCTCTGTTGAATAACAATACATATTAATCTAAATAATCCGATGTATAATTCTAACTAGATAATCATATAATTACTCAGTATAATAATTGTATTCTTTCGTTTAATATGTATAATTCCGAATATTCGAAACAAGTAGTTCCGCATGTGATCAAGTTGGCATATTATCTTCCAACTCTTTTGTTCTTGAAATGCAATCGTCTCACTCTGTTCTGCTCCACCTTCAGCTACACAGCCTTTCAGTGTTACTAAAAGTTATATCCGTTTCCATCTTTGTCAAGTTCCGAAATACAAGGATTTCGTCACTCGAGAACACTCGTTGTTATTGACTGACGATGTTCTGGCAAGAAGGTATGGTGTTTTTTGTTACATTTTAAAATTGATCTCTAACTAAAGCATTTTTTGAGACCGCCCGGAGCATTAAGTCCAGTCATTCGTTTGCATCAAAAGCTTCCTCAACATGATTGTGAATGAAATGGAATCCGGCCCAGTATCGTTGCTAGGGAACACCTGATCATAACACCTGAAACTGAGTTGGTTATTCTGTGTTATTGTTTCGTTTGAAGAATGATGGCTCATTAGGGTTTGTTGATAGGTACTTTTGTAACTTTCTTGAACAAACGTTATGCTTAATAAGTAACAAAAAATAATTAATGTTGGAATCATTGAATCCTGCGCATTTTTGTCAAGCCAATTCCCGGGCGGGCTCCAGTACTCGATTTAGGGCTTTTCGGTGGGAGGGGGGGGGGGGGGGCATAAATGTGGATATTGACGCAGAAAACAGTGGTCTACGCAGAAGGGGCATCTATACTGGTAAATAATAAACCGTTGCGTAATAATTTTCAGCGTTCTTTATTTTGGTATGGTAAAAATGTAGAATTATAAAATAGAACAGATAGAATATATTGATGATTTACACATTATAGAATGAAGATAAATAGAATTGCTGGAATAGAATTAGCAGGGGTTCGTGTTTTGTAAGATTCTGTATGTAGCCACTAAAGGTTGTTGAGGGGCTTGATTTCGCGCTACAGATGAGCTAAATATGTGGGACGAAGATTCTTCTTATTGAACAAATCCCTCGTAGCTCTTCTGTACGGTGGAAGGGCGGCGACGGAATTTCAAGTCGGTTCTGTTTCGTTTCAAGTCGGTACTGAGGAGACCAGCTCTGGTTTTTGCTTCTTGAAAGGAAGAGGTTGGGGTAGGCCATCTCAAATATTTGCTCTCTCGAGACATTAATTCTGTCCCTCCTGCTCGTCGAGACGGTTGGAATTCCTTTTGGCACATTTCACGTTAGTAGTCGTAGATAGGTAGCGTGCTTTGGGGCTAATATGGCATCCCCTCCTCCACGCGAACCCGGTTCTCGTCCATAACATTACTCCTAATGATTTTTTATGTTGATGGCATAAATTGATGCCAAATACAACCCTCCCTCTCCATCCCAAACCCCCACGGCATTTCCTGACCATTCATTTTACTAACTTGTCATTGCCTATTATAATATTGATATAAACCTACTTTCTGCTATTCTATACATTTTTTATATGATTGACATGGGGGTATTTTGCGGAAGGTAGGGAAGCCTTGGATTCATGATTGAGTAAAAAAAAGTATCCCTCCAAAATGAAAATTTCCACTGCGCTTCAGGCATCAAGGAACATTTTTGGTTCCGCGTTTATCTGTCTGTGGTCAGTTCCTTGTAACGCCCATAACTACCCGAAATAACGGTCGAAATAGGCTGAAATTTGGAGGGTAGGTGCGGGTTGGGTCTCAGAAGGTCCCATACCAAAATCACTGAAAAACTGTGACTTTTCTACGTTAAATATTGTTGAAATGAGTTAAATGAGAACTTGGAGGGCCGACCAGGAATAATACTTGACTGTTCCATATCAGTTTCATTAGAATAGGTAGTACTTCTAGTTTCGTCTGCGCACGCGCGAACATGAAATGTTGACCATTCCCTTGTAACGCTTCTAACTACGCGAAAAATAGTCGTAGAGAGCTGAAATTCTGAGGATACACGCGGGTTGAATCGCAGACGTTCTCATATTACAATCATTGAAACCGTACCGTAACTTTCGTCTGCGCATGCGCAAACATGAAATACTTGAAACGCCAATTATAACTACCTTAAATATCGTTCAAATGAGTTCAAACTTGGAGTGTCGATCAGGAATAAAACTGTGATAGTTGTGAAGTGGTGGTGGACCCTCGAGAGTCCCCCTCCTAGACCAGCGAGACTATCACTGGTTAAGAAGGGATCTCTATTAGGCTTCCGCTCACCGATCCCGTCTCCACCGGACCAAAAAACGGTTCGAGAACAGCCGCACTGTTACATAGTTAAGTATGAATTTATTCGGAATCGTATTTTAACTTACGTCTGCGCATGCGCGAACATTAAATGTTTAAAAAATCTTGAAATTTTTGATCCTATTACGCATATTAGGTAATTTAACTAAGTAAGTTAGTAAGTAAACAGCCATCCCAGCCCCGTCCGGCTGCCCTGCCAGCAAGGGCGCAAACAGGATGGGGCAGGGAGGGGCCGCGGCCTCCCCCCTAGACTTTCGGGAACACAAAAATAAATTGTGCTGAACTTATTTAAAAGAAACACTAGAATATCGAATGCGTAGTTAGGGGCATGGGAAGGTATTATTGGAATTTGGAAACATGTCTTTTGTGAGCAGGAGTACCTTCATAGTAAGAGATGAAGGTTCTAGGTAGGTATTGAAAACACTTTTGGGATTGAACGATTGAGCATAAGACAGGGAAGAGCGTGAAAGGGGAAGTAATTCTGAGAAGCTTCTAGAACTAGAAGCTTCTCATACAGCCTGGTTCCTGGTATTAACAATTCTTCTAGGAATCGCTCGGAGGTCGTACTGGAAAGTTCGAGAACCTCATTCGCCCAGTATAAAAAGAACTTGGTGGGTACACAAGATCACCAGTTTAATGTTGACATACACACGGACACGAGACACGACCAATCGCACTACAAGATGGACATACGTCGATTCTTTGGGAAAAAAAAATCAGTCATGCAGCATGACTTAATGAGCGAATTTTCAAAGAAATATTCGAATTAATGGCTATGGTTTTGAATAAAGGAAAACTTCGGTCTAAAATTTGGTTTTCTATGTATATTCTCTTCGTATTTATTTTAATTTGTACGTTTTGTCCATCCTGATTCTACCGTTTGTTTATTACGTAATTGTACTAAGTGCTTATTTATTTGATCGCTGTGGGTAAATTCAAGGAGTTGTACTAATCGTTTGCCTCCCCCTTTTTTGCTTCGAACTCTCGTCTTCAATTAATACTTCTCACATTTTTCAATCTGACCACTCTAAGGGGGTGGGGGTAAGAGTTTAAAGATTATCCTAGTTTTGGGTAATTTTTGCGCACTTTAAATGCTCTAATTTAAGAACGGATTTAGATATCTAAAATCCGATTTCACTATCGTGTTCAGCGTGCAAAAACCTTTAAAATGAGGGGTCACTTGTTAGAAAATAACATTTTGGGGATTTTTGGGTAATTTTTGCGCACTTTAAATGCTCTAATTTGAGAACGGATCAAGATATCTAAAATCCGATTCCACCATCGTGTTCAGCGTGCAAAAACCTTTAAAATGAGGGGTCACTTGTTGGAAAATAACATTTTGGGGATTTTTGGGTAATTTTTGCGCACTTTAAATGCTCTAATATGAGAACGGATCAAGATATCTAAAATCCGATTCCACCATCGTGTTCAGCGTGCAAAAACCTTTAAAATGAGGGGTCACTTGTTAGAAAATAACATTTTGGGGATTTTTAGGTAATTTTTGCGCACTTTAAATGCTCTAATTTGAGAACGGATCAAGATATCTAAAATCCGATTCCACCATCGTGTTCAGCGTGCAAAAACCTTTAAAATGAGGGGTCACTTGTTGGAAAATAACATTTTGGGGATTTTTGGGTAATTTTTGCGCACTTTAAATGCGCCAAAACCCTCCTTAGAGTAGGCCAATTTCGCCCATCTTCGAACTTAGCCTTTCGATTGCCAAGATAGATTTTTTGTGCAAATTTGAGCTGTTTATCTCAATTCTATCGAGAGTTATCGTCTGGAGTGACACATATATAAATAAATATATATATATATATACATATAAAAAAAACCAGTCATGCAGCATGACTTAATGAGCGAATTTTCAAAGAAATATTCGAATTAATGGCTATGGTTTTGAATAAAGGAAAACTTCGGTCTAAAATTTGGTTTTCTATGTATATTCTCTTCGTATTTATTTTAATTTGTACGTTTTGTCCATCCTGATTCTACCGTTTGTTTATTACGTAATTGTACTAAGTGCTTATTTATTTGATCGCTGTGGGTAAATTCAAGGAGTTGTACTAATCGTTTGCCTCCCCCTTTTTTGCTTCGAACTCTCGTCTTCAATTAATACTTCTCACATATTTCAATCTGACCACTCTAAGGGGGTGGGGGGGGGGGGGGGTAAGAGTTTAAAGATTATCCTAGTTTTGGGTAATTTTTGCGCACTTTAAATGCTCTAATTTAAGAACGGATTTAGATATCTAAAATCCGATTTCACTATCGTGTTCAGCGTGCAAAAACCTTTAAAATGAGGGGTCACTTGTTAGAAAATAACATTTTGGGGATTTTTGGGTAATTTTTGCGCACTTTAAATGCTCTAATTTGAGAACGGATCAAGATATCTAAAATCCGATTCCACCATCGTGTTCAGCGTGCAAAAACCTTTAAAATGAGGGGTCACTTGTTGGAAAATAACATTTTGGGGATTTTTGGGTAATTTTTGCGCACTTTAAATGCTCTAATTTGAGAACGGATCAAGATATCTAAAATCCGATTCCACCATCGTGTTCAGCGTGCAAAAACCTTTAAAATGAGGGGTCACTTGTTAGAAAATAACATTTTGGGGATTTTTGGGTAATTATTGCGCACTTTAAATGCTCTAATTTGAGAACGGATCAAGATATCTAAAATCCGATTCCACCATCGTGTTCAGCGTGCAAAAACCTTTAAAATGATGGGTCACTTGTTGGAAAATAACATTTTGGGGATTTTTGGGTGATTTTTGCGCACTTTAAATGCGCCAAAACCCTCCTTAGAGTAGGCCAATTTCGCCCATCTTCGAACTTAGCCTTTCGATTGCCAAGATAGATTTTTTGTGCAAATTTGAGCTGTTTATCTCAATTCTATCGAGAGTGATCGTCTGGAGTGACACATATATAAATAAATATATAAATATATATATATATATATACATATAAAAAAGTGTTAAATTTCAGGAATCGTTTTAGAATGGTCTGAAACGGATTTCTATGAAGAAAATTTCCAAAAATTTATATTATTTAAATTTCGAAGCCATTGCAATAGCTTCATTTTCTTTGAAAATTCGCTAAAAACAATCAGTCATGCAGCATGACTTAATGAGCGAATTTTCAAAGAAATATTCGAATTAATGGCTATGGTTTTGAATAAAGGAAAACTTCGGTCTAAAATTTGGTTTTCTATGTATATTCTCTTCGTATTTATTTTAATTTGTACGTTTTGTCCATCCTGATTCTACCGTTTGTTTATTACGTAATTGTACTAAGTGCTTATTTATTTGATCGCTGTGGGTAAATTCAAGGAGTTGTACTAATCGTTTGCCTCCCCCTTTTTTGCTTCGAACTCTCGTCTTCAATTAATACTTCTCACATATTTCAATCTGACCACTCTAAGGGGGTGGGGGGGGGGGTAAGAGTTTAAAGATTATCCTAGTTTTGGGTAATTTTTGCGCACTTTAAATGCTCTAATTTAAGAACGGATTTAGATATCTAAAATCCGATTTCACTATCGTGTTCAGCGTGCAAAAACCTTTAAAATTAGGGGTCACTTGTTAGAAAATAACATTTTGGGGATTTTTGGGTAATTTTTGCGCACTTTAAATGCTCTAATTTGAGAACGGATCAAGATATCTAAAATCCGATTCCACCATCGTGTTCAGCGTGCAAAAACCTTTAAAATGAGGGGTCACTTGTTGGAAAATAACATTTTGGGGATTTTTGGGTAATTTTTGCGCACTTTAAATGCTCTAATTTGAGAACGGATCAAGATATCTAAAATCCGATTCCACCATCGTGTTCAGCGTGCAAAAACCTTTAAAATGAGGGGTCACTTGTTAGAAAATAACATTTTGGGGATTTTTGGGTAATTATTGCGCACTTTAAATGCTCTAATTTGAGAACGGATCAAGATATCTAAAATCCGATTCCACCATCGTGTTCAGCGTGCAAAAACCTTTAAAATGAGGGGTCACTTGTTGGAAAATAACATTTTGGGGATTTTTGGGTAATTTTTGCGCACTTTAAATGCGCCAAAACCCTCCTTAGAGTAGGCCAATTTCGCCCATCTTCGAACTTAGCCTTTCGATTGCCAAGATAGATTTTTTGTGCAAATTTGAGCTGTTTATCTCAATTCTATCGAGAGTTATCGTCTGGAGTGACACATATATAAATAAATAAATATATATATAAATATATATATATATATACATATAAAAAAGTGTTAAATTTCAGGAATCGTTTTAGAATGGTCTGAAACGGATTTCTATGAAGAAAATTTCCAAAAATTTATATTATTTAAATTTCGAAGCCATTGCAATAGCTTCATTTTCTTTGAAAATTCGCTAAAAGTGTTAAATTTCAGGAATCGTTTTAGAATGGTCTGAAACGGATTTCTATGAAGAAAATTTCCAAAAATTTATATTATTTAAATTTCGAAGCCATTGCAATAGCTTCATTTTCTTTGAAAATTCGCTAAAAGGTAAGTTTATTGAGCATGATTCCTCAAGTCATACCTACCTATCTCAAACATAATGAGAAAAATGAGTGAAAAAGAAACTGTTTTCTTTCCTTTAGACTCCGTTAAGTACCTACTATAATTTATTGAATTTTATTCTTTATTTTACAGCTGATAAACGAAAACGAGAAACTTCTTCCAGTCCAACACCACCAGTTACATCAGGGCCCAAAGAAGGAAGTCGATTTTCCACTTCAATTCTGGAACCTCTTGCAACATCTCTAGAAGAAAGTGATCCTTCAACTTCTGGGCAGGTAGGCACCAGATCAGAAAATCGTCCTTCTGGTGGGGATCAAGAAGATATCGGGAAATGGGTAGGAAGGGGTAGTCTCATGACTGTTTAGGAGAAAAACGAATATTACAGCAATGTTGGAAACCTCCTCCAAATTACCATTTTGAAGAAGATGCGAAGGCCCTCAAGCGAAAATTTCTGTATGCCTGGCTCGACAAATATTCACCATGGCTTGTTTAGTCAAGCCATTTGAAAGGAGCATTTTGCTTGTACTGCGTCATTTTTGCTCCACCTACTAGTACTGTTCGAGGAGTCTTTGAGGAGCTCATTTGTGGTGAGGCCATTCACCAAGTACAAAAGAATGCACGAGTTCTGTAAAAGTCACGTTGGAAGTACTTGGCATTTGACAGCAATGAAAGCGATGCACTCATTTATGGTTGAGGTACCTATTGACATTCAGATGGTGAGTGCACATAAAAAAACAAACAGTCATGCAGCATGACTTAATGAGCGAATTTTCAAAGAAATACTTCTCACATTTTTCAATCTGACCACTCTAAGGGGGTGGGGGGGGGGGGGTAAGAGTTTAAAGATTATCCTAGTTTTGGGTAATTTTTGCGCACTTTAAATGCTCTAATTTAAGAACGGATTTAGATATCTAAAATCCGATTTCACCATCGTGTTCAGCGTGCAAAAACCTTTAAAATGAGGGGCCACTTGTTAGAAAATAACATTTTGGGGATTTTTGGGTAATTTTTGCGCACTTTAAATGCTCTAATTTGAGAACGAATCAAGATATCTAAAATCCGATTCCACCATCGTGTTCAGCGTGCAAAAACCTTTAAAATGAGGGGTCACTTGTTGGAAAATAACATTTTGGGGATTTTTGGGTAATTTTTGCGCACTTTAAATGAGCCAAAACCCTCCTTAGAGTAGGCCAATTTCGCCCATCTTCGAACTTAGCCTTTCGATTGCCAAGATAGATTTTTTGTGCAAATTTGAGCTGTTTATCTCAATTCTATCGAGAGTTATCGTCTGGAGTGACACATATATATATATATACATATAAAAAAGTGTTAAATTTCAGGAATCGTTTTAGAATGGTCTGAAACGGATTTCTATGAAGAAAATTTCCAAAAATTTATATTATTTAAATTTCGAAGCCATTGCAATAGCTTCATTTTCTTTGAAAATTCGCTAAAATTGTGTTGGAAAACAGAAAATATATTTCATCACTCGTGTCTGTGGTGATATTTTGTGGCGTGCACGGTTTACCTTTACGTTGTAAACAACTTCATGAGGGGATTCTAGAAGAGCTGATACAATTGAAAATTGATTCTGGGGACTGTGATCTTGAAAGGTTCACAAAAGAAGGAAAGAAGAATGCGAGGTATTTGTCTCCAACAATACAAAACGAACTTATCTGTTTATGTGGGAACGTAGTGAGCCGCATCATAGTTGAATACATTAAGAAAGCTTGCGCGTTTTCCATATTGGCCGACGAGACAGCTGATATATCGGGGAAGGAACAGTTGTCTATTGGACTTAGATTTTTCGACGATGAAAAAATGTTGGTACGCGAGGATTTTCTAGGATTTGTTGAGTTGGAAGCGATGGATGCAACAACTATTGCAACAGCAATAGGTAATTTCCTTGTTAAAAGTGGTCTCGAGCCAGAAAAATGTGTTGGGCAAGGCTGTGATGGTTGCTCCGCAATGGCGGGGAATGATGGTGGCGTCTAAAAATTCATCAGGGATAAATACAAAAATGCTTTATATTTCCATTGTGCGAGCCATCGATTAAACCTGGTTGTTAATGATTTGAATTCAGTCGCCGAAATCCGCAATACTATCTCCACAATAAAAGAGATTGTCTTTTTTCGTCAGTCAGTGCTGCGGAGGAAGCAGATTCCTAACATACCTGGATTTTGTGAGACCAGATGGTCCGAAAAATATCGATGCATTTCTGTTTTCATGAAGCATTTCGTGGAAATAGTACAGGCATTGGAAAAGCTCACTACAGAGAGAAATAGTAATACAAGAAACAATGCGTTTCTGCTTTTCAGTGCTGTAACACGACCAATTTTCATCATTTGTGCCTTCATTATATATCCAAATACTCGGCTCTGTTACAACCAGTGGTAAATATTTTGCAGGGAAAACAACTGAATTTGCTTCAATGCAACAATCATATTGAAACTGTGTTGTCGACTGTGAGGAATCACCGTGAGTCTGCTGATTCTGTGATGGGAGATATTTATGCATCGGCCAAAAAAATTTCAGACGAATTGGGGGTAGAGCTTTTGACGCCAAGAGTGGTTGGACGTCAGCACCACCGTTCGAATATCCCAAGTGACTCTCCTGAGGAATATTGGAAACGATCAGTCTTGATTCCGTACCTAGACTCGTTTTCTTCAGCCTTGACTGACAGATTTTCTCATAATTGAACCGGCGTTTTCCCTTCTTTCTCTTCACCCCCACATCATGTTGGCTTCAAAATTAGACCATTTGAAACTCCAAGCCGAAAAAAATTACCAAGTTTTATGATTTTGATGAGGATCTGCTGTACGCAGAACTCCAATTATGGCACAATAAGTGGGCGGAAAAAATTGACAAGAACGACAAAGGTGAAGACTGGAATGAGACTGAAAAACTGTCAACACTTCAGAATGTGGAAATGATCGACTTGATCAAGGAAGCGGACCCCTTCTATCCTTCCATCAAAAAGGCCCTGATGATTGCGGTAACGTTACCGTGCACGACCTGCTCGGTGGAAAGAACTTTCAGCACCCTGAGGCGCGTAAAAACATGGACACGGTCTACAATGGGGGAGGATAGGCTGAATGGTCTGTGTATGCTCAGCCTCCACCGAGATTTGGTGAAATCAAAGAAGGCAACCATTGTAGAAGAGGTTGTTGATCAATTTGCCAGCAACCCCAGAAGACTGATGCTGTCTTAAAAATTGTCCATTGCTGTTTTGTAGTAGGTACCTATGTTGTATACTGAAATAATGTAAAATATATAAATAAAGATATGCCATGAAAATTATTTCTCGGAATTCAGACTTTGTACCTTTCGTTTGCTATAGGTAATATGCACACGCATACTTTATATATAATAGCTCTTGGGGGCCCCCCCCCCCCCTTGGCTAAATCCTGCCTACGCCCATGCCTGCCAGCGTCGCGGACGTGATCAGCTGTCCACCAATGGGAGGATCAGAATTCGACCTGACGATTTCGCTCTTTACTCTGCTACTCATTGCCCTGCCCCTTTGAGTTGAGAGGGGTTCGCCAACAGCTACATGGGTCATACTTGGACGTGTCACCACGTGTCACGGCGGTCACCCATCCAAGTACTAACCACGCTTGAGGTATCTTAACTTCGGTGATCTCACGGGAACAGGTTTATTCCACCGGATAAGGCCGTTGGGCTATTAGGTAATTTATTACTAATCTATCTGTTGCTATTCAATCTTTGAAACTCATAATTTTTTACCAACTCATTATATACGTCCATGTTACAATAAGTGAGGAAGCTATACTGCCCACCCAGCTTGGCAGACGTTTTGGTTTATTATTTTCAATAATGAACCATTGGAATCGAGCATGAAAAAAAAAATTCTTACCCCCCTCAAAATTTGATGGTTTACGTTTCAAGGTATATAGAATCCAAAACTGCAATAAAAATATTTCTGTCTGTCCGCCGTACGCCGTACTTTTCTTAGTTACCATGAAAAAAAATTGATGAAATTCGGGTTATAGGTTCCGTTCGGGGTCTAGTTGGTCCTCGAAGCTCGACGTTACTGTCAGTCATCTCTAAGGGGTTCAAAATAGGGGTTGAAATTTTCAAAACGCCTATACCTTTTTTTACGTGAATCTTTTTACGGTTTTAAATAGTTCTTGAACTTACGAGTTTTTTAAGACCACCCGGAGCACCGTACGTCCAGCCGTTCGTTCACAGTAAGGCCCCGAAGTTTGCACCGACAGGCATTTTCGACACCAGGGTGAATGAAATTGTATACAACAGACGAAATCTCGTCACCAGGGACGCGCCGATTTTATTGGTGGGGTACCTAAGAGTACCTAAGAGTAGTTGGTTGTTCTGTGATATTATTTCATTTGAAAAATGATGGCTCTATTGGAGTTTGTTGATAGGTAGTGAAACCGATTTTATTGGTGGGGTACCTATGAAGTCGACTTGGTTGTTCTGTGATATTATTTCATTTGAAAAATGATGTGCGTTTCTTTTTGTTAGGTAGCTACTGTTTGCAATCGACAGAATTATTTTATCAACATTTACCTCGTGATTTAGGTAGGTACCTACCTAGTAACGAGTACGGGGTTAGGTATTAACCTACGGAGGGTGTGCGATCCGGCTGGATTTTGTTGATAGGTACTTTTGCAACTTGAACAACCGTTGAAGTATTATTGATGGGTAAATTATTACATAATGGCAAATTATTACACAACGACAAATTATTACACAACGGTAAATTATTACACAACGGCTAATCTACCAAGAAGGGGCTGGATTTTGTTGATAGGTACTTTTACAACTTGAACAACCGTTGAAGTATTATTGATGGGCAAATTATTACACAACGGTTCATTATTCTATCTCCGTAGAAGTGGAACCTATACAGGTAAATTATTACACACCGGTTTAGGGAGGTACCTAGTAACGAGTACGGGGTTAGGTACTAACCTACGGAGGTCCGCGATCTACATAATATGTGTAGAATAGTACATATATGTTATATTTATATAAGGGTTATCTATACGGAGACCTGTGATCTGTAACAGGAGGGTATTCTGTACAAAATAATAAACCGTTGTGCAGGGATTTGCAGCGTTTTTTAGTTTCGAGACGCGTTGCGATGCCGTTTAGTCGCTTATTATGTTGCTGCAAAACCGCTTCAGTTTTCGCTAAAAACTGAAAACCAATACGACTAAGCGCCATTCATTTCACGTATAAATCTATAGCAAATTTAACACCCACAGCGGCTGCATAGGAGAACAGATAAGCAAATGTAAAATAACCGCCATTTCTGAGGTCACTTTTTGGTTAGTGCATTAAGCTTCATGTGATTTGGCGCGTAGTGTAAATTGTGAAATTCATGATGTCCCATTTATACAGCGTTATATACACATTATTCTGAAATAGTTCATTATACAACCAAAGTACGACGAAAAAACCTAATGAAATCGATTTTACCGGATGAGAAGATTCGAACGATACGAATAACTCAATTTTCTCAAAAAAGAGGGTCGAATTTAAATTTATTGGGATCGAAAATCGATGTACATCGGTAAAAATTGCTATACTAATCATTAGAAAGTTAAATAAATTCTCCAAATGTGGTACCTAGGTACTGAATAGTGACTCGAGGCATAAAAAGTCTGTTTTAACAGTCGAAAATATTTGTGCCTTCTCAAAAAGGTAGGTCAAATGGTTGGGGGGGACGGGGGATCGATGAAAATTGGTAAAATTTTTGTTCCTTCTCATCAAAAACGGGTACAAGTTACCAAGTTCGAAAATTCGCTCATATGGTCATGCTGAATGAATGGATCTTATTGAAATCAGTCACAGACTCCCATTTTCACCTTTGAAGACGAACACGACGGTCAACTCCACACAAACAGACAAGTAAGCATGCAATAGCTAGGTAGGTACCTTGTTCCATGCCCCTTCATTTCCTCTCGGCTTTTTACGAGTTTTACTCTCCTGTAGAGACGAGTTTGAATGAAATCCCTTTTTTCCCCCTTGAACCTTTTACAACAGCATCCGCTAAGGAAGAAATTTTCTGTCCTTTCCTGCCGACGAATTCTTCGCCTAATGGCCTTTTCTGTTCCCACCTCCGGCCGTTCTCCTCCTCGCATCGGAATCTGCTATTGCATTACACTTCCCCCACCACCTAACCGCCATCTCTCAAAGTACAATAACAGACCGTAAAATTTGATTGGCCAACCCAAACGCGCTAAAACACTAAACGATTCCAAAACAATATTCACGCGTTTCCCTCCCATTTTATAGCCGACGCGGCGTTTCTTTCCCACGACACCTGAGAAGGAACTGCGTTTTACAAAAACAAATGCGACATTATTAAAAAGAAAAAAATTAATACTTGCACGACGGGGCAGATCTAACTTCACCTTTCCTTAGTGTACGCTTTTGCAAATTAAGCGCATTCCGCTCAAATCGCATTCACAACCATCTCACAGACCAGAGGCAAAAATAAAAGTCGTGGTGGTCGATCTCTCAGGATAATAATTTAGAGTATACTTCAAGTTAACATTTTCTTGACAAACAGACTCGATTTTTATTAGGTACAAGTTACGTAAAAAATGCATTAAAAAACGCTGGCAACTATT
This sequence comes from Leptopterna dolabrata, assembly GCA_954871275.1. Taxonomy (NCBI): domain Eukaryota; kingdom Metazoa; phylum Arthropoda; class Insecta; order Hemiptera; family Miridae; genus Leptopterna; species Leptopterna dolabrata. Next base: position 33,283,834 of record OX940988.1, on the reverse strand, counting down.
ACACAACGGTTTATTATTTACCTGAAAAGATGCGCGGAAGGCGTAGATCACTGTTTTCTGCGGTCAGTACCCTCGAACTCCCCCGAGGAATGGAAGTAGCTGGAGTACTGGAGCCGGCCCGGGAATTGAAAGTTTCATACAAATGCTCGGGATTCCAAAATTCAGTCACTAATTATTTGTACTTATTCATGAAGCATAAGGATGCTTCTTCTGCGTAGATAGTATAAAACCGTCGTGTAATAATTTACCACTGTGTGATAATTTATCGTTGTCTAATAACTAACCGTTGTGTAATAATTTAACCAATAATACGTCAACGTTTCTTCAAGTTGCAAAAGTATCTATCAACAAAATCCAAAAGATCCATCATTTTTCAAATGAAATAAATGGACGGTACCTACAAACCAAATTTCATTAATTTTGATTCATGGTAACCAAAGCAAGTGCGAAGTACGGCGTACGGCGGACAGATAGAGATTTTTTTATTCGATTTTCCGATTCTACGTATCTTGAAACGTAAACCATCAAATTTTGAGGGGGTTAACTTTTTTTTTTGCTCGATTCCAAAGGTTCATTATTGAAAAATGCTGCAAATTTTACAGAACGGCTTATTATTTACCTATATAGATCCTCCTTCTGCGTAGGTCACTGGTTTCTGTGGTCAGTACCCTCGAGCTCCCCCAGGAAAGCCCTAAATCGAGTACTGGAGCAATTAAACTTTCATACAAATGCGCGGGATTCAGTAATTCAATCATTCATCATTCATCATTTTTTATAGTTAAGCATAAGGTAAATAATAAATCGCTGTGTAATAATTTACCTGTATAGATGCCCCTTCTGCGTAGACAGTATAATAAATCATTGTGTAATAATTTACCGTTGTGTAGTAATTTACCGGTGTGTAATAATTTACCGTTGTGTAATAATTTACCGTTGCGTAGTAATTTACACAATAATAAACCATTGTGTAACAGTTTACAAAAATAACCTTGTGTAATAATTTACTTGTATAGATGCCCTAAACCGAGTATTAAGCCAGCCCGGGATTACATTTCATAATATTGTTGTTATTCATGAAGCATGTTAAAGTTTATTCAAGTTACAAAAGTACCTATCAACGAAATCCACAAGAGCCATCATTTTTCAAATGAAATAATATCACAGAACAATCAACTTCATACTCCGCGAATATAATCAGGTGCTCCTAGCAATGATGATCTCGGGCCGATTCCCAATTGTTGCTGCGTCCCTAGCAATAATATCTGGGCTGAATGTATACAATTCGATTCACCCTCCTGTTGAAGAAGCCTGTCGGTGCAAACTTCTGAGCCTTACTGGGAACGAATGGCTGGACATAAAATGCTCCGCGTGGTCTCAAAAAACTCCCAAGTTCGAGAAATATTTAAAAACGTAAAACAATTCGTGATAACGGCGTCCTGGAAACTTCAACCCCTATAAACCGTATTTCGTCAATTTTGGTTCATGGTAACTAAGAAAAGTGAGAAGTGAGGCGTACGGCGTATGGCGGACGGACAGAAATAATTTTGGCCAAAAAACCTCGAATTTTACCCACATTTATTTTTGAAAATATCCCATTTTCAAAGACCCAGCGTCCAAGATTAAGTGTTTCCGGTAAATTTTCGCCATATTTTCTGATAGCAATCCTACATACTTATACAATATATGAAAATTGTCAAAATGCGGGGATTAAACAAAAAACAAATGAGAAATCCTGGTACCTGCACCTCTTCCACCTACTAAAAATGTTGGACGCATTGCAATTTGCCTATTTTCTATTCGAAAATTCGCTAACACCTTTGTGGATTTCTACCCGATTTTACTTTACCCAACTAGGACTGCACGTGTGGTCCACTCGTCATCTCGAGTGGTCGAGGAACTGCTTGGCGCGAAAGGGAAGTTTTTGTCGCGCGTCCGGTTCTCATAGTACGGCGCCTTGTTCGACGCCCGCAAAAGATTTTCTGGCTTCCTCCATCTGGAACATCTTCGTCATGTCTGCCCTGCGTCCTTCTCCCAGTTCCTGGTTTGCCTTTCAATGCTGTAACGAAACGGGCTTCTTCTACAGACAAAAATGCGAGACGTTGGGGTAGGATCCGTTTTCTGGGTTTTAGTTTTCTACGAATTCAGATAGTACAGGGCCCAGATGTTCGGAGAGTTGTGAGGGTTAGAAGAGCGTCAAGTGAGCACATGCTTAGAGGCTGCTTGGTGTTTTAAGGTTTCATTCGTTAACACAAATATAGCATATATTATACTTACATACAGAAAAGCTGCATAACAGAAGAATTAAAAGGTAGATGGATACGGGAATACCACACAGGTAACAAGACGTACCTGATGCCCGACCAAGCTTGGCATTATGGAACCAGCCACGTACCTGATGCCCAACCAAGCTTGGCATTATGGAACCAGCCAGACCATGGCGATCCCACCAGCTAACTCAAGCAGACCGTGGTTTACAATATGTGGCCCAATGGCAGACAAGGTAAAACCAGTGAATCATTGTAAACTTACACAACAACTCTTGCAGACCATTAATAGGTAGATAGATAAACATGTTACATTTACAGAAATTTACATACTATTCACAGTTCTAACATGGTGGCTGACGCCACCACGCTGGTATATATATTTACCATGGGTCAGGATTTTGCGGTATTCTGGATTAAATCAATTAGTTATTTCAATTTGTGTTAGTTTTAAGCATTAAGTTGTCACAGTATGGCTGTTCTCGATATAGTTTTTCTTCCGGTGGAGACGGGGGAGTTTGGGTAAGCCTAATCGATATCCCTTCTTAACCGGTGATAATATCGCTGGTCTAGGAGGGGGACTCTCTCGAGGGTCCACCCCCCCCCCCCCCCCCCCCCCCACTGTCACACTCTGCCACTAAGTTGTACGAAGACTAGGTTAGTAGCAAGCATTAGTAGGTTAGTAGTAGTAGGTGTAGGTTAGTGAAGACTGATCGCGAGTTGTGCGTTTCAATCCGGCCTTATCTTGGGAACTTAACCCTCACCGGCACCCGATACCTCTCCAATCTGTCGCTGAGTAATCGCAATTTTTCCAAATCTAATACGGATTGTGCGAAGTGTACCAGGTTGCTTTCCTCAAGGTATTTTCGGGTATTTTCTTCTCTTCTTGTACAGGAACTTTATGAGGAGCTACTGGGTCAACGCTGCATCAAAGAATGTTGAGTTACATCCTCCCCACCCACTGATCCCACATAATACACCACCAGAGATCGACCAAGCGGAAAATACAGAATCCTCTTTGTGTATACTCCGTAAGGATATTTCTTATTTCAGGAACACGTGTATCAACTTGCACATTGCTGATCAGCCTGTAGGCTTGAACAGCCCAGGATATCTTGGACTGCTTATCTGAGCAATAACGGATAGTTACGCCGAGTATGTGGGCCATGGCTGCACTGTGCGTGGTGACATTTTCATTCATCAATTTTTGTTTTATTCGAATTCCTTAGTGTGATGGCAATGAACGGGGTTTTCTCAGCATTGAACTTCATCCTTATGCCAATCATCCTGCCAATTCTTCACGCAACTGTGCATCACCTCATCACTCAACTCAAACTTCAACATCACACGTAACGCAACATCTAACGTAGCAATCAGTGTTGATTACCACATTCTACGACCCCCCCCCCCCCCCCCCCCAGCAGGAACTAGTTGCGTGCATGCGTGTTGTTCAAGACCGAAACGTCACCAAAGGGTGATCTATTTCTCTCGGTTTAATTGGCGCAGCCCCACGGGATTAAGAGGCCCTCATATCCGGACCAAGAACCCTCGGACCAGTCCGAATCCGAGACAATGAACACCAATTGGACGACCCAAAACTTCGAGCTCGTGAAGGGGAGGACCTGGTAAAGGAATCCAAGTTCATCACAACTCGTCTCGAGCCTTAAATAAGGAAAATTGTTAATTGCTCCTAGTTGAAGGCTCAAGAGGGGTGAGGCCTTTCACTTCCTTATTCCGACCTCAATTCGAGTAAAAATGGAACGATAAAGGTGGAAACAATATGGAACGTTGTTATTTCTACTTTTTTCTAAAGAGGAAGTTACTTTTATTCGGGCAGTAACTAAAATGTTTAATAACAGGGGCGATAATGCGTGGTTTGGGCAGGAACCGGCATTTTTAGTTGTAGACGGTGTCGAGACGCCTGGAAATAATGTGTCCGGTTTCGTTTCAACTCGAATATATTAGTGGGACACGGTATAGTCCAACCGGGCATGTGATCAAATGAAAGGGTCAGCTTAGGCTTTATAATTTGAAGATGTTTCACTGAGGTCAGTCGTTGGCAGATCTGGATTCCTGCTGATATATGGTGATCACATTCATGGAATCTGATGAAATTGATATGGGGCCATATGTATGGACATCTACCCTCAACGTTTCAGGCCATTTCGACCGGTTTAATGGTTAGTTAAGGGCATTTGAAAATTTTGGCATTTCAAAACTGTCGGTCGTGCAACCGTTTCATTGCGTTCAGTCAATTTTGCAGGTATCTACTTATCATCAGTGGGAAGATCAAGATAACCTCCAGCGCAGCCACGATGTATACCTACTGAAGGTTGTGGAGGCAGCCTATTAATCTGCTCGAGCAGATGCTGTCCAGCTAGACGTAGATCACGTGTGAATTGATTGAGGAAGGGGAGATGCGGACAATGTGGACACCTATTATTAAAAACAAGAGAACACAAAGTTGTCCTGCTACCACATGACACTTAATAATAGGTTGAGGGCTGCCGCAATATTGTGTCACCGATCTTTCCCACCGTTTGACCCCCTCACCCCCTTCTGTAGGGTGTAACAAACCTTTTGTATGAGCTGAGGGTTTATAAACTCTTTTGTGCGTTATAGCTATCACTGGTAATAAGCGATGGTAGTGATACGAGCGATGAAATAGGTGGAGTTGTACGATTCCCAGTGTTATTAGGATGAGAGAGGCAGACTGAGTGAGGCTCCTAATGTTTTCCTGTATCGGACTAATTTTCGAATTCCGCATCTGGATCAGCCATCCGTCATTTCTGGGCAGCCGAAAATAATTACATGTTGACTGAACTGGATGGGCAGCGGAGGAGCTGTGAGCGAGGTGGTAAGTACGAGTGATTTGAAGTTCAAATGGTGTGTAGTCCAAATAAACACGTGAATATGGATACTCCGACATCAGACTAGTCATGGATTATACCGGACGGATCCGAAGTAATCTGAATTCTTCGTCGAACAAAAAAGAAACACGTAAATCTTCGATTGTCGAATGATCACGAGAATCGTTGTCTGTCGTTTTGTCGAAAACCACAGTTTTTTCGGCAGTGACCCCCCCCCCCCCCCCTTTCAACCTCTAGAAATAAATAATATTTGGAAATCCGGTGACGTAATCCACAACTATGCAGCGCGCACAAGCTTTACCCGAGAATCCCACGTTTTTTCAACATTAACCCCGTCCTCCTTACAGAAGTAAATTTTTAAATTCCGGCGACGTAGGGCACAAACGACAGTTTTCTGCATCGACCAAAAAAAGAATCACGAAAATCGGTTGAGAGTTGGTTCTAGATCAATGTAACTCATTCTCCAAACACTTAAGGTGTGTTTTGTCAATGAAACTGCTGGCACATACATACGCAGTAATAAATAGTGGTGGAAGAGACGAGCCTGGACGGGTCATTGACCTTAGGCTCATAAACCAACATAAGTTTAGATCTTGTATTATGTATATAGACTCTCTAAAAATCATTATATTTGTTGGATAAAATATTTGCTGAATAAAAAAATTGAATCGAAATTGATTGAGTTACAGCCTGGGCAGTGTACGCAAGATTTAGCCGAAACCCATAGTTATTTCGGCTTTGAACCACCTTTCACCCCTCTAGAAATGAATTTCGGAAATCCGGTGACTTGGTGCACAACTAGACAGATTTCTGCGTCGAACAAAAAGAACTTTGTGAATCAGTTGAGAATTGAGCCCTAGGGACCGCACGATTCTGTCACACACACGCGCGCGCACGCACAAGCACGCACGCACGCGTCTTGCTGCCACCTATCAGAATGATACTGTTTGATTTGATGATAGAAGTCCTCCCTTGGTACTGGGGCTGTCGGCTGAAGTCCATTTTTTGTTCATAAATAAATATGAATTTTTCCACCACCCTCATCTCCTGTAACGCGCCATTTAGGACCCACGACCCCCCCCCCCCCCTATCTGGTCATTTTTTGAAATTTTGATGGTTGTTGAACCCACTTACCCACATGTTCACCTAATTTCCGTCGTCCGCTCTTTCATCATAAATAAATCTGTATGTCTGCACGGATACTACATCGACAGTAGATCCATGACTGGATTTTGTTCTCATCAGTCTTTCAAGACAGTCCACTGGGTCTTTGGTGATCTGTTCAATTATATTTCAGCAGTTCTCAATGTCGCTGAATCACCGTCACCTCAACAAGAGTGTTTTTTTGCACTACCATTGATGGCATTTCAGCTTTCCGTCTTTCGATGGGAGCAGACACATTTAAACTGCCAGCGGCCATTTTTCACTCATTTTACCACGATTATGATATCGAATCATAGACCACTGTCCCATTTTCCCCATGAAATGTACACCAACTTATATCAGCCATAAATCCGTCCATCCAGTTCAGTAAACAGTTCTATTGCTCCACAACTTCAACTACAACAATTTGTAACATAATCGTAGTGGTACCCATGAGATTTCCTGACGGATTTCGAAACCTTCACCCCGACTTGGCTTAAATCACATGGCATCACATTGAGAAGCTTCCATTGTTACAATAACATCACTGGAAGACCACGACCTACCATGGATGTGGAACTCTGACTACGGATATCAGCGTCGTCTGTACCTACTTGAGCTCATTTGTATTTGTATAAATTATACGTAGTAAACCCTGCATTTGTTGATATTTCATCAATCCTAACACGGTTTCTTTATTGAGCACCCACAGCTCCTACGGTCCTTCGAGAATTTATTCAACAGTTTACCTACGCAAGTCCCATCTATCTCTGTTTTTCTTTCTTTGTATCGGACATTATTTTACAGAAAAACAAAACTGTAGGTCTATACTGTCTAAATGAAAATCTGATGAAAATACGAGTGTATTCCTAATTTCATAAGGTTTAATAAAATTTCTTGTTCAATACTTATTAATCCTCCTAATTATACTCAATATATATTATTTAGGAGACAATTATATTTATGTCTTCTTAAGTCGAGAGTCAAAGTCAAATAAATTATTTTACGCTCGGAGAAGAGTAAAATAGGAAATTGCAGCCATAAAGAGCTCAGCAGGTCGTTCATAGCGATTACCACTATCGGCTGTCCTTGAAAACCCAGAAGAATGTTCCGAGATGCGTCTTTAATAGTTTATAGCGCAATAACAATTTAAAAGAAAAACATCGTCGTATTAGAAGAAAAACGACGAGATTGATTAAGGTGGGGAAAGGTTTAAAATGTGCTCTAGATTGCTTGTGTACCTGGCAACACCCGCTCGTTAAAATTATACCTACGGATTATGGGTCGCGAGAGAAACCGAGGTGCGCCTATGCTTCGGTGCTTTCTTATCGGTGAAACGAAATGAGGGAGGGGAAAAAAATTAAAGCTTCAAGTTTAACAAGCAGAACAACCATGTCAGGGGGATTTCTAATATTAAAATGGAAGGGTATTTTACAACACGTTTATAGCGGATATAACTTGAGGATTTCTAAAATTATTATTCAGAGTATCGCGTTTAAGTCTGATCCATGTTGTTCGAGCGGATAAATTGAAGATTGAGAGATAAGAAGGAGATTTATTCACTATTTATTGTTATCTATATTAATGACTCAAGGCCAATTTATTGTAGTACCTACAATAACTGAACGAAAATTGAAAACATTGATTCTGTAGATACTAAAATGGAATTGAAGAAGGTCCAGCATCCACAAGGCAACGAGCCGGCAGAAGTTGTTCCCTCGGAAAGGTACACCAACATTTAGCGCCTGAGCCCATGGAGGGATCCAACGACTATTTTCAGTAATAAACCTTTGGAATCGAGCATGAACAACAAAAAATTTAACCCCCTCAAACTGTAAACCGTACGGCTGTGCTTGGAACTTTCCTTAGTTGCCGTGAGCCAAAATTAATGAAATTTGGTTTGTAGGTCCCATTTGCGGTATAGTTGATCCTCGAAGCTCTCTGTTGCTGGCAGTCATCAAGGGGTGAAAAATAATGGTTAAAATTTGCAAACGCCGTAGCTCGAAAACTTTTACTAAAAGAGTGTGTTTTTTATGACAAATATTGATTCCGAAGCTGAGTTAGTTCAAAGCCGTTAGTTCAAAGTAAGGCCCTGAAGTTCGTTAGAACATGAGTGTGAAAGAAAATAATGATGATGTGGTAGAGAACACCGATTACAATCACGGATGGCTTCATGAAACCGAGTTGTTGTTCCGTGATATTTCATTTGAAGAAATATGGTTGTGTTTTATTTAATTTATAGGTACTTATTGACCTATTTGTTGATAGGTACAAGTTTGTTATTCACGGCCAAAAAAAACATCAAAATTAGGTGAAAATTCATCCAAATTAGGTGAAAATTGGCAATATGTCGAGGGTCCTTCTTATAACAGGTTCCGGCCATCAGTTTCAAAAATGCCAGAGTGTGGGTTTCGTGAGGCCGAAATGGCGTGTTACAGGAGAAAACGCATATTTATATAACTGCAACATTGCCGAACTGTGGATTTCGACTCTGGTGGCATCTATGGCGTATCAGTCTGTGTACATGTGCTTTCGTGGGTAAGAGGTATCCACCGCAGAAACTACTAATCTAGGCACGTGGGAGCATCCCACCCGCCACGTAAACAGAAAACCTCCATAACTAACTACAGCGACCAAGACACTTAAAACGACAACACAAGTAGGTACCTAAGGGTTTTGTTTTTTAACTCGGCCACTGGGGGTGTCCGGTGTTGATTTTCCATACACCCATTCTCTAGAGGGGAACAAGAAATAGGTTTATTTTTGGTTTATTATTTTCAGTAATGAACTTTTGAAATCGAGCATGTAAAAAAAATTAACCCCCCCCCCCCCCCCCTCACAACCTCAAAATTTTATGGTTTTCCTTTCATGGTACCTAATTTGTAGAATCCGAAAATGGAATAAAAAATTTCTGTCCGTCTGCCGTACGCCGTACTTAGCACTTTTCTTAGTTACGATTAACCAATATTAATGAAATTTGGTTTGCAGGTCCCGTTTGGGGTCTTGTTGGTCCTCGAAGCTCGGCGTTACTATCAGTCATCTCTAAGGGGTGAAAAATAGGAGCTGAAATCTCCAGGACGCTGTAGCTCGAAAACTTTCTATAGACGGGTATTGTTTTTTAAGTTTTTAAATGGATCTCGAACTGAAGAATTTTTTGAGACCACCCGGAGCATTGCACGTCCAGCCGTTCATTTGCGCCGAAAGCCGTCGTCAACATGATCGTGAATCAAACGGTATAAATTCGGCCCAGACACCATTGCTAGTACAGGGAACCCCTGATTATAATCACGGATGGCTTCATGAAGTCGAGTTGGTTGTTCCGATGGCTCTTTTGTATTTTAGGTACCTTTGCAACGTGAACAAACGTTTGCTTCATGAATAACAACAAATAATAATTTATTGAATTACTTAATCCCGCGCATTTTCATTCAACAGTAATTCCCGGGTCGCCTCCAGTACTCGGTTTAGGGCTTTCCTGAGGGGAGCGCGAGGGCAGGTATTGACCACGGAAAACAGTGCAATCTACACAGAAGCGGCATCTATACAGGTAAATAATAAACCGCTGTGTAATAATTTGCGGTGTTTTTATTCCATTTTCGGATTATACTTACCTTGAAACGGAAACGATAAAATTTTGACGGGGGTTAACAATTTTGTTTCATGCTTGATTCCAAAGGTTCATTATTGAAAATAATAAAACAAAATTAAAAGGAAAATTATTTCCTTGGCCATAGGGGAAAAGTAGGTACTAAAAGGGAAAATTCACCTCCGCAAGTAAGAAGGACTTCCAATTTCCACGTGGACATTTTATTTCAGGATTTGAATTGTTGTTGCCGATCAAATGGAAATTATTAGAAAGAAGTCTCATTCATTGGCATGTGACCCCAAGGATCGACTGGAAATCTCGAGAATTATTTCAAACGCAGATTTGATGACAGGCGAGATCAGACTTGCTTGTGGTTGGCTTTGATGCCGGCTGCAGTGAAGCAACGAGGGGGAGCAACAAAGGTGTTTTCTTTATTCTATTCGACTAACTTCCGCGTGGGACCTGACTGACCATGCATTTTTTACGAGGACCACGAGAAAGGACGACAAGAAAAGGGTCGATCCAAAAAATATACAGGTAAATAAAACAAAGCCTTCGCTATAAACAATTTCATATAGGAAAAATAAAGGCGGTCGAGGGACGCGACGGGCAATACTGGTCTCTGCGGTTCATCTATCGGTTCAAGGAGCGCGGATGCAAATAACGCGGCGTTTTCTGAACGGGGCTCCCCGTGCGTTCTACGGGAAATCGCCCGGTTCCCATGACCCTTTGAACACTTGCTGCCGACCTGTGAAGTGGTCCGTCAGTGTGTGTGCAGGACCTCATTTGGGGACCTGCGTCACCTCCGGACACCCTTGTTGAGGGCCTCAGATCACCAGATTACCACATTTCGAAAGACTCCCGCTTTCATTGTTTGAGACGCCATGCAAGAGGAGATTCAGCAGTTCCAGCTTTGCGATCTGTCAGTTTAAAACATCAGGTTCGAGGCGTCACGAAGTTGTAGGATTCAAGACTTGATGAACAGTCTAACGTGAGACAAGATTGTTAACATTCATTAATCAAATTTCAGCTTATTCAGCTTTCATGCGGTCCTCCGTAATTATCACAAAACTTTCCTTACCCTTGCTGTTGATAAAAAACAGGCGATAATAGAATTAGGTGACAAGTACTAAGTGCACCTATGGGTTGCATCATGGAAGAATGCAGCATCCACCGTATTCACTGATTCAGAAGTTTTATTTTCATTTAGGGCTTTATTTCATGTGCAAAGATAAATAAATAGTTAGTTGATATAACGAAGTTCATGAAACCAAGAAACAAGGTGAATATATTTATGTATGAACATATTTGTTACGTGCTATTAGGCAATGAATAAGTTGAACTTATTAACATTAATTTGTATCTATTATATTCTACCTAATTATCCATCATACCTACCATGTTTTTTTTTTTTAATATTACATCTTAGTGCCTTAGGAAAATCACTAGCGGGATTCCTGTAGTTACTGGCTCGATAAAATGGGGTGTTGGTAACATGGGATACCTAGTCCAGTCTTTTGGATAAACAGTTTTTCTTTTGGTTTATTATTTCCAATAATGAACCTTTGGAATCGAGCATGAAAAAAAAGAAGAAAAAAATAGTTGCCGTCAGTCCAACGTGTAGAATCCAAAAATGGAATAAAAAAGTCTGTCCGTCCGCCGTACTTCGTACTTTTTTAGTTACCATGAACAAAAATTAATGAAATTTGGTTTGTAGGTCCGTTTGGTCTAGTTGGTCCGCGAAGCTTGGCGTTATTGTCAATCATCGCTTAGGGGTGAAAAATACGGGTTGAAATATTCAGAACGCTGTAGCTCGAAAACTTTCTAAGTACAGAAGGGTATTGGTTTTTTACGTTTTTAAATTGATCTTGAACTAAAGAATTTTTTGAGACCACCCGGAGCATTGTACGTCCAGCCGTTCGTTCGCACCGTAATGCTTCGTCAACATGATCGTGAATGGAACGTTATGAGTCCGGCCCAGATATCTTTGCTAGTGAGCGCCTGATTACGATCACGGATGGCTGTATGAAGTCGAGTTGGTTGTTCTGTGATATTATTTCATTTTAAAAATTATTGGTTGAATGACTGAATTACTGAATCCCGCGCATTTGTATGAAACTGTAATTCCCGGGCCGGCTCCAGTACTCGACTTAGGGCTTTCGTGGGTGGAGCTCGAGGGTAGGTATTGACCACAGAAAACAGTGATCCACGCAGAAGGGGCATCTATACAGGTAAAAATAATAAACCGTTGAGCAACAATTTGCAGCGTTTTCAAGACCAAAAATAAAGTAGTATATGGATGATAGGCATACTGCGGGTGGACATCGCATTTTTGGAATCTACGCACCTAGAAACGTTTAAAAAAAATTTCGAGGGGGTATTATTAAACTTTTTTGTGTAGAGAATACGTAAGTGTATTATTCCCAGAATAATAAGCCAAAATCAGCCAATTTCCGACGAATGGGTGTTTCTGACGGATCTTTGGAAACGTACTGGGCCACCCTCAACGAGGTGAATCCCCATTCCAGGCGATGAAACTGCAGAAAGTGCCCTCCCCGTCCAGTAGCTGCCACTCCTTCGATTGTCCTCCCTCGTCAAGTGCACTCGAGACGAGGCTAAGCCGTAAAAGACTGTTAGTTGGCCAACCCAACAAACACCGAATCACTGACCTCCGATTTCTTAGAAAGTCCTCTTCCACAGGTCCCTTCGGGAGAGAACCTACCTGAGATGAGGAGGACCCTTCGTTCCCCCACGTACTTACTTCTAAAATAGATGAATCTCAAGAGAGTTTTTTATACTTTTCGTCGATTATTCCTCAGAGATAAGGTTTCCCCCCTATCCGGTCTACGTACGTTTTCTACCCATTCCTTCACCCTGGGAAGCTGCATGTTGTTTTGTTCCTTCATTACTAAGCTAGCATCAGAGATTCCGCCCAGGAATACGGAGTGGAACGAAGGGGCGGATACTCGCCAGGGCACAGGAGCACGTGCACCCCCAAGGAAAATTATGAGGGAGGGAGAGTTGCAGTTTAAACTTCCAGCTCTGCCAAATGTGGAGGCCCGTTCCTAAAGACTTTCACTCTTCACTCTGCACTCTTCAAATCCACACTCTGCACTTTGCGGACGAATTTCCGTTCCTAAAGATTGCTCTTGATATGAAGAGGAAGAGTGAAATGCAAAGTGCAGAATTGCAGGGTTTTACCCTGTTTTGAACAGTTACTTTCCTAAAGGTTATCTTTCGTAAAGTGCAAAGTGAAGAGTCTGCGTTTCAAATGAAGAGTTTACAACACTTTTGCAGAGTCCCAAATGACTCTGCGGTAGAATGACATACTTTTCAAATATGTTTTTAGGTTTATTTATTCGTTAAATTCATTATTAGGTAGTACCAATAAAAAGAACAGAATTCAATCTTTCGATTAGGCCTAAATGTGGTCCATTTAGTGTGAGGGCAAGCATATACCCACTGGGGCCATCAATATACTCTACATTTAGGAGGAAGGAAAGGTTAGGAAGCGACAGGTTGCTGTAGTTAGTGAATAAAAAGTGACAACCTACCTAGTTGTTTTTAATGGAAATTTTCCGATACTTCTCATCAGAGGATGATGATGTTGATGTTGAACATGTTCGACCCTCCGTCTGCCGCATTCATCAATCGTAAGTTAATTTCGTCGTATTTCGTCGTATCGTCGTCAGCTACTCAACTTTCAGGGGGTCGTTTTGCCTTAACCAAGTCTCAAGTAAGTTAAGTTATCCGATTTCATCAAGTTTTCCGTCTTTCTATAACTTACTCGGAATGAAACGATCGGAACATCGAACGATAAACTGTAACAGTGTTATTGGAGGTTACTCCACAAAACGAAGGTTACTCTTCAGAACTATCTTCCTTTCGAGTAGAACTGCAGAGTGGGAGCGCGAAGCCTTTAGGAACAGATAGTTCTCCTACTTTTCATAATTCGCAAAGTGAAGGGTACAAATGAAGACTAGCAAAGTAAAAAATTAGAGAATCTTTAGGAATGGGCGCCTGCTCTGAGTATTTCGTCATTCAAATTCGCGGGGGAAGAGCTGGCTGTGGTTGTGGAAGCGAGAAGGAGGCTTATAGCGGCCGAGATTGACGCATCAGAACGCGGAAGCCATAGAAACCCACAAACAAGGAATAGATCCGCTGTGCTCCCGATTTAAATGTCTTTAAAGGGTCACTGTGAATGGACAAAAGGGATTGGCGACACGAAACGGATTTCCGCCAGTGAGAGACCGTCTTGTATAGTGAAAAACGCTGCAAAGTCCTTGTCACATGGGTTTCTTATTCTACTGGACATAGGTGCGTACAGAAATTCTGGATGTTCATTTATTGTTTCTTTCATGTGCAATTATTGAAATGGCTATTTTTGATGGTTTCCACCAATTTTGAACCCCAAAAACACGAATTATGCTTTTTTTTTACAGATTATTTTTTATCATTGATAGTACCATTTAATTGTCTTGATTCACCTGTTTATACTACTTCTAGTGTTATTATACAAATTTGTGGTGATTTCAGACAATTTCCCAGGTTTTTCTGACCCGTAAAAAATGAATTTTGGGAGCTGAACCTTTGTTACAACCTCAATAATTGTTCACTCTTAGGTCAAAATCGACTTCATATTCGGTCTGCTCGCCCTAAAAAACATGGAAAACGATGCCTCACAAGCTCATGTTCACTAAAACCTCAAAAATCCCCCGAAAACCCCTATTTTTACACCCGTTTTTCTCCCATAACACCCCTGGGTTTATGCCGATCGGGCTGCGGTATTTCGGAGCGAAACTAGGACCCATGTGTTCCCAATTGGTGACCCAAACTGTGTGCGGAAGAGCGACGATTTTAGACCAAAATTTAACGTAAATTTAAGGCTGAAACTTCGCTAGCACCTCAATTTTCCTCTCTTTGGTCAAAGACCATTTCATATTCCGTCTTCTCGTCCCAAAAACATGGAAAACGATACCTCAAAAGGTCATCTTACGAACGTGTTACTAAAACACAAAAAATACCTATTTTTATACACATTTTCACTCATAACACCCCTGGACATATTCCGATCGGGCTGCAAAATTTCGGGACACAACTAGGGCCCAAATGGAGCATACGTGTGCGAAAGAACGAATTTTGTAGACCGAAATGAAGCCGGTATGAGTCATACGGTGTACGGCGGACGGCGGACGGACAGCATTTTTGGATTCAACGCACCTTGAAACGTCGAAGAAAAAATTCTGAGGGGGCGTTATAAAAATTGTTTGCTGAGCGATTAAATAGGTGTATTATTCACAGAATAATAAACCAAAACGGAATTCTGTTACTTGGAGAGCACACTGCTATGTCTGCTCCAAGCACTGCCTGCTAGAAATATGTTCTCGCTTGAGTTTTTTTCTATTTACAATTCCAACAGCGCAAATTTATGACAAGTGAACCAGCTTTCGCGCTTTTCGCTCATTGCACATTTTCGGTTATTTCTCTCTTTCTCTTTTTTCAGGCTTCACCACTCTTTCTTTTGCTGTCGACCCTCGCTTTTGACTCTGCTGTAGTTTTCAATCGTGTCAGCATGACTGATAATTAGGTAATCTTCATCCAGAAACCCCTATTCGCGATTGATTGTGTCAGAAAAAGTGAAGATTCGTGACTCACGCCGAGCGGGCTCCTGTTCGAATTTTAGTAATGTTGTACAGTATACCAAAACGGAGCGGTTGTGTGGATGCCCGGTAAGTGGCAAGTTAATATTATTGTTTCGCATGCTTATGCTCAAACGGTCGTAATGGTACATGGGTGATGGAAGGTATTGTAGATTTATTCCATTTATCTGTCAAGATAAAGAAGCATGACTCTTCCATAGTTTACATTTACATTTACTTCAAGTTTTTACATTTATACGTAATTTTCATATACAATTTTACGTAATCCATGGAATAATTTTGATTGTCATTTCAGTTACCTACCAATTTAGTTATGTCATACCATTTTAGTTACAAATTTCGTTACCATTTTCTAGTCTTATATACCTCCACCCATGCACAGACACCTACTCCGTAACCAAATACATATTTTTTCGCGTCAGCAGCTCTGTTACACACTGTTCCTACAACTACTTGACGGACAAAACACCCAACATTCCTTTTGTGCACCCCCTTTGGTTAGAGCTACGAGCCGCCCCGACCGACAGATCTGCACTTACAGGTAAAACAGTAACCACATCAAGAACTTCAGTAGACAAGTAAGTAAATAAATTTCTTATTGGTTACTTCCATTTCAGTTCCATTTGGGCCGTTGGTAATTGGTTTTAGGCAGTAGCACAAACGTATTTCCTGAATTTCGCTCTGGTAAGTATTGCCTGAGGTTTGATTCCTTGTATTGTAGTCATCCCTACGAAGGAGTTCCTTTTTATGACTAGCCCTCAGTATTCTTTTTGATTCAATTTTGACGTACGCTGTCCGCTCCTTTGGGATATACCTATGTATTTATTCGTAACTCACTGTTACGTTAAAACATGAATGGGGTGAGTGGGGGGAGAGATTTGTCGAATACTACTTGGGTAGCTATCAGCCTTCGAAGCTGTGTCCGTCCCATGTCTTAAGATTAATAAAATTAGATTTCATCTCGAAGAAATACCTTCCTTTGTAATGAACCTTCTAAACGAGGTTGAGATTAATGGAAAAGGAAACACGATAATATAAATCAATGACCTGACGGAGGTTGTTGTTATTTATTGAAACAGTGTTCAGTGAGTTTGAAAAACGCCCTTCCAGTCATTTTGAACGGTTCTCTTTTGGACCAGGGGTAAAACTGATAGCCCTTATGAAGGATGGAAGCGAATTCCGTCACATATAAACTGAAGGTGGGATTTAGTGTGGGATGAGGGGATCTGTGATCTAAGGGCTGAGGGCTACAACAAAAAGGGCTCGGGAAAATGGGTTGGTGGTACCTGTAGGGCCTGAGCGCCCCGAGGGGTGCTAGGTCTGTTTGTCTCGGCAACGGCTTGATTAGACGTGTGAAAGAGGTTGATGAAATACCGTCTTGTCATCTTGGTATTCGCCCTAAATGGTGGCCCCTTCCTGAGGGCCCCTCAGCCTTATTGTGGGGGGCCCCCTTTAAAAAAGCAATAAGTTTCCTATTCAAACTGGCACTTATTCCGCTCAAGATGAGCATCACACTTCAGCGAATTTCTGCATTCTGAAAGGTTTCAGAGTACTTTTCGAAGAATGTTTGAGGGAAAAAACTAGTTACCTAAATATTAGAATGTTTAAAAGTAGTCTGAGTACGAGTAAGTAGTTGGAAAGACGTTTCCTTAAAATAAAGAAAGTCTGCCAGTTCGAGTAGGCAGCATAGCTTCCTCACTTGAACCATATGAACGTATAGAATAGCTGGGTAGGTTAATTTTGATACGGGGCCATCTGTGATCCAGCCCGCATGTACCCTCAAAATTTCACCTCTCTAAGACTATTTTTCGCGTAGTTAGAAGCGTTGTAAAGAAATGGTCGACATTTCATGTTCGCGCATGCGCAGACAGAAGATACAGTACGATTCCAACGAAATTCACGTGGACCTATGAAAGTACTATTCCTGATCGACCCTCCAAGTCTGAACTCATTTCAACGATATATAAGGCATTTATCAAGTATTTCACGTTTGCGCATGCGCAGACGAAAGTTACAGTAATTTTTCAATGATTTTGGTATACGATTATCTGTGACCCAATCCGCACCTACCCTCCAAATTTCAGCACATTTCTACCGTTATTTCGGGTAGTTATGGGCATTACAAGGAATTGACCACAGACAGACAGACACACAGACGGACAGACAGACAGACAGACATAGAACCAAAAATGTTCCTTGATGTCTGAAACGTAAAATGCGAGTAGAAATTTTCATTTTTGAGGGACGTGAATTTTTTTCGACTCTTGCACGAATACAAAGCTTCCCTACCTAAAAAAAAACGCTGCAAAGTCCTTGTCACACGGGTTTATTATTCTGCTGGACATGCCTACAGAAATTTTGGCTGTTCATTTATTGCTTTCATGCGCAATTACTGAAATGGCTATTTTTGATGGTATCCACCAATTTTTGCCCCCAAAAACACGAATTAGGCTCGGCTTTTTTTTACAGACTATTTTTTATCATCGATAGTTACCATTTCATTGTCTTGATTCAGCTGTTGATACTACTTCTAGTGCCATTATACAAATGTATGGCGATTTCAGACAATTTCCCATGTTTTTGATTCATACAAAATTAATTTCGGGAGCTTAACCTTCGTTACAACCTCAATTCTTCACTCTTTGGTCAAAAACAACTTAATATTCGGTCTTCTCGCCATAAAAAACATGGAAAACGATACCTCACAAGCTCATGTTCACTAAAACCTCAAAAATCCCTCGAAACCCCCTATTTTAACACCCATTTTTCTCCCATAACACCCCTGGGTGTATGCCGATAGGGCTGCCGAGTTTCGGAGCACAACAAACTAGGACCCAAATGTGTTCCCAAATGGGGACCCAAACTGTGTGCGGAAAAACGAAGATTTTAGACCGAAATTTAACGTAAATTTAAAGCTGAAACTTCGTTAGAACCTCAATTTTCCACTCTTTGGTCAAAATCGACTTCATATTCGGTCTTCTCGTCTACAAAACATGGAAAACGATACCTCAAAACAAAAGCTCATCTTACTAACATGTTACTAAAACATAAGAAGTACCTATTTTGATAACCATTTTCACTCATAACACTGAAAAGTTTCGGGACACAACTAGGGCCCAAATAGAGCATGTGTGCGAAAGAACGAATTTTTTAGACCGAAAATGAAGCCGGTATGCGTGATATGGCGGACGGACATTGCATTTTTGGAATCTACGCACCTTGAAAGGTAAAAGAAAAAATTTAAGGGGGTGTTATAAAAATGTTTTGCTGAGCGAATACATAGGTGTATTATTCACAGAATAATAAACCAAAAAGTTGGGTCAAATTCGCTATATAACAGTAAAAATGGCTAAAACCGCCAAAAACTTGTTTTAAACTTACCAAATGTGGTTTGACGTATAGAATGGTGGCCCCAGACACTGCTGTATATAGCTGAAGAGCGCGGTTTCTAATGACAATAGCACAGATTTGACTGTTCGAAAGGTGCAAAATATGTGTCAACCAAAAACTTCTGACACTCGAGTAAAACCCATGTCGGTGTATCCGTTGGGGTCAAAACAACGTTTCCGCCACAGCTGGTCTCTCTAAAGACAATTGTTTACGCGATCCACTAGGGAGGGAGACAGGGAGAGATGACGACCGAGGGAGCGAGGGAGAGAGCGAGAACACATGTGGCACTGGGCGGAAACAGTTTCCTTGAAGAGGGAAACCTGTTGAGTTGTGAGCGACAGGACGTCGTTGGACCTGTTGAATCCACGTTTGAAAAAAAGTTCCAGTCACGCAGCATTGCCATGTGAACGCCTTGTTGGAGTTGCCGCATATTCGCTGTTTGTGAAAATTTTATGCGATTTTTGAACACACAGAAACTCAAATTTTACTCACTTACTTTTACTCACTATGGGGAAAATTGTCCGTTTTCAGTCATATCCTTTTGCATTAAGATAATTTGTCGAAGTTTAATCACCAATTCCAAATATGATTTTTGGTTGATTTACGCTTTCAGCGATGTTTTCCGTTTTTTGACTCGGAAAAAATTAAATTTTATTTTGCTCTTAGTTTTTCAATACCCCATCTTCAGACTCATCCTGTTTTGTCCTATTGTGTCACGATTTTATACCACTTGCGGTGACTATCTAAATTTCAGTGGTTTTTAGCCATTTCTGACGCTTGAATATTGCCCACTTGAACTCCTTCTAATCTCCCACTACTAGCTGAACGCGTTCAGTCAGATTCGTGAGTTAAGGACGTCCAGAAAAAAGTTATATCTTCAAACTCATCGTTTTTTGCAATTTAGCCGCTACTGCTACGAATATTTTATATCAAAATGTATAAAGGGGTAGCAGCAGGACTGCTTGAGGTTGGCTGAGCCTTCCTTAGAATCTAAGGGTATTTGAAGGACACACAGCTCTCCAAATTAAATTAATTTAGGCGTTTTAAGCTATTTTTACTGGGTTTTTAATTTTTTAAATTTATTATTTATTTTTTAACCCAGAATAACTCAAATTTGACTCTCCTCTTATTTTTCGAAAATTTTGTACCTTCAAACTCATCCTTTTTTGGCATTTAGCTGGTACTGTTACGAATATTTTGTATCAAAATGAGTTAAGCAGTGGCAGGAGGACTGCTTGAGGTTGGCTGAGCCTCCCTTAGAATCGAAGGGTATTTGAAGGACACGCAGCTCTCCGAATTAAATTAATTTAGGCGTTTTAATATATTTTTACTGGGTTTTTAGTTTTTTTCAAATTTCTTATTTGTTTTTTAACCCAGAAAACTCAAATTTTACTCTCGTCTTATTTTTCGAAAATTGTATACCTTCAAAGTCATCCTTTTTTGCCATTTAGCCGGTACAGATACGAATATTTTGTATCAAAATGAGTATAGCGGTGGCAGTAGGACTGCTTGAGGTTGGCTGAGCCTCCCTTAGAATCTAAGGTATTTGAAGAACACGCAGCTCTCAAAATTAAATTAATTTAGGCCTTTTAAGCTATTTTTACTAGGTTTTTTAGTTTTTTAACTTTATTATTCAATTTTTAGTCCAGAATAACTCAAATTTGACTCTCCTCTCATTTTTCGAAAATTTTATATCTTGATATCACCCTTTTTTGGCATTTTGCCGGTAGTGTTACTAATATTTTGTATCAAAATGAGTTAAGGGGCAGCAGCAGTACTGCTTGAGGTTGGCTGAGCCTCCCTTAGAATCAAAGGGTATTTGAAAGACACACAGCTCTCCGAACTAAATTAATGTAGGCGTTTTAAGCTATTTTTACTGGGGTTTTAGTTTTTTCAAATTTATTATTTATTTTTTAACCCAGAAAAATTCAAATTTGACTCTCCTCTTATTTTTCGAAAATTGTTTATCTTCAAACTCATCCTTTTTTGTCATGTAGCCGGTACTGTTACGAATATTTTGAATCAAAATGTGTAAAGCGGTGGCAGCAGAACTGCTTGAGTTTGTCTGAGCCTCCCTTAGAATCGAAGGGTATTTGAAGTATGTACGCGCAGCTCTCCGAATTCAATTTTTCAAATGCAAGTCCCAGGGGGTATCAACTTCAAGGAAGCCCTTGGCCGAAGGCAGAGCTAAATGCATGTTTATAATAAATACAGCCTTATGCCCCTCAGACCGTCTTGTACGTGGGTATCGCGATATTCTTATAAGGAATATTTTGTAAGGGAGGTGTTTCATACCTGCAGAGCTCACGGGACGGCGATGTGCAGGAGCGTGAAGAAAGATTTTTACAGTCAACTTATCGGCTATCACGGTCTGCTTGTTCCTACGCAGGTTTTATAGTCCGAGACATGCGCCTATGACAAGTTCAAAATTAAATCCCCTATCATAGTCTACGAGGAAACAACGCAGGTTTCAATATGAATAAAGAAAGGCTAAGTAAAGTGACAGCTATTGCATTCCATGAGTGCCCTCATTCATCAGTACGAACCCATTGCAATATTTCGAATTTTCTATGAAAATACGTTACTGCAATGGGTACAACATTTTTGGTAGAAGAATGTTTTGACTAATTACTAGTTTCTTATTCTTATTCTCATTTTCATTAATAAACCTTTTGGAATCGAGCAGCAAAAAATCCCGCGAATTATTACACAATGGTTTATTCTTTATCTGCCTCTTCTGCGTAGATTACTTGTTGTCTGTGGTCAATATCTACCCTTGTGCCCCCCCCCCCCCCCCCCCCACCCAGGAAAGCCCTAAATCGAGTACTGGAACCGACCCGGGGATTACAGTTTCATAAAAACGCGCAGGATTCAATAGTTGAATCATTCATTATTTTTGTTGTTACTCATGAAGCATAACGTTTGTTTAAGTTGCAGAAGTAACCGTCAATAAAATCCATAACAGCAATCATTTTTAAAATGAAATAATATCACAGAACAACCAACTCGACTTCATACAGCCATCCGTGATTCATAATCGGATGTTCCGTAGCGATGTTATCTGGGCCGGATTCATACTGTTTCATTCACGATCATGTTGACGAAGCTATTCGCAGCAAACGAACGGCTGGTCGTACAATGTTCCGGGTTGAACTAAAATATTTAGTTCAAGATCAATTTAAAAACGTTAAAAAAACTATACCCTTCTACAGAAAGTTTTCGAGCTACGGCGTTCTGAAAATTTCAACCGTTTTTTTCACCCCTTAGAGATGACTGATAGTAACGCCGAGCTTCGAGGATCAACTAGACCCCAAGAGGGACCTATAAACCGAATTTCGTCAGTTTTGGTTAATGATAACTAAGAAAAGGGCGAAGTACGGCGTACGGCGGACGGACAGAAATATTTTTATTGCATTTTCGGATTCTACGTACTTGGAACGGAAACCATCAAAGTTTGAGAGGGTGTTAAATTTTGGTTTATAATTTTCATTAATGAACCTTTGGAATCCAGCATGAAAAAAAAATTAACCCCCCCCCCCCCCCCCCAAATGTGATGGTTTCTGAGGTACCTACTTAGAACCCAAAAATGGAATACCAAAATTTCTGTCCGTCCGCCTTAATTCACACTTTTTTTAGTTACCGTGAACCAAAATTAATTAAATTTGGCTTTTAGGTCCCATTTGGGGTCTAGGTGGTCCGCGAAGCTCGGCATTAATGCCAGTCCTCTCTAAGGGGTGAAAAATAGGGGTTTAAATGTTCAGAACGCCGTAGCTCGAAAACTTTCAGTAGAAGGGTACCTATGGTTTTTTTTACGGTTTTAAATTGATCTGGAACTTAGGAATTTTTTGAGACCGCTCGGAGCATGGTACGACCAGCCATTCGTTTGCACCGAAAATTTCGTCAACATGATAGTGAATGAAGCGGTATAAATCCGGCCCAGATAATCATCGCGAGGGAGCATCTGATTATAATCACGGATGGCTGTAAGAAGTCGAGTTATTTGTTCTGTGATATTATTTCATTAGAACAATGATGGATATTTTGGATTTTGTTGATTGGGTACTTTTGTAACTTGAACAAAAATGTTAAGCTTCTTGAATAACAAAAAACTAATTAATGAAAGTTCCTTTACGATTTAGCCTAATCAAACAAAAAATAAACCTTCAGTTTACCACCAATTTATATTTAAAACCAAGCTTTTCGCTCAAATTCACAGATAACAGACAACATAGATTTATTAAAAATTAGTGGTAAACTGAAGTTTTATTATGGTTTATTATTCTGTGAATAATACACCTGTGATCGCCCAGCAAAAATTATTTATAACACCCACTCAAAATTTGTTCTTTTACGTTTCAAGGTGCGTAGATTCCAAAAATGCAATGTCCGTCCGCCGTACATAGGTGTATTATTCACAGAATAATAAACCAAAAACGCTGCAAAGTCCTTGTCACATGGGTTTATTATTCTAGTGGACACACCTACAGAAATGTTGGCTGTTCATTTATTGTTTCATTCATGCGTAATAATCGAAATAGCTATTTCTGATGGTTTCAACCAATTTTGGCCCCCAAAACACGAATTAGGTACGCTCTTTTTTTTCTTCCCCCCCCCCCCCCCCCTCCATATCATCTTTGATTATTGGTGGCGTCATTTAATCTTCTTGATCCACATCACTTTTTCTAGTGTAATTATACTAATTGATGGTGATTTCAGACGATTTTCCAGGTTTTTGACTCATAAAAAAATCAATTTTGGGAGCTGAACATATGGTATAACCTCGATTTTCCACTCTTTGGTCAAAATCGACTTCATATTCGGTCTTCACGTCCCCAAAAACATGGAAAATGATACTTCAAAAGCTCATTTTACTAACATGTTACTAAAACACAAAAAGTACCTATTTTTATACACATTTCGATCGGGCTGAAAAGTTTCGGGACACAACTAGGGCCCGAATGGAGCATGCGTGCGAAAGAACGAATTTTTTGGACCGAAAATGAAGCCTGTACACGTGATACGGCGGACGGCGTACAGCGTACGGTGGACGGCGGACGGCGTACGGGTACGGTGGACGGCGGACGGCGTACGGCGTACGGTGGACGGCGTACGGCGTACGGTGGACGGCGTACGGCGGACGGCGTACGGCGGACGGACATTGCATTTTTGGAATCTACGCACCTTGAAACGGAAAAGAAAAACGCTGCAAAGTCCTTGTCACATGGGTTTATTATTCTATTGGACATACCTACAGAGATGTTGGCTGTTTATTTATGGTTTCTTTCATATAAAATAATTGAAATAGCTATTTCTGGTGGTTTCCACCAATTTTGGCCCCCATAACACAAATGAGGTACGCTCCGTTTTTTGACATTTTCATGTCTTTGCCCTGGCACATAGCACAAAAAACTGTCACGAAATTGCGTAACGAAATTGTGTTACAGTGCCTTTATAATGATTTCCGCTTACAACGACCCCGTTGTTAGGTTTGTTCATTTTCTACACTTTTTAACCCACAAAAATCGTTCACCACTCGTTGGAAAGCTCTCGATTTAACGAACATTTTCACGTTCTCCATAACATATTGACTATACGAATAGCGGAGCTATGGGCATAACTGTTCTCATATTTTGTTTACAAACTAATGATCGTGAGTGTAGAAGATAATTAATCCGGAATCGTCTATTTTATTGAAATTAGGTACCTACCTCTTAATATTAATAATGTCAAAAGCAATAGGTAAAGACATGAAAATGTCCCAATGCGTTGCAGACTCGTATGCAAGCGTTTTTGCTGTTTCTGTTTTTGTTGAGCGAATACATATAGTTTAAATTGGCTTAGCCGTACTAATAAATAAATAAATAAAATTTTTCTTTTACGTTTCAAGGTGCGTAGATTCCACAAATCCGCCATACCATCCATATCTACTTCATTTTCGGTCTAAAAAATTCGTTATTTAACACACAGGCTCCACTAGGGCCCTACTTGTTTCCAGAAACTTTCCATGTTTAGGTTCTAACAAACTTTCAGCCTTAAATTTACGTTAAATTTTGGTGTAAAATCGTCGTTTTTCCGCACACAGTTTAAGTCCCGAAGCTCGGCCGCCCGATCGGAAAACACCCAGGGGTGTTGGGGGGGGGGGGGGGGGATGGGTGTAAAAATACCTAGTTTTTTTGTTTCACACCTTGTGAGATATCGTTATAAGTGTTTTTTAGGGGGATGAAGTTGTTTTTGTTTTTTTTAATATAAGTTATTTTTTATCATTGATAGTACCATTTAATCGTCTTGATCCACCTGTTGACACTTTTGGTTTATTATTCTGTGAATAATACACCTATGTATTCCGTCAGCAAAAAATTTTTATAACACCCCCTCAAACTTTTTTCTTTTCCGTTTCAAGGTGCGTAGATTCAAAAAATGCAATGTCCGTCCGCCGTACGCCGTATCACGTGTACAGGCTTCATTTTTGGTCTAAAAAAATCTTTCTTTCGCACATATGCTCCATTTGGGCCCTAGTTGTGTCCCGAAACTTTTCAGCCCGATCGGAATATACCGAGAGGTGTTATGAGTGAAAATGTGTGTAAAAATAGGTACTTTTTGCGGCTTAGCAACATGTTGGTAACATGAGCTTCTGAGATATCTTTTTCCATGTTTTTGGGGACGGGAAGACCGAATATGAAGTCGATTTTGACCAAAGAGTGGAAAATTGAGTTCTACCAAATGTTCAGCTCCCAAAATTTATTTCTAATGAGTGAAAAACCAGGGAAATTGTCCGAAATCACCATCTTTTTGTATAATAACACTGGAAGTAGTATCAACACGTGGATCAAGACGATTAAATGGCGCTACCAATGATCAAAGATAGTTTTAAAAAAAAGCGTAGGTACCTAATTTGTGTTTTAGGGCCCAAAATTAATGGAAACCATCAGGAATGGCTTCCAGTCCAATAGAATAATAAACCCATGTGACAAGGACTTTGCAGCGTTTTTGGTTGATCCACATCATAAGATGGCTTACTGCAAAAGGTGTCTGATTAAATTTGATGAATTGATAAAGGTGTTTTAGTACCATGAGCTTGTGAGGTATCGTTTTCCATGTTTTTTAGGACGAAGAGGCCGAATATGAAGTCGGTTTTGACCATCGATCGAAGAATTGAAGTTCTGTCAAAGTTTCTGACTCAAATTTACCATACATTTTGGTCTAAAATCGTCGTTCTTTCGCACACAGACTCCATTTGGGCCCTAGGAGTTGTGCTGCAAAGCTCGGCAGCCCGATCGAAATACACCCAGGGGTGTTATGGGTGAAAAATCGGTGTAAAAATAGGGGGTTCCGAGGTTTCTTTTTGAGGTTTCAATGAACATGAGCTTGTCAGGTATCGTTTTCCATGTTTTATGACTGTAATTCCCGGGCCGGCTACATTAATCGATTTAGGGCTTTCCTGGGGGGAAATCGAGGTTATTGACCACAGAAAAAAGTGATCTATGCAGAAGGGGCATCCATACAGGTAAATAATAAACCGTTGTGTAATAATTGTCAGCGTTTATTTTTTTTCATGCTCTATTCCAAATGTTCATTATTGAAAATAATAAACCAAAATGAATCAAATCCAAGTGGTTGGGGGGTCAATAATAAGCAAAAATCGGCAAGTTTGAAAATTCGCTCATACGGTCATCCTTCACGACTGGAACTTTTGCTTCGGAGCAGTATGGGTTTAGACCTCCCCAGTCAATGGTGGGGGGGCTCGGGGTCGGAATGGCCCCTCCTCACCTCCTTCAATAACCCTCCACCACCCACAAACCCCCTCCCGACGACGCAGCGCCGTCTCGTAAACGGCGCAGAAGCGGCGCGTCGCAGACGGGAAACGGCCGCGCGTAAACCTAGACGGATGGGGGGGGGGGGGGGCCCTGTTGTGGTCGACAGGGGGGAGGAGATGGACCCGCTGCGGTCAATTACTCGTTTTCTTACGAGCAAAAGGCCGCCCCAGACACTTTGACTCTCCCCCACCCCCACCCGACCACTCTACCACCACTTGCGACCCCCTGCCGCCCTCTTCATGCCACGTAAGTGCAAGTGCCCCCGACCCCGCATCGCACAGTGTCGGACTTGAAGAAACAAAACTTCTCACGCCACCCTCACGATTCGTATTTCAGCCCCCCTCCGCCACCACCCACCCACCCACATACACTTCCAACATTTCGCATCTTCGCGGCCTCCTCAAGTGGAAGCGTTTCCTGTTTCGCCGGGTTTGGCCCGAGCGCTCCCAATGTCCCCCGACTTCCCGCGCACTTGTTCCGTGCATGACCCAACTGCTACCAAAAACGCTGCAAAGTCCATCACACGTACAGAAATTTTGGCTTTTCATTTATTGCTTTCATGTGCAATTATTGAATTGGCAATTTTTGATTGTTTCGACCAGTTTAGGGCCCAAAAACACGAATTAGGCTCTATTTTTAATGTTTACAAATTAATTTTGATCATTGATAGCCGTTTAATTGTCTTGATTCTCCTGTTGACACTACTTCTAGTGCATCAAAGCTTTCCACCAATTTTGGCCCCCAAAACCACGAATTAGGTTCGGTTTTTTTTACAGATCATTTTTGATCATTGATAGTACCATTTCATTGTCTTGATTCACCTGTTCATACTACCTCTAGTGTTATTATACAGACGTATGGTGATCTTAGACAATTTCCCTGGTTTTTGACTCATAAAAAATTAATTTCGGGAGCTTAACCTTCCTTACTACCTCAATTCTTCACTCGTCAGTCAAAATCATCTTAATATTCGGTCTACCGCCCTAACAAAAAACATGGAACAAGCTCATGCTCACTAACACTTCAAAAATCCCTCGAAAACTCCTATTTTTAAACCCATTTTCCTCCCATAACACCCCTGAATGTTTGCCGATCGGGCTGCCGAGTTTCGGAGCACAAGTAGGACCCAAATGTGTTCCCAAATGAGGACCCAAACTGTGTGCGGAATAACGGCGGTTGTGGACCAAAATTTAACGTAAATTTAAGGGTGAAACTTCGTTAGAACCTCAATTTTTCTCTCTTTGGCCAACATCTACTTCATATGCGGTCTTCCCGTCCCAAAAATATGGAAAACTATACCCCAAAAGCTCATGTTACTAACATGTTGATAAAACACACAAGAAATACCTATTTTTATACCCATTTTCACTCATAACACCCCTGGGTATATTCCGATCGGGCTGCAAAGTTTCGGGACACAACTAGGGTCCAAATGGAGCATGTGTGCGAAGGAACGAATTTTTTAGACCGAAAATTAAACGCAAAGAAAAACTTTTGAGGGGGTGTTATGAAAATTTTTGCTGAGCGATCACATAGGTGTTATTCACAGAATAATAAACCAAAATCAAGCAGTAAAGACGAAGTGCAAATCATACAATATGACCGAGTGAGCGACTTTCCGAATTCGGTGACAGCTTCTCTCGGCGATTTTCCTGTAAATTTTGACCCTCAAAAACTAAAATTTGAATATTATTCATCTCATGCCATTCCATGCGGCTTCTAGTTTCACTTAGTTTCAGATCAGTAAGCATGAGTAACAAAAAAGGTAAACGGAGTTATTGAAAATTGGTCTATTCGACTTTTTAATAACTCCTTTTGGTTTATTATTCTGTGAATAATACACCTATGTATTCGCGCAGCCAAAAATTTTTATTTATAACACCCCCTCAACATTTTTTTCTTTTCCGTTTCAAGGTGCGTAGATTCCAAAAATGCAATGTCCGTCCGCCGTCAGCCGTATCACGTGTACCGGCTTCATTTTTGGTCTAAAAAAGTCGTTCTTTCGCACACATGCTCCATTTGGGCCGTAGTTGTGTCCCGAAACTTTTCAGCCCGATCGGAATATACCCAGGGGTGTTATGAGTGAAAATGAGTGTAAAAACGCTGCAAAGTCCTTGTCACATGGGTTTATTATTCTACAGGACATACGTACAGAAATTTTGGCTGTTCATTTATTGTTTATTTCGTGTGAAATAATTGAAATAGCTATTTCTGATGGTTTCCACCATTTTTGGCCCCTAAAACACGAATTAGGTACGCTCCTTTTCTGTTTTTTTTTTTTTTTTTTAATTTATCTTTGATCATTTGTAACGCTATTTAATCGTCTTGATCCACGTTTTGACACTTTTCCAGTGTTATTATACAAATTGATGATGATTTCAGACGATTTCCCAGGTTTTTGACTCATAAAAAATCAATTTTGTGAGCTGAACATTTGGTAGAACCTCGATTTTCCACTCTTTGGTCAAAACCGACTTCATATTCGGTCCTCTCGTCCCCAAAAACATGGAAAACGATACCTTAAAAGCTCATGTTACTTACATGTTACTAAAACACAAAAAGTACCTATTTTTGAGGACATTTTCACTCATAACTCCCCTGGGTATATTCCGATCTGGCTGAAAAGTTTCGGGACACAACTAGGGCCCAAGTGGAGCATGTGAGCGAAAGAACGAATTTTTTAGACTGAAAATGAAGCCTGTACACGTGATACGGCGTACGGCGTACGGTGGACGGCGGACGGACATTGCATTTTTGGAATCTATGAACCTTGAAACGTAAAAGAAAAAATTTTGAGGGGGCGTTATAAAAATTTTTTGCTGAGCGATTACATAGGTGTATTATTCACAGAATAATAAACCAAAATAGGTACTTTTTGCGATTTAGCAGCATGTTGGTAACATGAGCTTCAGAGATATTGGTTTATTATTCTGTGAATAATACACCTATGTATTCGCTCAGCAAAAAATTTGTATAACACCCCCTCAAAATTTTTTCTTTTCCGTTTCAAGGTGCGTAGATTCCAAAAACGCTGCAAAGTCCTTGTCACATGGGTTTATTATTCTATTGGAGTTCTAGAGATTTTTTTTTGGCTGTTAAATGTATTGTTTCTTTCATGTGGAATGATTGAAATAGCTATTTCTGATGATTTCCACCAATTTTGGCCCCCAAAACATGAAATAGGTACGCTTTTTTTTTTTTTTTTTAAGATCATCTTTGATCATTGGTAGTGGCATTTAATGGTCTTGATTCACCTGTTTACACTTTTTCCAATGTTATTGTACACATTGATGGTGATTTCAGACAGTTTTCCAGGTTTTTGACTCATAAAAAACCAATTTCGGGAGCTGAACCTTTGGTAAAACCTCAATTTCCGCGTCTTTGGTCAAAATCGACTTCATATTCGGTCTTCTCGTCCTCAAAAACATGGAAAAAGATACCTCAAAAGCTCATGTTACTAACATGTTGTTAAAACGCAAAAAGTACCTATTTTTATTCACATTTTCACTCATAACACCCCTGGGTATATTCCGATCGGGCTGAAAAGTTTCGGGACACAACTAGGGCCCAAATGGAGCATGTGTGCGAAAGAACGATTTTTTAGACCGAAAATGAAGCCTGTACACGTGATACGGCGTACGGCGTACGGCGGACGGACATTGCATTTTTGGAATCTACGCACCTTGAAACGGAAAAGAAAACATTTTGAGGGGGTGTTATAAAAATTTTTTGCTGAGCGAATACATAGGTATATTATTCACAGAATAATAAACCAAAATGCAATGTCCGTCCGCCGTACGCCGTATCACGTGTACAGGCTTCATTTTCGGTCTAAAAAAATCGTTCTTTCGCACACATGCTCCATTTGGGCCCTAGTTGTGTCCCGAAACTTTTCAGCCCGATCGGAATATATCCAGCGGAGTTATATCAAGATGATTAAATGGCACTACCAATGATCAAAGATAATTTGAAAAAAAAAAATTAATAGGAGCGTACCTATCTACCTACTTCGTGTTTCGCGGGCCAAAATTGGTGGAAACCATCAGAAATAGTTATTTCCATTATTTCACATGACAGAAACAATAAATTAACAGCCAATATTTCTGTAGGTATGTCCAGTAGAATAATAAACCCATGTGACGACTTTGCAGCGTTTTTGGTTTATTATTTTCAATAATGAACCATTGGAATCGAGCATGAAAAAAAATTCTAACCCCCCCTCAAAATTTGATGGTTTACGTTTCAAGGTATGTAGAATCCAAAACTGCAATAAAAATATTTCTGTCCGTCCGCCGTACGCCGTACGCCGTACGGGCCACTTTGCTTAGTTACCATGAAACAAAATTGATGAAATTCGGGTTATGGGTCCCGTTCGGGGTCTAGTTGGTCCTCGAAGCTCGACGTTACTGTCAGTCATCTCTAAGGGGTTCAAAATAGGGGTTGAAATTTCCAGAACGCCTATACCTTTGTTTTACGTGAATTTTTTCACGGTTTTAAATAGTTCTTGAACTTGCGGGTTGTTTAAGACCATCCGGAGCATCGTACGTCCAGCCGTTCGTTCACAGTAAGGCCCCGAAGTTTGCACCGACAGGCATTTTCGACAGCAGGGTGAATGAAATTGTATACTCTTGTCACCAGGGACGCGCTGGATTCAGTCAATCAATCAATTTATTCAATCAATTGATCGATCAATCAATCAAAATTTTCAATTGAAATTGGAATAGTTTGTAAATTATTGGATTACTTTATTGTTTGCAATTGGGGAATCATAGGCTTGTTTGTGTGTCTGTTGTTTTCAATTGCAATTGGCCACTGCTCACTTGAATTGGAATTCATTAATTTGAATTGGAATTCATTTCGAATTGTCTAATTGGCATGGTGCGCATTGGCATGGTCCGAAATGGTTCTGCAATTCTATTGGCCCAACGCTGTCTGCGATTCTCATCATAACATGTATAGACTAGTACATATTGTATTATACAGACGGGTTATCTATACATAGAGCTGTGATCTGTAACGGAAGGGTATTCTATACAAAATAATAAACCGTTGTGCAGGGATTTGCAGCGTTTTTTCTTTCCTTCGAAGTATCTTTGATCATTGATAGTGTCAATTAATCGTCTTGATCCGCGTGTTAACACTTTTTCTAGTATCATTATACAAATTGATGGTGATTTCAGACTATTTCCCAGGTTTTGACTCATAATAAATTAATTTTGGGAGATGAACGTTTGTTAGAACCTCAATTTTCAACTCTTTAGTCAAAATCGACTTCATATTCGGTCCTCTCGTCCCCAAAAACATGGAAAACGATACCTTAAAAGCTCATGTTACTAAAGCACAAAAACGCTGCAAAGTCCTTGTCACATGGGTTTATTATTCTATTGGAGTTCTAGAAATTGTTGTTGGCTGTTAAATTTATTGTTTCTTTCATGTGGAATGATTGAATTAGCTATTTCTGATGATTTCCGACAATTTTGGCCCCCAAAACATGAAGTAGGTAGGTACGCTTTTTTTTCTTTTTTTTCAGATCATCTTTGATCATTGGTCGTACCATTTAATGGTCTTGATTCACCTGTTATACTTTTTCCAATGTTATTGTACTCATTGATGGTGATTTCAGACATTTTTCCAGGTTTTTGACTCATAAAAAACCAATTTTGTGAGCAGAACCTTTGGTAAAACCTCAATTTCAGCCAGCATTTCTGTAGACCAATAAAATAATAGAATAATAAACCCATGTGACAAGGACTTTGCAGCGTTTTATTTATTTATTCATTTTTTTTTTTTTTACTATCTCTGATTATTGTTAGTGCCATTTAATCGTCTTGATCCACGTGTTGACACTTTTTCCAGTGTTATTATACAAACTGATGGTGATTTCAGACAATTTCCCAGGTTTTTTACTCATAAAAAATCAATTTTGGGAGCTGAACACCTTGTAGAACTCAATTTTCCACTCTTTGGTCAAAATCGAGTTCATATTCGGTCTTCTCGTCCCCAAAAACATGGAAAACGATGTCTCAGGAGCTCATGTTACCAACGTGTTGCTAAAACGCAAAAAGTACCTATTTTTACACACATTTTCACTCATAACACTCCTGGGTATATTCCGATCGGGCTGAAAAGTTTCGGGACACAACTAGGGCCCAAATGGAGCATGTGTGCGAAAGAACGATTTTTTAGACCGAAAATGAGGCCTGTAGACGTGATACGGCGTACGGCGTACGGCGTACGGTGGACGGCGGACGGACATTGCATTTTTGGAATCTAATCAACTTGAAACGGAAAAGAAAAAAGTTTGAGGGGGTGTTATAAAAAATTTTTTGCTGAGCGAATACATAGGTGTATTATTCCCAGAATAATAAACCAAAATGCAATTTCCGTCCGCCGTCCGCCGTACGCCATACGCCGTCCGCCGTATCACGTGTACCGGCTTCATTTTCGGTCTAAAAAATTCGTTCTTTCGCACACATGCTCCATTTGGGCCTTAGTTGTGTCCCGAAACTCTTCAGTCCGATCGGAATATACCTAGGGGTGTTATGAGTGAAAATGTGTGTAAAAATAGGTACTTTTTGCGTTTTAGCAACATGTTAGTAACAAGAGCTTTTGAAGTATCTTTTTCCATGTTTTTGGGGACGAGAAGACCGAATATGAAGTCGATATTGACTAAAGACGCGGAAATTGAGGTTTTACCAAAGGTTCTGCTCTCAAAATTGGTTTTTTATTAGTCGAAAACCTGGAAAAATGTCTGAAATCACCATCAATGTGTATAATAACATTGGAAAAAGTGTAAACAGGTGAATCAAGACCATTAAATGGTACTACCAATGATCAAAGATGATCTGAAAAAACGCTGCAAAGTCCTTGTCACATGGGTTTATTATTCTATTATTTTATTGGTCTACAGAAATGCTGGCTGTTCATTTAATGTTGCTTTCAAGTAAAATAATTGAAATATAGCTATTTCTGGTGGTTTCCACCAATTTTGGCCCCTAAAACTTGAATTAGGTATGTACGCTCCTTTTTTTTTTCAAATTATCTTTGATCATTGGTTGTGCCATTTAATCGTCTTTATCCACGTGTTGAAGCTTTTCCTAGTGCTATTCTACAAATTGATGTGATTTCAGACGATTTCGCAGGTTTTTGACTCATAAAAAATCAAATTTGGCAGCTGAACATCTGGTACAACCTCAATTTTCCACTCCTTGGTCAAAATCGACTTCATATTCGGTCTTCTCGTCCACAAAAACATAGAAAACGATACCTCAAAAGCTCATTTTACTAACATGTTGCTAAAACACAACAACGGTCAATAATTATTATAGAAATTTGATCTAAGAAAGGTACATATTTGTAAAACATTTATACATTGATAACGTGTGCAGTTGTAAAACAGAAGTTAAAGATAATTGTGTTGCGAGGTCAATTGAAATATAGTCGTTGAGTTGTCTTGATTCACTTGTTAAAACTACCTCCAGTGTTATTATACCAAGTTATGTTGATTTCAGCCACCTTCCAGGTTTCTGACTCACTACATTGATTTTGGGAGCTTAAACTTCGTAAAAATATCAATTCTTCACTCTTTGGACAAGATCAACTTCATAATCGGGCTTCTCGCTCGAAAAAAACATGCAAAACGATACCTCACAAGCTCATGTACATTAAAACCTTTAAAAAACCATCGAAAAACCCTTTTTTTACACACATTTTTGAGCCATAACACCCCTTGGTGTATTCCGATCGGAATGCCGAGCTTCGGAGCGCAACTAGGACCCAAGTGGAGCCTGTGTGCGGAAGAACGACGATTTTATACCAAAACTTAACGTAGGTACATTTAAGGCTGAAACTTCGTTAGAACCTCAATTTCCCCTCATTGGTCGAAATCCACTTCATATTCGGTCTTCTCGAGGAAAAAACATTGAAAACGATACCTCAAAAGCTCATGTTACTAACATGTTACAACAACACAAAACTACAGAAACGTTGGCTGTTTATTTATTTATTTTTTTTTTTTTTTCAGAATCAAATAATTATTTTTATTATACTGTACGAATGACCTATCTGCAAGCTCCATAGTGAGGGGGTGGACGGTCAGGTCGCGGGAATGTTTTGCGAACGTCCTTTTTGCGAACCTCGCACAGCTGGGCCAATACAGTCTTGCATACCAAAGAGCCATTATCCTATTAACAGAGTTGAAGGCATTTTTCGCGTCCACCAATAGCAGTCCCCATCTAGAATTGGGCGTTGCTCTTTCTTCAAAAAGTGAATTCATTGAATGTATAGCACCTTCAATCCCTGCACTAATGCCCCCACACAGTTGTTTCTCCCTGCAGCTCTCTGTAACTTCATCCACCGTTGCTTCAACGATACATTTGCCAATAATTCTTCGCAAGCATTCTCCAATTCCAATGGGGCGCACGCCTGGACACTTGTCTATCGCAACCAACCTACTTGCCATCAAGGCTCTCACTGATTCCCAGGGCACATCCTCATTGCATAGCTTATTGGCGAGAGTCGCCACTGCCTCACGTAACCGTGAACTTGATCTCCCGTAGCGCAACAGAAAATCTGCCCAATGATCAGCTTCCGAACCCCCAGGACCTCCACTTCCTTGAAGCTTTCTTGACACTTTTTCAACGATGCCAGACGAGATCTGTACATCTATTAAAGGTGGGAGACCCATTCCTGTAGGGAGTTGTAACAAATTCGGGTCTGGTATTGTCTGTTCTGGGTGTTTTTCCTTCAGGTCTTCCAGAACTGTTTTACCCTGCGAATCAATTACTCCCAACGGATCCAAAACTGACGAATTGCTTGTATCTGACAGCCTGCCTACTGCTGCTCTCACTTTACCTCTTGACATAAGGCGATGAAATGCTACTTCAGCACGATACCCATCTATTCGCCAATTTTGATTCAGCTTCTTATCCAGTGAAATTGCTTCATTTATTAGGTTGTCAAATTTACCCTCTGTCCACAACTGCAAACGCCTGCCCAGTAAAATTCGTATATCTTTATGCTGCTTGATCATTTTGCTCCGCTGGAGAATGACCGAGATGAATACAAGCAGTCGTTCAGATGAAAACTGTCCTGCAGCCATTGCAGTGATTTCTACTGCCAATGTATCGACAAACTGTACGCTGTTTGGGCCATTGGGTAGATCGTAGTGTCTTTCATATAAAATAATTTAAATAGCTATTTCTGGTGGTTTCCACCAATTCTGGCCCCAAAACACGAATTAGATACGCTCCTTTTTTTAAATAAATTATCTCTGATCATTGATTGACTGACCATTATTTAATCGTCTTGATCCACCTGTTGACACTTTTTCCAGTGTTATTCTACAAATTGATGGTGATTTCAGACGATTTCCCAGGTTTTTGACTCATAAAAAATCAATTTTGGGAGCTGAACATCTGGTACAACCTCAATTTTCCACTCCTTGGTCAAAATCGACTTCATATTCGGTCTTCTCGTCCCCAAAAACATGAAAAACGATACCTCAAAAGCTCATTTTACTAACATGTTGCTAAAACGCAAAAAGTACCTATTTTTACACACATTTTCACTCATAACACCCCTGGGTATATTCCGATCGGGCTGAAAAGTTTCGGGACACAACTAGGGCCCAAATGGAGCATGTGTGCGAAAGAACGAATTTTTTAGACCAAAAATGAAGCCTGTACACGTGATACGGCGGACGGCGTACGGCGGACGGACATTGCATTTTTTGAATCTACGCACCTTGAAACGGAAAAGAAAAAATTTTGAGGGGGTGTTATAAAAATTTTTTGCTGAGCGAATACATAGGTGTATTATTCACAGAATAATAAACCAAAAAAAGGAAAAAAAGCGTACCTACCTATTTCATGTTTTGGGGGCCAAAATTGGTGGAAATCATCAGAAATAGCTATTTCAATCATTCCACATGAAAGAAACAATAAATTTAACAGCCAACAACAATCTCTAGAACTACAATAGAATAATAAACCCATGTGACAAGGACTTTGCAGCGTTTTTGTGCTTTAGTAACATGAGCTTTTAAGGTATCGTTTTCCGTGTTTTTGGGGACGAGAAGACCGAATATGAAGTCGATTTTGACCAAAGAGTGGAAAATTGAGGTTCTACCAAACGTTCATCTCCCAAAATTAATTTTTTATGAGTCAAAACCTGGGAAATCGTCTGAAATCACCATCAATTTGTATAATGATACTAGAAAAAGTGTTAACGCGTGGATCAAGACAATTAATTGGCACTATCAATGATCGAAGATACTTCGAAGAAAAGAAAAAAAGGAGCGTACCTAATTCGTGTTTTAGGGGCCAAAATTGTTGGAAAACATCAGAAATAGCTATTTCAATTATTTTACATGAATGAATCAATAAATGAACAGCCAACATTTCTGTAGGTATGTCCAATAGAATAATAAACCCATGTGACAAGGATTTTGCAGCGTTTTGTATTTTAGTAACATGTTAGTAACATGAGCTTTTAAGGTATCGTTTTCGTTTTCCATGTTTTTGGGGACGAGAAGACCGAATATGAAGTCGATTTGGACAAAGAGTGGAAAATTGAGGTTGTACCACATGTTGAGCTCCCAAAATTGATTTTTGGGAAATCGTCTGAAATCAACATCAATTTGTATAATAACACTAGAAAAAGTGTCAAAACGTGGATCAAGACGATTAAATTGCACTACCAATAATCAATGATAATTTGAGGGGAAAAAAGGAGCGTATCTTATTCATGTTTTGGGGGCCAAAATTGGTGGAAACCATAAAAATAACTATTTCAATTACTGCACATGATAGAAACAATAAACGAACAGCCAAAATTTCTGTAGGTATGTCCAATAGAATAATAAACCCATGTGACGACTTTGCAGCGTTTTTGGAATCTACGCACCTTGAAACGGAAAAGAAAAAATTTTGAGGGGGTGTTATAAAAATTTTTTGCTGAGCGAATACATGGGTGTATTATTCACAGAATAATAAACCAAAAACGCTGCAAAGTCCTTGTCACATGGGTTTATTATTCTAGTGGACACACCTACAGAAATGTTGGCTGTTCGTTTATTGTTTCTTTCATGGGTAATAATCTAATTAGCTATTTCTGATGGGTTCCATTAATTTTGGCCCCCAAAACACAAATTAGGTAGGTACGTTCTTTTTTTTTTTTTTAACTATCTTTGATCATTGGTAGTGCCATTTAATCGTCTTGATCCACGTGTTGACACTTTTTCCAGTTCAGCGCCCATTTCCCAGTTTTTTCACTCATAAAAAATCAATTTTGGGAGCTGAACATTTGGTAGAACTGAATTTTCCACTCTTTGGTCAAAATCGACTTCTTATTCGGTCTACTCGTCCCCAAAAACATGGAAAACGATATCTCAGAAGCTCATGTTACCAACATGTTGCTAAAACGCAAAAAGTATCTATTTTTACACACATTTTCACTCATAACACTCCTGGGTATATTCCGATCGGGCTGAAAAGTTTCGGGACACAACTAGGGCCCAAATGGAGCATGTATGCGAAAGAACGAATTTTTTAGACCGAAAATGAAGCCGGTACACCGTACACGTGATACGGCGTACGGCATACGGCGTAAGGCGTACGGCGGACGGTGGACGGACATTGTATTTTTGGAATCTACGCACCTTGAAACGGAAAAGAAAAAAGTTTGAGGGGGTGTTATAAAAAAATTTTGCTGAGCGAATACATAGGTGTATTATTCACAGAATAATAAACCAATAGCGGTTGAAATATTGAGAATATTTTGTTGATAGGTACTTTTGCAACATGAACAAACGTTGAAGTATTATTGGGTAGATTATTATACAACGGTAAATTATTACACAACGGTTTATTATACTACCTATGCAGAAGGGGCATCTATACACGTAAATTATTGCACAACGGTTTATTATTTACCTTATGCTTCGTGAATAACAGCAAAATGATTTTATTATTTAATCCTGCGCATTGTATGAAACTTTAATTCCTGGGCCGGCTGCAGTACTCCATTTAGGGCTTTCCTGGAGGGAGCTCGAAGGTATTGACCACAGAAAACAGTGATCTACGCCGAATAAGCCGCTGTGTAATAATTTGCAACTTTTTTTCGTCAAACTGGCCCTTGGAAACCTGGGAGCTCGATGATTGATTTGCTCCTTCCGATAGACCTGCATACTCCGAATTTCGGGAAGTAGCAATCGCTGTTACTCAGTAGAATTCCATTGTTCGCGTCACCTGGGCGTTTTTAAAGTGAACCTCCCCCCCCCCCCCCCCCCCTCCACCTCACCACGTGACACCGAATGCATTTGACATAACGTTGATCCAATATTTGGTTCTCCCAGGCAGGATAAGAAAGGTCGACGTCCCCTCAACAAGCGGCGCTAATGATCCGTCACGCCCTGCCCACAAATGATAATTTTTTCAATTAAAAGAAATTTCGGGCCGGTATGCTGACGCCAGGAGAGTCGAGCACCTGATCAAATGTACAGACTTCGACCTCACGTACCTACTTGTTTGCGTTCATATTTGAGACCTAAGGCGACACGTTGTAATTGATGAGGGGTTTAACTTCGCCGCCCATACAGCGTAGTTTCCCCCTCTCCATTCTCAAGAAAGGTAGGGAGGCAGTGTGACAGCTGCCCCTGGAGAACACTGGTTTGATTATTACGCAATGCCTCCAGGAGTTGACGATTCGTTTTCCCCAATCGACCGCCCCTTCAGCCGCGTATCAAAAAGATCGGGAAGAGCCCGATTCCAATATACCGTCACACTCCTCCCCTTAAAAACATACTTCTTTGAACAAGAAGTATGTGAAGTTGATAGTGAAACCGGACTGAAAGTAGTATGGAGTTCTGGTTCTGGTGGAGAACTTAGCTCCTTATAAATATATCACTTGGCGGACTTGGACACAAATAGAAGGAGAAAAGTAGGTAGTTCAGAGGTTCTGGTTCAGGAAAATTCACCTGAACAACATCTAGGTGACTAACCCCCATCATAAGATGGAACAACTGGAATCCAAAAACAAACAAAGGAAAGTAGTTGTCAGAGGTTCTGGTTCAGGAAAGTTCATCTGAACAACCTCTAGGTGACTAGCCCCCATTATAAGATGGAACAACTGGAATACAAAAACATACAATGGAAAGTAGTTGTCAGAGGTTCTGGTTCAAGGAAAGTTCATCTGAACAACCTCTAGGTGACTAACCCCCATTATAAGATGGAACAACTGGAATAAAAAAACATACAATGGAAAGTAGTTGTCAGAGGTTCTGGTTCAGGAAAGTTCATCTGAACAACCTCTAGGTGACTAGCCCCCATTATAAGATGGAACAACTGGAATACAAAAACATACAATGGAAAGTAGTTGTCAGAGGTTCTGGTTCAAGGAAAGTTCATCTGAACAACCTCTAGGTGACTAACCCCCATTATAAGATGGAACAACTGGAATAAAAAAACATACAATGGAAAGTAGTTGTCAGAGGTTCTGGTTCAGGAAAGTTCATCTGAACAACCTCTAGGTGACTAACCCCCATTATAAGATGGAACAACTGGAATACTTGAATACAAAAAATACAAAGGAAAAAGATACAAGAAATGCAATTGGGTGGCATTGAGCGCCTTAAGAATAATAGCTCGATTTGATGAGGAATAGTAAAAGGGAAAAATTTAGAGCTATAAAAGAAAACTGAATGGCCGAAGTGTATATTCATAAAACAAAAGGGGATTAAAAAACGCTGCAAATCCCTGCACAACGGTTTATTATTTTGTATAGAATACCCTTCTGTTACAGATCACAGCTCTATGTATTGATAACCCGTCTATATAATATGATATGTACTATTCTATTATATACATATTATGTAGATCGCAGACCCTCCGTAGGTTAGTACCTAACCACGTACTCGTTATACTAGGTACCTACCTAAATCACGAGTTAAATGTTGCTAAAATAATTCTGCCGATGACAAACAGTACCTAACAAAAAGAAACACACATAATGAAGTTCTGAAAAGAAATTGTTGATGAGGAGTGAAAAAAGTTGCAAAAGTACCTACCAACAAACTCCAGCCCCTTCTACGTAGATGGTATAATGAACCGTTGTGTAATAATTTACCGTTGAGTAATGATTTACCGTAGTAATAATTTACCCATCAATAATACTTCAACGTTTGTTCAAGTTTCACTACCTACCAACAAACTCCAATAGAGCCATCATTTTTCAAGCGAAATAATATCACAGAACAACCAACTCGACTTCATACTCCGCCAATATAATCAGGTGATCCCTACCAATGATTGGCCGTATTCACAAATTCCTATTGTGGGCGCGTCTCTGGTTACGAGATTTGGTTTGGATTGTATACAATTTCATTCACACTGGAGTCGAAAATGCCTGTCGGTGCAAACTTCGGGGCCTTACTGTGAACGAACGGCTGGACGTACGATGCTCCGGATGGTCTTAAAAAACTCGCAAGTTCAAGAACTATTTAAAACCGTAAAAATATTTACGTAAAAAAATGGTATAGGCGTTTTGAAAATTTCAACCCCTATTTTGAACCCCTTAGAGATGACTCACAGTAACGTCGAGCTTCGAGGACCAACTAGACGCCGAACGGAACCTATAACCCGAATTTCATCAATTTTTTTTCATGGTAACTAAGAAAAGTGGCCCGTACGGCGTACGGCGTACGGCGTACGGCGTACGGCGTACGGCGGACAGAC
Source organism: Leptopterna dolabrata (assembly GCA_954871275.1). Taxonomy (NCBI): domain Eukaryota; kingdom Metazoa; phylum Arthropoda; class Insecta; order Hemiptera; family Miridae; genus Leptopterna; species Leptopterna dolabrata. The sequence goes on along the minus strand of OX940988.1, from coordinate 33,242,375 downwards.
AGAAATATTTTTATTGCAGTTTTGGATTCTACATACCTTGAAACGTAAACCATCAAATTTTGAGGGGGGGTAAGAATTTTTTTTTTCATGCTCGATTCCAATGGTTCATTATTGAAAATAATAAACCAAAAGAGGATGTTAAAAAGAGGACCTTATGGAAAACCTCAGAGCTCTTCCTTCTGGAGAAGCTCTCAAAAATATAAAGTGGAGGAGGTACCGAGGGTAAATCCAGCAAGCACCCACCAACCACGCTCTGCTACCATGTAATGGATGAGGGGTTTTTTAACTTCGCCGCCCATACATCTTAGTTTCCCCCTCTCCACTCTCAAGAAAGGCAGGGAGGCAGTGTGACAGCTGCCCCTGGAGAGACACTCGTTTGGTTATAACGCAATGCTTCCAGGAGTTTCGTTTTCGCGAATCGACCGCCCCTTCAGCCGCGTGTCAAAAAGATCGGGAAGAGCCCAGAGACAAGTAAGCGACGCGACCCACGACTCCTGGCGAGAAGCGACTTGATTTTTCAAAACCACACACTAAAATGAATGAGCCTTCACACTGAAGCGACACTTGCTTCTCCTCCTGGAAGCAGAAGGCACGTGTCACTTGAGAACCGGCATGTTGGTCTTTTGCCCCTTGCAGCTTCTTTGCTTCTGCAGTTTGTATATTTTTTCCTCAGTGGCTTTTCCATCAAATTCAACAACTCGTTGAAAGTTGAATTTTCTATTTTACAATACGATTGAAATTTTCTTGGGTGAGACAGTAGCTCCCCCGACACCACGGTAGGGCTATGTTGCTCAGCATTGTGCCAATACCCCATACCGCTTATTCTGGTATGGGGTGGTTGCCTGCCTAAGGTGATGAGACGATAGGAAACACTGCAGAAAGGAATATTGAAAGTTACGCTCTAGAAGAATAGGCGTCATCCTACATTGCAGATATTTTCGGACGCCAAAGTGCTTACAGTCAAACAGCTTTTTGGAAAGGGGTTAATCCTCCACTTTTACAAATCCCCCAGCATCGTTTCCCAATGTCGTCAGGATTCTTACAATACGAGGTATCACCTTCTAGGTAATGTGATGAATCCCAAACCTCGTTTGGTACTTACAATAAGAAGTCCTTCTTACATCATTCACATGATTTATAATAATATGCTCAAAATCTAAGATGACCCTCGGCCCACAAGAGAACACAGTACGAGAAGCTAGTGTACTCCTGGTTAGTTACCATAGATATGGAAAAAAATAAAGCAATCATCACCATTATTTATGTAAATTAATAAAATGTAGAACAGTTAGAATAATAATAACACGAATGATCACAAATTAAATGTGTAACAGATTAAAAAATTCATAATATACATAAATACATAACATAAAAATACAGAATATCGGTAGGAAATAATCGGCATAAGCATAAATGTATAATATAACAGTTGGGCAGTATTCGTGATTTCGAAATAGAAAGTTACGATTATATATTAAGAATACACATATTCATATTATATTATTATATTATATTCATATGTATATATTATATTTTATATATATAATAGGGATGGGTCCACAAGCGAGATTGCTGACGCATTCTTCTCCTTCTGACGATGCTGACCACAGCAATTAATATTCACCGTCCGTCTGATGAATACATGATACACCATACAACAACCGCCAAAACACAAGCTTCATCAGCACATGGCAAATAATGGGATGAACAGCAGAAGACAAGCAGCATTGGTCGCATCAATGTGGAGGCCCCTGTCTCCTGTCGCATGGGTCGCGACGCTTGCTTCCTCAATGTGAAGCCCGCCTAACATTCCTCGTGGTGACTAATGACGTGGACGATTGTCGTATCGGGTCGTCTGGATTGTTGAGTTCTTGGTCTCCCAATCTTATGCCCCTACTTACTCCACTAGACTTCGTTAAACGTTTTACATCTGTACATAGACAACTAATTAGCGGTGGAACACAGCCGTGCAACATGAGAAAGCCACAGACGATGTCGGTCGATTTGGAGTTTTTGGTATCGTTGGATTTCGCATTTTCAGGCTGTATTTCGTTATGGTGCGCGAAAAATGTTTAAAACCGTCGACGGCATGTTGAATTTTTTATGGTTTTCCCTACGATAAAACACAGTAGCCAACTGAGAAAAACGGCACATCTCAAGTATACAATTAATTGTAATAATGAGTTTAGAACTCGTACCTCAGATGGGCAGTAGTTATTCTGCTCTTCTTCGGTGGAGTGGTCTCGTAGTTGTCATAAATAATGAGGTCGTTTGAGTTTTGTAGGGCACCAAAAGTGCAAAAGTGGTAGTCGCCTCCCCTTCAACACGGTCCGCCATCACCTACTTCCTGGCTTCCACCATTTTCTATAGATTATAGATAAAGACAGTTATAAATTATAGATTTACCGTCAACTCACGCATCGTAACACTCCGCAATACTGTATCTCCCCAGTATATTATCCTGACGGCTCTATACAAGACAATTTTTCCCATTGCGAACAAAAATATTTTCTCACGCACAAGAAAAAACAAGCTGTTTTAATACCTTCAAAGGAATGAAAGATGAAAAAATGTTCTCAGCTCCCCATCGAACGTGTCATAATCGCTCGATGGTCTTCCTCGGCAACCTGATGAAGTTCTTTGGAGACGCCTTCGGTCTTTTGTTATTATAAAAATCGGACCCCAGCCAGACGATGGTTGGAAGCATATTGCCCGCACACCATAACGCCACAGTAAAACTTCACAGTTCGTGCAAGAATGCGAAAATTCCTTTTCGCCCGTTTTTTAATGGCCGTCTCGCGTCCGCAGATGCGTTTTTCCCCCCATTTACAAGGGGTCATTGGAAAAATATTTCTCCCCTCTGCACGCCCCTGCTCCATAGACCTAAATATTTTTGTGTTCCCAGGGGTATTGTAGCGAAGAACCTCCCCTCGAATATGCTTTTTTCTCATTTTTTCCCCCCGCTGTTAACTATCTAACCGTTCACTGTATCCCCTCAGCTGATGACGTCGATCGTCGAAAAGGTAAATATTTTTGAATTCCTATACGCCGCGTATTAAAATTTGTTCATCTACCTTTTTACGACGTCGGCAATTTCGTAGCGGAGAGTTCTTCTGAAAGAGCTCATTCCGTTCCTGCCTTTCCCACCTTCCTTTCTAACCTCTCTTCAAACCTCTCACAAAGTCCGACGGAAAACATTCGCCTGGAGAAAAGGGTTTTTTTATTACTTCGAACGCGATTGAAAAAAAAAGGAGAAAAAAGTCGTGTAAAATGTTCTCCTTTTATCGACTTGAGGGAAACCATTTAAAAAATCGACGAAGAATAAAAAAACGCTCTCATGAAGTTGGCATGCTGGTGAGAAGTGGCGACATGTACATTCGCAGACGGTAATCAATGTTGGGAGAAGCATTCATCAGAGCCTTGCCCATACATAATTCTTTTCCATTCATGGATCGCCGAGTGTTCTACATTGTTTTCTCAACGGAGTAGACTACACTAAGTTGGCTGTTATGGGAGGAGGTGGCGTCGGTCGCTGCGGTCGGTCTTATGAAGGTGGTCAGATGTTCTGTAGCGACTTCTGGTCATCGCTGTCCCCATTCCGATCAGCTGATTCCGGACGGGCGAGCATCTGTATCTTGGGCAGCACAGGCACGAAGTCCAATTTGCAGAAGCCAGTGGCCTTGTCCTTCATTTGTAACTGAGGTTAGCAAAGGCTGGAGACCCTTTTCGTCAGCTGATGGCTTACGCCGACTCACTGGTCAGTTCATTCTGGATCAACAGGGGCTGCAGAGGCCTAAAGCCGGGTTTACATTGGTCAAGTGTAAGGCAGATTACGTATGTTCTACTCTACCGACCACTCTACCAATTCGACTCTACTCTACCTGAATCATTCACACGCCAGTCTAGTGCTGTTTCCAGAAGGTGTAGTAGAGAAATCTCTCTGTCGAGTTTCTGTTTTGCTTTCTATTCTAATCTAATCGGTTTAGTTCTTCTGTGCTATGTCTATTATAAAGAAAGAATTGAGAAAGCCTTTACTTAGTTTGTCCAGTGTTTTGCTGAAGGAAATGGAAGAGTAGAGGAAATAAGGAAGCAAGAAGAGAAAGAAGGTAATGGGTCAGGGGTTTGAAAATCCGGATGAGGTTAAACTTGTGATGTTGTCCCGAAGCATTTGAACATCCACCTGGCATGGTATCGCCACTTCTCAAACACAATGATATTATAATGATAGATGTCATAACTCCTAGAGTAATGCTGGAGGTCACTCCTTATCAAGACTTGTGTTTCTTTCCAACTTCCTCCCCTTCCAACTCTACTGTACCGTTTACATGGGTAGAGTAGGTGGTAGAGTGAACAGTAGAGTTCAAATTTTGATAGTGGGGGAGTCAGTAGAGTAGAGTCACTCTACCACCGTGCTAGTCGCTCCAACTCTACCACTTACTAGTCAGTAGAGTCAACTCTACTCTACTGAAAATGTTTACTCGAGTAGGGTAGAATAATAATTCTACTCTATGTAAACCCGGCTTAAATTCTTATACCAGTGTCCTCGAAAATAATTTGCATAACCCTCTGTCTTTGACTCCAACTGGCAGGGACCTCTTGGAGCTGTTATCGTACCTATGGTTCGTCAGTGCATGAGATAAGTTGTACTTTTCATGCCTTCAAAGGAAGCGTCGAATACATTTTCCGTGTGAATAGACCATTCTTCGATTAGGTCAATCTAACACCCTGCCTGCGCCTTTCTGTTCGGTATCATAATCTACTTTTACTATTCTTCATGAAAAAAACCTCAGTGGTTGGTGTTCGGGCTCCAGTGGTTGGGTCAATGAAATGTTTCGAATGGTTGACGGTTTTGTGACTATAACCTTGGCTGATTCTGGCTGCGCACAAGCATCTACATCTTGGGTAGCAGAGGCCCAAATTACCAACATGAATCGACGCAACAGTAACTTTATGGTATGACATCCATCGCTGATTCATACATTTAAAACAGTTATAAACCAGTTATATAACATTTAAAACAGTTATATACCAGTTATCTATCAGTTATATAACAGGTAGAAATACCTTTTATAAATATGTACAGGCGTTATTCAGGTTTGTGCCGAAAAAATCATCCGAGTACCTATATATATAGGAGAATCTGTCAGCTTCCTCTCCAGAACCCTCTTAAGTGGTACCTACTGTACCACTTCGAAAATTTGCTCATTACGTCATGCTGAACACGTAGATTTGTTCCCCGACATCACCCCCCCCCTCCCCTTACGAGCACGACCTCAACTCATCATGAAGAAACGAATTTCCAGCAACTCGAGTTATGAGCGCGAGTTAGGTGCGCCGTCATCTGCGTTCTTTAGGGCCTCCTGCCAGAAATTGGAAGGTGGCCCCGGAAGTCGCCAATGGTGGGTGGGTCCGGGCCGGCTGGTGTGGGTCAACTGCCGTACCCATACTCAACCTTAGATGATAAGCCCTGTACTGCTGGCACACAGCCTAGCTTTCAAGTGGGAGGGTAACTTTCCTAATTTTCCTGATAACAGCATATTGTTCTGGTAAATGTCTTGTTGTGGAAAATAAAATAATTTTAAAAAAAGAGCACTCACCCGTTCGATCTTTTCAAAATGATTTCGTTACCTGTTAGACTTGTCAGCTTTGCCGAAGATGTCGAAATCCAAACAATTTAAAGAGAAGTTGTTGTCGAGACTTACCCCTCCCTCTCCCCCCTCCACCTCCGCCAACGCACCCAAGCCCTTTCATCTCCCGAATCGGTAACAAATTTATCGTGTAAACATCCGAACAAAACTTCAACATGGGTCCTCATCCGCGTCCTAAGGATTTTTTCTTCTTTCGAAGGACACCCCTGGGCATTTTTTCCAGATTTTTTTCCTGTTTTTCTTTTTCTTGCTCAAAAGAGGGTTGGCGTTCTAGGAAACCATTCAGAAAAATCCGAAAAAGACAGAGCGGTAGGGTGGGGAAGTGAGGGGAAGGGAATTGGGTGGGGGGGGGGGGGGGGGGGGGGGGGGTTGCCACCCTCCATTGACGAACATGCGGACCATATGGTCGGGAAGGCGAGCGGAATGTTTGAGAGGATAAAGGGAGGCTGGGGCCTGGACTAAGAACCGCCGAGGCGGCGACAAGTCGATTGTTTGTATTTCAAGCTGGATTTCCCGTGCGTTGCACAGTATAGCATTGATTTGTATAAATATCTTGATAACACAGAAAAACCTCCCTATTAGACTTGGGTGCACAGTCAGGCACTATACCTATTTTGGTTTATTATTCTAAGAATAATACACCTATGTATTCGCTCAGCAAAAATTTGTATACAACCCTCTCAAAATTGTTTCTTGTGCGTTTCAAGATGCGTGGATTCCAAAAATGCAATGTTCGTCCGCCGTATGCCATATCTTCCATGTGTATCTATTTACATTTCTTTTTTTATTTATATTTATTTATCTACTTTATTTTCGGTCTAAACAATTCGTTCTTTCGCACACAGGCTCCATTTGCGTCCTCGTTGAGTCCCGAAACTTTCCCTCCGAGCCCGATCACCATATACCGAAGAGTGTTATGGGTGAAAAAGGGGTTTAAAAATAGGGTTTTTTGGTGTTTTAGTATCATGAGCTTGTGAGTTATCGTTTTCTTTGTTTTCTTAGGACGAGGAGACCGAATATGAAGTCGATGTTGACCAACGAGCGAAGAATTGAGGTTCTAACAAGTCTCAGCCTCAATTTACTCTACATTTTTGTCTAAAGTCGTCGTTCTTCCACGCATAGTTTGGGTCCCCGTTTGGGAACACATTTGGGTCCTAGCTGTGCTCCGAAGCTAGGCAGCCCGATCGGAACCCAGGGGTGCTATGGGGGAAAAATGGGTGTAAAAATAGGGGGTTTCGAGGGTTTTTTTTTAGGTTTTAGTGAACATGAGCTTGTTGCGTATCGTTTTCCATGGTTTTTAGGGCGAGAAGACCGAATATGAATTTGATTTTGACCAAAGAGTGGAGAACTGAGGTTGTGACGAAAGGTCCCAAAATTCATTATTTATGAGTCAAAAACCTAGGAATCACCACAAAATCAGTCTGAAATCACCCTAAATTTTTATAATAACAGTAAAAGTAGTGTCAACAGGAGAATCAAGACATTTAAACGGCTATCAATGACCAAAGTTAATTTGTAAAAATTAAAAAAGAGCCTAATTCGTGATTTTGGGCCCTAAATTGGTCGAAACAATCAAAAATTGCTATTTCAATTATTACACATGACAGAAACAATAAGTGAACAGCCAAAATTTCTGTAGGTGTGTCCAATAGAATAATAAACCCGTGCAACTTCGACTTTGCAGCGTTTTCAGGTTCTTAATTATTGATGGGCTTACACGGTATCGTATATATAACTAACTCACCAATATCAAACTGGCTCTTATACCGGAAATTGCCAGTGGCCGAGAATTGAGGAGTTAGCTGTAAAAAGGGCGGATGTGCCAAAAAATGGGTTTAGATAGAGCCCTCCCAAGTTTTCATCTAAATGCCCAGTACCCCAGCACCACCAGAAAGGTCTGAAACTCAAACGTTTATTCACACTGATTCCAGACAGTATCCATGAGGAGATTCAGTGTAGAATAATAGCAACTGTATTATTGTTATTATAAGCCTGGATATTTTGCATAATATCAGCACTACGTCACTATTTGCAGAGACTAGGTACCTTTTCCTTCACCTTTTTTTTGCAGAGACTACTCTTTTTCAATGCTGTTTTTGCTGATAATAGAATGTCTGAGGAATAATTCTACACAAAAAACCACAATTAACAACTTTATTCCTTACTTAGGTTAATAATTATAGTATCAGCTAAAGTATTTTTCGGTTCGTGATGGAATTAAAAAGGGTCATTAGGAACGACAACAACTTTTTGATAATTAGATACTTTATTTTGACAATATTATCCGAAATAAAATATCGAAGCGACTAATCTTGGAGTTACAGGTACTTACTTAGTATGTTCTTCTCAATACAACCTTTGTTCTATAAACGTAAAATCACAAAAAAAGTATGAAAAAGTATAAAAAAAATTCTGCCAAGTTTAATTGCAATAGCTTTCACGTAACGAAAACATGATCGTATAGATAGATCTAACGTATGATAACTAATCAATTCATTACAGATTGTGGTGGGTTTGAATCCACCATAATCTGTATATTTGAATTCTGTATATCTGAATCTGATATAGAATTTAATTCTATATAACTGTAGGTATGTTTTAATCCACCATAATTTGAATTCAATATAACCGTTATTTTAATCCACCATGATCTGAATTGTATATATCTAGATAATTTGATTTGTTTTATGCATGAAGCATAATGGGTGCTTTGAGAAAATTTGAACGAAAATTCCTCAACGTTGTTTGAGGTTCATTTCAAATCGGTATATTATAATAGGTGTTTTACTTCTACTGGGACATCTTCTCCTCATCCTCCTCACCCATAAACCCTCTTTTCAGTGTTTACGATTAAGATTCAATGATTGGGATTCTGATGATCTCAGATCCAAACGCGAACACCTAGCAATTCACCTACGATTGCAGAGGTATTCACCGATCAGTAGGATTGAAGACGGTGAATAAAATCGGCTGAAAGCGGTTCGAACAATTGAGAAAACCTTGCGGAGCGTGCTAAAAAAATTGGGTATTCACCCAAAAACGTTGTGCCTCCTGTGAGGATTGAACTCACGACCCCTGGTTTACAAGACCAGTGCTCTGCCACTGAGCTAAAGAGGCTTGCTGATGGGTCTTTGGGAACTAAAAACATTCGGTCAGCGCAAGTACCATTTCAATGGATATTGCGAGGTAGATGACAATTTGGGGGGGGGGGGGGGGGGGGGGGATTAGCAGTAAGTTCGAGACTTGAATAATAATGGCAACTGGTGGTGGAACGCAACAAGAAACCCCCAACTCGGCGAAATACCAATCAGGATGTCGCCGGAGAGCAACAAGTGGCCACAGCGCCCATTCAACAAAGCCCCTTGGTAGAGTACACAAATTTATTAATACATTCATCTGCTTTGTTGTTTGAATAATAAAGTTATCGAATATGGGACAAATTTTTTTATCGAATATGGGACAGTATTTAGTACATAAGCGGGTATATGGTTCGATTATTATTCAATTAACATAAGTATATAAATATTATTATTACATACCTACTATTCAATTAACATGGAAAATTATGTTTTAATATTGATACGTTTTAACATGTGTAATAGGTAGGTACCTATGTTGATCTGACCAAATTTAGCGTTATGACAGATTTTGCTTCCGAGTCTAGCGAAGTACCTAGTGAAAGGCTTTGTTTTCAATTTTTAGAGGAAAAAATTTGTCTCCAAAATCAAAATTTCTACTGGCGTTTTACGTTTTAGGGCTTAATCCACACGCATAACGTCCTCTATTCAAATCCGATTTTGCTAAATTTTCTACGGAACATGCGGCCCTAGATGGTTCCATATTGATTTCAGAACGATCGAATCATTGGTATGGCTACTGATCAAGCGCAAATCGAAATCCGAAGGAGCTACTCAATCCCATGAATCATTGGCCCGATTCTGCTCAAATTCGGTGATTAGTTGGGGTGTAGCTCCTAGATGGTCACCTATGAATGAATTTATTCGCGATCGGGGGATTAATATAGCCTCTGCGCTTGCGAAAATCAAATCCAAGGTATCAGTTCGCCCCACAAGAAACAAACGCGACGGTTCGCTCAAATTTAGTGGGCAGTTAGGGTCTATCTCTCAGAAAGGATGAATGATAATTTTGTAAGACTCGCTGAATCGTATAACCTACATCTCTTACCATATCGTAGTGGAAGGGCATTTGTGTGTTAGTGATCCATACGATCATGTTATCGATGCGATAAAGCTGTGTCGGTGTAATGTTTTAGTGGTTTTCGCGTACAACCACTTCGTTGCTATGCTTGTACAGTTTCCTTGATTTTTGATCTCCCAAAACTCGTCCATCCTTCTTTGGAAAGCTCTAAATTTATTTCAAAACTTCACGCTGTCCAAATCGCCCTTCCCCAACTCGCTATTCTATAAAAATACAATAAATTTGGTATTATCGTTAACCGCCTTAATTATTATGTAGGTAATCAACGCTGGCCTAAGTGACATTTTTCTCGAAAATCAGTCTGAGTTACCGTTGGATTCGTATCGTCAAAAGCTTTCGTTCTCGGACGGTTTTACCGCCATCTATTCATTTACAAAGGAACTAGAGCAAAAACAGCGTATGCGCGATTTGCTATTTGCTATTTGCTAGTTTCGGGTTCACTCAATGGCGTATGCGCTCGTATTTCTTTTTCTTTTTCTTTTTGATGAAAGTAGATTCCTTCCTGAGGATTTTGACACAAACCGCACTGCCATACAATAAGTAGTTCTTTTTCTGTTTTTTTTTTCAAATTTTCCAGAGGTTCCTTCGTCATTGCACCCCTCTCTCCTGGGTGACACCCCCCCCCCCCCCCCCCGGCAACTGTGACGTCTGCATTGCTGAAAATTTTGGAAAAAATCATAGAAAAATAACTACTTTTCGTTGGACAGTGATGGTGTCAACGTTCTCAGAATGGAATCTAGTTTCATTAAAAAATCACGTAAAGAGCTTTTGTGACCCATGCGCATACCCCATTTTGCAATAACAGCCCAAGCCCCATTACAATGGCGTTTGACCCTTTGTTGCTAATATTATTGTATTTTTTAATAAACATGAAAGTCCGCCTCAATTATTTTCGACATCTGATTGTTACACAGCCTTTGTTGTGTTCTGTCATTATCGTTACAACGACCTTTTTCGCTGGTTCATTGTTACAAAATGCAGTTTGCCGCTTAACGCAAATCGGTTAAGCGACAAACCAATTTATATGCAGAACTGCCATTCACGATCATGTTGACGAAGCTTTTCGGTGCAAAGAACGGCTGGATGTACAACGCTCCGGGTGGTCTCAAAAAATTCTTTAGTACAAGATCAATTTAAAAACGTTTAAAAAACGCTGCAAAGTCCTTGTCACATGGGTTTATTACTCTATTGGAGTTCTAGAGACCGACCACAGAAAACAGTGATCTACGCAGAAGGGGCATCTGTACAGGTAAATGATAAACAGTTGTGTAATAATTTGCAGCGTTTTTTGAATCTATGCACCTTAAAACGTAAAAGAAAACATTTTGAGGGGGTGTTATAAAAATTTTTTACTGAGCGAATACATAGGTGTATTATTCACAGAATAATAAACCAAAAACGCTGCAAAGTCCTTGTCACATGGGTTTCTATTCTACTGGACATACCTACAAAAATGTTGGCTGTTAAATGTATTGTTTCTTTCATGTGGAATGATTGAAATAGCTATTTCTGATGATTTCCACCAATTTTGGCCCCCAAAACATGAAATAGGTACGCTTTTTTTTTTTTTTTTTTAAATCATCTTTGATCATTGGTAGTGGCATTTAATGGTCTTGATTCACCTGTTTACACTTTTCCAATGTTATTGTACACATTGATGGTGATTTCAGACAGTTTTCCAGGTTTTTGATTCATAAAAAACCAATTTTGGGAGCTGAACCTTTGGTAAAACCTCAATTTCCGCGTCTTTGGTCAAAATCGACTTCATATTCGGTCTTCTCGTCCTCAAAAACATGGAAAAAGATACCTCAAAAGCTCATGTTACTAACATGTTGTTAAAACGCAAAAAGTACCTATTTTTATACACATTTTCACTCATAACACCCCTGGGTATATTCCGATCGGGCTGAAAAGTTTCGGGACACAACTAGGGCCCAAATGGAGCATGTGTGCGAAAGAACGACTTTTTTAGACCGAAAATGAAGCCTGTACACGTGATACGGCGTACGGCGGACGGCGGACGGACATTGCATTTTTGGAATCTACGCACCTTGAAACGGAAAAGAAAAAATTTTGAGGGGGTGTTATAAAAATTTTTTGCTGAGCGAATACATAGGTGTATTATTCACAGAATAATAAACCAAAAGCATACCCTTCTATGGAACGTTTCGAGCTACGGCGTTCTGGAAATGTTAACCCCCATTTTTCACCCCTTAGATCTCTAAGGGGTGAAAAATAGTAACACCGAGCTTCGCGGACCGACTAGACCCCCAAACGGGACCTACAAACCAAATTTCATTAATTTTAGTTCATGGTAACTAAGAAAAGTGCTAATTAATTTTGAGGGGGGGTTAAAAAAAAGTTCATGCTCGATTCCAAAGGTTCATTATTGAAAATAATAAACCAAAATTTCTGTCCGTCCCCCGTACGCCGTACTTCGCACTTTTCTTAGCATGAACCAAAATTAATAGGCAGGTATTGACCACAGAAAACAGAGATCTACACAGAAGGGGCATCTGTGGTGAACGGGTACGTGAGGCTGCGTGGTTAAATGTCCGGGTCACCACTGTGGTGGAGGGTACGTGAGGTTGCATGTTTAGATGTCCGGGTCACCACTTTGGTGAACGGGTACGGGAGGTTGCGTGTTTAAATGTCGGGGTCACACATGTGGTGAACGGTTACGTGAAGTTGCGTGTTTAGATGTCTGGGTCACCACTGTGGTGGACGGGTACGTGAGGTTGCATAACAGATGTCCGGGTCACCACTGTGGTGAACGGGTACGGGAGGTTGTGCAACAGATGTCCGGGTCACCACTGTGGTGAACGGGTACGTGAGGTTGCGCAACAGATGTCCGGGTCACCATTGTGGTGAACGGGTACGGGAGGTTGCGTGTTTAGACGTCGGGGTCACCACTGTGGTGGACGGGTACGTGTTCACCACTTGTCGTGAACGGCAGGTTTTGACGACAGTAGGTTGGAGAGAAGGGGTCACCAGAAAGTTGTTAGTCATGAAATTTTGGATAGGAGCAGAAGAGAGGTGGGAGTGAGAGGCGTGAGAGAATGAATGTGGTAGGATGTACTCCTATGGAGTCTTTTAACTGACTCCTTGCGGTTTTCACCAACAGCAAAAGTTAGTTGGGTGGGCGGCTGGCACCCCGCGGTTTTCACCAACAGCAGGCACTAGGTGAGAAGGATGTGTCCCACGGTTTTTACCAACAGCAGACACTGGAAAGATGGTGGCTAAAACCCCGCGGTTTTCACCAACAGCGTTGGAGAAGAGGGAAGTATCCCACGGTTTTCACCAACAACAGATACCAGGAAGGGAGGCGCCCCGCGGTTTCCACCTACAGCAGGCGTCAGGAAGGGCAAGAGAGAGAGAAGGGGGATGAGAGAGATGGAATCGAGAGAGAGAGAGAGATTCAACGGAGAGAGGTTTGAGAGAGGTCGCTAGTGGAGGGTCGGATCGTTGAATGGCGAGCTGGGCCAGAAGGGCGAGTTTTTATAGGGACTTGTCCACCCATCCCCAGTCCACAATCGGCCGTTACGACCGTTTGAGGCGGTTGGCGGTTGGGGAAACCCCTTGTTGTTGAACAACTCCACGTTCTCCACGTTTATTTGTTAAAATCTCTCGTAATATTACATGAGTGGTTTCTGAGAGGGAATCACTGAAAGGTAAATTATTATAAGTACATCGGTTTCTCACACAACGGTTTATTATTCACCTTAATATGCTTCATGAATAACTACGAATAATTAATGATTGAATTACTGAATCCAGCGCATTTTTATGAAACTTTAATTCCCAGGCCGGCTCCAGTACTCGATTAGGGCTTTCCTGGGTAGGTATTGAGCACAGAAAACAGTGATCTACGCAGAAGGGGCATCTATACAGGTAAATAATAAACCGCGTGTAATAATTTGCAGCATTTTAATTTCATTTTCGGATTCTTGGTACCTTGAAACGGAAGCCATCAAATTTTGAGGGGGGGGGGGGGGGAGGTGTAACTATTTTTTTCCCCTATTCTCGATTCGAGAGGTTCATTATTGAAAATAATAAACCAAAATATCGCTTAGGCCATTGTTCCGTACACCGTCCATATGTACTACAAGATCTTCCATAAATAATTGTTAAGTGACGAAGCCAAGGTGCACTTGCTCGAATTCTTTCATGGGATGGTTAGGTATAAGTATTAAGTTAAAGTTAAGTGATTGTTAAGGTTAAGTATCTCAAGCTTCCAAACTTTTTTGATTTGTTTATCGGTATCAGAGGAAAACTACCCCTCCTCAATTATGTTATTTACGAAAGCCTTGACACATCATAGCCCCCCTTTATCCCTTTATCTAGCTGCGCTTCTCACCTCGTTTCCAGAGACAGGGAAAACGGGTTGCTTATAACTTCTATCTATCCGAAAAAATTGTGCTGACGCACCCAATCCTCAACATAGTTCCCTATGAAAAGTCCTGAAATGGGAAAACGGGAACTGAAAAGCAACCTGTCGTAAATGTTCTGCTTCACTCTCATGACGACGACCAATCTGTTTTTCTTTAAAAATTTAAATTTTCAGGTTCTCTGGGTCTTTCAGGTAGTTAATGCTCGGATTTGCTACGAATTTTTTTTCAGTCAGCAGTTGTAAATAGCCCCTTGTAAATACCGAAACAAACAAAAATGACCTTCTGAGTCCCTTTTCTTCTTGTCGATAATTATCATCTCAAATCAACTTTATGTTGCTACTAGTCAGTATTTTATGAGTCGAATTTTTTTATATATTCAGACTCATCTGTAATTTCTTCAAGTATTTTACTTAAGCGCTACACGTAGGTCCGGCTCGGAAGGTTTTTCACGGTTTTCTTCCATTGGTGGCCATTAGGTAAGGTAGTACTCCTTCTTAGGTTGTTCGCGGAATCGCATGGGGCATTGTTAGCAATGTTGCTGTATGGCATCCGAATGTCATTTAATGGGTATGAATCCCTAAACGTTCTTTTCCACGTGGGGCCGTGGAATGTCAGGCTGGCCGGATCGGTATCAGAGGAAAACTGCCCCTCCTCAATTATGTTATTTACGAAAGCATTGACATTTCATAGCCCACGATCCCTTTATCTAGCTGCGCTTCTCACCTCGTTTCCAGATACAGTGAAAAGGGGTAGTGACCGGCTACCCCTCCTACTGCGCCTGCGATACTAACGCTCTCTACGAAGGAGTAAACGTGTAGCAAGACTTTTAAGTTCGTAGTTCGTTGTGTACTGAGGTGTCAATCCGAAGGTACATAATTTGTGCTTCACCAAAATATAAATACTATCGTATTCAAAAGGAATCTTTATTGAAAATTACCCCTACTTTTGGTATATTAAGAGTGATTTTCGATATGTTACCTTCGGAACTGAAGTAGTAATGCAATAGGAGAGTAACCAAACCATTTCTACCAGTAGGCGTCAATTTCGTCAGTCGGCAAAACAGCTTATACTTGATTTGCCCCGCGATAGAAGTCACTTAACTACCCAAAGAGATCTTGATAGAGGTAGGGTAAGGGCTTAAAACCCTCAACAAGTGGCCCTTGGGTGGAAGACGGGATTTCTATTTTTAGGACCCAAAAGCGGTCGGCGCAGGATAATTAAGGGGGCCACCCCACTAACCCAATGAATGGGAGGTCCCAGGGGGTGCTTGGGAAGGACCTGCTATGCTAATGAAAGAATTCCTCGAGCCGCGCACACGGACGTACATCACGTAGGTATACCTACACACAACACACACACACACAACACACACATCACACACACACAACACACACCTTGAGAGTCTGGGGAGATGTATAGTTAGGGACCTCCGTCTTCAATGCAGACGTTATCAATCCATCAGGGCGGGTTTGGAATCTCAGATGAGACGCTAGAAAGTTTCCACCGTGATTTTTGGCGGCCTCTTCCTGAGCAACGCTCGGGTAATAGCGCGAATGAAAAATGCATAATTCTGTTCCTGTCAAATCTGATGTGAATAAAATCGTAATTCTGACCTTCTGTAGTAGGGAATTTCATGTCTCCCTCCTGTTTTATGCCAATTTAATAGGTACATCACTGCCGAGGTGGCGGCAGCGTCGTGATCACTTTCGGGTGGAAATGTTTTGTTCTGAAAATCCTCAAAATTCTTTCACGTTTCACGTGCTGGACCTTCTTGTACAAATTGAATCTGTAGCTTTTTGTCCATAAATCCTTTCAATTCGCGCATAACTATGCAAAAAATATTTCGATTTTATAATATTAGGGATATTTACCATTCATATAAATTTTATGAAGATCGGTCTATAAGTTTCTTCTGTCTCTTCATCTTTCGTTTGTATTTCCGTCGTTGAAGCAATAATTTGGTACTAGCTAAATCAATCGCGGTGAAATCGTGGAAACCCATTTCAAAATCTTAAAAAAACGCTGCAAAGTCCTTGTCACATGGGTTTATTAGGTACTCTATTGGACAACCTGTACAGAAATGGCTGTTCATTTATTGTTTCTTTCATGTGAAATAATTAAAATTCCACCAATTCTGGCCCCCAGAAACACGAATTAGGCTCCTATTTTGACAAATTATCTTTGATCATTGATAGTGCCATTGAATCACCTGTTGATATACTTCTACTGTTATTATACAAATTTATGGTGATTTCAGACCATTTCCCAGGTTTTTTCTGACCCGTAAAAAATTAATTTTGGGAGCTGAAACTTCGCTACAATCACTAAAACCTATTTAAAAAAAACCTCGAAAAACCTCTTTTTACACCCATTTTTCCCCAACGCACCCCTGGGTGTCCGATCGGGCCGCCGACCTTCGGGCCACAACTAGGACCCAAATGGGTTCCGAACTGTGTGCGCAATAACGACGATTTTAGACCAAATTTTAACGTAAATTTAAGGCTGAAACTCCGTTCAAACCTCCATTTTCCACTCTCGTCAGAATCGACTTCATATTCGGCCTCCTCGTCCTAAAAAACATGGAAAACGATACATCACAAGCTCATGTTACTAAAATACCAAAAAAAAAACATATTTACCCCCATTTTTCACCCATAACACCCTTGGGTATATTACGATCGGGCTGAAAACGTTCGGGATACAACTAAGGCCCAAATGGAGCCTGCGTTCGAAAGAAAGAATTTTGTAGACCGAAAATAAAGTACATAAGGATGCTACAGCGGACATTGCATTTTTGGAATCTACACACCTTGAAACATAAAAGAAGGCACTACGCATCATGACCAATGCTCCCTGGTTTGTGAGAAACGATACGCTCCACTTGGACCTCCGGCAGGAGACTGTGGAGGAGGTGATAAGGAGCCGCTACGCCACGCTGAGGACTCGCGCCGCAGAGCACTCCAATCCAGAAGTGGCATCCATAGCTGGACCAGCTCCCTACGATGGTCGTAGGTTACAGAGAAGAGTCCTGAGGGACAACGCGCCCCTTTGAAGGACGTCATTGGTCCCCTGCACCCACCTCCAAGAGTCAACACCGACTGAAGAGGGACGAACCATCAAGCCAACCCCACCAACAACATCTTCAGCACATACACCACACAAACACGCACAGCAATCAAGAACAACAAGTTACACACAGTCATGACAACATTCACCCCTGCAACAAATGACGAATTAATAAATTATTGAGATTTAAAAAAAAATACTGGAGCTGTGTACAACTGCCCACACGTTCGGCAGAAGAAAATAAGCTATATTGCAATGGTTCCACAATTTTTGGTACATACATTTTTTGAAACATCGTTAAATTTATCTCCGTTTCACAGAATTCTGAATCGAATCCAGAGGTCAGTAATGGCAAATACTTTGAGTCGAAGATGTGCCAATTTCATTAAAAATTGGGTCTGGTCTGCGTTTTTGTGCGTCAAAAATCGCTAACAATCGGTAAAACCACCAACAACTGATACAGATTCTCCAAACGTGGTATTAAATTATTGGTGAATCAGGGAGAAAAATGACTATTTCGTCAATAATTAGCTAGGTAGGCACACAATTTTTCACACAAAAAAAGGGAGTCGACTTTGATTTTCCATGGGTGAAAAAATGTACAAATTCCATAGTTTAGGTAGGGTAGAGGTCAAGCTCAATGTGTTGAACTCAATTCATTTCATTTTGGTTTATTATTTTCAATAATGAACCATTGGAATCGAGCATGAAAAAAAAAATTCTAACCCCCCCTCAAAATTTGATGGTTTACGTTTCAAGGTATGTAGAATCCAAAACTGCAATAAAAATATTTCTGTCTGTCCGCCGTACGCCGTACGCCGTACGGGCCACTTTGCTTAGTTACCATGAAACAAAATTGATGAAATTCGGGTTATGGGTCCCGTTCGGGGTCTAGTTGGTCCTCGAAGCTCGACGTTACTGTGAGTCATCTCTAAGGGGTTCAAAATAGGGGTTGAAATTTCCAGAACGCCTATACCTTTGTTTTACGTGAATTTTTTCACGGTTTTAAATAGTTCTTGAACTTGCGAGTTGTTTAAGACCATCCGGAGCATCGTACGTCCAGCCGTTCGTTCACAGTAAGGCCCCGAAGTTTGCACCGACAGGCATTTTCGACAGCAGGGTGAATGAAATTGTATACTCTTGTCACCAGGGACGCGCTGGATTCAGTCAATCAATCAATTTATTCAATCAATTGATCGATCAATCAATCAAAATTTTCAATTGAAATTGGAATAGTTTGTAAATTATTGGATTACTTTATTGTTTGCAATTGGGGAATCATAGGCTTGTTTGTGTGTCTGTTGTTTTCAATTGCAATTGGCCACTGCTCACTTGAATTGGAATTCATTAATTTGAATTGGAATTCATTTCGAATTGTCTAATTGGCATGGTGCGCATTGGCATGGTCCGAAATGGTTCTGCAATTCTATTGGCCCAACGCTGTCTGCGATTCTCATCATTTTTCAATTGCAATTGGCCACTGCTCACCACTCTACCTAACATCCCCATCTAAATTCCCGACACACTAATCCTATAAACATACACTCCACATTCGCCAAAATTGGCAAAGTTGTGTTAATAAAATATTGAAATTGCAATTGGATTACAATTTCAATTGCACTTTAATTCACTTAGGATTGTAATTGTAATCCTCTAAGATTGCACTTAGGATTGTAATTGTTAGTGCACTTAGGAATTCACTTAGAATTGTAAAAATTGGTATACCATCAGTCTGAATTGGACTTTCATTTGGAATTCATTTAGAATTGTCTAATTGGCATGGTGCGCAGTGGCATGGTCCGAAATGGTTCAATCAATCGTTTTCTTTTGTTTTTTCAATAAATTCATTACGACTGGCCTAGGCCATTCCAATCACAAGGGCCGGCCACGGCTACGCGTTCTGCAATTCTATTGGCCAACGCTGTCTGCGATTCACATAATATGTATAGAGTAGTGCATATTATATTGTATAGACGGGTTATCTATACATAGAGCTGTGATCTGTAACAGAAGGGTATTCTATACAAAATAATAAACCGTTGTGCAGGGATTTGCAGCGTTTTTCAAATGAAAGTAGATTCCATCATGATAGCTTGAGCCCAACCGCACGCTCCTATGATAAGTAGTTCTTTTTCTATGATTTTTCAAAGTTTCCAGAGGTACGTCACAACGGTGAGGGGGTCCCGCCCAGGCGAGAGGGGTGCAATGACGTACGAACTGTGGGACTTCGGAAGGTCATAGAACAATAAATACTTATCGTAGGAGCGGGCGGTTGGCCTTACAATTCTCAGGGTGGAATCTACTTTCATGTAAAAACGCTGCAGTCCTTGTCGCCTGGGTTTATTATTCTATTCTTTCATGCGCAATAATTGACATAGTTATTTTAGATGGTTTCCACCAATTTTGGAATTTTGGCCCCCAAAAACACGAACTCGGCTCTTTTTGGTTTATTATTTTCAATAATGAACCATTGGAATCGAGCATGAAAAAAAAAATTCTTACCCCCCCTCAAAATTTGATGGTTTACGTTTCAAGGTATGTAGAATCCAAAACTGCAATAAAAATATTTCTGTCTGTCCGCCGTACGCCGTACGCCGTACGGGCCACTTTTCTTAGTTACCATGAAAAAAAATTGATGAAATTCGGGTTATAGGTTCCGTTCGGCGTCTAGTTGGTCCTCGAAGCTCGACGTTACTGTGAGTCATCTCTAAGGGGTTCAAAATAGGGGTTGAAATTTTCAAAACGCCTATACCATTTTGTGATGAATTTAAAATTCTCATCACGGTGGCGTGGAAGGAAGGTGAGTGAGTGAATTTAGGTAAAGGATAGTAAAGGAGGAAAAGTCGCAGGCGGCTGTAGTCAACCGAACATCTACGACTTTTGGAGGAGAGAGAGGTGGTGTGGAAGGAAGGTGAGGAAAAGTCGCAGGCGGCTGTAATCAACCGAACATCTACGACTTTGGAGGAGAGGGAGGTGGATGAGGGAATTTCACCTAGGCGGCTGTAGTCAACCGTTCATCTAGGTGAAGGAGAGGAAAGGAGAGGTCCCTTGTCTAGGCGGCTGTATTCAACCGATCATCTAGACAAGGGGGGAAGGAGGAGAGAGAAGAGAGGAGGTGAAATTCCCAGGCGGCTGTATTCAACCGATCATCTGGGAGGTAAGGTAAGAGAGAGAAGAGAGAGCTGGTTAGAGGAAGTGTCGAATGAAGCTTGAGCGCCAGGATCCGGGGTTATATAGTACTTGGGGGCCTCTCCCTCCAGCTCCTTGCTGGGAGCTGGTAGTGGGGCCCCAGGTTGAGTAACCCTGGGTTCTGTCGCCTGTCCCCACTCATGTCTTTATTTACGGAGCTTTTAGTTTGGCGTTTGAATATTGGTGAGAACTTAATATGATAGGAGTGTTCCCGGGAGGGACTCACGACAGAGGTCCCCCCAGTTTGAACCAATATTGGTGCTGAAGGCGCAAGATGACAGGAGCTGAGGGCTACGGCAAACAAGAGGTGGTCGCTGAAGGCGCAAAAATGACAGGAGCTGAGGGCTACGGCAAACAAGAGGAGGCGCGGAAGGCGCAAAGAGACAGGGGCTGAGGGCCGATGCAAACAGAGGTTGAGCTGAAGGCGGTGCTTAAAAACTAGTAATATGGTAGATAAGTAACATAGTAGATAAGTAGTAACATGTTAGATGATAAGTGAGTAGGTGGTACATAAGGCAGGTAACATGGTAGTAGATGATAAGTAAGTAACATAAGGTAGTAGATAATAAGTAGATAATAACCGAGTAGATGATAAGTAGTAACATAAGGTAGAATAAGTAGGATGAGAAGGCGAGAGTATGTACAGTGTAGTGGTCATGATCCCTAAACATTGGCGTTTAGGGAAGTGATCGGCAAGGGAGAGATGAGGTAGATGAACAATATTTACAATGAGATGAGATATGTACAGAGGATGCGTGAATATTTACAGTTGGCGTATGATTATTTACAGAAAATACAGTATGTACAGATATTTGGTTACATTGTGGTAGGCGGTTGCGAGGGTCCGCCGTTTCCTGGGTGTGGTGTGGCGAGTGTTTGTGTGTGTGTGTGTGTGTGTGTGAGTTGTGTGAGTGAGGGAGGCGGCCCCCTCTAACAGTCTTCACGTTAGTGAAGTCTGATAGAGGGGTCCCTTCACTGCCAGGGTGGCGGTGAAGGGGAAGAGCCGGTGGGAGCCGGTACCCGGGGCGTCGCGGAGAGAGGCGGCGACGCTGGGGTCCGGCGGGTGAAATGGAGGCGATGTGCGGTGTTGGTGGTGTAGGGCTGGGTGTGGGATTGGTGTGTTGAGAGTGGTCGGGGAGGACTGGGGCTGGTTTGCACCGTGCCAATGGCACGGTGTGGGGCTTCCCGTCAATTAACAGGGTAGCGGTGGAGTGTGTTGTGCGGATGACCTGAAAGGGCCCGGCATACAGGGGTTGGAAAGTTTTATGGATGCCGGGCTCTTTCAGGTACATGTGTGTGGTGGTGAAAAAACGTTTGGGATATGTGGTGTCGTTTGTGGGTGTTGTGGAGTGTAGAGGCTCCCTGTTAATTGACGGGGTGTGGTTTGGGGTGAAAATGTCGGCCGGTAAGCGTAGCGGGTCTTTGAAGGCGTTTTGGGCGGGGCTAGTTTGGTCTGAAGGACGGGCGGATGTTCGAAGGCTGAGCAATATGTAGGGAAGGGATTTAGTCCAGGAAGGGGAAGTTGTTGAAGTAGAAATGGCCTGTTTCAGGACCGAGTGCCACCGCTCTATTTTCCCGTTGGATTGGGGATGGTACGGGGTGGTGTGGATCTTTTGGATCCCGAGGGAGCGTAGTAAATCGGAGAAGTGGGCCGATTCAAACTGCCTCCCTTGATCGACCGTGACTGTTCGCGGACAACCGTAACGGCTGACCCATTGAGAGAGGAAAGCCGTTGCGACGGTGTCCGCGGTGATGGAGGAGAGGGGAATGCATTCCACCCAGTTGGTGGCACGATCGATCATCGTGAGGCAGTATTTCTTCCCCTCGGATGGGGGAAGGGGGCCCACTAAGTCCAAATGTACATGCTCCCACGGGAGGGAGTCGGGGATTGGTTGAGGAGGTACATGCGGGTGGGCCGAGACTTTGAAACGCTGGCACTTCTGGCACCCGAGAACCCAGTTACGAATATCTGTATTCATGTGGGGCCAGAAGTACCGCGTCTTGATGAGGTCCCGGCTCGCCCGAATGCCGGGATGATGGAGGGAATGATAGTGGAGGAACAACTGCCTCCTCAACTCCGGTGGGACGTAAGGGCGCGGTGTATCGGCCGTTACGTCACACCAGAGGTCGAGGGGCGGCAGTTGTTCCAATTTGGAGGCGGAAATGAGGTTGGAGAGGGCGGGGTCGGAATGTGGAGTTTGTTTAGATTTGAGGATTTGGGGTGAAGGGAAAGGCAGTAACTCCGCCACCGGCGCGGGGGTAGGGGTGGGTCGGGATAGCGCGTCCGCCACGCAGTTGTCGGCCCCCGGCAAGTATCGGATATCGGACGTAAATTGCCCGATAAACTCGAGTTGCCGGAGGCGACGCGGGGAGGCGGATTTGCGATTTTGTAGGAGGGCGTGGGTCAGGGGCTTATGATCAGTGACGACAGAGAACTGCCTGCCCTCCACGAAGTCACGAAAGTGCTTGATGGCTTCGTGGATGGCGAGGAGTTCTCTGTCGAACGTGGAGTAATTTTTTTGGGTGGGGGATAGCGTTTTGGAGAAGAATCCTAGGGGTTGGGGGGTGGCGCCGGTGTGCTGATGGAGCACTGCCCCGATGGCCCAGTCGGACGCATCGGTGGTGATGGATAGTGGGGCGTGAGGATCGGGATGGGCCAATAGAGCGGCGTCTACTAGGTCCTGTTTGCAAATTTTGAAGGAGGAGATAAGTTGTGGGGTCCAGGTAATGGGGCGGTTGTCGTTCTTTTTGGAGGGTTGGGGAATGGCGTGTATGAGTGGTTGTTGATGTTGTGCCGCGTGTTTGATGTGTCTACGGTAAAAGTTTAGCATACCCAGGAAGCGGCGGAGTTCCGTCACGGTGCGGGGTTGCGGGAAGTCGGAAATGGCGTGGACCTTGTCAGCGAGGGGTTTGATGCCCTCAGACGAAACGTGGTGGCCGAGGCAGCGGACGGAGGGTTGGCCGAGAACGCACTTCTCTGTATTTACCAAGAGGCCTTCGGAGGAGAAGATGTCGAGGATCTGTTGGAGATGGCTGAGGTGTTCTTCCGGCGTCCTGGAGGCTACCAGGACGTCGTCGAGGAAGCAAAAGACGAA
This sequence comes from Leptopterna dolabrata, assembly GCA_954871275.1. NCBI lineage: Eukaryota > Metazoa > Arthropoda > Insecta > Hemiptera > Miridae > Leptopterna > Leptopterna dolabrata. The sequence goes on along the minus strand of OX940988.1, from coordinate 33,218,768 downwards.
CGGTAGGCCTCGCAGGATGCTGTCCATATAGCGCTGCCAAGTTTGTGCAGCGTTCCTTAACCCGAAGCCCATCTTAACATACTCAAAGAGTCCGAACGGGGTGATGATGGCGGTTTTCTGGACATCGGGGGGGTGAATGTTGATGTGGTGGAATGCCCGTGAAATGTCGAGGGTGGAGAATATGGTAGCGCCATGGAGGTGCGACGAGAAGTCTCGTAGGTGGGGAACATTATAAAGGTCTGGTGTGGTCTTTGAATTTAGTCTCCGGTAGTCCCCGCAGGGGCGGATATCCCCATTGGGCTTCTGCACGATGTGGAGTGGAGAAGCCCAAGGGGATTTTGAGGGGCGGATGATACCGTCGGCTATTAGTTTATTAAAATGTTGTCGGGCTTTAGATAGTTGTAGGGGGTGGAGTCGTCGGGCTTTAGCTGTGATGGGGGGGCCGGAGGTCTCAATGTAGTGTTGAATGGTGGAGATGTGGGCAGAGGGGCGGCGCTGGGGGCGGTAGTTGAGGAGGAGGCGTTCAAATTGCGTAGGGGGGTGGTTTATGGCATGGATGAATCCGGGGATGGGTGTTTTTGTGGCGGGGTCGATCAGGCGCGCGTTCCGGACGTCGACCTGGAGACCGAAATATGCGAGAAAATCGGCCCCCAGGATCGCCTTCTCCACGTCCGCCACGGTAAACTCCCACTCGTACGCGAGTCCGCTCATATAAACAGAGGAGCGGTACGTCCCGTACGAGGGGATGGTGGTACCGTTGGCGGCGTAGAGAAGCTGCCGGTAGCAGCGCGCCTGACGACGGAGGATGTTGTTAGGGAATATTGATAGCGCCGCCCCTGTGTCCACCAAGAACGGCACATTGGTTTTCCTGCAGCGCAGGAAAAGTCGCTGGTGGGTCGGAAGGGCGTTGGGCACAATTGCGGAGGTGGGTACGTTGGTGGGTGTAGGCTGGTCCGCTGCGAAGGAGACGCGAGGCGGTTTCCCGTCGTTCCGGGGAGGGGGAACAGTAGTGGTGGGCTGTGTGGCGGTTGGAGGGATTTGTGCCCTGGAGGCGGGCGTGGAGGTTCCGTTCCGTGGTGGGGGAACGGCTGCGGCGGCGTGAGTGGCGGCCGGGGGGTTGTCTGCCCTGTTGACGGGCAAGGAGGGGCGGTTCCGGGGTGGGGGAACGGGAGCGGCGGCGTGAGTGGCGGCCGGGAGGTTGGCTGCCCTGTTGGCGGGCGTGGAGGGGCCGTTCCGGGGTGGGGGAACGGTAGCGGCGGCGTGAGTGGCGGCCGGAAGGTTGGTTGCCCTGGTGGCGGGCGGGGAGGGTTTGTTCCGTTTGTGGTGGGGTGAGGGTTTTGGCGGCGCTGCAGGCGCGGCCGGAAGGTTGGCAGCCGTGGCGGCGGCGTAGGAGGGGTAGCGCGGCTTGGTGGTGGTGGCTGTGTGAATGCGGGCGGGGGGGATATGCGCATGGTCCCCCCCGTGTTGGCGAGGAGGGGGGCCCGCCGGATTTACCGGCGGGCGTCTTCGTTTCCCTGCTTAGGGGCGAAGGAGCAGGGGGGTTGGCACTTGCGGGCCTCCCCACCGAAGTTTACGTGATAGAAACAACGGTTGGGGTGGTCCGCAGGTAGGTAGGTGGGGTTGGTGGGGCGGGCTGAGGTGGGCGCGCGCGCAGCCGCTGGGGATCGGCCCCTGCGCTGGCGGGGAGGGGATGCGTTGCGGCGCTCGGGTGAGCGCTGGCGGCGGCGGTCGGCGGACGAGTCGCGTCGGCGATCCGTCGAAAGGGGTCGACGTCCGTCGAGGGAGGGTGCCCGGCCGCGGTCCCGGGATTTTGTGCGGTCCCGGAAAGGCCCCGGTGGCGCGGCGTACGCACCTCACTGACGGCGGCCGCAGCGGCCAAGTCGTGCACGGTGTCCGCGAGCCGTAGGAGGGGCTCGTCGGGACCGTCGAGATGGCTGGCAAGGGCCATCTGGATGGGGTGGGGAAGGGCACGTAACCAGAACGTGCGTGCGATGTCGGCGGTCATAATTCCTTGCAGCTGGTGACGCAGCCGTCGGTAGAGGTGGGAGGGCTTCTGGTCGCCGAGGTGTTGAGGTTGGGAGAGGGCGGCGACTCGGGCGATCTTCGACGGCTGGTAGGTGCTGATGAGGCGGCTGCGGAGGTCGTCGTACGCAGCGGCGGCGTCGGGGGAGATGTCAGAGGTCTGCAGCAGGATCTCGTAGGGCAGTAACGAGATTATTCGGGAATACCGAGTTTTCTGGCTGCGGATGTTGGCGGCCGAAAACGCTGCGTCAACTTGAAAAAACCAGAGCGCCGGGTCGTGCGTGTAGAAGGGGGGCAGCGACAGAGGGAACGCAGCGGACGCCGTCATGACGTTGGCGGCGGCTGCGGCTGTAGCGGCGGCGGCGGCGGCGGCGTCTGGTGACGCAGAGGTGGGCGGGGAGAGCGTGGAGAAAGGGTTGTCGGCCGATGCGTCGGATGTCGCAGCGGCGGGCGGCTGCAGTGTGGCTGGTCGCAGGAGCGGCGGCGTCGGGGAGTTCGGGTCCATTTCTGTAATTAAAATTCAAAAATTTGGCGTGGTTTTGAATTTTGAAATTTGCAATATCGGCGGGAGCGGTGTTTGAGTTGAGCGTTGGAGTTGAATGCTGAGAGTTGATCTCCGTGCGGTTGAGGGTGGGCCAAAATTGCAAAAATTACTGAACTTTGTGAATTTTAAATTGATTTAAAATGCGGGACACCGAACTGTTTGACTGGGGCGACACATGAGGTGGGAAGGTGGGAAGGAAGAAGGTTGAGTGAACGTCGGGTTCACCACTGTGATGAATTTAAAATTCTCATCACGGTGGCGTGGAAGGAAGGTGAGTGAGTGAATTTAGGTAAAGGATAGTAAAGGAGGAAAAGTCGCAGGCGGCTGTAGTCAACCGAACATCTACGACTTTTGGAGGAGAGAGAGGTGGTGTGGAAGGAAGGTGAGGAAAAGTCGCAGGCGGCTGTAATCAACCGAACATCTACGACTTTGGAGGAGAGGGAGGTGGATGAGGGAATTTCACCTAGGCGGCTGTAGTCAACCGTTCATCTAGGTGAAGGAGAGGAAAGGAGAGGTCCCTTGTCTAGGCGGCTGTATTCAACCGATCATCTAGACAAGGGGGGAAGGAGGAGAGAGAAGAGAGGAGGTGAAATTCCCAGGCGGCTGTATTCAACCGATCATCTGGGAGGTAAGGTAAGAGAGAGAAGAGAGAGCTGGTTAGAGGAAGTGTCGAATGAAGCTTGAGCGCCAGGATCCGGGGTTATATAGTACTTGGGGGCCTCTCCCTCCAGCTCCTTGCTGGGAGCTGGTAGTGGGGCCCCAGGTTGAGTAACCCTGGGTTCTGTCGCCTGTCCCCACTCATGTCTTTATTTACGGAGCTTTTAGTTTGGCGTTTGAATATTGGTGAGAACTTAATATGATAGGAGTGTTCCCGGGAGGGACTCACGACACATTTTTTTACGTAAATATTTTTACGGTTTTAAATAGTTCTTGAACTTGCGAGTTTTTTAAGACCATCCGGAGCATCGTACGTCCAGCCGTTCGTTCACAGTAAGGCCCCGAAGTTTGCACCGACAGGCATTTTCGACTCCAGTGTGAATGAAATTGTATACAATTCAAACCAAATCTCGTAACCAGAGACGCGCCCACAATAGGAATTTGTGAATACGGCCAATCATTGGTAGGGATCACCTGATTATATTGGCGGAGTATGAAGTCGAGTTGGTTGTTCTGTGATATTATTTAATTTGAAAAATGATGGCTCTTTTGGAGTTTGTTGGTAGGTAGTGAAACTTGAACAAACGTTGAAGTATTATTGATGGGTAAATTATTACTACGGTAAATCATTACTCAACGGTAAATTATTACACAACGGTTCATTATACCCTCTACGTAGAAGGGGCTGGAGTTTGTTGGTAGGTACTTTTGCAACTTTTTTCACTCCTAATCAACAATTTCTTTTCAGAACTTCATTATGTGTGTTTCTTTTTGTTAGGTACTGTTTGTCATCGGCAGAATTATTTTAGCAACATTTAACTCGTGATTTAGGTAGGTACCTAGTAACGAGTACGGGGTTAGGTACTAACCTACGGAGGGTCTGCGATCTACATAAATATGCATAGAATAGTACATATTATATTATATAGACGGGTTATCTATACATAGAGCTGTGATCTGTAACAGAAGGGTATTCTATACAAAATAATAAACCGTTGTGCAGGGATTTGCAGCGTTTTTTCCAATATATTTACAGATTATCTTTGACCATTGTTAGTACCATTTAATTGTCTTGATTCACCTGTTGATACTACTTCTAGTGTTTTTATACAAATTTATGGTGATTTCAGACTATTTCCCAGGTTTTTGACTCATAAAAAATTAATTCCGGGACCTTAACCTTCGTTACAACCTCAATTCTTCACTCTTTGGTCAAAATCAACTTCATATTCGGTCATCCTGACCTATAAAACATGGAAAACGATACATCGCAAGCTCGTTTTCACTAAAACCTCAAAAAAACCTCAAAACCCCCTATTTTTACACCCATTTAACACCCCTGGGTGTATTCCAATCGGGGTGCCAAGCTTTGGAGCACAACTAGGACCCAAATGTGTTCCAAACTGGGGACCCAAACTGTTTGCGGATGAACGATGATTTTATACCAAAATTTAACATATATAAATTTAAGGCTGAAACTTTGTTAGAACCTCAATTTTCCACTCTTTGGTCAAAATCGACTTCTTCATATTCGGTCTTCTCGTCCCAGAAACATGGAAAATGATACCTCAAAAGCTCATGCTACTCAAACACAAAACACACAAAAACGCTGCAAAGTCCTTGTCACATGGGTTTATTATTCTATTGGACACACCTACAGCAATGTTGGCTGTTCACATATTGTTTCTTTCACGTGAAATAATTCTTAGCCATTTCTGATGGAATCCACCAATTTTGGCCCCCACGATTTAGGTAGGCTCTTTTTTTTTCTTTTTTAGTCTTTTTTTTTTTCAAATTATCTCTGATCATTGATAGTGCCATTTAATCGTCTTGATCCACGTGTTGAAACTTTTTCTAGTGTTATTATACAAACCCGTTGTGTTTTCATACGATTTCCCAGGTTTGTGACTCACGAAAAATCAATTTTGGGAGATGAACATTTGGTAGAACCTCAATTTTCTACTCTTTGGTCGAAATCGACTTCATATTCGGTCTTCTCGTCCCAAAAATATGGAATACGATACCTCAAAGGCTCGTGTTAACAAAATGTTGCTAAAACGCAAAAAGTACCTATTTTACACAAATTTTCACTCATAACATCCCTGGGTAGGTATATTCCGATCGGGCTGCAAAGTTTCGAGACATAACTAGGGCCCAAATGGAGCATGTGTGCAAAAGAACGACTTTTTTAGACCGAAAATGAAGGTCTAAAAACGTACGGCGTACGGCGGACGGACATTCCATTTTGGTATATTATTCCGCGAATAATACACCTATGTATTCGGTCAGCAAAATTTTTATAACACCCCCTCAAACTTTTTTCTTTTCCGTTTCAAGGTGCGTAGATTCCAAAAATGCAATGTCCGTCCGCCGTATCACGTGTACCGGCTTCATTTCCGGTCTAAAAAATTCGTTCGTTCGCACACATGCTCCATTTGGGCCCTAGTTGTGTCCCGAAACTTTTCGGCCCGATCGGAATATACCCAGGGGTGTTATGAGTGAAAATGTGTGTAAACATAGGTACTTTTTGCGTTTTAGCAACATGTTGGTACCATGAGCTTCTGAGGTATCGTTTTCCATGTTTTTGGGGACGAGAAGCCCGAATATGAAGTCGATTTTGACCAAAGAGTGGAAAATTGAGTTCTACCAAATGTTCAGTTCCCAAAATTGATTTTTTATGAGTGAAAAACCTGGGAAATCGTCTGAAATCACCATCAGTTTGTATAATAACACTGGAAAAAGTGTCAACACGTGGATCAAGTCAAGGAGAGTAGGTACCTAATTTGTGTTTTAGGGGCCAAAATGAATGAAAACCATCAGGAATAGCTGTTTCGATTATTACGCATGAAAGAAACAATAAATGAACAGCCAACATTTCTGTTGGTATGTCCAATAGAATAATAAACCCATGTGACAAGGACTTTGCAGCGTTTTGGAATCTACGCTCCTTGAAACGGAAAAGAAAATATGTTGAGGGGGTGTTATAAAAAATTTTTGCTGAGCGAATACATAGCTGTATTATTCACGGAATAATAAACCAAAATACCTATTTTATACCCATTTTGATTTATTATTCTGTGAATAATACACCTATGTATTCGCTCAGCAAAAAATTTTTATAACCCCCATCAAAATTTTTTCTTTTCCGTTCCAAGGTGCGTAGATTCCAAAAATGCAATGTCCGTCCGCCGTCCGCCGTCCGTCGTACGCCGTACGCCGTATCACGTGTACCGGCTTCATTATCGGTCTAAAAAATTCGTTCTTTCGCACACATGCTCCATTTGGGCCCCTTAATCTTCTTTAATAGACGAGTAAAGGGAAGACCATTTATACTTCCCTTTAAAACCCAATTTATAGGAGTCCATTTAAATAGCGGTTTTTAAAAAATGGACTTTTAAATTGGTTTAAAGAGAATTTAAATACCTTTTTCCTTGTTGTAGGCATTCTGCTAACATTTAAAAAAAATTCTGTATTCCGTTTTCATTCACTGTAAAGATCCATTTTCGTCTTAGTCCGTTTCGCTCTGTTTCATTCCTCGGTTTAATTGTTATACCTACTTTACATCCACTCAATTTTGTAATAATCAAATTATAAAAGCTGGGTAGATAATTTTTCCTGAACTTACCTACCTATTGATGGAAGCGTTGGATGACACTTTTTAACTTTCCCTCAAATGCTGTCCAGGTCGTTTAATGCCGTTATGGGTGATTACACGTCAATTTTGCGTATTTTTTCCAAGGAATGATGGAGGTCATCGAGATTGGCTGTTTATGAAGACGGGTAAGTACACTCTCCGCCCGAATCCTTGTCCTCCATCATTTCGGGAACTCAGTACCTCTACACAGAACACATGAGTGGGAGAGTTAACTCATTCCCAGTGGAGAATAGAGGCAATTATTGACAGGTTTATGCATTGCTATTTTACCGATTTGCAGCTATTTCTAACCTGCAAGGCCCACAAAAACTTGAATTAACCAACTTTGTTCTTCAAAATTGCTTCTCATCAAAGGCACCTTTTCGTTAACTACAAACGCGTTGGCGAAATTTTGAATATTATCTTAAATCCAAAGTCAGGAAAAAATTGGGTGAAACTAAACATCAAAGGAGAATAATTCCGAAACAGTGGATTTTTCACTTCGTAGTTTCGTGTAGAAATATTTTTTCTTTTGGTTTATTATTTTCAATAATGAACCATTGGAATCGAGCATGAAAAAAAAAATTCTTACCCCCCCTCAAAATTTGATGGTTTACGTTTCAAGGTATGTAGAATCCAAAACTGCAATAAAAATATTTCTGTCTGTCCGCCGTACGCCGTACGCCGTACGGGCCACTTTTCTTAGTTACCATGAAAAAAAAATTGATGAAATTCGGGTTATAGGTTCCGTTCGGCGTCTAGTTGGTCCTCGAAGCTCGACGTTACTGTGAGTCATCTCTAAGGGGTTCAAAATAGGGGTTGAAATTTTCAAAACGCCTATACCATTTTTTTACGTAAATATTTTTACGGTTTTAAATAGTTCTTGAACTTGCGAGTTTTTTAAGACCATCCGGAGCATCGTACGTCCAGCCGTTCGTTCACAGTAAGGCCCCGAAGTTTGCACCGACAGGCATTTTCGACAGCAGGGTGAATGAAATTGTATACTCTTGTCACCAGGGACGCGCTGGATTCAGTCAATCAATCAATTTATTCAATCAATTGATCGATCAATCAATCAAAATTTTCAATTGAAATTGGAATAGTTTGTAAATTATTGGATTACTTTATTGTTTGCAATTGGGGAATCATAGGCTTGTTTGTGTGTCTGTTGTTTTCAATTGCAATTGGCCACTGCTCACTTGAATTGGAATTCATTAATTTGAATTGGAATTCATTTCGAATTGTCTAATTGGCATGGTGCGCATTGGCATGGTCCGAAATGGTTCTGCAATTCTATTGGCCCAACGCTGTCTGCGATTCTCATCATTTTTCAATTGCAATTGGCCACTGCTCACCACTCTACCTAACATCCCCATCTAAATTCCCGACACACTAATCCTATAAACATACACTCCACATTCGCCAAAATTGGCAAAGTTGTGTTAATAAAATATTGAAATTGCAATTGGATTACAATTTCAATTGCACTTTAATTCACTTAGGATTGTAATTGTAATCCTCTAAGATTGCACTTAGGATTGTAATTGTTAGTGCACTTAGGAATTCACTTAGAATTGTAAAAATTGGTATACCATCAGTCTGAATTGGACTTTCATTTGGAATTCATTTAGAATTGTCTAATTGGCATGGTGCGCAGTGGCATGGTCCGAAATGGTTCAATCAATCGTTTTCTTTTGTTTTTTCAATAAATTCATTACGACTGGCCTAGGCCATTCCAATCACAAGGGCCGGCCACGGCTACGCGTTCTGCAATTCTATTGGCCAACGCTGTCTGCGATTCACATAATATGTATAGAGTAGTGCATATTATATTGTATAGACGGGTTATCTATACATAGAGCTGTGATCTGTAACAGAAGGGTATTCTATACAAAATAATAAACCGTTGTGCAGGGATTTGCAGCGTTTTTCAAATGAAAGTAGATTCCATCATGATAGCTTGAGCCCAACCGCACGCTCCTATGATAAGTAGTTCTTTTTCTATGATTTTTCAAAGTTTCCAGAGGTACGTCACAACGGTGAGGGGGTCCCGCCCAGGCGAGAGGGGTGCAATGACGTACGAACTGTGGGACTTCGGAAGGTCATAGAACAATAAATACTTATCGTAGGAGCGGGCGGTTGGCCTTACAATTCTCAGGGTGGAATCTACTTTCATGTAAAAACGCTGCAGTCCTTGTCGCCTGGGTTTATTATTCTATTCTTTCATGCGCAATAATTGACATAGTTATTTTAGATGGTTTCCACCAATTTTGGAATTTTGGCCCCCAAAAACACGAACTCGGCTCTTTTTGGTTTATTATTTTCAATAATGAACCATTGGAATCGAGCATGAAAAAAAAAATTCTTACCCCCCCTCAAAATTTGATGGTTTACGTTTCAAGGTATGTAGAATCCAAAACTGCAATAAAAATATTTCTGTCTGTCCGCCGTACGCCGTACGCCGTACGGGCCACTTTTCTTAGTTACCATGAAAAAAAATTGATGAAATTCGGGTTATAGGTTCCGTTCGGCGTCTAGTTGGTCCTCGAAGCTCGACGTTACTGTGAGTCATCTCTAAGGGGTTCAAAATAGGGGTTGAAATTTTCAAAACGCCTATACCATTTTTTTACGTAAATATTTTTACGGTTTTAAATAGTTCTTGAACTTGCGAGTTTTTTAAGACCATCCGGAGCATCGTACGTCCAGCCGTTCGTTCACAGTAAGGCCCCGAAGTTTGCACCGACAGGCATTTTCGACTCCAGTGTGAATGAAATTGTATACAATTCAAACCAAATCTCGTAACCAGAGACGCGCCCACAATAGGAATTTGTGAATACGGCCAATCATTGGTAGGGATCACCTGATTATATTGGCGGAGTATGAAGTCGAGTTGGTTGTTCTGTGATATTATTTAATTTGAAAAATGATGGCTCTTTTGGAGTTTGTTGGTAGGTAGTGAAACTTGAACAAACGTTGAAGTATTATTGATGGGTAAATTATTACTACGGTAAATCATTACTCAACGGTAAATTATTACACAACGGTTCATTATACCCTCTACGTAGAAGGGGCTGGAGTTTGTTGGTAGGTACTTTTGCAACTTTTTTCACTCCTAATCAACAATTTCTTTTCAGAACTTCATTATGTGTGTTTCTTTTTGTTAGGTACTGTTTGTCATCGGCAGAATTATTTTAGCAACATTTAACTCGTGATTTAGGTAGGTACCTAGTAACGAGTACGGGGTTAGGTACTAACCTACGGAGGGTCTGCGATCTACATAAATATGCATAGAATAGTACATATTATATTATATAGACGGGTTATCTATACATAGAGCTGTGATCTGTAACAGAAGGGTATTCTATACAAAATAATAAACCGTTGTGCAGGGATTTGCAGCGTTTTTTCCAATATATTTACAGATTATCTTTGACCATTGTTAGTACCATTTAATTGTCTTGATTCACCTGTTGATACTACTTCTAGTGTTTTTATACAAATTTATGGTGATTTCAGACTATTTCCCAGGTTTTTGACTCATAAAAAATTAATTCCGGGACCTTAACCTTCGTTACAACCTCAATTCTTCACTCTTTGGTCAAAATCAACTTCATATTCGGTCATCCTGACCTATAAAACATGGAAAACGATACATCGCAAGCTCGTTTTCACTAAAACCTCAAAAAAACCTCAAAACCCCCTATTTTTACACCCATTTAACACCCCTGGGTGTATTCCAATCGGGGTGCCAAGCTTTGGAGCACAACTAGGACCCAAATGTGTTCCAAACTGGGGACCCAAACTGTTTGCGGATGAACGATGATTTTATACCAAAATTTAACATATATAAATTTAAGGCTGAAACTTTGTTAGAACCTCAATTTTCCACTCTTTGGTCAAAATCGACTTCTTCATATTCGGTCTTCTCGTCCCAGAAACATGGAAAATGATACCTCAAAAGCTCATGCTACTCAAACACAAAACACACAAAAACGCTGCAAAGTCCTTGTCACATGGGTTTATTATTCTATTGGACACACCTACAGCAATGTTGGCTGTTCACATATTGTTTCTTTCACGTGAAATAATTCTTAGCCATTTCTGATGGAATCCACCAATTTTGGCCCCCACGATTTAGGTAGGCTCTTTTTTTTTCTTTTTTAGTCTTTTTTTTTTTTCAAATTATCTCTGATCATTGATAGTGCCATTTAATCGTCTTGATCCACGTGTTGAAACTTTTTCTAGTGTTATTATACAAACCCGTTGTGTTTTCATACGATTTCCCAGGTTTGTGACTCACGAAAAATCAATTTTGGGAGATGAACATTTGGTAGAACCTCAATTTTCTACTCTTTGGTCGAAATCGACTTCATATTCGGTCTTCTCGTCCCAAAAATATGGAATACGATACCTCAAAGGCTCGTGTTAACAAAATGTTGCTAAAACGCAAAAAGTACCTATTTTACACAAATTTTCACTCATAACATCCCTGGGTAGGTATATTCCGATCGGGCTGCAAAGTTTCGAGACATAACTAGGGCCCAAATGGAGCATGTGTGCAAAAGAACGACTTTTTTAGACCGAAAATGAAGGTCTAAAAACGTACGGCGTACGGCGGACGGACATTCCATTTTGGTATATTATTCCGCGAATAATACACCTATGTATTCGGTCAGCAAAATTTTTATAACACCCCCTCAAACTTTTTTCTTTTCCGTTTCAAGGTGCGTAGATTCCAAAAATGCAATGTCCGTCCGCCGTATCACGTGTACCGGCTTCATTTCCGGTCTAAAAAATTCGTTCGTTCGCACACATGCTCCATTTGGGCCCTAGTTGTGTCCCGAAACTTTTCGGCCCGATCGGAATATACCCAGGGGTGTTATGAGTGAAAATGTGTGTAAACATAGGTACTTTTTGCGTTTTAGCAACATGTTGGTACCATGAGCTTCTGAGGTATCGTTTTCCATGTTTTTGGGGACGAGAAGCCCGAATATGAAGTCGATTTTGACCAAAGAGTGGAAAATTGAGTTCTACCAAATGTTCAGTTCCCAAAATTGATTTTTTATGAGTGAAAAACCTGGGAAATCGTCTGAAATCACCATCAGTTTGTATAATAACACTGGAAAAAGTGTCAACACGTGGATCAAGTCAAGGAGAGTAGGTACCTAATTTGTGTTTTAGGGGCCAAAATGAATGAAAACCATCAGGAATAGCTGTTTCGATTATTACGCATGAAAGAAACAATAAATGAACAGCCAACATTTCTGTTGGTATGTCCAATAGAATAATAAACCCATGTGACAAGGACTTTGCAGCGTTTTGGAATCTACGCTCCTTGAAACGGAAAAGAAAATATGTTGAGGGGGTGTTATAAAAAATTTTTGCTGAGCGAATACATAGCTGTATTATTCACGGAATAATAAACCAAAATACCTATTTTATACCCATTTTGATTTATTATTCTGTGAATAATACACCTATGTATTCGCTCAGCAAAAAATTTTTATAACCCCCATCAAAATTTTTTCTTTTCCGTTCCAAGGTGCGTAGATTCCAAAAATGCAATGTCCGTCCGCCGTCCGTCGTACGCCGTACGCCGTATCACGTGTACCGGCTTCATTATCGGTCTAAAAAATTCGTTCTTTCGCACACATGCTCCATTTGGGCCCCTTAATCTTCTTTAATAGACGAGTAAAGGGAAGACCATTTATACTTCCCTTTAAAACCCAATTTATAGGAGTCCATTTAAATAGCGGTTTTTAAAAAATGGACTTTTAAATTGGTTTAAAGAGAATTTAAATACCTTTTTCCTTGTTGTAGGCATTCTGCTAACATTTAAAAAAAATTCTGTATTCCGTTTTCATTCACTGTAAAGATCCATTTTCGTCTTAGTCCGTTTCGCTCTGTTTCATTCCTCGGTTTAATTGTTATACCTACTTTACATCCACTCAATTTTGTAATAATCAAATTATAAAAGCTGGGTAGATAATTTTTCCTGAACTTACCTACCTATTGATGGAAGCGTTGGATGACACTTTTTAACTTTCCCTCAAATGCTGTCCAGGTCGTTTAATGCCGTTATGGGTGATTACACGTCAATTTTGCGTATTTTTTCCAAGGAATGATGGAGGTCATCGAGATTGGCTGTTTATGAAGACGGGTAAGTACACTCTCCGCCCGAATCCTTGTCCTCCATCATTTCGGGAACTCAGTACCTCTACACAGAACACATGAGTGGGAGAGTTAACTCATTCCCAGTGGAGAATAGAGGCAATTATTGACAGGTTTATGCATTGCTATTTTACCGATTTGCAGCTATTTCTAACCTGCAAGGCCCACAAAAACTTGAATTAACCAACTTTGTTCTTCAAAATTGCTTCTCATCAAAGGCACCTTTTCGTTAACTACAAACGCGTTGGCGAAATTTTGAATATTATCTTAAATCCAAAGTCAGGAAAAAATTGGGTGAAACTAAACATCAAAGGAGAATAATTCCGAAACAGTGGATTTTTCACTTCGTAGTTTCGTGTAGAAATATTTTTTCTTTTGGTTTATTATTTTCAATAATGAACCATTGGAATCGAGCATGAAAAAAAAAATTCTTACCCCCCCTCAAAATTTGATGGTTTACGTTTCAAGGTATGTAGAATCCAAAACTGCAATAAAAATATTTCTGTCTGTCCGCCGTACGCCGTACGCCGTACGGGCCACTTTTCTTAGTTACCATGAAAAAAAAATTGATGAAATTCGGGTTATAGGTTCCGTTCGGCGTCTAGTTGGTCCTCGAAGCTCGACGTTACTGTGAGTCATCTCTAAGGGGTTCAAAATAGGGGTTGAAATTTTCAAAACGCCTATACCATTTTTTTACGTAAATATTTTTACGGTTTTAAATAGTTCTTGAACTTGCGAGTTTTTTAAGACCATCCGGAGCATCGTACGTCCAGCCGTTCGTTCACAGTAAGGCCCCGAAGTTTGCACCGACAGGCATTTTCGACTCCAGTGTGAATGAAATTGTATACAATTCAAACCAAATCTCGTAACCAGAGACGCGCCCACAATAGGAATTTGTGAATACGGCCAATCATTGGTAGGGATCACCTGATTATATTGGCGGAGTATGAAGTCGAGTTGGTTGTTCTGTGATATTATTTAATTTGAAAAATGATGGCTCTTTTGGAGTTTGTTGGTAGGTAGTGAAACTTGAACAAACGTTGAAGTATTATTGATGGGTAAATTATTACTACGGTAAATCATTACTCAACGGTAATTTATTACACAACGGTTCATTATACCATCTACGTAGAAGGGGCTGGAGTTTGTTGGTAGGTACTTTTGCAACTTTTTTCACTCCTCATCAACAATTTCTTTTCAGAACTTCATTATGTGTGTTTCTTTTTGTTAGGTACTGTTTGTCATCGGCAGAATTATTTTAGCAACATTTAACTCGTGATTTAGGTAGGTACCTAGTAACGAGTACGGAATTAGGTACTAACCTACGGAGGGTCTGCGATCTACATAATATGCATAGAATAGTACATATTATATTATATAGACGGGTTATCTATACATAGAGCTGTGATCTGTAACAGAAGGGTATTCTATACAAAATAATAAACCGTTGTGCAGGGATTTGCAGCGTTTTACATAATAACACCTTTTTTCTCCGATTTTTCACTGTCAAAATGAGAATTCATGAATAATACCCCCACTCCAATCCTACTTCCTCGCATGACAGAATAAGCTTGAAAATCGAAATCCGCGTGATTGTTACATAGTGATACCTTTTTTCACCGATTTTTTTCTTCCAGAATTGTATGTACATTTTGCACAAGTGTGACTCGATCTAAATCTATATTATGTACAGTGTTCATTTGTACAATGAACGGGGCTTCGCATTCTTCTCTTATCTATGCAAACTATCGATATGGAGATTCCAGCTATCACTTTAATAGTTCATAACTATCGCGTTATGGCCGAAACGTCAGCAAGTGATCAGATCGTTCAGGGTCGGTGACTTCATAAATAATCCAAACGATTTTCTCTTGAGCTAGTCGTACGCAAGAGCAGCTTATATGCTGTAGTCGAGAAATTGCCCCATAAATACCCCCCCCCCCCCCCCCCCTCCCACAGCGATCACAGCGTGTGGACCTCTGAAAGGTCCTTTTACGATCTATCTCGTATCTGAAGGAATCTTTTCCTCTCCTCCCACATACAGGCAAGTTTTCGTCGTCTTCAGGTCCGTCCCTCGAGGGCGGTAGATCGCTATTTAACAACGGCCCTTAGGTATATTTTCCTCCATAACATCGTGTGATTGCTTCGAAAATGTGTATAAAAATAGGTACTTTCAGTACTTTCAGTCTTGTTCGTGCTCTCGAACAGTGAGGTCGTTTATCTCGAGCGTGTCGTGTTGTGTCGTGTCTCCCGTTTTCGAGCGTTATCAGTCGATCATGCCTTTGTGTAGTCGCTGTTCTGATGAAGTTTGCAGGGAGGAGATAGTGAACTGCAATTCTAGATGCAAAGGTGTTTTTCACTACAGATGCGTTGGTATGACCCAGAGAAATTACAGCCGCATGTCTGGTGAGTATCGTGCTAAGTGGAAATGCCCGGATTGTGCGCAAGGACCCAAAAATTCGGGTTCTCCGGATAAAGGCCAATCAATCTCGTTGATAAAAGAATCTGCTACGCTAGCTGATATCGTTGCTGCTATTAATGAGCTTAGGCAAGAAAACAGAGAGCGCTTCGAAGAATTAAAAAGAGATAATTGCGCAAAATTGAACGAGTTGCAGGCTTCAATAGACTTTATGAGTGAACAATTCGATTCGTTCGAGTCATCTATCAATGCTTTCAAAGCGAAGATTGATAAATTTGAAAATGATAATCTTCTGCTTCAAAAAGAAAATTCTGAGTTAAAAAGTAAGATGAGAGATCTTTCTTTGCATTTAGATGACGTGGAACAGAAAACGAAGAGATGCGAAATCGAAATCTCTGGTGTTCCGGAAGTAGAAAATGAAATTTGTGTCGATATTGTTGGATCGATCGTCAATGGTTTACATTAATTTGGATTCCTCGTGCGTGATCGCAGCCCGCAGAATTGGAATAAGAAAGAACTTGGGAATACGGAAGATAATTGCAACTACGTCTAATGAAAAAGATCGTGAAGTTATCGTCAATGCCGCCCGAGACAGGAAAGATTTGTCGCCCTGCAGTATAAAACCTGAGATCTGGAAAGAGATGAAAGGTCGTATTTATATCAATAATTGTTTAACTGTATTCAGGAAGAATTTGTTACGACTTGCTAAAATCACTGCTAGAGAGAAATGCTATAAATATGTTTGGGAACGCCATTGCCGTGTGTTTGTTAAAAAAGATGAAAATTCTAAGGATGTGTTTTTGATTAAAAATGAAGAGGATTTACTCAAGTTATAATTTGTATGAAAATTGTTGGCGCTGTTTTTCGTGTGGTTAATTATTATTTATTATTATGGAAGTTTTATTACCGAATCCTCCCGATATTGACGATTATTATGATGTCATTAAATAATACACAGTAAGCTTAAAATTTCAAAGGCAGGCTTTATCTCTGTTCCACATGAATATAAGGGGTTATAGAACAAACTTTGATGAGTTTTTGGCATGGTGTGGAGGTGATTTTGAGGAATTGGATGTGGTTGTCCTCACGGAATCGGGTTTGGAGGGGTGCTCAAATTTCAGAGACGTTCCTGGGTATCAACTTTTTAAAACATCGATACACAATAATAAATGTGATGGTGTCATTGTTTATGTTAAACAGAAATATAATGCGGTGGTTCACGCCGTATCATTCAGTCTTTCTACGAGTTTGGTAATATCTTTCAACATAAATAATCGTAAAATTGTTATTTTGGCTTCTTATCGAAATGGGCAAGGTGACATAGAGTCCTACACAAACGACATAAATGAGTTTTTTGCTAACTATTCTAATGATATTTGCTTCTTGGTTGGAGACCTGAATATTGATATTTTGAATACAGAGAGACGTCAAGAGGTGATCTACTTAACAAGTCTAGAAAATGCTGGGTTTTTGTCATTAATAAATAAACCTACCAGGGTTCAAGGAGAGAGTGTGTCTTGTATTGATCATATTTTTGTACGTGGTAATTGTGGAGATCAGAGGGCTGGTATTTTCTCTACCGCCATAACTGACCACTTTGCTGTCATTGCCTCAATAGAAATTGACAGTTACTCACGAAATGAACCTCAAAAAGAGTCAAGATTCTGCAAAGTAGTGAAATCCAAATTGGCCGGGCAAATTCAACAACTCGATTGGACAGGTATAATAAAAGAAATTGATGTGGATAAAGCCTTGGACAAATTATTGGAAGGTTTGAACTATGCTATTTCGCGGGCAACTGTTACACAGAAAATTTCCTCAGCGAAGGTGAAGTTGAAACCTTAGATTACGGACGGGATATTGAGGTCAATTAGGAGAAGAGACAATTTGGGGAAGCGCGTAAGACGTCAGCCTTCGAATAATTCGTTAAAGTCGTATTATGATAAATATAATGCTAGGCTAAAAAATATTATTGTTAAATCCAGGGAAGATTACTTCAAGTCGGAATTCAATGAATTTAAACGTAGACCTAAAAAGTTTTGGGATGCCCTCAAATCGAATTTCATTGGTTGTTCGAAGCAGGATAATAAATCTAATTTGGTTTCGAAGGTAATAGAGGAGAGAGGATGCGAGAGAACTGCGGCTGCGCGTGAGGTAGCGAATTCGTTAAATAGATATTTTTCCAACGTCGGGAAAATTTTAAATGCAAACGTCCCAAAATCCGCCTTTCCTTCTCCGTGCACCCCCATGGTAGCCGTGAACTCTCGTTTCAAAATAAATGAAATAAATGAAGAAGGGCTGAAAAAGGTTTTGAACAGTATGAACGGTAAGTCTGCACCAGGACTTGATGGAGTGACCTTTGACTGCATTCTAAAGAACATAGAAGCTTTGAAGACCCCAATTATCCATATTATTAACTTGAGTATAAAAACCTCTCGTTTCCCGGATATTTTCAAGCTGGCTAGAGTTGTGCCTTTACACAAAGGTGGTTTGGAGTTCCAGTTTACAAATTACAGACCGATCTCATTGCTAAGTATCTTGAGTAAGTTACTTGAAAAATGGATTAAGTTGCAATTGTCTCAATATCTTGAGGATAATGCTTTACTAGCACCCAATCAGTTTGGATTTCGTAAAAACACTGGGGTGGATGAGGCACTCTTTCACGTAACTAAAGATCTAAATTCAGTTATGGATGGGAGAAGAAGGGGTATAGCAGTTTTTCTCGACATGGCAAAAGCGTTTGATAGCATTAATAGGGAAGTATTGTTAAGGAGTTTGGAGATGGTAGGTATCAGGGGAGATGAGCACGTTTGGTTTACAAGCTATTATGATAAGAGAAGACAAGTTGTTGAAATTGAGAAAATGGTGAGTGAAGAGCTGCCGGTTGACTTTGGAGTCGTTCAAGGCGGAACCTTAAGTGCTGTTATGTTCTTGATTTTAATAAACTCCTTGGCTTTATTACCTACTAAAAGTAAAATTTATTTATTTGCTGATGACTGTGCGATCCTCTGTGACGGAAACAACTGGGAAGACGTGTTTGAGCAGGCAAATAGAGATCTGGGTGCAGTGTATAAATGGCTTACAGCCAATGAACTCACAGTCAATGCTAGTAAAACTAAGTATATGTTATTTTCTAGGTCCAAGGATAGGAATAATGTACAGATAGAATTGAAAATGCACTTATGTGATCTTTCTGGACCGTGCTCATGCGATGTGCTGACTAGGGAAAAATGCTGTAGATATTTAGGCGTCCTAATCGATGAAAATTTAAGATGGGAAGAGCATGTTCAATATGTTGTAAAAAGAATAAGAAGATTTCCTGCGATTTTTTATAAACTTCGGAAGATTCTTAAACAGTCCACATTGATTATGTTGTATAAAAGTTCGGTGCAGCCAGTCATTTCATTTGGAATGGTGGCATGGGGAGGTGCGTTCAAATCTATATTGGATCCATTGTTCATTAGGCAGAAAGCCATGTTAAAAATACTTACCTAAGATTTTGCGTTTACGCACGCACAGTGGTCATACCAATGATCCGAATGTTTTGCAATTTACCTGCTCCTAGGGGGACCATGTAGAAGCTGCATCCCAAATACCCACTGAATTTGAGCACAATCTGGTTACCTATTCGTGAGGAATTCATTACCCCCAGGAAAGACCTAAATCGAGTACTGGAGCCGGCCAGGAAATAACAGTTTCATAAAACGTCCCGGACGTGATCAACTGTCCTCCAATGGGAGGATCAGAATTCGGTCTGATCATTTCGCTCTTTACTTGGCTACTCATTGTCTCATCTCCTTGAGTGGAGAGGGGTTCGCCCAACAGCTACATGGGTCATACTTGGACGTGTCACGGCGGTCACCTATCCAAGTACTAACCACGCTGGAGGTATATTAACTTCGGTGATCTCACGGGAACCGGTTTAGTTGAAACGGCCGTTGCAAATTCTCTCAATTTCGGTTTTTCTGCTGTATAAATTTCTCCCTTGAGAGGGAAAAACATTAAATCATGTTTAATGTTTTTCCCTCGCAAGGGAGAAATTAGATATAGTTTTTTAATGTCAAGAAAAAATGAAAGCCACAATTTCACTGAACTCTACAAGTATAATGTTGCATTTACTGTACTTATTATAGAACTCGCCATCAACATATGGTTGCTACAACAGAAGGTAGTAACTGTGTAGTAACCAATGAAAAACGTAGCTATTGACTCTTGTTTCTTTCGAGTGCGATATTCTTTATGGTTGCTACAACAGAAGGTAGTAACTGTGTAGTAACCAATGAAAAACGTTGCATATTTGCGTGTCGGAATTCACAGAATGACCCCCAGCCCTAAAACATTAAACATGTTAATAATTGCTGGCAAGCACCGTAGATTTAGTACTTTGGAATTATTCAAAGTGGTTCCAGTTTTCTCTTTATATCAGTTGTACATCAAGACGCCAATTCTGTTTTATCATAAGCACGTGGAATGGTTTGATATGTCGAGAGGAGTGTCGTACTCTGTTCGACTGACAACGAAAGCTGTGTTACCTGTTCCAAAAGTGAACCTCGAAGCATCAAAAAATTTTTTGTCTTTTAAAATTCCCATTATTCTAAGAAGAATGCCGGACACTTTGCGTGATCCCTATGTATACACCAGAAGTAGATACAAAAAAATGCTCTTTTCCTGTTTGATTAGTGGGGGCCACGAGGAGTGCTTCTCATTCCTTGGGAGTGTTTACAAATAATAAATAATTTACAACTTAATAATAAAAATGGGCAATAAATAATAATTAATTGCTTACTGTTTCCTAAAGAATCTTATACTGTGATATGTTAAAATTATTTTACTATCTTCTTCCAAAATATGTGTATATAGCAGTGTCTGTGTTTATATTCAGTGAAATTGTGAGTTTTCTCCTTATTTTGAGTATCATGTTTGTGGATCATGATGTTGTTGTCTTTTCCTCTAAAAAAAAATCTCTTTGTTGCTTTATTCTAAATGTCTGATTGTTTATCTATTCTGAATTATATATTCATGTGTGTGGCTGGGTGACAGCATTATGATGCTCTTAGTACTCCCCATCCGCAACTCAAAAACCTCTGGGTTTTAAAGCGGATGGGTAATTTCCACGAAGCACGTTACAAAAAATAACGATGAAATTAGTGTATTTTATTTATGTTTCTGGAAATATATTTATATTCATTCATTCATTCATTCATTCACTTTTGGTTTATTATTCCGTGAATAATACACCTATGTATTCGGTCAGGAAAAGTTTTTATAACACCCCCTCAAAATTTTTTCTTTTCCGTTTCAAGGTGCGTAGATTCCAAAAATGCAATGTCCGTCCGCTGTCCGCCGTACGCCGTCCGCCGTCCGCCGTATCACGTGTACCGGCTTCATTTTCGGTTTTAAAAAGTCGGTCTTTCGCACACATGCTCCATTTGGGCCCTAGTTGTGTCCCGAAACTTTGCAGCCCGATCGGAATATATCCAGGGGTGTTATGAATGAAAATGTGTATAAAAATAGGTACTTTTGGTTTATTATTCCGTGAATAATACACCTATGTATTCGGTCAGGAAAAGTTTTTATAACACCCCCTTAAAATTTTTTCTTTTCCGTTTCAAGGTGCGGAGATTCCAAAAATGCAATGTCCGTCCGCCGTATCGCGTGTACAGGCTTCATTTTCGGTCTAAAAAAAATCGTTCTTTCGCACACATGCTCCATTTGGGCCCTAGTTGTCTCCCGAAACTTTTCAGCCCGGTCGGAATATACCCAGGGGTGTTATGAGTGAAAATGTGTGTAAAAATAGGTACTTTTTGCGTTTTAGCAACATGTTGGTAACATGACGTTTTTCATGTTTTTGGGGACGAGAAGACCGAATATGAAGTCGATTTTGACCAAAGAGTAGAAAATTGAGGTTCTACCAGATGTTCAGCTCCCGATTATTGATTTTTTATGAGTCAAAAACCTGGGAAATCGTCTGAAATCACCATCAGTTTGTAGAATAACACTGGAAAAAGTGTCAACAGGTGGATCAGACGATTAAATGGTACTATCAATGATCAGAGATAATTTATTTAAAAAAAAAAAAAAAAAAAAAAAAAAAAAAAGCGTACCTACCTTATTCGTGTTTTGGGGGCCAAAATTGGTGGAAACCACCAGAAATAGCTATTTCAATGATTTTATATGAAAGAAACAATAAATAAACAGCCAACATCTCTGTAGGTATGTCCAATAGAATAATAAACCCATGTGACAAGGACTTTGCAGCGTTTTTAGTAACATGAGCTTTTGGGACATCGTTTTCCAAGTTTTTGGGGACGAGAAGACCGAATATGAAGTCGATTTTGACCAACGAGTGGAAAATTGAGGTTCTACCAAAAATTCAGCTCCCAAAATTGATTTTTTATGACGCTAAAACCTGGAAAATCGTCTGAAATCACCATTAATTTGTATAATAACACTAGAAAAAGTGTCAACACGTGGAGCAAGACGATTAAATGGCACTACCAATATTATCAAAGATAATTTGGAAAAAAAAAAGGAGTGTACCTACCTAGTTTGTGTTTTGGGGGCCAAAATTGGTGGAAAGCATCAGAAGTTGGCACTATGGTTTCCCGGGAAGGTTGGTAGCCATGGTTTTATGATTTTTGTTAGCTATTATCATTCCGATTTGAGTTACCGATCCGCTCGTTGCTAAGTTTTTGCTGCTTACGTGACTTTTGGTTTATTATTTTCAATAATGAACCATTGGTTTAACGATGGAACAACTCTCCAAAGAACAGCGAATTTTGGTGTTAAAAAGTTTTACAAGTAGTGTAATGAAAGCCCCACGGCAACGGTTCGAGTGCTTCGTGATCGTCTAGGACGTAACGTTGCACCTAACGAATCCACTGTTCGAAGATTGGTGCGAAAATTCGAAACCACGGGCTCACTTTTGAACGACAAGAAGTCGGAGCGCCCGCGCTCATCGCGTGACGAAGAGACCGTCGAAGCATTTCGGACCAGTATGCAGGTGAGCCCTGCGAAATCAATTCGCCGTCGTTCTCAACAGCTGAACATCTCACCCACCACTTTACATAGGGTGATTAAGAAGGACTTACACATGAGTGCTTACAAAATCCAACTCACCCAGGAACTGAAACCTGCTGACCATGGAAAGAGGTTGAGATTTGCCCAGTGGGCTTTGCAACAAAGAACAGCGGATTTGGAGTTCACCAACAGAATAATTTTCTCTGACGAAGCTCACTTCCATTTGTCAGGGTATGTGAACAAACAAAACTGCCGAATTTGGGGGTATGAGAATCCGAGGGTCATTCAGCAACGAGAAATGCACCCACAGCGATTCACAGTTTGGTGCGGGTTCTGGGCTGGTGGAGTTATCGGACCTTACTTTTTTGAGGATCAAAACGGAAATGCCCTGACTGTGAATGGGGAAAGGTACAGGGAATTGATTTCTGAATGGTTTTGGCCCGAACTGGACGAAATTGGTGAATTCGAAGGATTTTGGTTCCAGCAGGATGGGGCAACTTGCCACACTTCGCGCAAGACAATGACACTTTTGCGAGAAAAATTTCCCGACCGCATCATCTCGGTTCGAGGGACTCAGGAGTGGCCAGCACGGTCCTGCGACTTGACCCTACTCGATTTTTTCTTGTGGGGGTTCGTTAAGTCCAAGGTGTACGCCAATAATAAACCTCGGACAATTGACCAATTGAAGGAAGAAATCCGAAGAGTAATCGCCACCATCGACCCGGAGTCCTGCCGGCGAGTGATTGAAAATTTCAATGACCGTCTGGTGCAGTGTACGGCTAGTTTGGGTGGGCACATGCCCGATGTGATTTTTCACACTTAAATCGGGGTTGATTTACTACGTTTTCCAATAAAAAAATTTCAAATTGAGCAAAAATTGAATTTTTTATTGCACTTTGAAATTCGGCGCTACTTTTGGAACACCCTTTATTTCAATTATTTCACATGAAAGAAACAATAAATGAACAGCCAACATTTCTGTGGGTATGTCCAATAGAATAATTTATTTATTTATTTATTTATTTATTTATGTACGGGCAAGCCCAATTCGACAATGATAGTTATAGTTTAAACAATAGTTTGTACTTCAACTTAGGATAACACTTGACGTTGTATAGACAGTTAATTGAATAATAATAAATCAGAGGAGGAAACTAGCGACTTTAATCTTGAGAGGGAGGAGTTAAAAAAATCAAAATTTGGGTGAAGGGACAGAAATAGATTCGCACTGCGTGGTAGACGGTAGAGGGGACGATTTCGCTGATAGTTTGAAGAGGAAAATGGTACGTAGAAGAGGAGGGGTGAATGGGCGGCCACGCGTGGTACTTGGAGATTGATCTTCGAGAGCAATGCGGGGCAGTTGATCGCACCGTTGGTCACCTTGTGCAGCAAAGCGAGATCGGCAGATGTACGACGGGTTTCAAGCGTGCTCATTTTACACTGCTCGAGCAGGGAACTGTAGTTGACCTCCGCAGATGGGATCCCCAATTTGAAGGCAACATAGCGGAGGAACCTATGCTGGACTCTCTCCAGACGATGCTTGTGCACGTCATACTGGGGTGACCATATGGTAGAAGCATATTCAATAATTGGAAGAACGAGCGCCTTATATACAGGGAAACAATCGCCGGGATACTCGTAAACTCTCTTGTGTTCCGCTTAAGGAAACCCAACATACGCATGGCCCCACCCGCAATCGCCTCAATGTGCCCCAAAAAGCAGAGCCGCTCATCACACCAGACACCAAGGTCCTTCATCCGAGTGGAGCGCTGAAGACGGGAGCCACAGAGGTTATATTAGAAGATCGTGGGTTCAGTCAGCCAATGGAAGGTAACCACAGAGCATTTACCAGGATTCAGACAAAGGTGGTTGTCGACGCACCAGGCCTCCAGCCTGCAAATTGCCACCTGCAGGGCCTCACAGTCAGATGGAGTCCTGACGTGGCAGAAGATCTTCAGGTCATCTGCGAACAGCAGACACCTGATACTGGGTTCAAACACCTCTGAGACGCTATTTATCATCAGAAGAAAGCAGAGAGGCCCGATGTGGCTGCCTTGTGGTATGCCCGAAGTAGCCGGGATAGGCATTGACAGGCTTCCTCTGGCACGGACAACAAGCTGGCGACCTCGCAAGTAACTATCCACCCACCGCAGAAACGGCCCGTGGACACCCAGGGAACGCAGCAGCGACAATAGGTGGGCATGGGATAACTTGTCAAAGGCCTTGGCAAAGTCAGTAAAAATCACGTCGGTCTGGAGACCCTCCACAAAGCCGTCCATGACGAAGTCCTGGGACAGCAACAGGTTGGTAACAGTTGATCGGCCTCTAAGAAATCCATGCTGCTGAGGTGCAATGGACGTAGAGAAATCGAGTGTAAGCTGCTCGACCACTAACATCTCAAAGAGCTTTGGTATGGTTGAAAGCGAGCATATTGGGCGATAATGATCGATGTGGCTCTTGTCCCCAGCTTTATGTATTGGCGTAACATAGGCAATTTTCCACCTTTCTGGGAAAATACCGAGCTGCAGTGATTGGTTGAAGAGCAATGAGAGCGGATACGAAAGGCACAACCAAGACTTAAGAAGGATGGGCGGAACGCCATCAGGCCCCATACCCTTCACCACATCAAGACCAGCGAGGGCACGAAGCACGTCGCTCTCCGCCACTGACATAGACCCCAGGGAGACCACATCCCGGCTGGGGTAAACAGGGACATCCAGCACAGGATGACTGAAGACAGACGAAAAATGCCGAGCAAAGAGTTCAGCAATCCCTTCAGGGTCAGCGGCCAGAGCCCCACCAAGACGCATGTAACTGGGAAGGTCGTTACTACCATCCTTATAGTTGACATAATTCCAGAAACTTTTGGGGTCCCGTGGAATGGAATTCTGCACATCTCGGAGGTAAGCCGCGTATAATAAAACCATGTGACAAGGACTTTGCAGCGTTTTTTGGTTTATTATTCTGTGAATAATACACCTATGTATTCGCTCAACAAAAAATTTTTATAACACGCCCTCAAAATTTTTTCTTTTCCGTTTCAAGGTGCGTAGATTCCAAAACGCTGCAAAGTCCTTGTCACATGGGTTTATTATTCTATTGGAGTTCTAGAGATTTTTGTTGGCTGTTAAATGTATTGTTTCTTTCATGTGGAATGATTGAAATTGCTATTTCTGATGATTTCCACCAATTTTGGCCTCCAAAACATGAAATAGGTACGCTTTTTTTTTTTTTTTAAGATCATCTTTGATCATTGGTAGTGGCATTTAATGGTCTTGATTCACCTGTTTACACTTTTTCCAATGTTATTGTACACATTGATGGTGATTTCAGACAGTTTTCCAGGTTTTTGACTCATAAAAAACCAATTTTGGGAGCTGAACCTTTGGTAAAACCTCAATTTCCGCGTCTTTGGTCAAAATCGACTTCATATTCGGTCTTCTCGTCCTCAAAAACATGGAAAAAGATACCTCAAAAGCTCATGTTATTAACATGTTGTTAAAACGCAAAAAGTACCTATTTTTATACACATTTTCACTCATAACACCCCTGGGTATATTCCGATCGGGCTGAAAAGTTTCGGGACACAACTAGGGCCCAAATGGAGCATGTGTGCGAAAGAACGACTTTTTTAGACCGAAAATGAAGCCTGTACACGTGATACGGCGTACGGCGGACGGACATTGCATTTTTGGAATCTACGCACCTTGAAACGGAAAAGAAAAAATTTTTTGCTGAGCGAATACATAGGTGTATTATTCACAGAATAATAAACCAAAATGCAATATCCGTCCGCCGTCCGCCGTACGCCGTATCACGTGTACAGGCTTCATTTTCGGTCTAAAAAAATCGTTCTTTCTCACACATGCTCCATTTGGGCCCTAGTTGTGTCCCGAAACTTTTCAGCCCGATCGGAATATATCCAGCGGAGTTATGAGTGAAAATGTGTATAAAAATAGGTACTTTTTGTGTTTTAGTAACATAGTAGTAAAATGAGATTTTGAGGTATCGTATTCCATGTTTTTGGGGACGAGAAGACCGAATATTAAGTCGATTTTGACCAAGGAGTGGAAAATTGAGGTTGTACCAGATGTTCAGCTCCCAAAATTGATTTTTCGTGAGTCAAAAACCTGGAAAATCGTCGGAAATCACAAGCAGTATGTATAATAACACTAGAAAAACGCTGCAAAGTCCTTGTCACATGGGTTTATTATTCTATTGGACATACCTACAGAAACGTTGGCTGTTCATTAATTGTTTCTTTCATGCGTAATAATCGAAATAGCTACTTCTGATGGTTTCCACCAATTTTGGCCCCCAAAACACAAATTAGGTACGCTCTTTTTTTTCTTTTTTTTTTAACTATCTTTGATCATTGGTAGTGCCATTTAATCGTCCTGAACCACGTCTTGACACTTTTTCCAGTGTTATTATACAAACTGATGGTGATTTCAGACGATTTCCCAGGTTTTTTGCTCACAAAAAATCAATTCTGGGAGCTGAACATTTGGTAGAACTCAATTTTCCACTCTTTGGCCAAAATCGACTTCATATTCGGTCTTCTCGTCCCCAAAAACATTGAAAACGATATCTCAGAAGCTCATGTTACCAATATGTTGCTAAAACGTAAAAAGTACCTATTTTTACACACATTTTCACTCATAACACCCCTGGGTATATTCCGATCGGGCTGAAAAGTTTCGGGACACAACTAGGGCCCAAATGGAGCATGTGTGCGAAAGAACGATTTTTTTAGACCGAAAATGAAGCCTGTACACGTGATACGGCGGACGGCGTACGGCGGACGGACATTGCATTTTGGTTTATTATTCTGTGAATAATACACCTATGTATTCGCTCAGCAAAAAATTTTTATAACACCCCCTCAAAATTTTTTCTTTTCCGTTTCAAGGTGCGTAGATTCGAAAAATGCAATGTCCGTCCGCCGTACGCCGTCCGCCGTACGCCGTCCGCCGTCCGCCGTCCGCCGTACGCCGTCCGCCGTATCACGTGTACAGGCTTCATTTTTGGTCTAAAAAAATCGTTCTTTCGCACACATGCTCCATTTGGGCCCTAGTTGTGTCCCGAAACTTTTCAGCCCGATCGGAATATACCCAGGGGTGTTATGAGTGAAAATGTGTGTAAAAATAGGTACTTTTTTGCGTTTTAGCAACACGTTAGTAAAATGAGCTTTTGAGGTATCGTTTTTCATGTTTTTGGGGACGAGAAGACCGAATATGAAGTCGATTTCGACCAAAGAGTGGAAAATTGAGGTTGTACCAGATGTTCAGCTCCCAAAATTGATTTTTATAAGTCAAAAACCTGGAAAATCGTCTGAAATCACCATCAATTTGTAGAATAATACTAGAAAAAGTATCAAGAGGTGGATCAAGACGATTAAATGGCACTATCAATGATCAAAGATAATTTGAAAAAAAAAAAAAAAAAAAAAAGGAGCGTACCTAATTCGTGTTTTGGGGGCCAAAATTGGTGGAAACCACCAGAAATAGCTATTTAAATTATTTTATATGAAAGAAACAATAAATAAACAGCCAACGTTTCTGTAGGTATGTCCAATAGAATAATAAACCCATGTGACAAGGACTTTGCAGCGTTTTTGGAATCTATGCACCTTGAAACGTAAAAGAAAAAAGTTTGAGGGGGTGTTATAAAAATTTTTTGCTGAGCGAATACATAGGTGTATTATTCACAGAATAATAAACCAAAATGCAATGTCCGTCCGCCGTCCGCCGTACGCCGTATCACGTGTACAGGCTTCATTTTCGGTCTAAAAAATTCGTTGTTTCGCACACATGCTCCATTTGGGCCCTAGTTGTGTCCCGAAACTTTTCAGCCCGATCGGAATATATCCAGGGGAGTTATGAGAGAAAATGTGTATAAAAATAGGTACTTTTTGTGTTTTAGTAACATAGTAGTAAAATGAGCTTTTGAGGTATCATTTTCCAGGTTTTTGGGGACGAGAAGACCGAATATGAAGTCGATTTTGACCAAGGAGTGGACAATTCAGGTTGTACCAGATGTTCAGCTCCCAAAATTGATTTTATTCGAGTCAAAAACCTGCGAAATCGTCTGAAATCACCATCAATTGGTGTAATAACACTAGAAAAAGTGTCAAAACGTGGATCAAGACGATTAAATGGTACAATCAAATGATCAAAGGTAATTTGAAAAAAAAAAAAAAGCGTAGTACCCACCTAATTCAAGTTTTGGGGGCCAAAATTTGTGGAAACCGCCAGAAATAGACATTTCAATTATTTTATATGAAAGAAACTATAAATAAACAGCCAGCATTTCTGTAGACCAATAAAATAATAGAATAATAAACCCATGTGACAAGGACTTTGCAGCGTTTTAGAAAAAGTATGGTTGACTGCTTACTGAAATATATGTTACCTACCTCGCAATTCTGTAGTTTTATTACAATGTTTTTTAATTTTCAACAATTTCACGGATTTTTAGCTACTTGTGGCCCACAAAAACTCCAATTTGCCCAATATTAATTTTCAAAAATTACTCACCCTTTTGTTTCCCATTGCCATTACAAACAATTTGTTGAAACATGGAACTTATACAATTTAGTAGCTAAGGTCAAATATCGTCCGGTTCAAACAATTTGTTGAAACATGGAACTTATACAATTTAGTAGCTAAGGTCAAATATCGTCCGGTTTGACATAAAGGTAAATGCACATCACCAACCTCCTGTATACATAACATAAATTTTTGTTAAAATCTAGAGGTAGATTCAGTGCTATAAAACGGATTTGTATTGAAAAAATTGAAAAAAATATTGTAGGAACCTACTCGAAATTTTGGACCCGTTTCAACAGCTTAGTTTATTGAAAGTTTGCTAAAAGCGTGTACAAGATTGATATTTTTTGGGATCAAAATTAATATGCGTAATTTATTATACTCCCAAAAAATGTTAAAATTTAAATATTTTCTCCAATTTGAAAACGCTGCAAAGGCCTTGTCACATGGGTTTATTATTCTATTGGACATACCTACAGAACTTGTCTGTTCTGTTTTTTATTGTTCCTTTCATGTGCAATAATTGAAATAGCTATTTTTGATGGTTTCCACCAACTTTGGCCCCCAAAAACACGAATTAGGCTCCTATTTTTGATAAATAATCTTTGATCATTGATACTGAAATTGAACTGCCTTGATAGCCTACCTGTTATTAGTACTTCTAGTGTTATTATACTAATGAAAGGTGACTTCAGACAGTTTCCCAGGTTTTTGACTCATAAAAAATGGATCAACTTCATATTTGGTCTTCTAAACCTAAAAAACATGGAAAACGATACAAGCTGATGTTACTTACCAAAAAACCTTATTTTTGCAAGCATTTTTCACCCATAACACCCTTGGGTATATTCCGATCGGGCTGCAAAGTTTCGGGAAACAATTAGGGCCCAAATGGAGCATGCGTGCGAAAGAACGAATTTTTTAGACCGATAGTAAGGTAGATATATGGATGATACGGCGGACGGGCACTGCACATTGGAATCTATGCAGCTTGAAACGTTAAAGACAAAATTCGAAACTTTTGTTGCTGACCCAAACACAGGTGTGCTATTCACAGAATGATAAAACAAAATTGTTCGATATTGGATTAAATGCAATAAAATTGACACAAAATAGGAGATGGTGGTAAATGTACACGATGAAAAAATTTGAAAATTCCGAAATGAAAATAACGGACAATTTTCGACAGGTTAAGTAAGTACCATTGTTCATTCTAAAAAGCTCATAAGTCATGCAACTTGAATGTCTGAACCGACTCAAGCCTACATTTTGATGTTTGGAATACTAGAATACTACAATACTGGACTACGTACAACATGATTCACGATATATAATTGGCAGGTACTGCGTTCTGATACCACTATAATTTATTGCATAATAACCATACGTGTCTAATGGCTTGAAAGGCCAGTAAGTATCGACTACTTATTTCACCATTAGGAAGCGATTTTGCCCTTGGAAAAATTCATCGGCCCTCGTAAGAAGACCTCGTTATGGACGTTACCTATGACATATTGCGTTTGAAACTGGCAGGTGGCCCATTGCCGCACATAATGAGCCAAACGGAAGAGGAGTCGGGGGACGTAGAAAGGAGTTTTCAAAACCGAAGTGAAGATGCGTGTTCGTTGTGTCCAGCGGGCCGTGGAATCGTTGGTTGAGGCTCTGCGAGGGCCTCCAAGAGCTCCTTGGGACTTGTACTGCTTATAAGTTGTTAGGCTTGAGATGCTTGTATTTCCTCATGTGCGGGCTTGGGAAAAACAATTGCGGGCGGGTAACAAACGGTGAACAGGCACCTGCTTTGCGGTCGATCTTCAAGGGCAACTTCGTTCCGACTCAGTGCGCCATTTAAACAATGACTGGACTGTTTGACGGATATTTATACAAGCAGCTTTTCCAGATCACATGCAAGGTTTTCTTCCGGTTTAATTTAAAGATTTCCGATTCTAAATTCAAAGTTTTTCCACAACTTCATTTGTTAGTGTTTTGCTAAAACCTATTGGAAAGCAGTAAATTGAAGGCCTGTGTTGTATCTGTATGGCACTTACTATTTTAATTTTGGTTTATTATTTTCGTTTGGAATCGAGCATGGAACCCCCCCCCCCCCCCCCATCTCAAAATTTGATGGTTTCCGTGGCAAGGTATGCAGACAGAATCCGCAAATGGAATTTAAAACATTCTGTCGGCCGCTGTACGCCATACGCCGTAATTCTCACTTTTCTTAGTTACCATGAACCAAAATTAATGGAATTGGTTTGCAGGTCCCATTTGGGGTCGTTGGTCCGCGAAGCTCGGCGTTACTGTGAGTCATCTCTAAGGGTTGAAATTTTCTGAACGCCGTAGCTCGAAAACTTTCAGTAGAAGGGTATGGTTTTTGGTTTATTATTTTCAATAATGAACCATTGGAATCGAGCATGAAAAAAAAAATCCCCCCCCCCCCCCCCCCTCAAAATTTGATGGTTTACGTTTCAAGGTATGTAGAATCCTAAACTGCAATAAAAATATTTCTGTCTCTCCGCCGTACGCCGTACTGGCCACTTTTCTTAGTTACCATGAAGCAAAATTGATGAAATTCGGGTTATAGGTTCCGTTCGGGGTCTAGTTTGTCCTCGAAGCTCGACGTTACCTACTGTCAGTCATCTCTAAGGGGTTCAAAATAGGGGTTGAAATTTTAAGAACGCCGTATCTCGAAAACTTTTGATAGAAGGGTATGGTTTTTTTACGTTATTAAATTTGTCTTGAGCTAAACAATTTTATGAAACCACCCGGAGCATTGTACGTCCAGCCGTTCGTGTGCGCCAAAAAGCTTCGTCAACACGATCGTGAATCAAACGGTATAAATCCGGCCGGGATATGATCACTAAGGAGCACTTGATTATAATCAGGGATGGCGGTATGAAGTAGAGTTGGTTGTTCTACGGTATTATTTCATTTGATAAGTGATGGACTATTGGATTTTGTTGGTAGGTAGGTACTTCTGAAACTTGAACAAACGTTGAAGTATTATTGATGGGTAAATTATTACACAATGGTAAATTATTACACAATGGTAAATTATTACACAACGGCAAAGTATTACACAACGGTAAATTATTACACAACGGTAAATTATTTCATAACGGTAAATTATTACACAACGGTTCATCTACCTAGAAGGGGCTGGATTTTGTTGATCGGTACTTTTGGAACTTGAACAAACGTTGAAGTATTGTTGATGGGTAAATTATTACACAATGGTAAATTATTACATAACGGCAAATTATTACACAACGGCAAATTATTACACAACGGTAAATTATTACATAACGGTAAATTATTTCACAACGGTAAATTATTACACAATGGTTCATCAACCAAGAAGGGCTGGATTTTGTTGATTGGTACTTTTGCAACTTGAACAACCGTTTAAGTATTATTGATAGGCAAGTTATTACACAACGGTTCATTATACTTGAATACGAAGGTATGGATTTACCACAGAAAACAGTGATCCACATCAACAATAATTTTCCTTCAGAACTTCATTACTTGCGTTTCTTTTTGCCGTTTTAGTTACTGTTTGTCATCGACAGAATTATTTTAGCAACATTTAATTCGTCATTTAGGTAGGCACCTAGTAACGAGTACGGGGTTAGGTACTAACCTACGGAGGGTCTGCGATCTAAATAATAAGTATAGAATAGTACATAATATTATATTATATGGACGGGTTATCTATACAGAGAGCTGTGATCTGTAACAGAAGGGTATTCTGTACAAAATAATAAACCGTTGTGCAGGGATTTGCAGCGTTTTTTTATCTTAAATTTATCTCAAATAGAAGAATTTTTTGATACCACCCGGAGCATTGTACGACCAGCCGTTCGTTTGCACCGAAAAGCTTCGTCAACATTATCGTGAATGAAACGGTATAAATCGTGATTATGATCACGGATAGCAGTATGAAGTCGAGCTGGTTGTACTATGATATTATTTCATTGGGAGAATGATGGCTCTTTTGGATTTTGTTGATAAGCACTTTTGTAACTTGAACAAACGTTATGCTTCATGAATAACAACAAATAATTATTAATGATTGAATTATTGAATCCTGCGCATTTTTATTGAACTGTAATTCCCGGACCCGCTCCTGTACTCGATTTAGGGCTTTCCTCGGGGGAGGTCGCGGGTAGGTACTGACCGCAAAAAACAGTGATCTAAATGGAAGTTGCATCTATACATGAAAATAATAAACCGGGTAGCCTTATAGTATCACAATCTGCCCATGTACCAATCATCTGTTGTCCGGAATTGCCAATGCTTCATTATAATAAAACTAAGTAAGGTAATTGAACAGAAATTCCTCATTTTCTCAATATTATAGGTACTCGTTCCTTATTTATCCACCACCCTTCAGGTTCAGACCTTATAGCCTGAGGCCGTCACCGAACGTGCAATCACCGCCACCAATGAATGAATCAAACCAGTAAATTAATAATAGCTACAGTGTGCAGCCATCAGTTATTGCCTATGCATTTCGACAAACACTCTTGAGCACCACACGAGATAGCGATGACTGGTCTGTGGATCTTGTAATCTGAGGTGCTCAGCACCCTCTTCATACAGCCAGTAACGCACTTGTTAGATAACACTTATCCTCACTTATCACACTTATCGACCTCAGAAAGTGGTTTTGCGGTAGGCAGAATCGTCCGGACTTGGGAGATTAGACACGCACTAACTAGTCGCCCAGGGCCACTCCCTTGACAAATATCGAGATAAATAGACGCGACTTCCTTATCCGCTGTCGAACTTTTATTTCTATATACTTACTTCTACTCGGACATGACTTCATACACCTTCTGCCAGGTAGATGGGCAGTATAGCTTTCTAACGAGGAAATCGTTAATACATTAATTCGTAGAGTCAAGAAAAATTTGGATGCAGAGTATAAACCCCTAGAACATTTAGATCATGGGCGTCCACCGGGAGAACATGAACCTATGTATATAATATTTACTTCGTCGATGTCCTAACGAGGAAATCGTTAATACATTAATTCTTAGAGGATCGTTCAGCATGAGTGGGACAAGAAAAATTTGGATACAGAGTATAAACCCCTAGAACATTTAGATCATGGGCGTCCACCGGGAGAACATGAACCTATGTATAATATTTACTTCGTCGATATCCTAACGAGGAAATCGTTAATGCATTAATTCGTAGAGGGTCGTTCAGCATGAGTGGGACAAGAAAAATTTGGATACAGAGTATAAACCCCTAGAACATTTAGATCATGGGCGTCCACCGGGAGAACATGAACCTATGTATAATATTTACTTCGTCGTAGCAAACATTAGTGGCTGACCTATTTTCCCCACTCACCTATTATAGGTAAGAAAAATACTTTTTCAAATGATTCATTGGGGATGTTTTGCTTCAATTTCTACCAAGGTAGCGGTAGCTTGTTTTCATTTTTAACAGAAAAAAATTACCTACTTTGTCTCCAAAATCAGAATTTCCACTTGCATTTTACGTTTCAGAGCTTTCTGAACAAATCTGTTCCGGTGTCTTTCTGTCCGTCTATGCCCGTAAATCCTTGCCATACGCATCACTTCCTCAGTTCGAATCCTATTTTACTGAAATTTTCAGGGATCATGCGGCCGTAAATGGTTCCGTATGAAGAACGATCGGCACAGTGGTATGGCCACTTCTCATGCGCAAAGGCGAAATCCGTGGTACTCAATTTCTTACGAGCCAGTGGTCAGTTATATTATTGCAATATTTATTCATAATTCAGGAACAAAAGTTCCACCCCGGGGGGGGGGGGGGGGGGGTTCAATTTATCGTATAATAAATACGATCATGTTATCGAAACGAGGCTAATTGTGCCATTCAACTTGGCAGGCGTTTTAGCAAGTTTCGAACAAAATGAAGCTATTGCAATAGATCTAAAATTTTCAGAAAATGCATTTTTAACAGGCATATCCGTTTCAGAGCATCCTGAAAATTAATCCCTAGATTTTAACAAAAATGTATATGTATATATATCTATATATTTACATATATATATTAGGGTGTTCCAAGGAATGTTGAGGCTCGGCCCATCAGAAGTGGCCGAGGCCTTATGTTAGTTTTCACACGTTTTAGACAACTTTCATTATTTTGAGGGGGGGAAAGCAGATGTCCCCATTTTTAACCACGCTGAACACGAATCCATCGAAAAAATTCAAATTCCAGCTCTTTCAGGTAGTTGTGTGTGTGTGTGTGTGTGCGTGCGTGCGTGCATTATGAACACGGACAACTAATTCCACCCATAGCACCTACCAAGGCCGAGCCAAGTAATCCATGGGTTACTCTGAACCACAATTATGTTCATTTAGTGCGAAGATTATTTTAATGTCGTGAAACGATTAGGAACTTCACAGAAATTTACCTTCCTCCATGGAGCTACGGTGAAGCGCAAGTCTCTAGTATAGTTCTGCGCTCTAGTTCTCCTATTTGAATGGACGCTCCTATTTCAATGGACAAGTTGATAGTGCAAAATAGAAACATCGACAGAAGTAGCGGATCAGATATAACAAAACTGAGGTATTTCATTCGACGTTTTCGCAAGGAGAGCCAAGCTGGAGAGTTCATCAGAATTATTGGAATTCGACTATTTTAGCGAATGCATGTGAGGTCAATTCAATTCAATTTTTTTATTCAGCAAATACTTTATACAACAAATATAATGATTTTTAGAGAGTCTATATACATAATACAAGATCTAAACTTATGTTGGTTTATGAGCCTAAGGTCAATGACCCGTCCAGGCTCGTCTCTTCCACCACTATTTATTACTGCGTATGTATGTACCAGCAGTTTCCTTGAAAAAACACACCGTAAGTATTTGGAGAATCAGTTACATTGATCAAGAACCAACAGTATTTACAGAGTAGTTAGTAAATACACTTAATGCTACGAAGGCTGATTTGTATTTTTATCCTAATTTAAACTTATTTATAACAACACTTTCGTTATTTTCAAGCTCAAAATATTCTAGAACTAGTTTTTTAAATTTTCCTGTTGATGTTGAAGTCTTGGTTAGGAGCGGTAACTGTTCAAATAGGGCTGGAGCTAGCCATGGAAATTGTCGAGTGTAGAAATCATTATGCGCCTGTGGTATCTGGAGGACATAGGAGTTCGCGTCGGTCTAATCACCGCTTGTTTAGTAAATAAATGCAGGTGTTTATGCACATATAAAACAGTTCTGTGAATACAAGCCATTCTGGGAGTGAGAACACCGAAGTATTTGTATAGGTAACTAGTTGAAGTACGTTTATGGGAATTAGTTGCAATTCTTAAAACTGTATTCACTGCTATGTTTATACTATTAAAGGTTGACGCATAAGTACCTCCCCAGACAATGATACCGTAAGTTAAAATGCTGTATACATGAGCATAATACACCATTTTAAGGTTTTCTTTCTTTAGCCATCTTCGTAGTATCAGAAAGTAGTGCATGGATTTCCTGATTTTATTCACTAATTCAGCTACATGATCCTTCCACTTGAGATGCTGATCCACGTGCACTCCTAGGTATTTTATTGTATTCAGCCTTTCTATTTCCATGCAGCTGCACAAATTTCTTACTACGCCACAGTTTTCCTTGTGCACTTTGATTTTAGAGTCATTTGGAAGTCCTGTTTTGTTTATTGAGAATGTAATGTACTTGGTTTTCGAAAGGTTCATGGTGAGACTATTTGTGCTAAACCATTTGGCTACTTCATAGACAGTCCTTTCTGCGATAGGATGCGCTAGCTCCCAGGTATTCTCATTTATCACAAAGCTACAAATTTGCATCTCAAGTTCATATTAAAAAGGTCATTTATGTGTATCAGAAACAAAATTGGGCCAAGGACAGATCCTTGCGGTACACCAAAGCAGATTTTATGTAGATTGCTATCAATATCCTGAATTTGCACATATTGCTGGCTATCTGTGAGGTATGATTCGAACCATCTAACTGCAGATTTATCAAGCCCAATTCTTTCAAGCTTAAGGACTAATCTCGATGTTTCTATAGAGTCAAACGCTTTGGTAAGGTCAATGAATATTGATATTATTTTGCCTCCTTCATGGAGCCCCTTTGTTATTTCCGTTACTAGATTAACTAGCGCATCCTCTGTTCCCATGTGCTGTCGAAATCCAAACTGGATAGGGGATTCGAGATATTCTATTAGTTGCGACTTGGCTATTTTTCAAATATTTTCGCAAAGTTTGATAGCAGCGAAATAGGGCGGTAATTACTTTCTAGTGTTCTTGGTCCTTTTAGCGAATTTTCAAAGAAAATGAAGCTATTGCAATGGCTTCGAAATTTAAATAATATAAATTTTTGGAAATTTTCTTCATAGAAATCCGTTTCAGACCATTCTAAAACGATTCCTGAAATTTAACACTTTTTTATATGTATATATATATATATATATGTGTCACTCCAGACGATAACTCTCGATAGAATTGAGATAAACAGCTCAAATTTGCACAAAAAATCTATCTTGGCAATCGAAAGGCTAAGTTCGAAGATGGGCGAAATTGGCCTACTCTAAGGAGGGTTTTGGCGCATTTAAAGTGAGAACACCGAAGTATTTGTATAGGTAACTAGTTGAAGTACGTTTATGGGAATTAGTTGCAATTCTTAAAACTGTATTCACTGCTATGTTTATACTATTAAAGGTTGACGCATAAGTACCTCCCCAGACAATGATACCGTAAGTTAAAATGCTGTATACATGAGCATAATACACCATTTTAAGGTTTTCTTTCTTTAGCCATCTTCGTAGTATCAGAAAGTAGTGCATGGATTTCCTGATTTTATTCACTAATTCAGCTACATGATCCTTCCACTTGAGATGCTGATCCACGTGCACTCCTAGGTATTTTATTGTATTCAGCCTTTCTATTTCCATGCAGCTGCACAAATTTCTTACTACGCCACAGTTTTCCTTGTGCACTTTGATTTTAGAGTCATTTGGAAGTCCTGTTTTGTTTATTGAGAATGTAATGTACTTGGTTTTCGAAAGGTTCATGGTGAGACTATTTGTGCTAAACCATTTGGCTACTTCATAGACAGTCCTTTCTGCGATAGGATGCGCTAGCTCCCAGGTATTCTCATTTATCACAAAGCTACAAATTTGCATCTCAAGTTCATATTAAAAAGGTCATTTATATGTATCAGAAACAAAATTGGGCCAAGGACAGATCCTTGCGGTACACCAAAGCAGATTTTATGTAGATTGCTATCAATATCCTGAATTTGCACATATTGCTGGCTATCTGTGAGGTATGATTCGAACCATCTAACTGCAGATTTATCAAGCCCAATTCTTTCAAGCTTAAGGACTAATCTCGATGTTTCTATAGAGTCAAACGCTTTGGTAAGGTCAATGAATATTGATATTATTTTGCCTCCTTCATGGAGCCCCTTTGTTATTTCCGTTACTAGATTAACTAGCGCATCCTCTGTTCCCATGTGCTGTCGAAATCCAAACTGGATAGGGGATTCGAGATATTCTATTAGTTGCGACTTGGCTATTTTTCAAATATTTTCGCAAAGTTTGATAGCAGCGAAATAGGGCGGTAATTACTTTCTAGTGTTCTTGGTCCTTTTAGCGAATTTTCAAAGAAAATGAAGCTATTGCAATGGCTTCGAAATTTAAATAATATAAATTTTTGGAAATTTTCTTCATAGAAATCCGTTTCAGACCATTCTAAAACGATTCCTGAAATTTAACACTTTTTTATATGTATATATATATATATATATGTGTCACTCCAGACGATAACTCTCGATAGAATTGAGATAAACAGCTCAAATTTGCACAAAAAATCTATCTTGGCAATCGAAAGGCTAAGTTCGAAGATGGGCGAAATTGGCCTACTCTAAGGAGGGTTTTGGCGCATTTAAAGTGCGCAAAAATTACCCAAAAATCCCCAAAATGTTATTTTCCAACAAGTGACCCCTCATTTTAAAGGTTTTTGCACGCTGAACACGATGGTGGAATCGGATTTTAGATATCTTGATCCGTTCTCAAATTAGAGCATTTAAAGTGCGCAAAAATTACCCAAAAATCCCCAAAATGTTATTTTCTAACAAGTGACCCCTCATTTTAAAGGTTTTTGCACGCTGAACACGATGGTGAAATCGGATTTTAGATATCTAAATCCGTTCTTAAATTAGAGCATTTAAAGTGCGCAAAAATTACCCAAAACTAGGATAATCTTTAAACTCTTACCCCCCCCCCCCCCCACCCCCTTAGAGTGGTCAGATTGAAAAATGTGAGAAGTACTAATTGAAGACGAGAGTTCGAAGCAAAAAAGGGGGAGGCAAACGATTAGTACAACTCCTTGAATTTCCCATTTGACATATAATTTATTGTTATGATACCTTCATAGATAGACAAGTACCGGCCCACGTATTACTAGAAGGAAGACGAAAGAAAAAATCTATTTCAAATTATTCAATTTAGGTACTAACAGTAGGAGGAAGAAGGTTAGGTAGGTATCTTATCAATTTATTATCAGTATCATACGAATATTTGATATTCAAAGGTAGGTAGGTACTTAACATGATAAAAATAATATCAATGAAGAAGGAAGGATCTACCTACCTAGTAGAGCAAATCTTGAACTGGTTTTAGATACCAGGCCTGAAATCGTAGTCAAGAGGAAAGGCCATTCAGAAGGAACAAGGAATCTACTCATAACAAACGGTAGAATCAGGATGGACAAAACGTACAAATTAAAATAAATACGAAGAGAATATACATAGAAAACCAAATTTTAGACCGAAGTTTTCCTTTATTCAAAACCATAGCCATTAATTCGAATATTTCTTTGAAAATTCGCTCATTAAGTCATGCTGCATGACTGGTTTTTTTTTTATACAGAGGCCGCACTATAGTTATTTTGAGGCAATTTGGAAATTCGCCCTGTAATAAGCTCAGGTTAATCAAGTGAGTAAGAGGGGACGTTAAAAATAGTGCCGTGTTTTTAATCACGTTGGATGATATTCCGTCCCAGCCTGGACCTGTCCCACCCCTGATTGATTTAATAGCTTTGAACACCTCTTCTATTGTAGTGGTCCTAAAACTCATTTTAGATGAAGCCATGTTTGGAAGATCTCTGGTTGGCTGATAGTTTAGAAATTCTGAGTTTAATTTATTGTTCTCCTACTGATGTTAAGAAATCATTCAACCTATTGACTATTTCTCTGGGGTCCTGAATTTCCTCACTATCACAAATTAATTTCTTGATCACAATCGGGTCTTTGAGATTTTTGCCTAGTGCCGTGTTAATTGTTTTCCAAACTTTAGAAGGGTTGTTAGATGCGACAAGTTGTGATCTGAAGTAATAATTTTTTGCGTGACAGAGAAGAGATTTAAGTTTGTTACGATAGTTGGTGTATATATTTCTTAGATTTTGATCATTAGGGTTCCGTTGCAGTTTTTTACCCATTTTATCCCTTTTGTTTATTGAGTTCACTAGGGCAGTGGCAATCCATGGTTTTAGTTTGCGCTGTTTATGGTTTTTCGGTCCAACATATGTGGAGCTCAGCTCTATGCAGTTTTTCACGATTGTGATAAATAGTTCATATGCTAGGTTTACATTGTATTGTGAGTAAACAGGACTCCAGTCTACATGCATCATTAATTCGTGCAATGAATCATAATTGATTCTCTTAATATACTCGTAGTTGGGTTTTGGCGCAGATTCAGTGTTTCTAAGCTTTTGCTTTATTTTGAAAACTACGGGAAAATGATCTGTCATACTTATATTGTTCATGATAGCTGATTCCGAACGTGCAAACTCACCTCTAGGCGCTTTCACCATTATGTGATCAAGACAGCTGTTACCCCTTGTTGGTACATCAATCCAACTAATAAATCCGGAGTTATGCATACAGTCATAGTAATTTGTGATTTCATGACCTGGGTTATTATCAATAATATTCAGATTTATATCGCCAGTAAAAATGGTTATTCCTTCTCCCGCTAATGGTTTAACATTTTCCTTAACGTCTTCTACAAATTCTGAAATTTCACCGATATGTGAGCGATACAGAGCAATAATATAATAGTCCTGTGAGTTAAACACTCAAATCTGAGTGAACCTCCTTTCGTCAGAATAAATTCTTCTGAAGTCCCCTGAAAACTTTATTTGTTAAATTTTGATTTTAAAAACTAACTTCAAATGATAAACAAGGCGTTACCTGATATACTGTCAGTTTTTCCAAATTTAAAAAAAAACCACCGCCTTATTTTACAGCCGAATGAACCCTGTGATCTTCCGAAAGATTCTGGAAGGGTGGCCAACATGAACTTAATGTAATCATTAGAACTCAACCAATAACACTACCCTCTACGATCCAGTCGTAAGCGTGGAATTGTTGTCTCGGATAATAATGGAGTTATTATCGATGGGCCCTATTGATAAGTGAGATACCAGGTCCATAAGGGCGTATCGGTAACAAGGTCATTCCTTCGAACGGATAGACCACTGGGTCCCGGGCCTGCTGATGATTATAACAATTATAACTGTGGGAATCGTGGAAAACCCCTGATCCGACTTGCAAATGCTTAGCGCGGCCTTTGAAGTGCGGCAGGTCGATAATGATCGGTTATTCCGTTTCTTTTTTCGGATCTTGTTGAATCCACAAATACGAGTTATGTAGATTTGTGTGAGGAGGTTGGTAAACGAAAAGAATGTTACGGAAGACTACGGATCTCAAGCACATGGTCACTCATCGTCGATTATAACAAAAATACAATGTGGAGTGCAGTCACGAGTGGACGATCGACTATGAACGAATCTGCGCAGTAAAATCAATCATTCATGTCAAGTTTCAATTCGTCGAATTGCGTAGGTAAATACCTACCTCTT
Source organism: Leptopterna dolabrata (assembly GCA_954871275.1). Classification (NCBI taxonomy): domain Eukaryota; kingdom Metazoa; phylum Arthropoda; class Insecta; order Hemiptera; family Miridae; genus Leptopterna; species Leptopterna dolabrata. The sequence continues at coordinate 33,176,850 of OX940988.1, read as the reverse complement.
TGGTCAACCTCAACCTCAAGAATGGTACTGTCACTTTATGGGTAGGTAGACTAATATAAGTACTGGACTCTATCCATGCTCTATACAACGGAATGGTAGACTATAGATCACGGTTTTCTGTGATCAATACCTATCCTCGAGCCCCCTCCACCCCTCCCCACCACAACAGGAAAGTCCTAAATCGAGCAGGTACTGTAGCAGGCCTGTACCTGCTCGATTTAGGACTTTCGTGTGGGGGGGGGGGGGGGGGGCTCGTGGGTAGATATTGGATATTGATTACAGAAAACCGTGATCTTTAAAGGAAAACAGCTATCTACAGAGGCAAAAAACGCTGCAAATCCCTGCACAACGGTTTATTATTTTGTATAGAATACCCTTCCGTTACAGATCACAGCTCTATGTATAGATAACCCGTCTATATAATATGATATGTACTATTCTATACATATTATGTAGATCGCAGACCCTCCGTAGGTTAGTACCTAACCCCGTACTCGTTACTAGGTACCTACCTAAATCACGAGTTAAATGTTGCTAAAATAATTCTGCCGATGAAAAACAGTACCTAACAAAAAGAAACACACATAATGAAGTTCTGAAAAGAAATTGTTGATGAGGAGTGAAAAAAGTTGCAAAAGTACCTACCAACAAACTCCAGCCCCTTCTACGTAGACGGTATAATGAACCGTTGTGTAATAATTTACCGTTGAGTAATGATTTACCGTAGTAATAATTTACCCATCAATAATACTTCAACGTTTGTTCAAGTTTCACTACCTACCAACAAACTCCAAAAGAGCCATCATTTTTCAAATGAAATAATATCACAAAACAACCAACTCGACTTCATACTCCGCCAATATAATCAGGTGGCCCCTAGCAATGATATTATCTCCGCCAATTTTCCTATTGTGGGCGCGTCTCTGGTTACGAGATTTGGTTTGAATTGTATACAATTTCATTCACACTGGAGTCGAAAATGCCTGTCGGTGCAAACTTCGGGGCCTTACTGTGAACGAACGGCTGGACGTACGATGCTCCGGATGGTCTTAAAAAACTCGCAAGTTCAAGAACTATTTAAAACCGTAAAAATATTCACGTAAAAAATGGTATAGGCGTTTTGAAAATTTCAACCCCTATTTTGAACCCCTTAGAGATGACTCACAGTAACGTCGAGCTTCAAGGACCAACTAGACAGCGAACGGAACCTATAACCCGAATTTCATCAATTTTCTTTCATGGTAACTAAGAAAAGTGGCCCGTACGGCGTACGGCGGGCAGACAGAAATATTTTTATTGCAGTTTTGGATTCTACATACCTACCTTGAAACGTAAATCATCAAATTTTGAGGGGGGGTAAGAATTTTTTTTTTTCATGCTCGATTCCAATCGTTCATTATTGAAAATAATAAACCAAAATGAACCGTTGTGTAATAATTTGCAGCGTTCTCACTTGTGTTTACCGATATCCCCGTTGAGAATGATTATACTCGAACCTCAGATTTATAGCGAATTTTCAGAATATTTGGGAAGAGGTAAAAAAAAGAAATATTTGGAATTTTATAAGTGTTTTTCAAAACACTTGGAAATTCTAAATTAGAACAAAATTGAGAATTATAAGTATCGAAATTATCGTGCTAAATGAGAAATCTTGGAATTATGTATCATACCCTTTTGGACGGCAATAATACAACATTCTTTATTTACTCTCAGACAATCAGTTTTTGAGAGTGTGGTGACTGGTAGGGTTTGGTATGGGTAAGTGAAGGATAGAGAGAGAGATGGGGGATAGAAAGGAGGTGCTCCTCAGGAGTCTTTTGCTAACGACCCGCGGTTATCACCACAGCAGGCGTTAGTTGGAAGAGGAGGCTAGCACCCCGCAGTTATCACCGCAGCAGACACCTGGGAGAAGGAGGCCAGCACCCCGTGGTTATCACCACAGCAGGTGCAAGGAAGGGTAGGGGCGAGAGAGAGAGTAGGGCGGTCGAGAGAGGTCGCAAGTCGGAGAGTGGTCATTATAAGGACCTCCCCCCCCCCCCCCCCCCCCACGTCTTTCAACGGTCTGTTACGACCGTTTAGGGTCGTTGGGAAGCTCGATGGAGGGGACCCTTCTAGTTCCTTTCCCGAGGCGTTACCCGAGCTCGTCCTTCTCGTTTATTTTGTTAAATGTTATATTACATTGGAGTGTCCTACTTGAGGGGTACCACGACAGAGAGTAATCTATATTGATTTAATTTACTTTAGGGTACAAGTATGTTATAGCCCCGCCAATATCGATTGTATCGATTATCTCAAATACATCGATCCTTGTGGTATCGATGACGTGTATCAGACAAGACGGTGGGTGTACAAGAAGTTTAGTTCCCATTCCGCCCCTCGCATTGTCAAGCGATCTGGATGCTCGCTAGCGCTCGCATCTCAAAAAAGATAAACAATCCCAGAAACTATCCCGTGAATGAGCAGGTTGTTTGGGACTTCTGAATAGATGGTACAAGTATGTTATAGTCACTCTTATTTTTTGGTGTCCTTACAATGGTCTTCCCGTATTCATTTTGAAAGTTGATATCGGCACCCGGGATGTAGGCATCGGGACGCCATATTGAGCCGTCATCGATACCACAAGGATCGATGTATTTGAGATAATCGATACAATCGATATTGGCGGGGCTATAACATACTTGTACCTACTTTAGTTTAACAATGTGCAAAAGGAAATTTGTATATAAAAGGAAATTTGTATATATTGGCCCTTTTTACTTCTGTCAGTGCTTGGTAACGCGAAAGTAAAAAGGTCCAATCTCACCTAACGAGGCAGATGGACCTTTCTCCCTCTCAAAGATTGTTCCATGATTTCCCTCTCAAAGGGCCAGTGTGGACCTTCTTTCACATTTTTGTTTAATTTTTGGGGTAATCAAAACTGGTGACACAAGTGGTACATAACACTCAAAATGGGAATTAACAGCAGTCCAAAGTCTAGAAATGGGTGGGAAAAAATCAGATTGGCCCTTCTTCCTCTCAGATGTCAATATACATTGGGAGAATCGTGGGATTCCGAGCCCGTTTACGAAATGGCATTGCTTCAGCAACTGTGTCCGTTACACGGAGGAATTTAGTGACAATAAACTTCCTCCAAGAAACATTTTGATCGTCGAAATGAAGGCTGTGCCGAAGAATCCCATCGGACCAACTTGGGAGGCTGTCGGAGCCTTTGGGACCCAAGGGAAACCAATTATCCTCAACGAGCCACAACACAAGTCCCGAAGGAAGAAAAAAAAGGACGAATTTAAAACGAAAAGTTAGAATGGGCTTTGGGAGGGGGGCCGGCCGTCGTAAGTGAAGTGATATGTGTACGAGGAATTTCCTGTTAGGATGTAACAATTAGGCACGTTACATCGCTTTAAAGAAGATAATTGGCGATGAAACATTTATTAAAGGTTGGAAAAGAAAAAATCTATTGAATGGCCACCAAGGGGAGTTTTATTCTAATGGTAAGAATTATAGTTAAAGTCGTCAGTCATCATTTAAAAGGAGCTGAATAGATTTGTGTGATGCAAATTATGATATAAAATGTGATAAAATATATCTTGATGATGAATTATGTATGGTGAATTGGTGATGGTTGAAGAATAACTACACAATTGGAAATATATGGTCGCCGCGTTACATATTTCTTTCGGAGCAACTGGCTTTGCTGGCATCCTCATTGCTCGGAGTTGGATTGTTCGAGTATTATAGAGTCGGGTTTGGCTGCCTTATCTATAAAATTATTCGGAGTCCCCCATTTACCTGTCTGAGCTGTTTAAAATATCTTTGTCGGCTAGAATTCAGGTTTTTGAAGTCCCTGCTCATTCACTCGGTTCATGGGTTTATCGGTCAGGGTTGGTGGAGCAAGGTTGTGGTCATCCTTTTCGTCTTCGCATCGATCTTCCTCGTCACTTTCTGCCTTCAGGTCGCATTTTCTAAAGACAATTGCAACTGAAGACTAACAATTTACATAGCACCATTCATTCTCCCCTCAAGAGTAAGTCATCTTTTTCTTTTTTTTTTTTTTTACAAAACCGTAATTTTATATAATAGTCCACCGTCACTATTTATATATGTGTAATTTTTGCAACGTGCACACTACCATAAGGCATTACACCTTTTATGCACTGATTTTTTTTAAAATGAATAAGTAAATACCTACCTAAATAAATAAATGGCTTTCGATGTAAGCATACCATCTGGCCGTCGAGAGCAGGATACTACAGTGAAACTTGGATAAGTGGTAAATCTGGATAAGCGGGACAAAACCCGAGGAACGAACATTTTCGGGGCAACAACTTCCTTTATTGGGCCTTTTGGGAGTTGGATAAGTGGGATTTGTTTTTCTTCGGTCCTCCCGAGGCCGAACTTCCTTCCATACTGGGACTCGGTACCTTAGAACTTGTGTAAGTGGGACTCCCAGCTCCTATGAGTGGGATTTCTCCCTCTCCAAACTTGGGTACAAGGGCCAAACAGGATGTGTGATAAATGTAAAACCAAAGATCAAATAATATCGAGCCATAATAACATCGGCCAGTTTAATCTTCTCAAATCTCACATGCTTTTGCCTCAGTTCAGCGTTGTCGTTTCCTCCGATCATGTCGAAGAGAAAAATAACTGTAGCCAGTTCGTCAGTTGATCTTTGTCATCTCGAGGGGAGAAGTTAAGGGTGGTGAAAGGTGGGTTGGCGGCAGCGAGACGATGGAAGTAAAGGGAAGTGAAAGGTTGTTGTGGTGTGCCGGACTTGCCTTTTTGAAAGAGGGCTAAACCTATCATAATTGAATTGATGAACAGTTGTAGCAACTCGAATGATAAGGGTTTATTATCTAATTTATTATAATAGATCTACTCGTAAACCCCTTTCTAAGACAGACAAACAACCCCATAAACAACCTTTCCTTTTCCTTCATTTCCTTTGTCTTCCTGCCGCATTTAGCGAAAGAGAACCACGGAAAACGTCAGAAAATGGAGCAAGAATTCAAAGTTGGGTTCCATTTTGCTTCTTGCAAATTTGTCGAAAGCACAAACGAACTAACTAGGTACCTAGTTAACAAATATACTCAAGATCGGTTTGAAGAGTTTTACTTGAAAATAGTGAGTGACTCGCACGGCTCCATCGTTCTAGATAAGACTGCATGGATTTTAAATGTATGTGTGTAAGATGGATTACCTGTCGGCTAATCCATAATTTTCATAAAAATCACACCGGCATATCTCATGATATCACGAGAACCCCAAATAACTCGTACAGGGATTATGCGTTAATTCCAGAGTACAGTTCGTTATTTCAAGACCTACCCCGGTTTTTAAAGGCTCCACAAAAATCAGCGAAGGTATTCATTTCATAAAAAGATCACTCCGACGTGTAATTTCGCTTTGGCACTCTTTAAAACGCATTTCTCAAGGCCGTATAATACTCTAGACCCGGGGATCCAATAATTCCTAAACGGTTCCTAACCCTAAATTAAACCAGGCGCTCCCAGGGTTTTTTCGACACGACTCGACCCAGCTTCGTTTTATTCGACGTTCGAAAAAGCCTGTTTTCTCCGTGTTTTACTAGACATAATATCAATAAAGTCTGTTTCGAATAAACTGGTACAAAATGAATTAATGCCGCGTTCTATGGTTAGTTACCCAGTCAATATTTTGCAGACGAACCTTATCCGTTTCGGAAGGTCGTATAATAAGTAAGGCTCCACAACAATTCATTTGAGCTCCATTGCTGTTGTTACCACTGCTATTCTGCCGTAGTTAGGCAAAAGGCCTCATCTCCTGAAAAGTTAGTTTTACGGGGGAGTGAATCAAACTTGTTTAGTTAAAAACAGCTCTCACATTCTTCCATTTGATGATAATAACTCCATTCGTTCGAGTATCGATTGATCGATTACTAAAGAGTCCCAGCCATGTGAATCGTCGAGAAACAAACTTCACATGGCATCGATTTATCGCATAAAAGACGTTTTGAAACGTTTTCAAGCAATATTTCTACGTACAACTTGCAAGCAAAACACCTCAAGGCGTTTTGCCTGCATACGGACCACTCGCGTAAAGAGAATAGAGCCAGAAACTCTCGGAATAGTAATTCCCTCGGTAATAGTAATTGTTGGAAAGAAATTAGGTATTATATAATAAGTATTAAAATAAAACTCGGCCCTTCGGGCCTCGCCAGGGGGCAAGCCCCCTGGACCCCCAAAGGGGGCTCCGCCCCCTCGGAACGGCTTCGCCGTTCCTCACCCCCGAAGGATGTGTTCTTATACTTCGTATAACAAAGGAGAATTTGCTATGCAATTTCCCCCCCCCCCCCCAAGCCACCAACACACAAAAAAATAAAACGATTCTGTTTAAACAACAGATAACGTTGGTAATTCTTTATCACATTCCTCTTAGTGCTCATCTTCATCACATTCCTCTTTGTGCTCATCTTTATCACGTTCCTCTTTGTGCTCATCTTTATCACATTCCTCTTTGTGCTCATCTTTATCACATTCCTCTTTGTGCTCATCTTCATCACATTCCTCTTTGCGTGACGCGTTTTTGTGACAGGATATTGTGACAGGACATTTTTTTCACATGACCCCCGGCGTTAAAATTGCATAGCAATTAATATTATTACTCAAATTGTACCTATATTAAAATTATAATATTATAATTATAATAAATCGAATGCTAATCATAATATAATATTATATTCAAGTAATACTTATAATTAGTTCAAATTATTCATAGACTACGGCACCTCCTCCGAGGCCTTCCTCACCTTGGGATGAGGGGAAACGGAGCTAGGGCCGGATGACGCCTTTGTGTCTAGGTATGGGTGGCAGATCCACACCCCCCCCCCCCCCCCCCCACCCAAATTACCCGAAAGGTACGCTGGATAATATGAACTTCGAGGTTTGTTATTCGTTGCTAACGATATTTGTACATTAATTTTATGTAAAATATCAATCTTGCATTGTGCCAGTGACACGAATTATAACACTCAGCAACAATGTAAAAATCACTCAGCAAAAAATTTGTATAACAACCCCTTAAAATTTCTTCATTTGCGTTTCAAGGTGCGTAGATTCAGAAATGTAATGTCCGTCCGCCGTACGCCGCGTCAAGTATACCGGCGTCATTTTCTGTCTAAAAAATTCTTTCTTCCGCACACATGCTCCATTTTGGCCCTAGTTGTGTCCCGAAACTTTGCAGCCCAATCGGAATATACCAAGAGGTGTTATGAGTGCAAATGGGTACAAAAATAGGTACTTTTTGTGTTTTAGTAACATGAGCTTTAGAGGTATCGTTTTCCATGTTTTGGGGACGAGAAGACCGAATATGAAGTCGATTTGGACCAAAGAGTGGAAAATTGAGGTTCTAACGAAGTTTCAGCCTTAAATTTACGTTAAATTTGTTTAAAACCGTCTTTCTTCTGCGCAAAGTTTGGTAACACATTTGGGTCGTAGTTGTGCTCAAATCTCGGTAGCCACATCGGAATACACCCAGCGGTGTTGTGGGGGGAAAAATAGGTGTAAAAATAGGGCTTTTTCAATGTATTTTTGAGGTTTTAGCGCACATGAGCTTGTGAGATATCGTTTCCCATGTTTTTTGGGGCGAGAAGACCAAATATGACGTTGATTTTGACCAGAGTGAAGGACTGAGATTCTGATAAAGGTTTTATTTATGGATCAAAAACCTGCGAAAATGGCTGTAATCACCTGAAATTTGTATAACAACGCAGAAGGTAGTAATAACAGGTGAATCAAGACAATTCAATGGCAATTTCAGTGATCAAAAATAATTTTTTTCAGAAATAGTAACCTAATATTCGTCTTTAAAACCGTCAAATATATCATTGTGGGTCTGCTCAGTGAGGTCCCAATCGTGCCGTATTCACTAGAGAATAATAAAACCATGTAACAAGGACTTTGAAGCGTTTTTAAATTGATCTCAAACTAAAGAATTTTTTGAGACCACCCGGAGCACCGAAAATTTCATCAACATGATCATGAATGAAACGTTATAAATCCGGCCCAGATATCAGGGGAACACCTGATTATAATCACGGACATGGCCGTATGAAGTCGAGTTGTTTGTTCTGTGATATTGTTTCATTTGAATAATGGTGGCTCTTTTGGATTCGGTTGATAGGTACTTTTGCAAGTGGAACAAACTTTATGCTTCATGAATAACAACAAAAATAATTAATTAATGATTGAAATATTGAATCCGGCGCATTTTTATGCCGGGCTGGGTCCCGTACTCGATTTACGGTTTTCCTGGGGGGAGCTCGTATTGGCCATAGAAAACAGTGATCTACGCAGAAGGGGCATCTATACATGTGAATAAAGTGCAGAGTTTTCTTGTGATATTTGTGAAATGATCCAAATCGGTAGAATTGCCAGCAGGTACAGAAGAGTTGCGGTACACGAAAACGGCTGTTGCTCCGCTTTGTCCATCGTTCCGTGCCGGGCATCTCACGTTCTTTTTTGGATCGGGTTATGGAACTGTTGGGCGGACCGAGACACCGTACGACGCTGTATAACTAATTCTCGACATCCTGAGCTAAGCTAGCTATTTCTCGGAACTCCACACGAAGATCGCGGGAGTCTGGTCAGGGCTGGTGGCAAAAGGCACCTTCTGCAGGCGGTGGAAGAGTTTATTGTCGTGTGAATGGAAACCGGAGGGCACTCGAGCGGGTTCCGGGGCAGTAAAGACTCCTTCGGACGTGTCTTCCCGACCCTCGGGGCCTTTGCTGCCCCCAGACGGACGTTGCACATTCCAGGACCCCAGGACGAGTCTTCCCCTCTCGTCAAACCTATAAAACAGGCTTCCTGGAACGAGTGGGGGGGGACGCCTCCTCTGCCCAATCAGCTGTTTTTCCTTTTGTGAATGGGAAGAGGCGTCTTTGTGGTGATGGCGAGATGCCGAGCACGGCTCTCGAGAAGATTAGACCGGCTTATGGTAATTCGAGTGTTTCTGATGTCGACTTCAATCCTCGGACGCCTTGACTCGTAATTCATATGGACAAGAATCCAGCTTGGACCCCCCCCCCCCCCCGTTTCACCACTTCTACAAAGTACACGCTGAATTACACAATGAAATACACCGAGTTTGATGAATCTCGAATGATTTATAGACCGATCACGATCGAGATTATCTCAGATATGTTGGCACCTCTTTGAATTCCATTACCCTTGACACTGAAGCTCCTCTGGGCTTATTCACAACTCGCTGGGTGACCTGTACATTTATTTATTTATTTAATCTTCCGTCAGTCGCATGTGTTTTTCTGACACCAATAGTCGCATGCACCTCACAGGAGTTTTGCAAGGGGTTTCATTTTTCCAAATAAGGAGCAATAAAAATTGATTTATTAATTACTGTACAAAGTCTTTAAACAATTTCCTAGGTACGTATAATAACAATTATAGAATCCAAAAACATTTGTAATAATGCCACGACTCTGTCTCTTTCCTACTTGTCTAATTTATTTTTTACTGGGTATAATCCATCACAGCCACTGGGAAGAACTGCATAGAATAATAAAGAAGACCAGTTTCGAAGGTATAAAAGACTAGAATATTATCAATCTCTTGGTAAAACTGTAAGTGGTGAACGTTTGCACCATCAACCTCTCAAAAAATCACTGAAAAAAGAGCCAATAGAACTAATTTACCAGAACGCATAAACAGTTAAACATAAATGTATGCAGGTGCATTAAAGATAACTAGAATTCATCAGAATCACTGGCGGGTTTTTTGACATAATATGATTTACACATCACATAAATACGTTCCAAGCACAGGCATTATCCACATTCTTGGCAAGAGTATTTCCTAGACGCCATCGTTCTGAAATGAAAATAATTGTATTGTATAATTATATTGTATTGTATATTGTATTAGATTGCAGTATATAACCCGGAGAACGAAAAAAATACGCCACTTGTCGCATGCAACTCACAGGTGAAAATTATGTTTTTCGAGAGCACCTAAATAATTATACAAATCAAATAACAGATAAAAGTGAAAACGGGACTAAATCGTATTAAAACATAAAGTTTCCAGTAAAAGTTAGCTAAATATATAAAAACAAATTTACTTCCACGATTGGCCGCATGCACCTCTCGGATGAAACAGCGCTGCCACAGCCAAAGGCTGCTGGGCCAGCAACCAAGCGCACATTTACCGTACCGAAGCTGGAACGGAAGTTAGGAAGCTGCCTAGAAGCGGGTCCCCCTTCCGTCACTCTGTCGGTCACCGGAGAAAAAAATGTTTCACTATGCACCTCACAGAAACATGCGACTAACGGAAGGTTAAACGGTACAAAACACTGAACATAACTTGGCACATTTCAATACACAAACTCAACTTTATCACTGGGCAGTAATAGACCCCCGTCCCTTAGCGCACAGCAAGAGCATTGTCAATTTACCCACTGATACGTCATTATCTACAATCTACTGCCAGGGTACTTCTGTTTTATTCCTACTTGAAAATTTCACAAATTAACACGTTGCACAACTTCATTTTAAAAAAAAAACGGACGGTAGACCTACGGTTCTACAGTTAGATCATTTAATAAAGATTAACGTTTGTTTCGCCAAAATTTCCTAAGGAGGCTACTTCCCAATTTCAGCTTCATAGAGTGAATATCATAGAAATTAGCTTTAGGTGCCACTCAGCTGATCCGGGGCCTGGGCAGCGTCAAGTTAAAGTCCTAAGGAGCCTACATACCAAATTACAGCTTCGTAGAGTGTCAAGTTAAAGTCGTAAGGTGCCCACATACCAAATTACAGCTTCGTAGAGTGAATAGCATAGAAATTAGCTTTAGGTGCCACTCAGCTGATCCGGGGCCTGGGCAGTGTCTAGTTAAAGTCCTAAGGAGGCTACTTACCAAATTACAGCTTCATAGAGTGAATATCATAGAAATTAGCTTTAGGAGCAACTCAGCTGATCCGGGGCCTGGGCAGCGTCAAAGGAGCCCACATACCAAATTACAGCTTCGAAGTGTAATTCCTAAGGACGCTACCTACCAAATGACAGCTTCATACAGTGAATAGCATAGAAATTAGCTTCAGGAGCCTATTCTAAGATTCCTATAATTTTCAGCGGACCACCATAGCCACGTGACCACCATAGTAACATAACAACTACAACATGACGCTCGTGACGTGACGGAAAACGACCTGTTCGTCCTGTTAATCATTATTAAATGATAAAAATAAGATAAAAAACCACAGTCATGCAGCATGGCTATAAGAGCGAATTTTCGAAGAAATAACCACGTTCCTTAATCTTCAAAGTGCTCCAGTTTGAGAACGGAATGAGATATCGCAATTCTGATTTCACCATCGTGTTCAGCGTACAAAAACCTTTAAAATGAGGTGTCACTTGTCAGACTGTTTCATTTTGGGAATTTATGGGTAATTTTTCCCCCCTAAAACTCCCCAAAACTCCCCCTTAGAGTGACCCGATTCTGCCCATCTACGAACATAGCCTGTCGATTGCCAAGACAGATTTTTCGTGCAAATTTGAACTTTTTATCTCAATTCTTTCGAGAGTTATCGTCTGGAATGACACATACATATATAAATATTAATTGCTATGCAATTTTAACGCCGGGGGTCATGTGAAAAAAATGTCCTGTCACAAAAACGCGTCACGCAAAGAGGAATGTGATGAAGATGAGCACAAAGAGGAATATGATAAAGATGAGCACAAAGAGGAATGTGATAAAGATGAGCACAAAGAGGAACGTGATAAAGATGAGCACAAAGAGGAATGTGATAAAGATGAGCACAAAGAGGAATGTGATAAAGATGAGCACAAAGAGGAATGTGATAAAGAATTGGTGGTGTGGGGGGGTGTTGGTGGTGTGGGGGGGGGGGGTAAATTGCATAGCAAATTCTCCTTTGTTATACGAAGTATAAGAACACATCCTTCGGGGGTGAGGAACGGCGAAGCCGTTCCGAGGGGGCGGAGCCCCCTTTGGGGGTCCAGGGGGCTTGCCCCCTGGCGAGGCCCGAAGGGCCGAGTATATATATATAAATATATATATAAATATATAAATATATATATATATATACATATAATTTTTGGTGTCTTTCGGCAGTGAATTCAGGATGGTCTGAAACGGATTTTGGTATAAAAATCTTTCGGAAATTCGAGTTTTAAAAATTTTGGACCGAGAACAATAGCTTCCTTTTCTTCGAAAATTCGCTAATTAAAAAATAAAATAAAACTATAACTATAAAATAAAAACTTATACTTACTTTGGCTCACATTCATCCTCCAAAAACCTCTGTATGGGCGCAAATGTAGACATTCAACTATTCTCTCATAAAACGCACTCAAACATAGTAAACGTACAGGATTTGGTTCATTGCGTTAATTAATATTATATCTACTACCTACCATACCATTTGAAAAACGCTGCAAATCCCTGCACAACGGTTTATTATTTTGTATAGAATACCCTCCTGTTACAGATCACAGCTCTATGTATAGATAACCCTTCTATATAATATGATATGTACTATTCTATTATATACATATTATGTAGATCGCAGACCCTCCGTAGGTTAGTACCTAACCCCGTACTCGTTACTAGGTACCTACCTAAATCACGAGTTAAATGTTGCTAAAATAATTCTGCCGATGACAAACAGTACCTAACAAAAAGAAACGCACATAATGAAGTTCTGAAAAGAAATTGTTGATGAGGAGTGAAAAAAGTTGCAAAAGTACCTACCAACAAACTCCAGCCCCTTCTACGTAGATGGTATACTGAACCGTTGTGTAATAATTTACCGTTGAGTAATGATTTACCGTAGTAATAATTTACCCATCAATAATACTTCAACGTTTGTTCAAGTTTCACTACCTACCAACAAACTCCAAAAGAGCCATCATTTTTCAAGCGAAATAATATCACAGAACAACCAACTCGACTTCATACTCCGCCAATATAATCAGGTGATCCCTACCAATGATTGGCCGTATTCAAAAATTCCTATTGTGGGCGCGTCTCTGGTTACGAGATTTGGTTTGAATTGTATACAATTTCATTCACACTGGAGTCGAAAATGCCTGTCGGTGCAAACTTCGGGGCCTTACTGTGAACGAACGGCTGGACGTACGATGCTCCGGATGGTCTTAAAAAACTCGCAAGTTCAAGAACTATTTAAAACCGTAAAAATATTTACGTAAAAAAATAGTATAGGCGTTTTGAAATTTTCAACCCCTATTTTGAACCCCTTAGAGATGACTCACAGTAACGTCGAGCTTCGAGGACCAACTAGACGCCGAACGGAACCTATAACCCGAATTTCATCAATTTTTTTTCATGGTAACTAAGAAAAGTGGCCCGTACGGCGTACGGCGTACGGCGTACGGCGGACAGACAGAAATATTTTTATTGCAGTTTTGGATTCTACATACCTTGAAACGTAAACCATCAAATTTTGGGGGGGGGTAAGAATTTTTTTTTTCATGCTCGATTCCAATGGTTCATTATTGAAAATAATAAACCAAAACTGGTCGTATTTACGATTCTTACGATTTACGACTATTTACTATTCTTAGAACCAATACCTATAATGGGCTATTTGCATGGCTCACAAAAGCGGTTTATATTGCTTCCGAGTCTGCAAGGCAGCGGAAGCTTTGTTTTCACTTTCGAAATTAAAATTTTTTTTGCTCCAAAATCAAAATTTCCACTTGCATTTTTCGTTTCAGGGCCTCCTCAACAAATTTGGTTTCGTCTGTCTGTCCACATTTCCTTGCCACAGCAATAACTTCCACAATTTTGATCTGATTTCAATCAAATTTTCAGGAATTGTGTGGGTTTAGCGCTAGATGGTTCCCTATCAGTTTCATCATGATCGAATCAACGGTAGCCTCTGCGCAGGCGCTAACGAGATTTTCTTTTTACGGTCATAACTCCATCAATTTTGAACGGATTTTGGTCAGATTTTCAGGGATGATGCGGGTAAGGTCCCTTGAGGTCCCACAAGGTCATAATTATTGAATCAGCGGTGTCAGTGGCACGTTCCACTGGCACCGCGTACATTCCAAACGTTGAGTATTCCTGTCCACCATCTCTATGGCTACGGAATTCCATAATAAAGTTTAAATCTTTTTTGCCCCCGTGCTTTGTATTACCCAAAAATAACGACTTTTTAATTTTGGGTTGCCCAGCATTCTATCGTCATGAGCATGGCGAACCGGTGATTTCTAGTTTTTATGAAAATTTAAAGGTGACATACTGTGAAGGCCACGAGGAAGCTTCTGTGCCATGTCCTTGACACTGTATTATTTTTTCTAATGAAAGCAGATCCCATCCTGAGAATTTTGAGACCAACCGCACGCTCCTGCGATAAGTTAGTTCTTTTTCTATGATTTTTCAAAGTTTCCAGAGCTTCCTACGTCATTGCACCTCTCTTGCCTGGGCGAGGCCCCCCTGCCAACTGTGACGTAGGAACCTCTAGAAATTTTGAAAAACCATAGAAAAAGAAATACGTATCGTAGAAGCGTGCGGTTTGTCTCAAAATTATCAGGATGGAATTCTACTTTCATTTTTTTAAACAAAATAAATACGTGCAAATAGCCTATTCTTGTGGTTTCAGTTTTGAATAGGATCAACAATACCATGATTCTCTTTAGTTGCGATATTTTGGAAATGTCTTATTCTTAACACTTCAACCGTCCTTAGGTACGTTCCAGCCACCAAAACTGGTTTTAACAAGTTTCAAAACCAGAACCCAAGTTTTTCTGAAGGGTGGGGATGAGTTTTAGAACTCTTTCAGTCGAGAACTCGTCGGCTCGAACAACTTGGAAACACGCCAAACAACAGCGATGACTTCAGGGCCGAAAAATAGCTGGGTAGGTAGGTACCACAGCGACTAAGTTCCGTTTATCATGAAGGATGGAGGGAAATGAGATTTTGGGAAGGTTCCTGCGGGGTTTTCTTCTGTTCTGTAGAAAAAAACCATTCCCGATCGGGTGCGAAAGGTACGAAACTCGGAGAACTCATTTCCCGGACCTCATGCGGTTGGAACGCTTTATCGTAAAACCTATAGCAGTGAACAGTGAACAGTTCCAACACTCGATGTGGATGGAACACAGTTTTCGTCCGCAGTGGGTTATGCACAGAGCTCATTACAAAACTCGCGTCGGCTGGAACAAAGCTCATGAAAAGGCAAAGGTCAAAATCTCACAGTTCTGATGGTCCCAAGCGCCACATTGAGCTGCCAAAGATACGGTACCAACCGTATCTTGCAAAATGACGCGGGACGCCGTCTTATACTCGTAATAGGTATATTCCCGTCAATCGCTCATTGATGGTAATGATGTTTCTTGTTGATGCATAACAAATATTGATCCCTCTTACTGATCATACATCAAAAAGAAGCATCGTATTTATTACGATTATGGAGAATGGGTTGGGAAAAGTTGGGTGTCATGCATCAGTAACCAAGATATTCACCAATTTTCGTTCGCATGAGAACGTTGTAGTTGGGAGGTATTTTACTAGATTCAGACGTCTCACCACAGATCGACTTCCCAGCACAATAACTACGATTCTGGTGATCTCTAATTTCACGATGAACTGCCCTAGACATACCTATATCCCTCAAAAAGTCATTCCAATCATTACGTTAAGATGAATAAAAACGCTGCAAAGTCCTTGTCACATGGGTTTATTATTCTACTGGACATACGTACAGAAATTTTGGCTGTTCATTTATTGTTTCTTTCACGTGGAATAATTGAACTAGCTATTTCTGATGGTTTCCACCAATTTTGGGCCCCAAAACACGAATTAGGCTCGGCTTTTCTTTTTTACAGATTATTTCTGATCATTGATTGTCTTGATTCACCTGTTGATACACTTCTATTGTTATTAAACAAATTTATGGTGATTTCAGACAATTTCCCATGTTTTTTATTCATAAAAAATTAATTTCGGGAGCTTAACCTTCGTTACAACCTCAATTCTCCACTCTTCGGTCAAAATCAACTTAATGTTCTGTCTTCTCGCCCTAGAAAACATGGAAAACGATAGGTACCTCACAAGCTCATGTTCACTAAAACCTCAAAAATCCCTCGAAAACCCCTATTTATGCATCCATTTTCCTCCCACAACACCCATGGGCGTATGCCGATCGGGCTGCCGAGTTTCGCAGCACAACTAGGACCCAAATGTGATCCCAAATGGGGACCCAAACTGTGTGCGGAAGAACGACGATTTTAGACTAAAATTTAACGTAAATTTAAGGCTGAAACTTCGTTAGAACGTCAATTTTCCACTCTATGGTCAAAATCGACTTCATATTCGGTCTTCTCGTCCCAAAAACACGGAAAACGATACCTCAAAAGCTCATGTTACTAACATGTTACTAAAACACAAAAAGTACCTATTTTCATTCCCATTTTCACTCATAACACCCCTGGGTATATTCCGATCGGGCTGCGAAGTTTCGGGACTCAACTAGGGCCCAAATGGAGCATGTACGCGAAAGAACGAATTTTTTGGACCGAAAATGAAGCAGGTATGCGTGATACGGTTTACGGCATACGGCGGACGGCGGACAGACATTCCATTTTTGGAATCTACGCACCTTGAAACTTAAAAGAAAAAATATTGAGGGGGTGTTATGAAAATTTTTTGCTGAGCTATTACGTAGGTGTATTATTCACAGAATAATAAACCGAAAGTAAGTGAAGTAAACAGCAATTTCAAGCAGGATGAACGACTAAATTCCTCTGCTGGTATACCTATTACTTAATAGATGCCTACCGTCTTCTGAATAGAAAGGTGACCAATCATCCTGGATTTTCTTTTAAAAAACATCTAATATTCATGGAAGCACCAAAGCACCTCACCGAGCATCAATCTGTACACAATATTTATTCTGAAATAAGTTCGTCGGACCTTTCGATTTTTGTTCGTTTGACGATTATTATACATCAAACTTCTGGGTACTAATAATAAAACCAAATCGTTCCCTTCCAACAGTAAACAGGCTGTTTTCAGAGTAGTGATCACAGAGTGTGAGACTTATTATTGTGGAGCAGCACCATTGCTTGTCCATGTCTTTTCAATCCGGCCTTCGTATGAGAATTCCTTGGGTACTCCATCTTCTCTTACAAGCTTTTTGCTACTGCGTCAAGATAAATAAAAACCTGCTACAAAACAAAAAAGTCCTCGCGGCTCAGGATCCTCAAAGGGTGAAATTAATGATAGAGTGGCGATGAACGCAAAGAGTGGTGGGAGGGGGGGGAGGATAAAGCGATCAGAAAGATCCTTCACTACCTGAAGAAACCCCGCGTTAATTAAGGGAAGGGACTCAACGGGGAAACCATTGTGTTGACGAGAATGGGATGCCATTCAAGAACTTGGGTTTAATGGGTGACCCCCCCAGACTCGTCCACACTCTAAGTACCTACTTCAATAACAGATATGAGATTCCTCCAGTTTAATTTGATGGTGGTGCTGAGAGTGAGGTGTGTTTCTGAACTGCCAACTGCAGTCCCAGGGAGACTTATTGTTCGAGACGAGCGTACAGGGAGGGCATTGAGTTTGGAAAAGTATAAGATTGAACAGATCAGAGCTATTCATGTGTGTAGCAATGATTCATTGTAACGTTACTTTGAGACAACGGGAATATCATCAAGAAGTTAGACCCTAGCACACCTGGCTGTGCATCTTCCCGACAAACGTGCCGCAAAATCAGAAACCAGAAGTGTACATGTGTTGGGTACCTAATGTCTTCCTGGGTTTCCGAGTTTCAATGGTTATGTTGAATTCGATAACACAAATACAGAAGTATAAACAAAGTTCACTAAGCTAATTCCCGATTTAATTTGCTTTAATCAATTTAAATCAATTTTTCAATTCGCATCTTTACATCTCACATTATTATTTATGTCGTTATTACACAACGTTTATGTAACGTTCATTATACCATCTACGTAGAAGGGGCTGGATTTTGTTGATAGGTACTTTTTCAACTTGAACAACCGTTGAAGTACGAGTATTATTGATGGGCAAATTATAACACAACGGTAAATTATTACACAACGGTTCATTAGACTATCTATGGAGAAGGGGCCCTATACAGGTAAATTATTACACAACGGTTTATTATTTGCCTTATTCTTCATGAATAACTACAAATAAATAATGATTGAATTATTGAATATGATTGAATCCCGCGCCCGATTTGTGGCTCTTTTGGATTTTGTTGATAGGTATTTCTGCAACTTCAACAACAAGTTGAAGTATTATTGAGTAAATTATTACACAACGGTAAATTATTACTCAACAGTTTATTATACTATCTACGCAGAAGGGGCCTCTATACAGGTAAATTATTACACAATTGTTTATTATTTACCTTATGCTTCGTGAATAACTACAAATAATTAATGACTGAATTATTGAATCTCGCGCATTGGTATGAAACCTTAATTCCCGGGCCGGCTCCAGTACTTCATTTAGGGCTTTCCTGGAGGGAGCTCGAGGGTATTGACGCAGAAAACAGTGATCTACGCAGAAGGGGCATCTATACAGGTAAATAATAAACCGTTGTGTAGTAATTTGGAGCGTTTTTGAATTAGTCTGTCAGTGGCTATCAGCGGTTAGACACTGGCAGACCTCCAAATTGTATTTAGTCCCAAGAAGATCCGTCCACCAAAATTTGTATCCCTCCTGGAATCAGTGCCATTTTTGATCATTTTGGCCCTCTCATCATGGCCGCCATTTTTAAAGGCACCCGTTTTGGGATGGCAGGCAAAGCTCATTTTACACAGAATGGCGTACATTTTGGTTTATTATTTTCAATAATGAACCATTGGAATCGAGCATGAAAAAAAAAATTCTTACCCCCCCTCAAAATTTGATGGTTTACGTTTCAAGGTATGTAGAATCCAAAACTGCAATAAAAATATTTCTGTCTGTCCGCCGTACGCCGTACGGGCCACTTTTCTTAGTTACCATGAAAAAAAATTGATGAAATTCGGGTTATAGGTTCCGTTCGGCGTCTAGTTGGTCCTCGAAGCTCGACGTTACTGTGAGTCATCTCTAAGGGGTTCAAAATAGGGGTTGAAATTTTCAAAACGCCTATACCATTTTTTTACGTAAATTTTTTTACGGTTTTAAATAGTTCTTGAACTTGCGAGTTTTTTAAGACCATCCGGAGCATCGTACGTCCAGCCGTTCGTTCACAGTAAGGCCCCGAAGTTTGCACCGACAGGCATTTTCGACTCCAGTGTGAATGAAATTGTATACAATTCAAACCAAATCTCGTAACCAGAGACGCGCCCACAATAGGAATTTGTGAATACGGCCAATCATTGGTAGGGATCACCTGATTATATTGGCGGAGTATGAAGTCGAGTTGGTTGTTCTGTGATATTATTTAATTTGAAAAATGATGGCTCTATTGGAGTTTGTTGGTAGGTAGTGAAACTTGAACAAACGTTGAAGTATTATTGATGGTTAAATTATTACTACGGTAAATCATTACTCAACGGTAAATTATTACACAACGGTTCATTATACCATCTACGTGGAAGGGGCTGGAGTTTGTTGGTAGGTACTTTTGCAACTTTTTTCACTCCTCATCAACAATTTCTTTTCAGAACTTCATTATGTGTGTTTCTTTTTGTTAGGTACTGTTTGTCATCGGCAGAATTATTTTAGCAACATTTAACTCGTGATTTAGGTAGGTACCTAGTAACGAGTACGGGGTTAGGTACTAACCTACGGAGGGTCTGCGATCTACATGATATGTGAAGAATAGTACATATCATATTATATAGACGGGTTATCTATACATAGAGCTGTGATCTGTAACAGAAGGGTATTCTATACAAAATAATAAACCGTTGTGCAGGGATTTGCAGCGTTTTATTGTTTATAATCAAAACCTCTCCTGCGGTGAACACACTTTTTCGGCCCAGGACTCTCAGGCCTTTACTGTTAACCAATGCTCCGGCCTAGGAATGTTTCTATCAGGCTTTGGCTCGTTGCAGGTGTTGGCAGATTCTTGATGGGGGATGCCATATTCTGATAAGCGCAGCGATGAGCTCCACCGTTATCTCTTCTCATCCTCAATGGCCCAGAATTTTTCCACTGGATTCATGGCGAGGCTATTGAAATGAGGTTGCTAAAGGTCTGATTTTATCAAAATTTGACTGTCATTTTAATACGCGAACGCGCAAAATTGGTAACTCGAAAATTCGCTCATAAATATGGGTATGCTGCACGACTAGAACTTCTACCAAAATATTTTCCTTATAACGTTTCACTGAAAAGGGTAGATACTTTCAACTTCCATGATTCAAGTTGCGTGTTTGTGGTATTCTTCATCAAAAACGCATCGAATCAGAAAACACGAAGATAAGTGTTAGATACACCCCACATTATCGTATTAACTTAGGTTCTTTCTGCGGTTTTTAGGGGTATTTTTTTTTTTCAATTATCTGAACCTTAGAGAGGTAAAAGGGAAAAAATCGGTCTTGTTACCGAAACCTGTCAATCAGGGCGTTGATGGCGCCCAGCGGACCATAACGAACAGGTCCCTTTTAAAAAATGTTATAATTTTTTGTGTGTTTCTTTCCTCGTTGTTCTCTATGAGGAGGAGGCGCCGCTGTGGTATAATAATGACTGGGTAATAAGTAGTAACATGGGTGGGAAATGGGAATGAATGATAGAGGTTGGATTCGTGACCGGCTCTGAAGGTGCCAAGAGCGCCGCTTTCGGGATCTCAAAGATCGGAATTTTCGATTTAAGTAGTCGGCCCGGGATTTGGTGGTGGTAGGGAGGGGGGGGGTCAAGGTAGAAGAATGAAACGAAAAAAGTCCATTATGATCATCTTGTTGGCATCTGATTAGGTCTAGAAATGGTGGAGGAGCTTTTTATACAGGTACCATACTTCATATTATATGATAATCATGTCTCCCTCCATGTTTGTAAGGTTGAGAGCAGTACAACCTGCGGTATGAACCGAAAGCAGCACAGGATTATTGATGAATTATAACAGTGATAAATTATCCCAATAGCCATGACTGTTCTAATTATTGTACCGTAATAATTACGTAGGTACTATAGAATATTCATAAATAAATTGATGCGGGTGTAGAACTTTGATTTCAACGGTATTTAGGCAAGTCAATTTTGGTGAGAGCTGGAACTTTGGAGATCGGTTGTGCTAAAGATTTCCTGTCATGCAGCAACCCCATATATCAGCGAATTTTGGTTTATTATTCTGTGAATAATACACCTATGTATTCGCTCAGCAAAAAAATTGTATAACACTCCCTCAAAATTATTTATTTTACGTTTAAAGGGCGTAAATTCAGAAAATGTAATGTCCGTCCGTGGTCCGTCGTATCATGCATACCGGCTTCATATTCAGCCTAACAAATTTCTTTCGCACACACGCTCCATTTCGGCACTAGTTGTGTCCCGGAACTTTGCAGCCCGATCGGAATATCACAGAGGTGTTATGAGTGAAAAAACCAGTCATGCAGCATGACTTAATGAGCGAATTTTCAAAGAAATATTCGAATTAATGGCTATGGTTTTGAATAAAGGAAAACTTCGGTCTAAAATTTGGTTTTCTATGTATATTCTCTTCGTATTTATTTTAATTTGTACGTTTTGTCCATCCTGATTCTACCGTTTGTTTATTACGTAATTGTACTAAGTGCTTATTTATTTGATCGCTGTGGGTTCATATTAGGTAGGATAGGGTAGTTAGGACTTTTGACTTACCTACTCAAGAGAGTGCAGTAGGTAAAGGAGTTGTTATAGAAAATCATGAGTGCTTCAAGTGCAGGTTGTTTTTCATGCAGGCTCAATCTTGAAATAAACTATGAAGGAAGGATGTGGTTTCTGGAAGGATCACTTGGAAGAACATGTGGGTGCTACGCTGACCACTCTAAGGGGGTGGGGGGGGGGGGGTAAGAGTTTAAAGATTATCCTAGTTTTGGGTAATTTTTGCGCACTTTAAATGCTCTAATTTAAGAACGGATTTAGATATCTAAAATCCGATTTCACCATCGTGTTCAGCGTGCAAAAACCTTTAAAATGAGGGGTCACTTGTTAGAAAATAACATTTTGGGGATTTTTGGGTAATTTTTGCGCACTTTAAATGCGCCAAAACCCTCCTTAGAGTAGGCCAATTTCGCCCATCTTCGAACTTAGCCTTTCGATTGCCAAGATAGATTTTTTGTGCAAATTTGAGCTGTTTATCTCAATTCTATCGAGAGTTATCGTCTGGAGTGACACATATATATATATATACATATAAAAAAGTGTTAAATTTCAGGAATCGTTTTAGAATGGTCTGAAACGGATTTCTATGAAGAAAATTTCCAAAAATTTATATTATTTAAATTTCGAAGCCATTGCAATAGCTTCATTTTCTTTGAAAATTCGCTAAAATGGGTATACAAATAGTTACTTTTTGATGTTTTAATAACGCAAGCTTTTGAGGTATCGTTTTCCATGTTTTTTAGGACGAGAAGACCGAATATGAAGTCAATTTTGACCAATGAGTGGGAAATTGAGGTTCCAACGAAGTTTCAGCCTTAAATTTACGTTGAATTTTGGTCTAAAATCTTCGTTCTTCCGCACACAGTTTGGGTCCCCATTTGGGAACACATTTGGGTCCTAGTTGTGCTCCAAAGCTCGGCAGCCCGATTGGAATGCACCCAGGGGTGTTAAATGGGTGTAAAAATAGGGGTTTTCGAGGTTTTTTGAGGTTTTAGTGAACACGAGCTTGTGATGTATCGATTTCCATGGTTTTTAGGGCGAGAAGACCGAATATGAAGTTGATTTTGACCAAAGAGTGAAGAATTGAGATTCTAACGAAGGTTTAGCTCCCGAAATTCATTTTTTATGAGCCAAAAACCTGGAAAATTGTCTGAAATCACCATAAATTTGTATAATAAAACTAGAAGTAGTATTAGCAGGCGAATCAAGACAATTCTGTAGGTACGTCCAACATTTCTGTAGGTACGTCCAATAGAATAATAAACCCATGTGACAAGGACTTTGCGGTGTTTTTTAAATACCCTCGTACCTACTGTCAACCTGTAACGTAATACGCCGGTCTCATCAAACCTTTTCCGTGGTTTTTAAGCATAAACATTCAAATTTGAATAGGCACCTGCTGGTTGGGTCCCCAAACGTGCCTATTTGCTACCGGTCCAAAATATTTTGTATGTCTGTGAAATTTGAAAACCTTTCTGATCCTGGATCCAACCCTACGTTTTAACTTTGTTATTTATGTTGTTATATTTGCATGTCCCGCCTGAAGGTATCTGACCATCGCTACGAGATCAAGAACCATCCAATTCTCGCCACAGTGGCAAACGATGAGTTGGAAGAGAGCGTATTATTTCAGTTTTTTTGGGACAAGGACCGCAGAAATTAGCTACATGTCGGAAACATAGTAAATTGATTCATATTATGGCCATACTACACGAATGCTTCCTGCCGGAAATGGTGGGGACGTCTCTGGAGCTGTTTTGGGGGTGCCTGTCGATCTCTCCTGATCGAATGAAGAGGATATTTTGTTTCATGAAACAGATTGGCAGATTAAGGGCATTTTGCTTATTAGAATGATTTTTATTTTATTGTATCTTTTGTTTTTTTGATCACCTTGCTTTGTTATGTCTCGCATTGTCATGTTATGCACTTTCCACCAACTTCTCTGTTTGCGCATGCTCCACTTAATTCATTTTAGAGTTACTAGTCAATGATGATGCTTATTTACTTTGTGATACGTACTGTGATATTTAAAGTTGCCTGTAATAGCTCAAGTCTCATCCCATCCTATAACGTAGCAATTACTCGTATGTTAGTTTTTAATCATTTGTTAAAAATCAACAGGTACCTATCAACTTAATGAGCTGGATACCCTATGTACTGGATTTAAAAAATCATGTACATTATATAAAATAAAATAAAATAAATAAATACTACACGAATGGAACTTTTCAGTGTGCTCTGGCCCTATCCCAACAGTCAACACAGTGGATCAACTCTATTGAAGTTATTTTTGCCTGAGTTTATTTCTCGGCGGGGAAATTAAGTATTTCATCCTCCCACTACATTTTTTATGAAAGTTCTAAAGGATCTTGAGGCTTTTCGAACAATACGGATGGAATGTCCGTCAAAAAATAAAAAGAAGAGAAAAAATTGACTTAGCGCCACCGCAAGGACAAGTGGATGACCGTGGAAGATTCCTTTCTGAAAAGGACGCGGCCCCCGAAAAGGTGGACATTGAAGAGGATGAAGAGGAAAATACCTCTCGTCCGCGACAATAGGAACCTCCCGAGATGGAAAAAAAGGTTTTTTCGGGAACGAACGAACGAAGAAGAATAAGATTGGGCCGGGAACGAGGAGTTTTCTTGCGCCTGGCGCCATGTAACCAGCTACGGATGATCGACAACACAATGGAGAGCCTGAGGGAGGGAAGAAGGGCCCAGGTGTCCGCGTTTGTGTGTTGTCAGTGAATTCGTCGGCGAGAGCGAGAGGGCGTGATGGGAGTTGGGTGTGTGAGAGAGCGAGATGGAGTGAGATGCTGGTGGTTGAACGCTTGTGTATGAAAGGCGGGAGATTGAAGGCGCGAGTCTTGACGACTTCCCGGGTCCCTTGGAATTTCTGGGTACGAACAAGAGGTCCTGGGAATTACAGGACGCACTGCAAATAGTTACAAGGCTCACTTATTGACATTAGGTATCTTGGGTAGGTACTTAATTTATACAAAACGCCCCGGAACGGACTCCCTTATCACGAACCTTAATCATTTAATACGTAGGTATCATGGGTACCTAAGACGTAGGTATCTTGGGTACTTAAGAACTTTGAAACGCTCAACGATGATGCTAGTCAGAGGTGAGAGAAGATGTCACGCTACACGCTGCAAATTTATACAAAACGCCCAGGAACGGACTCCCTTATCACGAACCTTAGTCATTTAATACGTAGGTATCATGGGTACCTAAGACGTAGGTATCCTGGGTACTTAAGAACTTTGAAAAGCTCAACGATGATCCTAGTCAGAGGTGAGAGAAGATGTCCCGCTACACGCTGCAAATTCATACAAAACGCCCCGGAACGGACTCCCTTATCACGAACCTTAGTCATTTAATACGTAGGTATCATGGGTACCTAAGACGTAGGTATCATGGGTACCTAAGACGTAGGTATCCTGGGTACTTAAGAACTTTGAAAAGCTCAACGATGATCCTAGTCAGAGGTGAGAGAAGATGTCCCGCTACACGCTGCAAATTCATACAAAACGCCCCGGAACGGACTCCCTTATCACGAATCTTAGTCATTTAATACGTATCATGGGTACCTGCTTATTAGGAACTTTATGAAGCCCAACGCTGGTGCCAGTCAGAGACAAAAGATGAGCTGTGCAAGCTGCAAATGTATACAAAACGACCAGGAACGGGCGCAGGTTGTGACCAGGATCGGTTTGCCGAAACGCCTTTTCTGATACCTAAGACAGATATGATCCATTTGTGGTAAGAGGTAGGATCCGTTTCGACATAAAAATAATCTCCAGTTATGCATCAATTACGATAAAAGCTCTATTGTTGTAGGTATTGAATAGAATCACGAAATTTCACGAAAATTTTTTTATTCCGTTTTATGACATGTGATCGGCAGTATTATCTCAATTTTGGTTTATTATTTTCAATAATGAACCATTGGAATCGAGCATGAAAAAAAAAATTCTTACCCCCCCTCAAAATTTGATGGTTTACGTTTCAAGATATGTAGAATCCAAAACTGCAATAAAAATATTTCTGTCTGTCCGCCGTACGCCGTACGCCGTACGCCGTACGGGCCACTTTTCTTAGTTACCATGAAAAAAAATTGATGAAATTCGGGTTATAGGTTCCGTTCGGCGTCTAGTTGGTCCTCGAAGCTCGACGTTACTGTGAGTCATCTCTAAGGGGTTCAAAATAAGGGTTGAAATTTTCAAAACGCCTATACCATTTTTTTACGTAAATATTTTTACGGTTTTAAATAGTTCTTGAACTTGCGAGTTTTTTGAGACCATCCGGAGCATCGTACGTCCAGCCGTTCGTTCACAGTAAGGCCCCGAAGTTTGCACCGACAGGCATTTTCGACTCCAGTGTGAATGAAATTGTATACAATCCAAACCAAATCTCGTAACCAGAGACGCGCCCACAATAGGAATTTGTGAATACGGCCAATCATTGGTAGGGATCACCTGATTATATTGGCGGAGTATGAAGTCGAGTTGGTTGTTCTGTGATATTATTTAATTTGAAAAATGATGGCTCTATTGGAGTTTGTTGGTAGGTAGTGAAACTTGAACAAACGTTGAAGTATTATTGATGGGTAAATTATTACTACGGTAAATCATTACTCAACGGTAAATTATACCATCTACGTAGAAGGGGCTGGAGTTTGTTGGTAGGTACTTTTGCAACTTTTTTCACTCCTCATCAACAATTTCTTTTCAGAACTTCATTATGTGTGTTTCTTTTTGTTAGGTACTGTTTGTCATCGGCAGAATTATTTTAGCAACATTTAACTCGTGATTTAGGTAGGTACCTAGTAACGAGTACGGGGTTAGGTACTAACCTACGGAGTGTCTGCGATCTTCATAATATGCATATAATAGAATAGTACATATCATATTATATAGACGGATTATCTATACATAGAGCTGTGATCTGTAACAGAAGGGTATTCTATACAAAATAATAAACCGTTGTGCAGGGATTTGCAGCGTTTTCTCTTTCAGTTTGTTCGTTTACACATCACGGCTGTATGGTTCATCTGATTTGAAGAAACCTTGGAATATCGTGTTTATGAACTCAAAATCGTGTTTGGCACCCTCAAATACTCCTTTACCTATTTCAGTATTTAGCACCAAATTCCTTCGAGTTACAAAAAGAAAAAAAACGCTGCAAAGTCCTTGTCACATGGGTTTATTGTTCTACTGGACATACGTACAGTAATGTTGGCTGTTCATTTATAGTTTCTTTCATGTGAAATACTTGAAACAGCTATTTCTGATGGTTTCCACCAGTTTTGGCCCCCAAAACACGAATTAGGCAACCTCCTTTTTTTCCAAATTATCTTTGATCACTGATTATTTAGATTATTATGTCTATTTAGATGTCTCGATTCACCTGATAATACTACCTCTAGTGTTATTATACAAAGGTATGACGATTTCAGACAATTTCCCAGGTTTTTGACTCATAAAATTGACTTTTGGGAGCTGAACCTTCGTTACAACCTCAACTCCTGAAAAAAACATGGAAAAAGATACCTCACAAGCTCACGTTATTAAAACATCAAAAACCCCTATTTTTACACCCATTTTTCACCCATAACACCTCTACGTGTATTCCGAGCTTCGAAGCACAACTAGGGCCCAAATGGAGCCTGTGTGTGAAAGAACTAATTTTTTAGACCGAAAATAAAGTAGATATGCAGATACGGCGGAAGGCAGACGGACATTGCATCTTTGGAATCTACGCACATTGAAACGTACAAGAAAACTCGGCGCTCCGCGCCTCGCCAGGGGGCAAGCCCCCTGGACCCCCGGTTACCTCTATTTACATACTTCGGACGAAATTATAGAAACACAGAATGTGTTTTAGCTCACCCGTTTCACATAAACCGCAACTCACATTATCCAAGGCCTGGGCAGCGTCAAGTTAAAGTCCCAAGGTGCCCACATACCAAATTACAGCTTCGTAGAGTGAATATCATAGAAATTAGCTTTAGGAGCAACTCAGCTGATTCGGGGCCTGGGCAGCGTCAAGTTAAAGTCCTAAGGAGCCCACATACCAAATTACAGCTTCGTAGACCCTTCAGGTTTTTGTCCCCCTCGCTGTATTATAATAAGCTTTAGCCACGCTTATACACATCGAAACAACCAAGTCGTCGGGTTAGAGGTAAAAGTGAACAAGTGCATTTTGAAGATTTTACAGGGCAGCTGACCAAAGTTTCAGAATTTTTGGAACGTCAGCTGTGGCCATGTACCTGATTTATCTTGAAATATGTTTTTATAAAACTGTTCTGTGTCAATTCAGGTTCAGTTATTCAAAGGATTGGGATTCAAAAACTAAGCTGAACTTGCAATTTTATTGAATTAAGTACAAAAAGAGCACTTGTTCATTTTTACCTCAACAAATCTCCCCTAGAGCATGTACTTGTTCACCCTTTTAAATTCTATAAATCGATGAATATTGAATCATAATCGATCTGTTTTCCCCGTTAGATAGATATTACTCCCATTCTGATGTTACAGAACTGAGAGATCATGGCAAATCATTGTTTTTTATCCTCCCATCGCTCCAATTGTGACTTATTCATTTTTACCTGAACGATGAAGGCAAGCCGTTGTAGTTGTTCATTATTGTATTTTAAAATAATTAAATTATTATAAAATTAATTAAAATAAAGTAAAAACACAAAATTGGTAACTTTTAAAACTTCATGACTATTCTTCGTCGGATGCTGAAGGGCCTGGAGCTCGGTCCTTCACCGTTTTGCCCGACGACGATGGAATGTCCTGGTACCATTGGTGGAGATGACGGGGAATGATTCCTTTTTTACAAAAGACAAGCAGGTCATTTTTCTTTGCCGTTGTTACTGGAAGTTGCTTTTTATATAGCTTATTCAGAGGGGCAAATGGCTCGCGGACTCCCTTTTTTCGAACCACCATCGCCCAATATTCACCGCTAAAATCCTCGCTTACGAATATTACTTCCGGTTCATATTTTTTGTACCTGAACCGTTTGATCTTGAGCCAATTCACTTTTCGGTTCGGTGTCAAAATTCTTGTTCGTCATCAGCTTGTTGGAAAGAGCTCTCAAATCAAAAAACGTTGCAAAGTCCTTGTCACATCGGTTTACTATTCTACTGGACATACGTACAGAAATGCTGGCTGTTCATTTATTGTTTCTTTCACGTGGAATAATTCGAACAGCTATTTCTGATAGTTTCCACCAATTTTGGCCCCCAAAACACAAATAAGGTAGATACGCACCTTTCAATTTTTTTTTTTTCGAATTATCTTTGATCATTGGTAGTGCCATTTAATCGTCTTGATCCACGTGTTGACACTTTTTCTAGTGTTATTATACAAATTGATGGTGATTTCAGATGATTTTCCAGGTTTTTGCCTCATAAAAATCAATTTTGGCAGCTGAACCTTTGGTAGAACCTCAATTTTCCACTCTTTGGTCAAAATCGACTTCATATTCGGTCTTCTCGTCCCCAAAACATGGAAAAAGATACCTCAACAGCTCATGAACATGTAACCAAAACACACAAACGCTGCAAAGTCCTTGTCACTTGGGTTTATTATTCTACTGGACATACCCACAGAAATGTTGGCTGTTCATTTATTGTTTATTTCATGTGATATAATTGAAATAGCTATTTCTGATAGTTTCCACCAATTTTGGCCCCCAAAACACGAATTAGGAAGCACCTTTTTTTTTTTTTCAATTTATCTTTGATCATTGGAAATGCCATTTAATCGGCTTGATCCACGTGTTGATACTACTTCCAGTGTTATTATACAAACTGATGGAGATTTCAGACGATTTCCCAGGTTTTTGACTTATAAAAAATCAATTTTGGGAGCTGAACATTTGGTAGAACCTCGATTTTCCACTCTTTGGTCAAAATCGACTTCATATTCGGTCTTCTCGTCCCCAAAAACATGGGAACCGATACCTCAAAAGCTCATGTTACTAACACGTTACTAAAACACAAAAAGTACCAATTTTTGTTCACATTTTCACTCATAACATCCCTGGGTATATTCCGATCGGGCTGAAAATTTTCGGGACACAACTAGGGCCCAAATGGAGCATGTGTGCGAAAGAACGACTTTTTTAGACCACAAATGAAGCCGGTACACGTGATACGACGGACGGACATGGCATTTTTGGAATCTATGCATCTTGAAACGTAAAAGAAAAAATTTTGAGGGGGTGTTATACAAATTTTTTGCTGTCATACATAGGTGTATTATTCACAGAATAATAAACCAAAAGTCAGTGTAATTTAACTCTTGTACGTGATACGGCTTCAATGAGGAGTTTTTTCTGTTGGAACGCGCGACTCTCATTATGGTCAGCCAATCTTGCATTGTGTACTCAGGAACGTACTTCCTGGCTGACTCAATCGCGCTGTGCATGGAGTCCGCCTCCATGTGCGAATGACCACTCTCTAGAAATTTGTGCTCGATCACGTTTATGTGCTCGAAAGTGCTGACAATGAACAGGAGGAGACTAGCTATAAATTGGTTCCTGTTTTGCCCCCCACAAGTGTCTGAAAACAGGAAGACCTCGCGTACACTTTCGGGGAGCGTTCGAAACCATTGGAATAGGGCTGAGCCAATCTCGCACCATTTACCTCGGTCCAACTATAGCAGAAACCTCGGTTGGGCTTGGCTCCTTCATAATTCGTGAAATTATACGCATTTAACTTCCTACTGTAGTATAATTGTCTGTAGTATAATCAGACTGAACGAATCATTTTTGTCGCGTTAAACTGAACAAGTGCCACTTGTTCACTTTTTCCTGAACAGGAGTCCCCCAAATATTCGATGACTCGTTCAGGTAAAAATGCTTAAATACACTTGTTCATTTTTACCTCTACTGTATTGCATCTCCTCCACTATTGGATTTTGAGGTAAAAACGTTCATTGGTCACTTGTACATATTTACCTGAACCATAATAAACTGATTTCCTAGTACCTAAATCATCCGTAGCAAATGTGAACAAATGGCAGTTGTTCAACAAAACTTACCAACCTCGTTCAGGTAAAAATTATTTCATCAAATAACTACGTAATTATTTATAACTCCACTATTTCGCAGTTTTTGAAGCAAATACCTCGTTTGGGCGCACTTGGGAAGCAAAAAACCTCATAATCACAAAAACGTCACTTGTTCACTTTTACCTCTAACCCGACGAAGTGACAACCAAACAAGCGTCATTGTTTACTATCGATTTATAACATCCATTTATATAGTTATATTATGAAACTAGGAAATAAATACCAAGAACAAATACGAAATAAATGCGTGATAAATCAAGAGCTTTCCAACGAATGGAAATCGATTTTTGTCCGATGAAAATGAAAGAAGTTTCATTTCCCTAGCAACTACTCGGTTGTACGTGAAAATCATAAGACAATTTCGCGCTACTTTTATGTCACTTTTTACTGTCGTTTTTCGGCGGGGGGTCCCATCGCTAAAACACATTCTGTGTTAAAATTTTGAACAAACATTCCGGAAGTGCGCGTGATGTCAGAAATCGGGGTACCCTCTCCCTCAGGCTAGTGGGAGCCTGTGACGTAATTATTATCGGTTTCAATACCCATTTCCATTCATCAGAGTGTATGGCAATGCTTTTTAAATATACCCACGCACATTTTATTTTGAACTTATAACTCCAGCTCTGCCGTCCAAAGCAAGAAAGAACGAGGAAATCTAGTTTTGAGAAAAACCAGGCAACGTTTTTAGGCTGTAAAATGGGCATTCTTCAGTATTTTCCAATGATTTTTTTTGCAATTGATCCAAATTTAGTTTCTACGTCTGTAGCAGCAAGGCAGATCAATTTTGGAAGAATACACAAACAACTGTTTTTCTCCGTTGTACAAGATGAGGTAAATTTTGCTTCAAAAAACGGTGGAGCGTCTGCTACTGCTTTTCTTCGTCGGACGCTCATGCTACGGTTGTTTTCCACTGTAGTTGATGGAGTTTTTTCGCCCCTTTCCCAAAGAGAAAAACAGTACCTTTATTTTTCCCTGTAAAATACGACTTACCGATCCACCGGCCACCTACGGTCGATCGCTCGAAGCTTTTGGCGCTCATCACAAAATTGAAAAACGGTAGGTACCACTTGACGAAATCAGACAGCTATGAGACGGATACTACGAAGAAAAACAGTACTGTCCTCGTGACCATTAAATTAAACTCACTGGTCCAATTAATTAACACCGTAGGTCTGGGATCTACTGTTTTTATTTGTTGGAAGAACTACTAGGTACTGCGTTTCATCGTTGGAAAACCATCAGAAACTCGAAAAACCGTCGACATTTTCCTTGAATAACTTTTTTAGGGAAATTTTCCCAACTTTCACAACTTTTATATACCTATAGGATATAGGTCTTCAGTATGCGAATCCAGCCATACCAAAATCTCTAAATTGGAAAAAATCGCATCTAGGCCTTTTTTACTTTGGAGGGCAGAGCTCGCCTTGCACGCTCGTTAGTTTTATTTTTGGAGATTTCAGCTTTATTCTGGGTTTCTGGGTTTCCAAAATGACGCTGATCCGATTTCGAGGTCAAAATCGTAAGCAGTTCGACGCACGCAAGATACGTACACTAAAGGCTGTTTACGAGCTTACAAAACTAAATGAATTGAATCAACAATACCTCATCAACAAGGGTGGTCGATGGTGTGAGGGGTGGGGGGGGGGGGGGAGAGAAAAGGTTAGTAATCACTGCTGACCGCCAAAAGAGGGCGTCCATCTCGTTCATCTCTCCTTGTGATCAGACCTCACCAGGAACTCAGTTATTCAAACCGAACCGCGCCCGCCGGCCTAAACCGCCCCAGGGGGCCATCGAAAGGGTTAAAGATAGATCATTACACCTCAGAAATGAACTTGAAGAAAAAGTGGAGGGGAGCAACATAATAAAAATCCATCAGAGAGCTCCGGTATCTCACCTAATTTGTATTATGGTGGTGAGGGGGCGGCTGGTCGGACGGGGGGGGGGGGGCGCCAAGGACCCCCACACCCCCGCCACGAGGGGTCTCGGGTTCCATTCCTTCCCCGGAGAAACTTTTTATACCCATCGCTCCCGGAGGGCTCTGTTTTCTGGGAACCGCTCCGAGGCTCCACCTTCTGATGCCTTTTTGTTTGTTTACTTTTTTTTGCTTCCCTTTTCAGGCCGCTAGTTTCACCAAGACCGGGTACCTTAACCCTCTAAACGTGTGAGTTTTGTGATCTTTTTCACCCCTTCCCACCTTTACATTCTGAAGTGTCACTTTTCGACCATCCATTTATGAATATTCAAAGTCCCGGAGTAATTTATCCCTTGTTTCCTTTAAATATTGTTTTCGTTCGGCCTTTCACCTTCCGTTTTCCACGTCGTCAATTCAGTTCAGCTGATTCACCTCCTTTCTTATAATTTAAACTTCCAAACAATAGAGCGAAAGGTGACATCCAATCGCCCATAACGTAAGTAAGAGAAGGTATCATAAAACCTTGTTGCTTCTAAAATGGTTGACACTTGTTTTCCTGTTACACACCAGCTAATTCTATATCGACATACACAGTTATTGAAAATTACTGAATCCAGGGTGGTTGCAGAAAAAAAAACGCTGCAAAGTCCTTGTCACATGGGTTTATTATTCTACTGGACATACCTACAGAAATGTTGGCTGTTCATTTATTGTTTCTTTCATGTGAAATAATTTAAATAGATATTTCTGACTGTTTCCACCAATTTTGGCCCCTAATACACGAATCAGGTACACTCCTTTTTTTTCAAATTATCTTTGATCATTGGTAGTGACATTTAATTGTCTTGATTCACCTGTTGACATGTCTTCTAGTGTTATTATACAAATTGATGGTGATTTCAGACAATTTCCCATGTTTTTGACTCAAAAAACGCTGCAAATCCCTGCACAACGGTTTATTATTTGTATAGAATACCCTTCTGTTACAGATCACAGCTCTATGTATAGATAACCCGTCTATATAATATAATATGTACTATTCTATGCATAATTATGTAGATCGCAGACCCTCCGTAGGTTAGTACCTAACCCCGTACTCGTTACTAGGTACCTACCTAAATCACGAGTTAAATGTTGCTAAAATAATTCTGCCGATGACAAACAGTACCTAACAAAAAGAAACACACATAATGAAGTTCTGAAAAGAAATTGTTGATGAGGAGTGAAAAAAGTTGCAAAAGTACCTACCAACAAACTCCAGCCCCTTCTACGTAGATGGTATAATGAACCGTTGTGTAATAATTTACCGTTGAGTAATGATTTACCGTAGTAATAATTTACCCATCAATAATACTTCAACGTTTGTTCAAGTTTCACTACCTACCAACAAACTCCAAAAGAGCCATCATTTTTCAAATGAAATAATATCACAGAACAACCAACTCGACTTCATACTCCGCCAATATAATCAGGTGATCCCTACCAATGATTGGCCGTATTCACAAATTCCTATTGTGGGCGCGTCTCTGGTTACGAGATTTGGTTTGAATTGTATACAATTTCATTCACACTGGAGTCGAAAATGCCTGTCGGTGCAAACTTCGGGGCCTTACTGTGAACGAACGGCTGGACGTACGATGCTCCGGATGGTCTTAAAAAACTCGCAAGTTCAAGAATTATTTAAAACCGTAAAAATATTTACGTAAAAAAATGGTATAGGCGTTTTGAAAATTTCAACCCCTATTTTGAACCCCTTAGAGATGACTCACAGTAACGTCGAGCTTCGAGGACCAACTAGACGCCGAACGGAACCTATAACCCGAATTTCATCAATTTTTTTTCATGGTAACTAAGAAAAGTGGCCCGTACGGCGTACGGCGTACGGCGTACGGCGGACAGACAGAAATATTTTTATTGCAGTTTTGGATTCTACATACCTTGAAACGTAAACCATCAAATTTTGAGGGGGGGTAAGAATTTTTTTTTTCATGCTCGATTCCAATGGTTCATTATTGAAAATAATAAACCAAAACTTGATTTTGGGAGCAGAACCATTGGTAGAACCTTAATTTTCCACTCATTGGTCAAAATTGACTTCATATTCGGTCTTCTTGTCCCAAAAAACATGGAAAATGATACCTCAAAAGCTCATGTTACTAAAACACAAAAAGTACCTACCTATTTTTATATCCATTTTCATTCCTAACACCCCTGGGTATATTCCGATCGGGCTGTAAAGTTTCGGGACACAACTAGGGCCCAAATGGAGCTTGTGTGCGAAAGAACGAATTTTTTAGTCTGAAAATGAAGCCGGTATACCTGACGCGGCGTACGGCGGACGGCAGACGGACTTTGCATTTTTGGAATCTACGCACCTTGAAACGTAAAAGAAAAAAATTTTGAGGGAGTGTTATAAAAAATTTTTGCTGAGCGAATACATAGGTGTATTATTCACAGAATAATAAACCAAAAGCTGAGATTTAGAGCAGATGGATGTGGGGCTAGCGGTGCAATATCAACAGATATAATATAAGAAAGATATAAGAGAGCGAAAATCCTTGGCACTCCTGGTGCACCGAGAAGAGATTCTTCAAAAGTGTAGCTAATCCGGATAGTTCCATAAGCCTATGTTGCTTTCTGATAAGTATAGTTGTCACTTTTTTCTCCCTTTTGAGCCTACCACGTCACTTGCTACGCGTTACTATCACGTGCTACGCGTTGCGATATCCTGTGCCTGGTAGAAATTTATTTATTTATTTATTTATTTATTAAATTAAACTGCACAACTAGAAATAGCTCAAAGATGCAGTGGTACCCATCTTCAGCGTTTGACGTGCATCAAGAGTGTCGGAAATAATTCAGCTGAGTTGGTAGTACCTCCGGGTCGAATCAGTTAAAATAGCTGATATGTGGCAGATGTGCAAGACAATCGCCGAGGAAGGATTCTTCAAAAATGCATCTGATTTTCCCCCTAAACTGTATCTTCAGATCCAGTGGGTATAAGGAGCTGACATTGGGCTGTTTGTATTTGTTACTAGCAATTCACCAAGAAAGGATTTTTGAGAAATTCAGCTGATCTGCTCCTGAACTTTATTTTCGGATTCGACAGGTAGGCCTAGATATCTGAAATTCGGTGCAGAGATCAGTCTTTGGCTGAAGGTGGACCAAGGAAGAATTCTTCATAAATTCGCTCGAAGCTCTAAAATTCATGAAATGTTATTAAATGGGTTATCAGATTTTCTGATGACAATTACATTTTATGGTACCTATTCCTCGGACGGATTGGACCAAGGCTACCCAAGATATCATTAATCCATTAACCGTAATCCATCCTTTGTTCGAGGCTGGTTTGGGGGTTCCTTGAAAAGAGACGGCTCCATGGCCTTTGCACTACGTTATTTTCTAGCTTTTCCATTTTCTTGTTTAGTTTTTGCCCTCATCCGCCCAAATGGTGGTTCTGCCGTGTGATGTCCTGGGGGCAAAAGGGACCTCTCAACCATTAATTCCAAGGTTAAAGAGCTTAGGGTGTCATCGGTCAACCTGTCCCGAATGCCGACATAGTGAACTTTTTTTCTGAGAGCTTGTTTCCTATAACCGTATTAGTTATAGGG
Organism: Leptopterna dolabrata; assembly: GCA_954871275.1. Classification (NCBI taxonomy): domain Eukaryota; kingdom Metazoa; phylum Arthropoda; class Insecta; order Hemiptera; family Miridae; genus Leptopterna; species Leptopterna dolabrata. Next base: position 33,140,441 of record OX940988.1, on the reverse strand, counting down.
GTGGTTTTCGAATACTCTCCCATAATAGAGGTGAGTTACGCCTATAGCGCTTGTGCATACCGAGAGGCCTTCTCTCACAAGGAAAACCCCCCAAAGCGAGATGACTGGGTGGAAGAACTGAGGTCTCCCATACCCACAGTGTCGCCTTCGAGATAATAAAGGACACTCTCTAAATAGATAAATATTGACTATTATGTAAAGGGGGCTGGTTATTGGGGTTGTCGGGATAAAAATCACCCATAATTTGCTCTCCTCAGCCTAATTACCCACAATTTCTATATCAGTGGCCTGCACAGATTGTAGGATCAAGAATTCAACAGGTAGAATAGTAAAAGTCGAATAAACAGCCATTCCAACTGCCTTTACAGGCGTCGCGCACGTGATCGGCTGTCCTCTCAGGAGGATTAGATTTGCCTCAAGCTCAAGGCTACGTATTACTTCGCATCCTAAGTTATACTATAGTAGAATATACCTACGTATTGCAATCAATTAACAATTCAGCAAGTTGGTGCTTTCATAGAACTTCGGCGACTAAAATCGAAGTTTTCGCCAATACCCTTGACTAGTTCTAATTTATTGTTTTCAAAAAGAAGAACAAAGAGCATAACGCGAGGTGTTGAAGAATCGACAGTTGAAAATACCCTAAGAATACACAGAGAAAGAATCCAAAGACAACCATAACCCCAACTGATTTGTGTGTAGTGTTGCACTTGATGGTTGTCGGTCTCCTCTTCTGCATCCACCACGTGGATCAAGGAAAGCATTCTCGCGCAAATGTAGGTGCACCTATAAGCACTTGCTGAAAGTATCAGTTATCGACTGAACTCTGAAAGCACGGATTGGGATGGAGCGAGGGAAAGAAGTTACCTACAATTTGGGCCCAGTACTCATCACGGAAAAGGTACCAAAGAACAAGGATATCTTTACGCGTCACCCGCCCATCTGTATCAGCTCCGGGCGTCAGAATGACCCGATAACGTTGACGATGTTAAACGAAGTTGCCACCTCTCGAGGGGAATCTTATCGGGGAGAAGGACGCCGAATGTGATTCCCCATGCTTGCTGAGTGATACAGGCAGTTTCGGCACTTTTTGTGCTCCGATCCTTCGTTTCAAGAGAGTTACGACGGAGGCTTCAGTATTTTTGAGCTGTTTCCATTTGTACGGGACACAAAAACTACCCGATCACAATGTCAGCCCTGTACTAAATAATGCTGGACCTAGCATTCGAGACTAGTTTCACCTCGAGACTGTGTAATCCAAGGATTACCAACTTCATTTCCAAAATATTTTACACTGTCTTTCGTCGTTTGACATAACATCCGATTTGAGCAGCTAAGTCGGTGTTGAGTCTTGACCGAATAATCGCAAAATCTCGAAATATTTTGAAATTTAAAAACCCTGCCTGGCTGCGTCTCACAATTACTCCTCCATGACTTATCTATTTGGGGTTAATTAACGTGTGCCCATTTGGGCTCCGACAGCGAAGAATTGAAACTCGTAATCTCTATCTCTATATATTATAAAAACGAATCTCTGTGAGTGAGTGAGTGAGTGAGTGAGTGAGTGAGTGAGTGAGTCTGTCTGTCTGTCCGTCTTCCCACGGCCTAACGGCTCGACGGATATCGACCAAATTTGGCACGAATATCCAGTAGGCTCCCAAGTTGTGCAACGTCGCATTTTTAATTCCCTGACCATAGCGGAACTATGGTCGACCATGGTCAACTCCTGAATGGCTTGACGAATATCGACCAAATTTGGCACGAATATCCAGTAGGCTCCCAAGTTGTGCAACGTCGCATTTTTAATTCCCTGACCATAGCGGAACTATGGTCGACCATGGTCAACTCCTGAATGGCTTGACGGATATCGACCAAATTTGGCACGAATATCCAGTAGGCTCCCAAGTTGTGCAAAGTCGCATTTTTAATTCCCTGACCATAGCGGAACTATGGTCGACCATGGTCAACTCCTGAATGGCTTGACGAATATCGACCAAATTTGGCACGAATATCCAGTAGGCTCCCAAGTTGTGCAACGTCGCATTTTTAATTCCCTGACCATAGCGGAACTATGGTCGACCATGGTCAACTTCGTTAATTGAAATGGTAACCCCTATTTTTTATCGCGTATTCGTAATCTACGTGAAATTCTATCTACGATCGACCCTTCGGACTACCCCCGCGGTCGACCATAGCGCATCCATGGGCCCCTCCATGGTCGAATCCCGAATTGCTCAACGGATATCGATCAAATTTGGCACGAATATCCAGTAGGCTCCCAAGTTGTGCAACGTCGCATTTTTAATTCCCTGACCATAGCGGAACTATGGTCGACCATGGTCAACTCCTGAATGGCTTGACGGATATCGACCAAATTTGGCACGAATATCCAGTAGGCTCCCAAGTTGTGCAACGTCGCATTTTTAATTCCCTGACCATAGCGGAACTATGGTCGACCATGGTCAACTTCGTTAATTGAAATGGTAACCCCTATTTTTTATCGCGTATTCGTAATCTACGTGAAATTCTATCTACGATCGACCCTTCGGACTACCCCCGCGGTCGACCATAGCGCATCCATAGGCCCCTCCATGGTCGAATCCCGAATTGCTCAACGGATATCGACCAAATTTGGCACCAATATCCGGTAGCCTCCGTTGAACGTAGGCGCATTTTTAATTCCCTGACCATAGCGGAAATATGGTCGACCATGGTCAACTCCTGAATGGCTTGACGGATTTTGATAAAATTGGGCACAAATACCCAGTAGGCTATGGGATTTTTCCGTCGTTTGTTGGTTCCACGATACTGCGTACAGCGAATCTCGGATAGCGAGCGAAGCGAGCGGTCAGGCTAGTAAGGATTAGAAATTTTTAAAATGAGGAGCGCCCATGACTTTGTTTATATTGGTAACAGCGATATACGCAGAAGGGGCATCTGTACAGTAAATTATTGCACAACGGTTTATTATTTACCTTATGCTTCATGAATAACAACAAATAATCAATGATTGAATCGTTGAATCCCGAACGATGTGTAATCATTTGCAGCGTTTTTCTGATTATAGTCTGTCCATGTAGGAAGGTGCTTCAAATTTCGCTTCTAATCATGTGAGGACGTAAACTGTGCAAAATAAAAACTGAAAATATATTTTCCTATGACAGCATACAGTCGTTTTGCGAAGTTTAAAGTGAGACAAGAGTTCATAGGCTGTTCATCAAGCTTCAGCTGATTCCCTACTACTTTGCGGATCCGAACAACTTCCTACAATGGTCTCTTCTCTTTCCCTATTCATTCTACTACTTCAAACTCAAAATAATCCAGCCAAAATAATAGTCAAAATAATTATTCTGTTTGATCTCTATTATTCTTCACACTCAGTCTCTCAAAAATATTCCAGAAATATTTCAAGAATATTCCAGTAACGACCTACCTAACTTTGTTTTTTCATCATCTCAAAAACATCCTGATTTCAATTTTAAACAGTTAACGGTACAGATTGAACTGAACTTGAAAAATAGTGGAAAGCTATTGCCAAATCTGTAACCACTAGGAACAAATTAAACTATATCGCGATCCGCGACATTCCCAAGTATGTATCTAACATCGAACCGAACAAAAACCAAATACATACTTTAATATTCCCCTCTACAGACTATACATCAAGTCATTCGTTGTTTACAAAATGGATTACCCGGGCGTTGCTCTGACCGCGATCCAATCTACCGTACAAGTAATAAAGACAAACAAATCAATTTGACGGGGAATGTTGAAACGTGCTAGAGGCGGCTGAGTTATGGAGGGACGGATACAACGACATCCATCATCTTCTCTGCATGTGGTTTTTCTGGCTTAACCGCTTTTTCAAACTTAAATAGATATCGTTTTGAGAATTCCTTCCAATTAACCGCTCCACATTATTCATTTAGAGAGAATAAATAGCTTTTGTGTCCCTTGGAGAGGAATTTCAGTGGTGCTGATACAGCAAATCCTGCAAAGTCAGGGTTTTTAAATTTCTAATATTATTCCATGAGTAGTCACTAAATTGGTTGGGATCCAACAATCGAGACTTCACTCAACAGAACTTGGTTGCAGTCATGAAATAAAAAAATCTTAGCACTAGCTAAGATCGTTATCCTTAGCATTAGGCAATCATACTCGTTGTTGATAAGTATGTACGTTATCAACAAAATTGTTGTATAGTATCAATCAATATATTTTTGCGAGAGCACAGTTGATTTATGTCAGGTGTACAGTTGTAACTACTTATAGGTAGGCTGTATTGTAATAAGTAGGTGATTAGGTGCACACTCCATTTTCGAAGTGCAACTACGTGGATTAGGTTTGCCCCGTTACAAACTGGTCCCTTGTAAATTGTTGTCCATTCCCTATGTAAGTTATCGCCATTATTTTTATTTAATTTGTCTGTAGCTCCAACTAGAACATACTCGTAAGAGTCATTATTTTTTCCCCCCATTAAATCTTATATTTTGCGCCATAAATTTTATTCATGAGCTACCCTTTCATTCTCCGATCTGACTGATGGTTTGGGTCAAGACAAAAAATCTTGAATTCGCGTGCCTTTTGGTTGGTTATTCTATGAATAATACACCTATGTATTCGCTCAGCAAACATTTTTTATAACACTCCCTCAAAATTTTTTTCTTTTACGTTTCAAGGTGCCAAAAACCCTGCGAAATCTTTGTCATATGGGTTTATATTACATTGGACGTACCTACAGAAATGCTGGAAATACATTTATTGTTTCTTTCATGTGCAATAATTGAAATATCTTTTTTCATGGTTTCCACCAATTTTGGCCCCCAAAAGCACAAATTAGGCTTCTATATTTGGAAAATTGTCTTTGATCGTTTACAGTGCCATTTAATTGTCTTGATTCACCTGTTGATACTACCTCTAGGTTTATTATGATTTCAGACAATTTCCTAGGTTATTGACTAATAAAAAATGAATTTAGGGACCTGAATCTTTGTTACAACCTCAGTTCTTCGCTCTTTTGTCAAGTTCAACTTCATATTTGGTCGCCTCACCCTAAAAACGCTGCAAAGTCCTTGTCACATGGGTTTATTATTCTATTGGACGTACTTACAGAAATGCTGGCTAATTATTTATTGTTTCTTTCATGTAAAATAATTGAAATACTTAGCTATTTCTGGTGGTTTTTGGCCGCCACAACTTGAATTAGGTGCGCCCTTTTTTTTTTTTAAATTACGATTGATTATCGGTTGTGCCATTTAATCGTCTTTATCCACGTGTTGACACTTTTTCTAGTGTTATTCTACAAATTGATGGTGATTTCAGACGATTTTCCAGGTTTTTGACTCATTAAAAAATCAATTTTGTGAGCTGAACATCTGGTACAACCTCAATTTTCCGCTCCTTGGTCAAATCGACTTCATATTCGGTCTTCTCCTCCCAAAAAACATGGAAAACGATACCTCAAAAGCTCATGTTACCAACATGTTGCTAAAACGCAAAAAGTACCTATTTTTACACACATTTTCACTCATAACACCCCTGGGTATATTCCGATCGGGCTGAAAAGTTTCGGGACACAACTAGGGCCCAAATGGAGCATGTGTGCGAAAGAGCGACTTTTTTTAGACCGAATATGAAGCCGGTACACGTGATACGGCGTACGGCGGACGGCGTACGGCGGACGAACATTGCATTTTTGAAATCTGCGCACCTTGAAACGGAAAAGGAATAATTTTGAGGGGGTGTCACAAAAATTTTTTGCTGAGCGAATACATAGGTGTATTATTCACAGAATAATAAACCAATATTATTCACAGAATAATAAACCAATATTATTCACAGAATAATAAACCAAAAACGCTGCAAACTCCTTGTCACATGGGTTTATTATTCTATTGGACATACCTACAGAAATGTTGGCTGTTCAGTTATTGTTTATTTATTGTGAAATAATTGAAATAGCTATTTCTGATTGTTTCCACCATTTTGGACCCTAAAAACACGAATTAGGTAGGTACGCTCCTTTCTTTTCCAAATTATCTTTGATCATTGGTAGTGCCATTCGTCTTGATCCACGTGTTGATACTACTTCCAGTGTTAATATACAAATTGATGGTGATTTCAGACGATTTCCCAGGTTTTAGACTCATAAAAAATCAATTTTGGGTGCTGAACATTTGGTAGAACCTCGATTTTCCACTCATTGGTCAAAATCGACTTCATATTCGGTCTTCTCGTCCCCGGAAACATGGAAAACGATTCCTCAAAAGCTCATGTTACTAACATGTTACTAAAACACAAAAAGTACCTATTTTTGTGCACATTTTCACTCATAACATCCCGGGGTATATTCCGATCGGGCTGAAAAGTTTCGGGACACAACTAGGGCCTAAATGGAGCATGTGTGCGAAAGAACGAGTACACGTGGTACGGCGTACGGGCATTGCATTTTTGGAATCTACGCACCTTGAAACGGAAAATAAAAAATTTTGAGGGGGTGTTATAAAAATTTTTTGCTGAGCGAATACATATTCACAGAATAATAAACCAAAACACGGAAAACGATAGCTCACAAGCCCAAGTTAACTAAAACCTCAAAAATATCTATTTTTGCACCCCTTTTGGTTTATTATTCTGTGAATAATACACCTATGTAATCGCTCAGCAATAAATTTTTGTGACACCCCCTCAAAATTTTTTCTTTTCCGTTTCAAGTTGCGTAGATTCCAAAAATGCAATGTCCGTCTACCGTACGCCGTATCACGTGTACCGGCTTCATTTTCGGTCTAAAAAAAGTCGTTCTTTCGCATACATGCTCCATTTGGGCCCTAGTTGTGTCCCGAAACTTTTCAGCCCGATCGGAATATACCCAGGGATGTTATGAGTGAAAATGTGTATAAAAATAGGTACTTTTTGTGTTTTAGTAACACGTTAGTAATATGAGCTTTTGAGTTATCGTTGTCCATGTTTCTGGGGACGATTAGACCGAATATGAAGTCGATTTTGACCAAAATGTGGATAATTGAGGTTCTACCAAATGTTCAGCTCCAAAAATTGATTTTTTATGAGTCAAGAACCTGGGAAATCGTCTGGAATCACCATCAATTTCTATAACAACACTAGAAAAAGTATCAACACGTGGATCAAGACGATTAAATGGTACTATAAATTATCAAAGATAAATTGAAAAAAAAGGAGCGTATACGTAATCCGTGTTTTAGAGGCCAAAAGTGGTGGAAACCATCAGAAATAGCTATTTCAATTATTTCACGTGAAATAAACAATAAATGAACAGCCAACATTTCTGTAGGTTTGTCCAGTAGAATAATAAACCCATGTGACAAGGACTTTGCAGCGTTTTTGGAATCTACGCACCTTGAAACGGAAAAGAAAAAATTTTGAGGTGGTGCATAGGTGTATTATTCACAGAATAATAAACCAAAAGGAAATGAACTGACTGACCCTCAAGATCCCCCTCCATATAACTTATTCACCAGTCGAGAACACACAATTATTGTGTTATTGCTAGACTGGTTCCTATAAAATCACGACTTATTAGTATTTCTAGGGCAGAACTTTCAATGTGTGTTGGCTACCAATGTAGTATTACAGTTTTGTATATATTTATGGTAGCATTTATGGTAGCAGTGTTGTATATATGGATGTGGGCAGGAGGTAAGAGTATGAGCTAATATCCCATTTCCGCCAGGGCGAGTTGAGACCCGAGGAATGCCGACGGGGTACTCGGTGTGTGTGGATGTGTGTAGCGTTAAAGAGTGTGTAAGTTGGTGGCGTAGGGAGGGGAGTTGAAGAGAATGCGGGACTCGAGACGATACTCCCAACCTGTAGGGTTCGTTCTCGTCTTACGAAGGTTAGTTCGGATGGGTTTTGAAATTCAAAGCTATGAAACGAGTAGATACAAGATATAGTTACGTATAAAATATACCTAGTGCCTACTTGTCTGTACTGCATGACAGTCAATGCATGATGTAGGTACATTTATGTGAAGGGGGATATCGGTAGACTGCCTTCCTCATTAATAACGTCCTAAGTCCATTTTACTCATTTTGAGAAAAACGAGTACTAGTGAAATCATTGGTGCCGTCCGTATAATTAAATCTAGAGATATCCTTCTTTCACCGCTATCATTCAGATCTATTCCCCTACTGGTTTACTACTCTGAGAAAATACACCTACCTATGTATTCGCTCAGCAAAAAAACGCTGCAAAGTCCTTGTCACATGGGTTTATTATTCTACTGGACACACCTACAGAAATGTTGGCTGTTCATTTATTGTTTATTTCATGTGAAAAAATTGAAATAGCTATTTCTGATGGTTTCCACCATTTTTGGCCCCTAATACTCGAGTTTAAGCTCCTTTTTTTTCAATTTATCTTCGATCATTGGTAGTGCCGTTTAATCGCCTTGATCCACGTGATGATACTACTTCCAGTCTTATTATACAAACTGACGATTTCCGACTGGTGATTTCAGACGATTTTCCAGGTTTTTAACTCATAAAAAATTAATTTTGGGAGCTGAACATTTGGTAGAACCTTGATTTTCCACTCTTTGGTCAAAATCGACTTCATATTCGGTCTTCTCGTCCCCAAAAATATGGAAAACGATACCTCAAAAGCTCATGTCACTAATGTTACTAAAACACAAAAAGTACCTATTTTTGTGCACATTTTCATTCATAACATCCCTGGGTATATTCCGATCGGGCTGAAAAGTTTCGGGACACAACTAGGGCCCAAATGGAGCATGTGTGCGAAAGAACGACTTTTTTAGACCAAAAATGAAGCCGGTACACGTGATACGGCTTACGGCGTACGGCGTACGGTGGACGGCGGACGGACATTGCATTTTTGGAATCTATGCACCTTGAAACGTAAGAGAAAAAATTTTGAGGGGGTGTTATAGAAATTTTTTGCTGAGCGATTACATAGGTGTAATAATCACAGAATAATAAACCAAAATGTTATAGCACCCCCTCAAAATTTTTTCTTTTACGTTTCAAGGTGTGCAGATTCCAAAAACGCAATGTCCGTCCGCCGTACCACGTATACCGGCTTCATTTTCGGTCTAAAAAATGCATTCATTCGCACACATGCTCCATTTGGGCCTAGTTGTGTCCCGAAACTTTGCAGCCAGATCGGAATATACCCAGGTGTGTTATGAGTGAAAATGGGTACAAAATACTTAGTACTTCTTGTGTTTAGTACCATGAGCTTTGGAGGTATCATTTTCCATGTTTTTGGGACGAGAAGACCGAATATGAAGTCGATTTTGACCAAAGAGTGACAATAGGTTGATTTTGTCCGAAGAGTGAAGAATTGAGGTTGCAACGAAGGTTAAGCTCCCGAAATTATTGTTATTAGTCAAAAACATGGGGAATTGTCTGAAATCACCATACATTTGTATAATAACACTAGAAGTAGTATGAATAGGTGAATCAAGACAATTAAATGGTAGGTACTAGCAATCATAAAAATAATCTGTTTAAATAAAAGCCGAGCCTAATTCGTGTTTTTGGGGGCCAAAATTGGTGGAAACCATCAAAAATACCCATTTCAATAATTGCACATGAAAGAAACAATAAATGAACAGCTAGAATTTCTGTACGTATGTCCAGTAGAATAATGAACTCATGTGACAAGGAATTTGCAGCGGTTTTTCATTTCATAACCAAACCTCGAGAACTTTTTTATCTGAGCGATAATTTATTGGTAGTTTTATTTAGCCATGGGTATGGCCGTGAATTTACCGTCCCCCAGTCGCCTGGCAACCCACTCTCTAACTGTCGCCAGGTCCTTGACAGACTGATTCACGCTTCATTCAATGTAGATCGGGGCAAGACGACTCCGTGAACGCTTAATGAGCGATACTTTATTCAACCAGGGTCCTCCCTCCCATTCCAGCTGTTCAATATTTCATAGTTTCCTGTGCCTCGTATGTTATGAAGGCAAACGAAGTAAAGAAATCTCTTCCATCAGCCGACTTCTTTGATTATTCTCATGATACATTCATTAAACGTAGCAACGAAGAAACTTCATTATCACAGTCATGTTTACAGTATCTCATCCACTTTGTAAGTGGTCTTAGAACTGCAACGGGCGGGGCGGTTGCCTAAAAGCAACTTGTTTTGGCCTTGCCGACCACCTGAGTTAGAGAGCAGTTCGAATTCTATCAGGAGGCAGCTTATGGTCATCAGTAGGAGTGCTGAAGATTGTATAATGGACGGAATTCAGAATTTTCCTGGCACGTTGCTCAGGCTCTGTGCTGTAACAGTTCCTAATGCATGAGCAAGCAGAACTGTTACTCAGGAACGGTGCCACCCGTCCCAACGATAGGAAGGAGAACGAACAATCCGTTTCCTGCCTTCAACAAGGTAAGATCATACCTCCCTCATTTTTATTTATATCACTCGATATGTAAACCATTTCATCCTTTTAACAATTCTGCGGTTGCCCGATAGGTCACCCCTTGAAATTGTCATCCTTCGAGAAATATATAAATCTACCCCCCTTGGGTAAATTTAGCTTGCCCTTAATTTTCGCCCCTTAAACAATCTTCTTGGAGCTTTATTCCTTAATAATCCAATTAACAGATATCGAGTCAGAACAGAATCGTTGTCTACTTAATACCTTTCCTTCTCCTATAACACCATCTACTTTAAAAGGAATTATTCATTAGTGCAATTTAGAAGAGTGTCCCAATCCGAGCAGAGTCGAGGTAAAAATAATATTACCCACTCTTTCACATGGCAGCAGAGCGTGGTTCGGTAGTATGCGCTGAGCGCTTCACCATACTCCATCCACTTTCTGTGGGCTTACCAGAAGGATAAGCCCAAAGGTTTCCCAGAAGGATTCCTTTACTAACAACCTGTCCCTTTGATAATACATACATCTATTGGCTTCCCCACCCCCTTTCCCCTCATTAGAGTGTCAGTATAATTAAAATATACTGAGCTCATTAGAAGGCGATTGATGCCATGTCCCAATTGACAAGTCCCAATAGTTGTTCCATCTCAGCGATGGAGGCTGATCACCTAGAGGTTGCCCAGATGAGCACAAGTCACTGGACAACAACCTCTGACAAAATTATCTTCCAATACTCGTATGTAGGAGCTTTGTTCTCCACCAGTAAAATATTATTGAGGTAGCACCATTACGATGGAGGGTAGTCATCTTGCAGTTGTTTGGATGTCTTTTCCTGAACCAGAACTGAAGCCATTTCCAGATGATTTTGTTCGTGAAGTGGAATTTTGTGCGATGCCGACCCGTATACCCTATTAGTTGGGTATCGGCGCCACAGTGCCGGCAATAGCACCACAAAATCTTTAAAAACGTAAACAGTTAACTTTGAGTCTCACGACTTGAAGTTTTAAGAGTAAGTACGTTCGTTAGTTGCCAAAAAAAACTGTATCCGTACGATTTGGTGCAGCCAATTCGTATACCTACCTCAAATAGTCACCTGAATATTCGTCATTATTATAGCGCCGGTTGGAAAAATGCGTGTGGATATTGTATTCTCTGGATTTCGACTATTTATTTTTAGTCTAGTATTTAGTTTAGTTGGTATCTTAGTGTTAGACTGTTGCTTTGGGTCCAAAATGTTTAATACATTTTGAACAACTTTTCGTTCTCCTTTTTTAATAATAATAATAAGAAACATATATTGAGCTTTAGAGATACAAGTCCATAAGTTGCTCACTCGAATTTCATAACATTAGTTGAATAATTATGGGAGGCGAACGGCCAAAAAAAGTACAGAAATATACCTGCATAATTGGTAAATGGGAAAAAATAATATTGCTTATTAGAAATAAACTGAGATATAAAAGGCATAAACGAAAAAAAGGTGAGATATTAATCGGATGGGGAGGGGGGGGGGGGGTGTGCACATATAGATGTCAAACCTAATCAATAGATGGGGAGTAAACCTGGAATTTACTCCCCACATCTAATCGTCCAGGTTCTTCCCCAGAAACCACAACTGACCTGGACATAACTCGAGAATGACGGCGAGGAATCATAATGGCATTCAACCGAGAAGAGGAGGCAGGGATAACTACAGCATTTAAGTAATAAGGTAGCATGCCATGCAGAATTTGAAACATTGATTTAAGGAGACGGAGAGAAAAGTTGGAAGCGAAAGTTTGAAAAGCGGTAAAGGAAAGAGGTGGAGGGATCCTACAAAGTGCCTAGGCTTGACAGTATGTAGGTACATAACACTTTTGGTTTATTATTCTGTGAATAATAGACCTAAGTATTCGCTCAGCAAAAAAATTTTTATGACACCCACTTATTTTTTTTCTTTTACGTTTCAAGTTGTGTAGATTCAGAAAATGCAATGTCCGTCCGCCGTACGCCGTCCGCCGTCTGCCGTATCACGCATACCGGCTTCATTTGCGGTCTTAAAAATTCGTTCTTTCGCACACATGCTCCACATGGGCCCTAGTTGTGTCCCGAATCTTTGCAGCCCGATCGGAATATAACCCAGGGGTGTTATGAGTGAAAATGGGTATAAAAATTAGGTATTTTTTGTGTATTAGTAACATGTTAGTAACATGAGGTTTTGAGGTATCATTTTCCATGTTTTTGGGACGAGAAGACCGAATATGAAGTCGATTTTGACCAAACAGTGGAAAATTGAGGTTCAAACGAAGTTTCAGCCTTAAAATTACGTTAAATTTTGGTCTAAATCGTCGTTCATCCGCACACAGTTTGGGTCCCCATTTGGGAACACATGTGGGTCCTAGTTGTGCTCCGAAGGTCGGTAGCCCGATCGGAATACACCCAGGGGTGTTATGGGGGGGGGGGGGGGAATAGGAGTAAAAATAGGGGTTTTCGAGGGATTTTTGAGGTTTTAGTGAACATGAGCTTGTGAAATATCGTTTTCCATGTTTTTTAGGGCGAGGAGACCGAATGTTAAGTTGATTTTGACGAAAGAGCGAAGAATTGAGGTTGTAAAGAAGGTTAAGCTCCCGAAATTAATTTTTTACGAGTCAAAAACCTGGGAAATTGTCTACGATCACCATAAGTTTGTATAATAACACTAGAAGTAGTATGAACAGGTGAATCAAGACAATGAAATGGTACTATCAATGATCAAAAATAATCTGTAAAAAAAGCCGAGCCTAATTCGTGTTTTTGGGGGGCCAAAATTGGTGGAAAGCATCAAAAATAGCTATTTCAGTCATTGCACATGAAAGAAACTATAAATGAACAGCCAGCATTACTGTAGGTGTGTCCAGTAAAATGATAAACCCATTTGACAAGGACTTTGCAGCGTTTTTTTTCGTTTTTTTTTTTTTTTTTTTTTCAAAAATTACTTAAGAGGTTATACGGATAATTCCTTCCCTGGCTAAAAGCTCTTGTTCGGCGGACCTACCAGGTCTGCTCAAAAATCGAGTAGTTTGCGCCTGTTATGGTTTCGGGCCTCTCTCTGCAAATATTCGGGAGAATGGGCTTTAGCGGTGAACCGCGTCGGGAAGCCGGGCGTGCGGGTACCATCCAAGCCCGCATTCCAGGGGACTCTTAGTCCTGTGTAGTAAGGCCGGGACTTATTCTTACTTTCGTCCCATCACTTCGGTTTCGCTTTCGCGTGACTGAGGAAGGCCCCGATCCCGGTGGACGGGATGCCATTCCCCGGCTCCCTGCTCCACGTCCCACACACATCACCCTGGACGCACACCGCCTCACACCGACGACGAGAACCAGCTGAAGTGCGGACCACTGGTCCGCGGCGAGCCTGCCGAATTCCAGGGCGAGTCGCCGAGTTTGGCATTCCAAAGGTCCGTTTACACTGACAAACGCAGCGCACTGTACATTCCACTTCGAACTACGTACAACGATATAATATTATTGTGTGCACTAATATGTGAACTGTAACCGTCTTCTGCGTAGAGCAAAGTTTTCTGTGGTCAATACCTGCCTCGATCTCCCCCCAGGAAAGCCCTAAATCGAGTACTGGAGCCGGCCCGGGAATGACAGTTTCATCAAAATGCGCGGGATTCAATAATTCAATCATTAAGAATTATTTGTTGTTATTCATGAACCAGCACCTACCAATAAAATTCAAAAGAGCCATAATTCTTCAAATGAATTAATATCACAGAACAACTAACTCGATTTCATACAGCCATTGATTATAATCAGGTGTTCCCTAGCAATGATATCTGGGCCGGATTTATACCGTTTCATTCACCATCGTGTTGACGAAGCTTTTTCGGTGCAAACGAACGGCTGGACGTACAATGCTGCGGGTGGTCTCAAATAATGCTTTAGTTCAAGATCTATTTAAAAACGTTTTAAAAAAACCTTCTATTGAAAGTTTTCGAGCTACGGCGTTCTGAAAATTTCAACCCCTATTTTTCACCCCTCAGAGATGACTGACAACGCCGAGCTTCGTGGAACAACTAGACCCCAAATGGGACCTACAAACCAAATTTCATTAGTTTTCGTTCATGGTAACTATGGAAGGAAATACAGCGGGCAGACAAACATTTGTTTTATTCCGTTTTCGGATTCTACATACCTTGAAACGGAAACCATCAAAATTTGCGGGGGATGGGGGGGTGGGCCATACTCGATTCCAAAAGTTCATTATTGATAATAATAAACCGAAATTGATTATAAATAATAAAGGGGGAAAAATGCTATAACCTTTACTTTTTACAAGTAAAAACATACATTGTCATTGGAACGGTGACAAAATCCCATAAGTAGACGTTTAGGTAGGAATTGGTTGACTGCTGATTACCTATTGTGTCATATTCCACTCATCCAGTTCCATGGCAGAATTTGTTAGTGAGGAAAAATAAGGTCTATCTGTTTCCAGACAGCTCCTCGGTAAGGATGCAGGACGGTTCTGGCTCAAGAGTTGGCCAGCTCTTGCATGGAATACCTCCTTGATCGGATTCGATCAGAGCACTGGCCGCCGGACTGACCTGCCCCTCTGGACACCATACGAAACCCCAGCGGTAGTGGGGCAAGACGTTTCTTGTTTCATAATAAGGAAACCACCCAAAACCACCTGTGGCCATGATGGACCGCGAAGGTGGGGTACCTGGAAATCACGCCCCCTGGCTTTTTGCCGAACTCGAGAATGTAATGGATAAACGATCCCATGACAAAGGAATTCGACGTTAAGAGTGTTTATAACGCGTGATTAAGTAATCCCAGGATGACATAGCTTGGGTTAACCTTCCGTCAGTCCCTTGTGTTTTTCTGAGACCAATAGTCGCATGCACATGCACCTCACAGGTGCATACCCAATATTTCCATCTTATTTCAGGTATTTTGCTAGGGGTTTCATTTTCCAAATAAGGAGCAATAAAAATTAATTTATTAGACAATTTGCTGCGTATAATAACAAAAATAGAATCCAAAAACATTTGTAATAATATTGCCATACCTTCCGGAGGAGTCCGTCGTCACTAGCTGGTTGAGTACTGGAGCCGAGCGCTTTCGATGTAAGGATATCATCATCAGGCCGTCGAGAGAATACTCTTACATCGAAAGCGCTCGCCTCCAGTGTACTCAACCAGCCAGAGACGACGGACTCCTCCGGATGGTATGGTAATATTACTTCTTACCCTTGCGGAAATAACCCTTTAGATTTAATACCATTTGTAATGATGCCATGACGTCTGTCTCTTTCCTGCTTGTCTAATTTATTTTTTACTGGGTATCATCCATCACAGCCACTGGGAAGAACTGCATAGAATAATAAAGAAGACCAGTTTCGAAGGTATAAAAGACTAGAATATTATCAGTCTCATGGTAAAACTGTAAGTGGAGAACGTTTGCACCATCAACCTCTCAAAAAATCACTGAAAAAAAAGCCAATAGAACTAATTTACCAGAACACATAAACAGTTAAGCATAAATGTATGCAGGTGCATTAAAGATAACTAGGTACATCAGAATTCATCAGAATCACTGGCGGGTTTTTTTGACACATGATTTACACATCACATAAATACGTTCCAAGCACAGGCATTCTCCACATTCTTGGCAAAAGTATTTCCTAGACGCCATCGTTCTGAAATGAAAATAATTGTGTTGTATAATTATATTGTATTGTATATTGTATTATATTGCAGTATATAACCCGGAGAACGAAAAAAATACGCCACTTGTCGCATGCACCTCACAGGTGAAAATTATGTTTTTCGAGAGGAACTAAATAATTATACAAATCAAATAACACAGATAAAAGTGAAAACGCGACTAAATTTTAATAACACATAAAGTTCCCAGCAAAAATTATCTAAAGGTATAAAAAACCAATTTACTTACACGATTGGTCGTATGCACCTCTCGGATGAAACAGCGCTGCCACAGCCAAAGGCTGCTGGGCCAGCAACCAAGCGCACATTTACCGAAGCTGGAACGGAAGTTAGGAAGCTGCCTAGAAGCGGGTTCCCCTCCCTTCACTCCTTCGGGCGCGAGAGAAAAAAATTTGTCACTCTACAGCTCACAGAAACATGCGACTAACGGAAGGTTAATCTATTAAACTGTAATCCAGAATATTAGGCAACTGAAGAGCTTATAACGTTAGTACCTATCAATATTGTTCAGTCATTTTATTTTTGCTGTCCTACAGCTTTCTAAGAGACAGGTGCTTCATATGGACAAATATACATGTTACACATAGATGGGTACAATACAATTATTATATTCCGTGAGATGACAGGCTAACAAACTGTCATTATTCTGGCTGTTAGGTACACAATTAGCAATGGTGATACCGCAACTCCTCAAGAAGCGAGAAGCGCGGCGGGAGCTTGAGGTGTCCGCTCTCTTGGACACCTCAAGAACTTGCGAAGCTCTGAAGACAATGAGCAAGGCTATATACAGTTCAGAATAAATTTTATATTAAATAGCTAGTTTAAAAATATATTAAACTAGCTAATTATGAAAATCTAGGCTATCGTCTAAAGTCTAAAGCATTGAATCGAGGCTGCCATTTTATGAATTCATGGGCATCGGGACACTCCGAAGTCGCAGGGAATGAAAAGGCTGCTGTTACGTCCAAAAAAAAAAACTTATGATTTCGTGACAAAAATTTACAGTAGCAAACTACCGATCACAGATGATGCCAATACAAAATCGTAAGAATAACGAAAAACGCTGGAAATAATTAGTTTCCTGTATAGATTCCTGCTTAGATCCTAATAGCGTACGACCCTTAATTTGTAGGGCCGTTTTTTGCGGTGGATACCCACCTAGGTAACATGCACAGACACATACACGATAAATATGCCGCCAGAGTTGAAGGGTAAGCTATTCCACCAAAGACAATCCAGTTGTAGAAATTTACCCACCCAGAAAAACCTCCTCCGCCGCAAAAAGGATTGATATCCATTTTGCCCGCCAAAGTAGCGTGCTCGGTGCTTCGCACCTCACTTTTGGATGTGCATATTATATAGAAAACTGTTCCGTCCCCCTCTGTTGGATTTATGTAGAAAAACCTGTTCGTTCCCCCCGAACCTTGAAATTTCTTTCGACGCTGTTTGGCGGGAGCTTTTCACCCTTGGATGGGGGGGGGGGGGGGGGGGGTGAGTATCGTGCTGACATACTGAAATTTTTGGAAATTTATTGGATCCGGGCTCTCTCGGGCTGATGAAAACGAAACGTCAACTCCTGGAAGCATTGCGTAATAATCAAACCAGTGTCTCTCCAGGGGCAGCTGTCACACTCCCTCCCTACCTTTCTGGAGTGGAGAGAGGGGAACTACGCTGTATAATAGGCGGTTAGTTACATCTCATCAGCCATTACAACCTTGAAACGCAAAACATAAAATTTGGGGAGGGGGGGATTAAAAATATATTTTTCGTGGTCGATTCCAAAGGCTAATAAACCTTTGAAAATAATTAACGAAAATCGTATTACGAAAAAAATAAACCAAAATCGTAATGCGGGGAAGAAAGGATACCAGGAGTGGGGGGAAGAGCCATACGATCAAACTCTAGCGTGAGGGTACTGCCACCAACGTGAACCCTCCATCAGCAGTACAGTCCTATACTACATCAATCAGCATACTTACTGGATTGGCCTGCATTTCTCACCGGCTTGCCAACAATTTTCAGAGCAATGATTCGCTTAGAATCAACCCATAGATTTTCATTAGAAAAAGTATGTGTAATCTTTTGCTCGAACCTACTCGAATATAGTTGCTCATTCGTGAAGGTTAGGAAGTGCAGTCTTTCAATTCATCCCGCAGTAATTATAATTTTGAAATGTTTGCCAAACTATAATTTATTTTTCTTCCCCTTTATGATTTCCTTTGGATGCTAGTTTAGTAAGTTTTCTTATTCTTTTTTTGTGGACATGCATTTTTTCCATGGAGATTTGTGTTTTTTGGGGGTTTTTTTAGTGAAGAACGTAGTATCAATTTTTAATTAAAGTATGTTTATAAATACCGATTTTTATTTGATTTATAATCAAACTCCTCCCCTCAGCACAGGCTTGCCTACAGAGGGGAGTGGCATTGGTGTAATTATATTGTATTTTTTTCTCTCTAGATTAATTAAAAAATGCATTTTTTTTAATTCGTTTCTAGAAACATCAGGAGAAGGGTATATTATGTATATCTTATCAACTTCTTGGGCTCCAAGTTGGAAAATTGTTCGCTGGCCACCTTCCGGAGATTTTCGGGCGAATCCTGGCATTGTACCTCCTTCTAAAAACACTGCAAATTATTACACAACGGTTTATTATTTACTTGCATAGATGCCCCTTCTGCGTAGATCAATGTTTTCTTTTTTTTTCATTCCATTTTCGGATTCTACACACCTTGAAACGGAAACCATCAAATTTTGTGGGGGGTGGGAGTATATGTATATATTCATGCTCGATTCCCGTGATTCACCATTAAAAATATATAGCAGAATACTTCGCTAAGTAATACGTTTGACAGTACTTGGCGGCAATGTAGTACCGACTGCAAGTACGTATACTATTCATGAGGTGTTGAGCTTTATTCGCGCGTACGTATAATAGATCCATTAGAACATTGTGGACCGGACTGTCGGTTTTTCTCTCCCAAATCCGGTAATCCTGGTTACCCTCTGCTGAGAATTCTATTAAGACCTCTTGTTGCCAACTCCTCGAGCCTTCAAAAGGCTTTTGGAATAAGAAATCGGAATAAAAGGTAGTTCATTTCCCGTGAAGGGTGGTCCTTCGGGGGTGTCCATCAAGAAGTCAAGGGGTTTCACCCGGATTTGACATGAGGACAATGCGGGATAATAGGGCTAGGTGAGAATAGATGTTACCATCTCCCTTCCGACGAGAAACAGGCTAAGACCTGATCACCCTATTTACGCGATCTTGGGCAACCGTCCGTCGTATGCCCGAGGACCCCGGGCCGTCTGAGGCCCCATTGTCGTTTTTAAGTCCTGACCCCAGACATGAAAAAGAGGCGTTGCTCTTGTCGAAAGCAAGAGGCTTCAGGGACCCCCGAAAAAGGGGAAGGTTTTTCATCTTGGATCGAGCCCTTCATCTAGGTCTAGCCCTTCATCTACTACTGCAACATCCCTTCTGGTTTGCAACCAGAACAAAACGCCTTTCCTGGGCGAGGGCAATGCAGAACTTGAGCAATACCTGAGGGTGCCTCCACATTGTCCATGGCACCCCATCGGAAAGCGACCTGGTGTGCGTGATGGGGGATTCCGGATATTGCCACAGTCCCCTTCCCCTACTCACCCTTCACCACTCGTAATTTATCTCATCCCACCATTTCCCACATTCACATTCTAATTTGATTATAACATTCATACGAAGCTCAAAGAATCACAACTCATTCGGTTGATTAGATCTCAATAAACCTCCCTCTTTTCAGTCCGTTTCTTTTCTTCGAATGCACTTTTCTGAATACGCTCAACACAGCGATAAATTCAGTTTCTTTTCGCGTCCACACTGCACATATGATTCCTATGAGGATTACGTGCAACACCCCTTCAATTATCTCCTCAATAAGAATTCCGGCCCCCACGTTGGCATTGACCGTGAGATGCATTTCACACATAAAAAAACACAGTAGGTATTTATTATAGTACCTATTAGCTGAATGACCCGAGCGTTCCACAGGATAGTATTGGTATGGGTTTTGTTGAGTACCAGGGATAGAATTTTTTGTTTTATTCGGTTTAATTCACCGTACTTAGGACTTTTCTTAGTTACCATGAACCACCAAAATTAATGAAATTCGGTTTGTAGGTCCCATTTGGGGTGTAGTTGGTCGACGAAGCTCGGCGTCACTGTCAGGCGTCTATAAGGGGTGAAAAATAGGGGTTGAAATTTTCAAAACGCCGTAGCTCAAACACTTTTAATAGAATGGTATGGTGTTTTTATGTTTTCAAAATATTTCTCAAACTAAGGAATTTTTTGAGACCACCCGGAACATTGTACGTCCAGCCGTTCGTTTGCACCTATAAGCGTCGTCAACACGATCGTGAATGAAACGGTATAATACTGGCCCAGATATCTGCGCCAGGGAACATCTGATCATAATCACTGATGGCTGTCTGAAATCGAGTTGGTTGTTCTGTGATGTTATTTCATTTGAAGAATGATGACTGTTTTGGATTTCGTTCATACAGGTTCTTCTTTAACTTAAACGAACATTGTGCTTCACGAATAACAACAGATCATTAATTATTGTATTATCGAATCCCACGCATTTTTATGATACTCTAATTCCCGGGCCGGCTCCAGTACTAGATTTAGGGCTTTCCTGGGAGAAGCACGAGGGTACCTAAGGTATTGACCACAGAAAACGCAAAAGGAGTATCTATGCAGGTAAATAATAAACCGCTGCATAACAATTTGCAGCGTTTTCGTATTTAAAAAAGTAAAATACTAGGTGATAGGAAGGCCAAATTAAACTACCCAGTAGTTTTGTTAGAACTGTTAATTCCATCTTCTTTGTATTGTAACTGTTTAAGGGGGCGCAGACCCTGTTTTTTGTCAGTTTCTTCACGTTTTCTCTGGCTGTGGTTAACTTACAGTTCTGGGGAAGGTCTTAATACGCATTATATTAATCCGTGAATAGAGTTAGGGTCATAGCTCTAAATGATTCCTGAAATTTCCGAAAATTCAAATTCAAAAATTTAGTTTAAAAAACTTTTTCTTGAATGTTTGTGTCTTACGACATTTTCGGAGAGATAATAAAGATGATAATCCAAGAATCAAAATTTTGTTATGTAAAATAAGAAAGAAAACGTGAAGAGAAATTTTACGTATTTTGAAAAAAGGCTCGAGAAAGGGGGCGCCGTCTGTAGGCGCTCTCTGCGGGCAATGTGCCGAGTCTCTCCCCCTTCACACGCAGATACCCTGCCCTGTCGGTTCGCTCGTCGTGTAGTCTAGTATAGTATCCATGGCATTATCAGTTCCAGCGGCTTTTTGCCAGGGAAGGTGGTAATTTTCAACGTTCTTGGTCCGATTGACAGGGGGGGGGGGGGGAGGCGGTGTTGCCATATTCACTGGAAGAATGGCATCGCTGTAACCCACACGGTGGGCATCCCAGCTAAGCTTCAGAATATTAGTTCCCTGTTCAGCTGTTGCTCCCCCTACCCTTCCTTCCACATCCCCAACCTACAACAGCTTTTTTCATTATTTTCCTAATTTACCGTCATAATTTTCACATGATTGGATTACAATGGTTTGGGACAATAAATAGGTAATTTTTACAGTATTTTCCCAATTATTTTGGGTACCTACTTTCCTAATTAAATTTTTTTGATTCTTCGTAGTAGGTAGCTACTTACCTATTTACGGTACATATTAATTACGTATGTCAATTAAATGTTTCATAAATTGGCCTAAATTTAGCAAAATCAATAAAAAAATAGGGGAAGATTGTTTTAAGTGGGTAAACAATTATTTGAAAAATAATCCACTAGGTAGATCAAAAGTTGACGCCACAATCACTAGGTGCCTACCTGAATTCATTTGAGGAAGTATAGCCAGGTACCTACCTACTTAATTTTCTTATTTTTTAACTATTCTGCTCGAACTTCTTGTGTGTCACATAATATTATCTGAAAGCCTCGAAACTTACCTTGCCTTACAATCTCTGACCCATCCGGTTAGTTGTAGGTACTATTATTTTTCTGTCTGGGGTACTTTAACATTACGTAATTATTTAATTTTGAGAGGATTTTTACTGGTCATTTATATATATATTATGTATGCAAATTTTACTTTTTATGTATGTAAATCAATGTGTGACCAATGAATGTATCGACTGAACACAAAGTAGATACCTACCTATGTGAGACAAATAACTTAGGTACTCCCAGTGTGAAATTTGTAATTTCATTTCATTTTTATTTATACTTATGTGTACTTCACTCAAAATTAGACATGACTTTTTAAAAGATTGATTACACACTGTCTAAAGTGTTCTACCTGTCATACTAATACAGAATCAATTCAAAGACAAATGATCTAACATGATTTCAAGTACCTACTTTTAATCATCATACCTTTCACTACCTACTTGAATTGAACGACAATAGGAAGAGGATTAGATAGTAACAAATAACTTTTCAGGTGTTTACGTTTTATTCAATGACTGAAATATAAACAAATAAACTATATAACTAGTGAGTATTAGTGCTAGTATTTTATTAGTGATTCGACGTGACGGATAAAACAGACGGTAACCCCAATATGCCGAATAGGATAAAAGTGTGAACCAAAATACAAACATAATGACAGAATATTACCTATATAAATGACAGAACTACGGTTTGGAGCTTGATCATAAATATATCACAGTTCATACTTTTGAATTTTTCTCGAATAGTACCGGCATGGTACAGCATGTGAAGAGCTCTTGATTTTGATTAAGGATTTGTTCAGATAGGGTAACGTTGAGTGGGTTGGATTTTACAGTGTGACCGAAGGAATTCGTAACACTGTATTAGGCAGTAGTCATAGGTACTACTGGTAGTCACGATGATTTACATCATAACATCGTAATACCAAAGCATGCCGTAGAAAAGTAAATTGCAAAGCTCATGAATAATATTATACAGTTACACTGCTCACATTAGCTTTTATTTTATTTTATTGGACACTGAGTTAGTCTGGATCTAGGTAGGTATTCGGAAATCCATTTAGGTTCATGTTCATTTAAATCGGAGTTCAAACTCGCTTCTTGCTTCTTACTGTATATACGACTGGAGTTGTCAACTTCGGATATCTCGTCAATTCTGATCGTCTTCCTGAACAAAAATACACAGTAGCAAATTACAACAGGCATTTCTATAATATTAAATGTAAATGTAAATAAAGTGAATGTAATGTAAATAAAGTTTTCCTACATACACTTATTTCATGTATAGGTGCTATCTTCTATAATGTTAATGACCCCCAAAAATCCTAATTAGACCCCTGTTCTGTGTGAAAAGCAAGTGAAATGGTATTTTTCTGCCTTCACTCACCCTTCCATGCCACTTTCAGTTATTTTATATATCAATTTTAGCAGTTTTTACCAATTTTTGACCCCTTAAAAACTCAAATTTGACCCCCTTCAAATTTTTGAAAATTGCTTATCCTTTTGTTTGGCAATAAGAACATTTTGGCGAGATTTGGAATTTTTATCACGTAACCAAGGTCAGGTATCGTCTGGAGTGACACATAGATAAATATATATATATATAATATACGTATACATTTTTGTTAAAATCTAAGGATGAAATCAGGATGATCTGAAACGGATTTGTCTATAAAATAATTGCAAAAACTTATGTTCTGAAAATTTTGGACCCATTGCAATACCTTCATTTTCCTTAAAAATTTGCGAACATTGTTGTGTGTATTTCTTCAGTTTATCTTACCTAACGTTATCTGTAACATTTAGTGCTTTGTTAAATTTAATTTAAATTCAGCTTTCTTTGTAATTTCAAACCTTATTACCGAATTTTCAAAGAAAATATAGCTATTGCAATGGGTAGCATTTTCAGAACATGAATTTTTGAAATATTTTTATAGGCAAATCCGGTTCAGAGCATCCTAAGTTCATCCCTAGATTTTAGCAAACATTTATTATGTAGATTTATGTGCCACTCCAGATGATATCTGTCCTTGGGTAGGCACATGGTAAAAATTCCAGATTTCTCCAAACCGTTTCTATTGCCAAACGAAAGGATGAGTTCGAAGATGAGCAATTTTCAAATTACAAGGGGGACAAATTGGAGTTTTTAGGGGCTAAATGTCGGTAAAAACGGCTAAAATTGCAAACAATTGATATAAAATCATTGGAAGTGGTACGGAAGGTTGAGTGAAGACAGAAAAATACCATTTCAGTTGTTTTTCACACAGAATAGGGGTCAGATTTTTATTTGTTGGGGTAAAAAATTGGTATTAATGGTAAAATCAATATTAATTCACCTGACGTTCTGTGGGGTGGTTAATGACGACGGAGGGACTACCTCGACGATAAAACTATTTTTCTCAAAACCAAGTGGGTCAAATTTGACGTTATTAGGGTCAAACATCGGTAAAAATGGCTAAAATCACGAAAAGTTATATAATCTCAAGAAAACTGGTATGGATTCTCGCTATATCATCTTTTTACACAATATCAGGAATATTTCTTTGAAAATTCGCTCTTATAGCCATGCTACATGACAGAATTTTTTTGTGTGCTGATCTGGCAAAACGTGGTAGGTAAGTCCAATACAGATGATTTTACAGGAGAGCGTGTCAAAGTTTTGCAAGTCCAGAGAAGCGCATGAAGAATTAGGGGAATGTGATATTACAGCGAAATATTTGATCTGCTTCTAATAATAAGAAGTATTACCTGATTTTTACTCAAAGAAAGACCATTTGGTGGGAGACATCACTGTCTGCCAGACTCTGGATCGGATGTTGTTTGGACATGAACTGAGAACAGAAAATAACATAAAATCAGTAAATTTGGGTATACTGATTGCAATGAATTAGAAATATCAATGAAAACCATTCAAGAAATACATTTTAATCTATCGAGCATCTGCTTGGTGTTTTGACTGATTTTGACACCATAACATGCCAAGAGTTGGGAATTTACAGTATTTCTTAGGTTTTTATTGAGGTTTCCTAATCTACAAAACCAAAAAACCTTGGAAACACATCCATCTATATTAACCATGGAAACATTCATTTTTTAAAACTTATTGCATTTCAATTTTGACGTTCACAGTAGGGTAGGTAGCTACCTAAAGATTTTTTTATTCATTGCTGCATCGCAGATTGTATCTGCTTGATATTTTGACTGATTGAATTGAAAGAAACAATAAATAAACAGCCAACATTTCTGTAGATATGTCCAACGGAATCATAAACGGAATCATAAACCATGTGACAAGGATTCTGCAGCGTTTGGTTTATTATTCTGTGAATGACACACCTATGTATTCGCTCAGCAAAAAATTATTATAACACCCTCTCAAAATTTTTTCGTTTCCGTTTCAAGGTGCGTAGATTCCAAAAATGCTATGTCCGTCCGCCGTATCACGCATAGGTACCTACCGGCTTCATTTTCGGTCTACAAAACTCGACGGAGATTTAGCCGCAGGAGATTTGACAATAACTTTGCAACGAAGGTTAACGATTTTCGTGGGATGCTGGGTAGGTAACTGAGTTTTACTCCCAAACTACGGAGAACGTACTAATTACGTGACAATCATTAGACTAACACAAAATCTGTTGGCCGCAAAATTCAGTTTGATCCACAGAGGAAACGTGATAGGTAGGTAATTTTTATGCTAAGCCAACATCGCGTGAAAGTTGAATCGTTCAGCTTGATATTGAAAGAAGGTTCATAAATACCGACGTATTCTTAACTGAGGTACTAGATATAGGTATTTTTCAGGCCGTAAAAAGGGAATCTTTTTGCGGATGTGCCGTTACTGAGGGGTTGTAACATTTATGTCATTATCTTTTGTGAATGTAAATACTAAGTCTTTTGTCAATAAATGCATTAAAAAAAAAATTTGTTGCTCTACACAGGAAACACAATAACGATTAATTAGGTACCTAATTATGTAAATCTGTGGTATCAACTTACTGTTCTGCGCCTCTTTTTGTCGCCTTTGTTGCCGATGTTTCTCCTGGTCCACTTCTTTGGCGATGGAGGCATACACTTTGATACACTCGACGGATATCACTACGAATGAACTATAGAATACTGAGATACTAACGTGAACGAACCGCGTGAGAGAATAAAGAGAACAAAGAATGAACTAAAAACAACAGAATATAACCTATCAACTTGCAGTGGGAGCTCAAGTAACAAGTAATCACGAATGTTATAGTGTCCATGAGGCAATGGAATTGATAACTAAAAACTAACTGCGCACTTACAACAACCATCGAAATTCGGCAGGCGCCCCTACCGGCGGGCGCCAAATCTCCAAATCTCGCTGGGAAACTTCCCGGGGAAGCGATGTTCAGCGCACTCTCGTGGTTGGGGGTGCTACTGGCCTTCCCGTCCCGCGCCCCCTTAATTAAACACTAAGTCGTCCAGTTTTATTCCTGCCGAGTATCCTGCATTGACGCCATCAAATCTTAACAAATGTGTAATAAAATATCTCTCTGGTGGAAACCAAGTACCAAACTAATCAATCAGTTTTGAATAAATACGTGGATACCTACTCTTCGTTGCAAAATGTGACTCAATGATCAAATTGCACTCAACTGCCAGCTCGAGCCAACAGCTTCTCTAGTCACGAAAATCGGCTGTGGGTTCACGGAATTATGTCACTTGGGCAAGTGCAATGTGTGTAATTTGCTTGTCGAATCGACAGTTCTCGCTTCGATTCCCCGCACGTTCTTCAATGTTCACGGATTCGCGTGATATCCCGCGTTTTGCAGGCGTCCAACGTCGATTTTCTGTTCTTGGGACATTTTGAGTGATTAAGTGCGTCTCTGATGACGGGTCCGGTGCAGGACGCTTATTATTTGTAAGGCCAACGCCCAATTAGACCTTCCCCTCCGCTGCCCGAAATTAACGAGTTAGCACCTCGAAATGGCCTCATGTCGAGGTGAAGAAAACACGGCAA
The DNA here is from genome assembly GCA_954871275.1 of Leptopterna dolabrata. Lineage (NCBI taxonomy): Eukaryota > Metazoa > Arthropoda > Insecta > Hemiptera > Miridae > Leptopterna > Leptopterna dolabrata. Next base: position 33,113,373 of record OX940988.1, on the reverse strand, counting down.
ATCAAATAACGTTTTGCTGCGAAAAATGCTCAGAGAAATCTCAAAAACGCTGCAAATCCCTGCACAACGGTTTATTATTTTGTACGGAATACCCTTCTGTTACAGATCACAGCTCTCTGTATATGTAGATAACCCGTCTATATAACCCGTACTCGTTACTAGGTTCCTACCTAAATGACGAATTAAATGTTGCTAAAATAATTCTGTCGATGACAAACAGTACCTAAAATGGCAAAAAGAAACGCAAATAATGAAGTTCTGAAGTGCAATATTGTTGATGAGGAGTGAAAACTCGGCCCATCGCCGTCTCCCAACCGCGTCTCCCAAAAACATGACTCTTTTTGCCAGTTAGCTCAAGGCATTAGCATGTTCCATGCTAAAAGTTGCAAACGTACCTACCAACAAACCCCAGCCCCTTCTACGTAGATGGTATAATTTGCCGTTGTGTAATAATTTACCGTTGTGTAATAATTTACCATTGTTTAATAATTTACCCATCAATAATACTTCAACGTTTGTTCAAGTTTCACTCCCTACCAACTAACTCCAAAAGAGCCATCATTTTCCAAATGGAATAATATCACATAACAACCAACTCGACTTCATACTCTGTGAATATAATCAGGTGATCCCTAGCAATGATTTTATCTCGGGCCAATTGCCAATTGTTAGCGCGTCCCTAGTGATGATATTTGGGTTAAATGTATACAATTCGAATTCATTCACCCTTCTGTTGAAATACTCGTTACTAGGTACCTACATAAATCACGAGTTAAATGTTGCTAAAATAATTCTGTCGATGACAAACAGTAACTAAAATGGCAAAAAGAAACGCAAATAATGAAGCGCAGAAGGAAAATTGTTGATGTGGAGTGAAATAGACCGTAGATCACTGTTTTCAGTGGTCAATACCTACCCTCGTGGTCAAGTATAATGAACCGTTGTGTAATAACTTGCCCATCAATAATACTTCAACGGTTGTTCAAGTTGCAAAAGTACCGATAAACAAAATCCAGCCCCTTATAGGTAGATGAACCGTTCTGTTATAATTTACCGTTGTGTAATAATTTACCGTTGTGTAATAATTTACCGTTGTGTAATAATTTACCGTTGTGTAATAATTTACCCATCAATAATACTTCAACGTTTGTTCATGTTTCAGAAGTACCTACCAACAAAATCCAGTAGTCCATCACTTGTCAAATGAAATATTATCGCAGAACAACCAACTCGACTTCATACAGCCATCCTTGATTATAATCAGGTGCTCCCTAGCGATGATATTCCTGCCGGATTTACACAGTTTGATTCACGATCGTGTTGACGAAGCTTTATGGTGCACACGAACGGCTGGACATACAATGCTCGGGGCGGTTTCAAAAAACTGTTAGCTCAAGACAAATTTAATAACGTAAAAAAAACCATACCCTTCCATAGAAAGTTTTCGAGCTACGGCGTTCTGAAAATGTCAACCCTTATTTTGAACCCCTTAGAGATGACTGACACTAACGTCGAGCTTCGAGGACCAACTAGACCCCAAACGGAACCTATAACCCGAATTTCATCAATTTTGTTTCATGGTAACTAAGAAATGTGGCCAGTACGGCGTACGGCGGACAGACAAAAATTTTTTTATTGCATTTTCGGATTCTACGAGTACATACCTACCTTGAAATGTAAACCATCAAATTTTGAGGGTAGGTTAGAATTTTTTCTTGCTCGATTCCAAGGTTCATTATTGAAAATAATAAACCAAAATTCCCAACATACTACTGGGTGTCTCAGAAACGGTGTTTTGGCATAATCTGTACAACTACAACGATGATTCTACTGCTACTGAGTATCCTTGAACATTAGGTGATGGAAGGGCATCCAGTCCAGCACTTCACTATTAAAACCTCAAATTTGAATCTTTGTGAAATCGCGTAAATTTTACGTTTGTACTGAGTGCATTGCAAAAATCAGATTAAAAATCGGTTGATCCTAGCAGCCGGGGCTTTGGAAACCGTTTTTGCTCGTTTTGAAGCACATCGGTGGCGGCTGTTAGAACTAAAACGCTGCAAAGTCCTTGTCACATGGGGTTTATTATTCTACAGAAATGTTGGCTGTACATTTATTGTTTGCATCATGTGAAATAATTGAAATAGCTATTTCTGATGGTTTCCACCAATTTTGGCCCCCAAAACACAAATTAGGTAGGTACGATCTTTTTTTTTTTTCAAATTATCTTTGATCATTGGTAGTGCCATTTAATCGTCTTGATCCACGTGTTGACACTTTTTCTAGTGTTATTCTACAAATTGATGGTGATTTCGCAGGTATTTGACTCATAAAAAATCAATTTTGGGAGCTGAACATCTGGTACAACCTCAATTTTCCACTCCTTGGCCAAAATCGACTTCATATTCGATCTTCTCGTCCCCAAAAACATGGAAAACGATACCTCAAAAGCTCATGTTACCAACATGTTGCTAAAACGCAAAAAGTACCTATTTTTACACACATTTTCACTCACAACATCCCTGGGTATATTCCGATCGGGCTGAAAAGTTTCGGGACACAACTAGGGCCCAAATGGAGCATGTGTGCGAAAGAACGACTTTTTTAGATCGAAAATGAAGCCTGTACACGTGATACGGCGGACGGCGTACGGCGCACAGTGGGGCAAACGTGGAAAAAAGTCAATTTTTTGAAAAATAAGAATTAATTGCCGGAATAATGGAATCCTATAGTAAACTTCCTGTAGAATCAAGGTATGATAGCAGTTTTCAGTAAAAAAATTTCATATCCTCAAATTTCTTAAGTAAAGTGAGAAAATCATAAATTTTGCTTAATTTTTAAGCGTTGTTATAAAAAACATAACACTTTTCTAAAAATTTATTTTTAAAGCGTAAGGGTTTATAACGATCATGAAAACACCCAACAAAGAAATGAGAGCATTGCTTAGGACAACAATACGCTTAGGAGGTATTTTGAAGAAAAAACACACTCTTTTTCATTGTCAATTGCATGTTTTGTGACTTTCAAAAAAAGCTCCACAAGTCTCCAACGTGGCTGTTGAATATTTCTTTTCCAGGCGTAGTTAGGTAGCACCTGTATAAATTTCAGCTGCGCATATTTGCGCGTCTGACCTCTGCTCTCATTCTTTCAATAAGAAACAGTAGGCGTCGGTCAGAGCCCTACGCAAATGGGCTTGTTCAAACATGTGTTGTTTATTCAATTGGTTGAGTATTCGGCGTGCACTTTTATCACGCTATGAGAATCCTTTTAATACCAAGTCAGTCTTCTCGGTTAGTCGTTCTCCAGAGATGGAACCAATACAAATTTTATACGGTGATTTGTGTGAAGTTCTATTTAACGGAGGTGATATTGAACAATATATCGTGGGTAACTTCACACATCTGAAAGAAGATGAGCTCTCCTTGTTGATAACACAATTAAAAAACGCTGCAAATCCCTGCACAACGGTTTATTATTTTGTATAGAATACCCTTCTGTTACAGATCACAGCTCTATGTATAGATAACCCGTCTATATAATATAATATGTACTATTCTATTATATGCATATTATGTAGATCGCAGACACTCCGTAGGTTAGTACCTAACCCCGTACTCGTTACTAGGTACCTACCTAAATCACGAGTTAAATGTTGCTAAAATAATTCTGCTGATGACAAACAGTACCTAACAAAAAGAAACACACATAATGAAGTTCTGAAAAGAAATTGTTGATGAGGAGTGAAAAAAGTTGCAAAAGTACCTACCAACAAACTCCAGCCCCTTCTACGTAGATGGTATAATTTACCGTTGTGTAATAATTTACCGTTGAGTAATGATTTACCGTAGTAATAATTTACCCATCAATAATACTTCAACGTTTGTTCAAGTTTCACTACCTACCAACAAACTCCAATAGAGCCATCATTTTTCAAATTAAATAATATCACAGAACAACCAACTCGACTTCATACTCCGCCAATATAATCAGGTGATCCCTACCAATGATTGGCCGTATTCACAAATTCCTATTGTGGGCGCGTCTCTGGTTACGAGATTTGGTTTGGATTGTTTACAATTTCATTCACACTGGAGTCGAAAATGCCTGTCGGTGCAAACTTCGGGGCCTTACTGTGAACGAACGGCTGGACGTACGATGCTCCGGATGGTCTTAAAAAACTCGCAAGTTCAAGAACTATTTTAAACCGTAAAAATATTCACGTAAAAAAATGGTATAGGCGTTTTGAAAATTTCAACCCCTATTTTGAACCCCTTAGAGATGACTCACAGTAACGTCGAGCTTCGAGGACCAACTAGACGCCGAACGGAACCTATAACCCGAATTTCATCAATTTTTTTTCATGGTAACTAAGAAAAGTGGCCCGTACGGCGTACGGCGTACGGCGGACAGACAGAAATATTTTTATTGCAGTTTTGGATTCTACATATCTTGAAACGTAAACCATCAAATTTTGAGGGGGGGTAAGAATTTTTTTTTTCATGCTCGATTCCAATGGTTCATTATTGAAAATAATAAACCAAAAGAGGTTTCTCACTCATTTTAATCAAAGGTGGTCGACAGCTGCCCGTAACAAGCAGAACTTTTTAAGAAAATACCGCGATTGGACGAAGGGTGAGTTTATGATTAATTTACCAAATAGTGATGACAGGGCTTGTATGCAATCCGCGGAGGGCGGCTTTCATAGAATCGGACGACCTGAAAAACCTTTTGACGAGTGTGGTGAGAGGGGTAAGAGGTTTAAAATTGCAAAAATACGATCGTTGAACGATCAAAATTTGATAGATGCAGCTGGTTCCTCAGCCGAGGTTGATAAGTCACCAGTGTTTACTGCCGAATTTGCATTAGCTCTTTTCCTCAAAGCCAAGATGACCAGGTTTCAGTACGAAACTATCAGAGCTGCAACTAAAAGTGCAGGTTTTAATATCTTCCCCTCCTACAAAAAAGTGGCTGAGGCAAAAAAAAATTGCGATCCAAGTGGTGTTAATATATCGGAAACCGGTGGTGGGGTTCCGCTACAGAACTTGCTTGATCATACCGTGGATAGAATATTTCAAACAATGACAGAGGAGGAAATTGATAATTTGAAGGACCATAATGTCACATTACATACGAAGTGGGGATGTGATGGGGCCTCAGGCCAGCAAGAGTTTTCTCAATCGTTCTCACAAGTCAATGAAGGAAAAACTGACGCGAACCTATTCATGACGTCTATCGTGCCTCTGCGAATCACTGCAACTGATAATGACGATTCCATTAGTTGGTTGAATCCAAGACCTTCGTCAACACTATATTGAAGACCACTGAGATTTGATTATGAAAAGGAAACGGATGTAGTAGTTAAGACAGAAATATTGAGAGTAGAAAATGAAATTAAAAATCTGCAAGATATGAGACTGATTATAGGCACTCGTGCAATTACTGTAAAACATGTATTGCATTTCACGATGTTGGATGGGAAAGTAGCCCAAATTTGTACTGATACCACGGCTTCTACCAATTGCGTCATTTGCGGTGCTCGTCCAACGGAAATGAATAATGTGCAATCAGTAAAACAGAGACCTCCAAATCGCGAAGCTTTTAAACTGGGAATTTCTCCTCTCCATGCCAGAATTAAATTTATGGAGTATATTCTTCATCTTAGTTACAACTTAAAATTTCAGGCATGGAGGACCAATGCTACAACTAAGCCAATCAAAGATGCCGAGAAGAACCGAATTCAAAGAGAATTACTGAGTCAACTTGGTATAAGAGTTGACTACGTGAAGCAGGGCTACGGATCGAGCAATACAGGGAATACCTCGAGAAGATTTTTTGCTAACCCCTCAGTTGTAGCTTCGATAACTGGTATTGATATAACATTGATTTGCAGATTAGGGACAATCCTGGAAGTGATCAACAGCAGCAGTCATCAGATTGACGTTTCCAAATTCGCCACTTACACCCAAGATACTGCTGAATTAGCTGTGAGGTTGTACCCGTGGTACTATATGCCATGTACACTACATAAGATATTAATACATGGGTCCGAAATAGTTGAATCTGCTGCTCTGCCAATCGGTGCACTCTCAGAAGAAGCTCAAGAGAGTCGGAACAAGGACTACAAACATTTCAGAACTCATTACACAAGAAACAATTCCCGATTGAACACCAACGAGGATATTTTTCATAAACTGCTAGAAACGTCTGACCCCTTTATCACTTCCTTGCGTCCATCTCCAAAGAAAAGGCTTGAAGATTTCAGCGCGGAAGCTGAGGCGTTACTTTCGTAAATGCAATGCGCTGTCAAATTTTGACTTTTCAAGGCATCCCGAATATGCTGATGCGCAAAAAGTGCAAAAATGAGTTGTAGTGAAGTTATTTATTTCATTTTTTTGTTATTTCAACAGAGGACATGAGCAAATTTTGAGAAGAAGCAAAATTTTCAGGTTGTTCCGAAGAAAATGTTCAGTTAAGTTTGATAATGAAACTCTTGTAAAACAGATAACATCGTTTTTTCTAATGTATTTTTCCCCTCTGAATCGAATGAAACCACTCCCAAGTCGATATCATTATCCGTTTTCGAGATTCGTAGTTTTTTCCGTATTTTGGCCATTTGGCCCCACTGTGCGGCGGACGGACATTGCATTTTTTGAATCTACACACCTTGAAACGGAAAAGAAAAAAGTTTGAGGGGGTGTTATAAAAATTTTTTGCTGAGCGATTACATAGGTGTATTATTCACAGAATAATAAACCAAAAACTGGATGATCGGCCTTAAAAAGATTTATCCAAGTAGACCTTCTGCATGGGCCTCAAAATATGTGATTTGTGATTCGTGGATGAATTTCTAACTAATTTCGTTAGAAGATTCACGATTCCAGCCCGAATAAATGAATAGACCATCTGTTGGGCCAACCCTGATATGAACCATGATAATTTCACGTTTGGCTTCGCAGTTGAAAATTGTATTAGGATCTTTATGGAATGTTTATACTAGCGACCAACTGTGGTCAATACCACGTGAAGTGTCAAATTATCATCAACATGATTAAACTAGTGAAGTTATGCAAACTACAACATAGTTGCTCATGGAAGACACAATTCCAATTTACTTATATTTTATTAAAATTCATATAGAACCATCACTGGAACCCATTTTATCCTTTCACGAAGACGGGATCAATTTAAGAATTTCGAAGGAAATAGTTGCATCTGTTTCTAGAACAGCCTGTGAAGAACCGAAGAAAGATCCCCTTTTCGATGCATGCGTAGATGAATACGAATTAGTATAACATAAGATTGGTGCAACGTAACTTCCTGGGAAACCAGGTACCTACCTGGTTAGACAGCTACTTTGGAGTTTATGTTCAAACTGACGAATGGGCTTGTTATCAGTACAAATACTATAGAAGGTTAAAATACAGCTATAGTTCTTGTAGGGTGACGGTAATAGAGATCTTAGTTGTTTTCAGCCACTCGCGATAGCACATACGCCCAATTAGTAAACAGATAATGCACATCGGCCTGTCGTAGATACGGAGTTTTGAGGTCGGCAGGACACTTAAAAAGCCCCATTTTTCCTGAGCGTTTATCAAGTCCAACCATGTCCTGCGAAATGGTCGATTTCACAGTTCCCTAGGTTGATAATTTTATTTTTTCCCAGCTAATTTAGACGTGTAGATCAGCAGGTGAAACCCAGGTTAAGGCTAGAGGTGGATATCAACCAGTCCTTCACAGTTCCTCCCGATTGAGTGGCCTAATGACCCACACCACACATGAACATTCAATTGTTTTTAAATGTCTAATAACACAGGCTCTCCTAGCAGTTTGAGCATTTGAGACGAAAAGGCAAAGCCAGTTAGAATAACTTTAACACGTGCTGGCTGGACGGGATATTAAATACCTCAATAAAAGTATGGATCTGTTTACAAACCTGGAACATTCTTGGAAAATTCCTCATCAAATAATTGTGAGTATTGCAGTGTTCAAAACTATGGAACACAAATGGGAAAACGCTGCAAATCCCTGCACAACGGTTTATTATTTTGTATAGAATACCCTTCTGTTACAGATCACAGCTCTATGTATAGATAACCCGTCTATATAATATAATATGTACTATTCTATGCATATTTATGTAGATCGCAGACCCTCCGTAGTTAAATGTTGCTAAAATAATTCTGCCGATGACAAACAGTACCTAACAAAAAGAAACACACATAATGAAGTTCTGAAAAGAAATTGTTGATTAGGAGTGAAAAAAGTTGCAAAAGTACCTACCAACAAACTCCAGCCCCTTCTACGTAGATGGTATAATGAACCGTTGTGTAATAATTTACCGTTGAGTAATGATTTACCGTAGTAATAATTTACCCATCAATAATACTTCAACGTTTGTTCAAGTTTCACTACCTACCAACAAACTCCAAAAGAGCCATCATTTTTCAAATTAAATAATATCACAGAACAACCAACTCGACTTCATACTCCGCCAATATAATCAGGTGATCCCTACCAATGATTGGCCGTATTCACAAATTCCTATTGTGGGCGCGTCTCTGGTTACGAGATTTGGTTTGGATTGTATACAATTTCATTCACACTGGAGTCGAAAATGCCTGTCGGTGCAAACTTCGGGGCCTTACTGTGAACGAACGGCTGGACGTACGATGCTCCGGATGGTCTTAAAAAACTCGCAAGTTCAAGAACTATTTAAAACCGTAAAAATATTTACGTAAAAAAATGGTATAGGCGTTTTGAAAATTTCAACCCCTATTTTGAACCCCTTAGAGATGACTCACAGTAACGTCGAGCTTCGAGGACCAACTAGACGCCGAACGGAACCTATAACCCGAATTTCATCAATTTTTTTTCATGGTAACTAAGAAAAGTGGCCCGTACGGCGTACGGCGTACGGCGTACGGTGTACGGCGTACGGCGTACGGCGGACAGACAGAAATATTTTTATTGCAGTTTTGGATTCTACATATCTTGAAACGTAAACCATCAAATTTTGAGGGGGGGTAAGAATTTTTTTTTTCATGCTCGATTCCAATGGTTCATTATTGAAAATAATAAACCAAAAGCAATGGAATTCTACCATCAGGGAGAGTGTGAGTCGGAGACGAAGATAGAAAGAAACGCCAGTCAGTACAAATCCTGACTAAAAACTATCAAGTCGAAATTAATCCAAGTACGTTGAACCGTTTCCTTCCAGTCAGCCACTGGGCTGCCTTTCGACATTTCCTTACTCGCTGCTGAACAGTAAATTAGTTCGTTAAAATTAGTTCATTAGTAAATTAGTTCAAGCCTACCTCTTATTATTATTTAATTATTTATGTTCACCTAAATCGATAAGCGTTGATCCAAAACATGAAATAGAGTAGGGTAGGGTAGGTAGGGGAATCGGCAGGAGAGGGGACAGGGAAAGGGGGGATTAAGAGAGTAGGGTCTATCTGTCTGTTTGTTTGTCCGGAAGAAATTACTAAAGATCAGCTGATCATCGACCGAATGTAAATTTTGGTCGGATTTATACCTTAATATTTTGTCACTGGTAAGCCTAAACTGCAAGACAAATGCAGACAACCATTCTGTTTCTAGGCAAATGTAACTTACTGCTTTTGACGATTATTCCTGTCGATACTCTCCCACCCTTCCCCAAAAATTTTCCCGATGACTCATTCTTCGAGTTTTTCCCAAGAACTAAACCTCGATTCCGACTTGTCATTCCACAATATTGCTCCACCGCTATCTTGTTATACAATTACCACCTCCTTGCAATGTAAACGTCGATTTATCCTTTGCCATTTTCATGCTCAACACTGAGATGAGTTGAAATATTATGTTAGTAGTAATCTCCCCCATGCTGAGCAGTATCCGAAACATGGCTCAAACCATCTCTACCTAACAAATCGGTAGCTTGGACAGGCTATCGCAAATCCCGCAGTGATCGAATTGAAAAACGCTGCAAAGTCCTTGTCACATGGGTTTATTATTCTATTGGAGTTCTAGAGATTTTTGTTGGCTGTTAAATGTATTGTTTCTTTCATGTGGAATGATTGAAATAGCTATTTCTGATGATTTCCACCAATTTTGGCCCCCAAAACATGAAATAGGTAGGTACGCTTTTTTTTTGTGTTCTTGTTAACATGTTGTTAAAACGCAAAAAGTACCTATTTTTATACAAATTTTCACTCATAACACCCCTGGGTATATTCCGATCGGGCTGAAAAGTTTCGGGACACAACTAGGGCCCAAATGGAGCATGTGTGCGAAAGAACGACTTTTTTAGACCGAAAATGAAGCCTGTACACGTGATACGGCGTACGGCGGACGGCGTACGGCGGACGGCGGACGGACATTGCATTTTTGGAATCTACGCACCTTGAAACGGAAAAGAAAAAATTTTGAGGGGGTGTTATAAAAATTTTTTGCTGAGCGAATACATAGGTGTATTATTCACAGAATAATAAACCAAAACGCTGCAAAGTCCGTGTCACATGGGTTTATTATTCTATTGGACATACCTACTGAAATGTTGGCTGTTCATTTATTGTTTCTTTAATAATCGAAATAGCTATTTCTGGTGGTTCCCACCAATTTTGGCCCCCAAAACACGAATAAAGTACGCTTCTTTTTTTTTTTTTTTTTTTTTAAATAAATTATCTCTGATCATTGATAGTACTCTTGATCCACCTGATGAAACTTTTTCCAGTGTTATTCTACAAATTGATGGTGATTTCAGACGATTTCCTGGGTTTTTGACTCATAAAAAATCAATTTCGGGAGCTGAACATCTGGTAGAACCTCAATTTTCTATTCTTTGGTGAAAATCGACTTCATATTCGGTCTTCTCGTCCCGAAAAACATGAAAAACGATACCTTAAAAGCTCATGTTACCAACATGTTGCTAAAACGCAAAAAGTACCTATTTTTACACACATTTTCACTCATAACACCCCCGGGTATAATCCGATCGGGCTGAAAAGTTTCAAGACACAACTAGGGCCCAAATGGAGCATGTGTGCGAAAGAACAATTTTTTTAGAACGAAAATGAAGCCTGTACACGTGATACGGCGTACGGCGGACGGACATTGCATTTTGGTTTATTATTCTGTGAATAATACACCTATGTATTCGGTCAGCAAAAAATTTTTATAACACCCCCTCAAAATTTTTTCTTTTTTGCCCTATCGCGTGTACAGGCTTCATTTACGGTCTAAAAAAATCGTTCTTTCGCACATATGCTCCATTTGGGCCCTAGTTGTGTCCCGAAACTTTTCAGCCCGTGAAAAGTTATGAGTGAAAATGAGTATAAAAATAGGTACTTTTTGTGTTTTAGTAACATAGTAGTAAAATGAGCTTTTGAGGTATCGTTTTCCATGTTTTTCGGGACGAGAAGACCGAATATGAAGTCGATTTTGTTCAAGGAGTGGAAAATTGAGGTTGTACCAGATGTTCAGCTCCCAAAATTGATTTTGGTTTATTATTCTGTGAATAATACACCTATGTATTCGCTCAGCAAAAAATTTTTGTAAAACCACCTCAAATTTTTTTCTTTTCCGTTTCAAGGTCAAGGTGCGTAGATTCCAAAAACGCAATGTCCGTCCTCTGTACGCCGTACGCCGTATCACGTTTACCGGTCTCATTTTCGGTCTAAAAAATTCGTTCTTTCGCACACGTGCTCCATTTGGGCCCTAATTGTGTCCCGAAACTTTTCAGCCCGATCGGAATATACCCAGGGGTGTTACGAGTGAAAATGTGTGTAAAAATAGGAACTTTTTGTGTTTTAGTAACATGTTAGTAAAATGAGCTTTTGAGATATCGTTTTCCATGTTTTTGTGGACGAGAAGACCGAACATGAAGTCAATTATGACCAAGGAGTGGAAAATTGAGGTTGTACCAGATATTCAGCTCCCAAATTTGATTTTTTAGGAGTCAAAAACCTGCGAAATCGTCTGAAATGACCATCAATTTGTAGAATAGCACTAGGAAAAGTTTCAACACGTGGATTAAGACGAAGAAATGCCACTACCAATAATCAAAGATAATTTGAAAAAAAAAACGCTCCAAAGTCCTTGTCACATGGGTTTATTATTCTATTATTTTATTGGTCTACAGAAATGCTGGCTGTTCATTTATTGTTTCTTTTATGCGTAGTAATAGAAATATCTATTTCTGATGGTTTCTGTCGTGAGTCCCTCCCGGGAACACTCCTCTAATTTTAGTTCTCACCAATATCCAAACGCTAAAGTTAAGTTTCCGTCAATAAACAAATGAGTGGGGAGACAAGCCACAGAACCCAGGGTACACAACCTGGGGCCCCACCACCAACCCCTAACAGGGGGTTGGAGGGAGAGGCCTCCAGTTCCTATAAAACCCTGGATCCTGGGGCTTTAGCTTCATTCGACACTTCCTCTAACCAGCTCTCTCTCTTCTCTCCTCTACCTTGCTCCTCCTCTCTTAAAAGATCCACCTCCTCCTCTAAAAGATTCTAGATGTCGGTGGATATCCGCCGCCTAGACAACATCTCCTCTCTCAAAAGATCCTAGATGTCGGTGGAATACCGCCGCCTGGGCAAATTCTAACACTCACCTCCATCTCTCCCCAAAAGATCCTAGATGTCGGTGGATATCCGCCGCCTGCGCATTTCCTCACGCCACCGTGATGAACCAATTTTAAATTCATCACAGTGGTGAACCCGACGTTCACCCAACCTTCCTTACCTTCTGTGTCAACCCCAGTCTCAAGTACAGTTCGGTGTCCCCATTTTAAATTCAAATTCGGTCAGTCAGTCAGTTAAATTTCGCAATTTTCGCCCACACTCCCTCAACCGCTCGGAGATCGCAACCTCTCACACCTCCGCTCAACCACACACATCTCCAATCCCGATTTTTGCGAATTTCGAATTGGAAATTTAAAATTTGAGTTTTCAAATTTCAGACCTCAGCTATGGACCCGAACTCGCCATCACCCCCGCTCCTCCGACCAGCCACGCTGCAGCCGCCTGCCGCTCCGACAACGGACGCAACGGCTGCGCTCGACAACCCGTTCACCACCCTCTCACCGCCTGGCTCCGCCGCATCGACCTCCGCTGCCGCCGCCGCCGACGTCATGACGGCCTCTGCGTCATTTCCCCTGTCGCTTCCCCCGTTCTATTCTCACGATCCCGCTCTATGGTTTTTTCAGGTGGACGCTGCGTTTTCAGCCGCCAACATCCGCAGTCAAAAAACCCGCTACTCAAGGATCATATCCCTACTCCCATACGACATCCTCCTTCAGACGTCGGACATCTCCCCCGACGCCGCCGCTGCGTACGACGACCTCCGCAGCCGCCTCATAACCCTCTACCAACCGTCGAAAATCGCACGAGTCGCCGCACTCTCGCAGCCACAGCACCTCGGCGACCTCAAACCCTCCCACCTCTACCACCGTCTGCAGGGGATCATGACGGCCGACATCGCGCGGACCTTCTGGCTGCGCGCTCTTCCCCACCCCATACAGATGGCGCTCGCCAGCCACCTAGACGGCCCGGATGAACCCCTGCTTCACCTCGCCGACACGGTCCACGACCTCGCCGCAGCCGCCAGCGTCAGCGAGGTCCGCACACCCCGCACCTCAACACCACGACGAGACCGCACGACGTCACGGGAACGCAGCCGGCCCCCCTCCCTCGACAGGCGCCAACCCCTCTCCATCGAGCGCCGCCGAACCCCCTCCACCGACCGCCGACGCCAGCTTTCACCCGAGCACCGCCCCACCCCTCCTCCGGAACAACGTAGGGGAAGATCGCCGGCCGCTGCGGCCCCCTCCACCACACCTCGCCCCTCCAAGACGGCGTACCTCCCCACCGACCCCCCCCCCCCCCCACCCGCACAGGTGTTTCTACCATGTGAACTTCGGTGGGGAGGCCCGCAAATGCCAACCCCCCTGCTCCTTCCCCTCCGGGCAGGGAAGGGGCGGGCCCTAGTTGTGTCCCGAAACTTTTCAGCCCGATCCGAATATACCCAGGGGTGTTATGAGTGAAAATGTGTATAAAAATAGGTACTTTTTGCGTTTTAACAACATGTTAGTAACATGAGCTTTTGAGGTATCTTTTTCCATGTTTTTGAGGACGAGAAGACCGAATATGAAGTCGATTTTGACCAAAGACGCGGAAATTGAGGTTTTACCAAAGGTTCAGCTCCCAAAATTGGTTTTTTATGAGTCAAAAATCTGGAAAACTGTCTGAAATCACCATCCATGTGTACAATAACATTGGAAAAAGTGTAAACAGGTGAATCAAGACCATTAAATGCCACTACCAATGATCAAAGATGATCTTAAAAAAAAAAAAAAAGCGTCCCTATTTCATGTTTTGGGGGCCAAAATTGGTGGAAATCATCAGAAATAGCTATTTCAATCATCCCGCATGAAAGAAACAATACATTTAACAGCCAACAAAAATCTCTAGAACTCCAATAGAATAATAAACCCATGTGACAAGGACTTTGCAGCGTTTTTGGAATCTACGCACCTTGTAACGGAAAAGAAAGAATTTTGAGGGGGTGTTATAAAATTTTTTTGCTGAGCGAATACATAGGTGTATTATTCACGGAATAATAAACCAAAAGGAGCGTTTTCCTTTAAAAAAAAAACAACGGTCGCCCCCCCCCCCCCCCCCCCGTAGATTGGCATTAAATGATAGTTCACTGAATCACCCTCAGAAGTTGTGCATCCGTAAATATTATGCGGTTACGGATGCACTCTATAAATTTATCCGTATCCCGCTTGTTGAAGGATCGTCAACGGAAACACCCGTGGTTTCCGTGGGTGTACTATTTCGGCAAAATCAACTGATGATCATTTTCACGGGAGTACCCCGAAAATCCCGGTATAAGTGTAGTGATTTCCGTTGGTTAATCCTTCAACGTTCCATCGCACGCCCGTGGGTGTTTGTACGGGTCGTCATAGCCCCACCCTTGACTAACCCGTAACACTCGATCGCCTCCCCGTAGCCCATCCATGATTATCCCGTGAATATCCCTGGACTCCCTAGGTTTTCTCTAGCCCACCCATCACTGTCCACAATGCTTCCGTGCCCTTCCTTTAATGATCCGTGATTGTAGGGAATCACGGCGGATGGTTAACGGACAGGCTGAGGAAACGCAACCCTCCATTGCCTTTCCGTTGAGGATGCCCCCATAGAAACACACGGGCTCTTTATGAACGAGCAACGGAGAGACGTACCTGTACTACCTTCCCCTCCCCCTCAACCGGTTAACGGAGACGTCGAGGCAGTGCACGTCTCTCCGTCATCGTCCATATAGGGTACGTAACCATCTACAGAGCACCCTTTACGGACGAACTACTGAGGATGACTGAGAGACGTCCGCTGCCTCATTGGCTCCCACTAACCGGTCGTCGGAGCGGTAAAGGAAGTGCGCGTCTCTCCTTCGCTCGTCAGAGGATCCCTAGCCTACCGACTAGCTCGGCCGAGTACTCGGTGGAGTACTCGGCCGAGCTACTTCGATGGGGCGAGTGGGTGCTTACATTTCAGCTGGGCAGAGACGAGACAGTTGCGTTGTGTAGTGTTCCGCGTCAACAGCACACAGCGATGTAAAAACGCTGTCCTTGTCACATGGGTTTATTATTCTATTGGACATACCTACAGAAATGCCGGCTGTTTATTTATTGTTTCTTTCATGTAAATTAATTGAAATGGCTATTTCTGGTAGTTTCCACAAATTTTGGCCCCCAGAACTTGAATTAGGTACTACGCTCCTTTTGGTTTATTATTCTGTGAATAATACACCTATGTATTCGCTCAGCAAAAATTTTTATAACACCCCCTCAAACTTTTTTCTTTTCCGTTTCAAGGTGCGTAGATTCCAAAAACGCTGCAAAGTCCTTGTCACATGGGTTTATTATTCTATTGGAGTTCTAGAGATTTTTGTTGGCTGTTAAATGTATTGTTTCTTTCATGTGGAATGATTGAAATAGCTATTTCTGATGATTTCCACCAATTTTGGCCCCCAAAACATGAAATAGGGACGTTTTTTTTTTTTTTTTTAAGATCATCTTTGATCATTGGTAGTGGCATTTAATGGTCTTGATTCACCTGTTTACACTTTTTCCAATGTTATTGTACAAATTGATGGTGATTTCAGACAGTTTTCCAGGTTTTTGACTCATAAAAAACCAATTTTGGAAGCTGAACCTTTGGTAAAACCTCAATTTCGTCATTGGTCAAAATCGACTTCATATTCGGTCTTCTCGTCCTCAAAAACATGGAAAAAGATACCTCAAAAGCTCATGTTACTAACATGTTGTTAAAACGCAAAAAGTACCTATTTTTATACACATTTTCACTCATAACACCCCTGGGTATATTCCGATCGGGCTGAAAAGTTTCGGGACACAACTAGGTTCCAAATGGAGCATGTGTGCGAAAGAACGACTTTTTTGGACCGAAAATGAAGCCTGTACACGTGATACGGCGTACGGCGGACGGCGTACGGCGTACGGCGGACGGACATTGCATTTTGGTTTATTATTCTCTGAATAATACACCTATGTAATCGCTCAGCAAAAAATTTTTATAACCCCCCCTCAAACTTTTTTCTTTTCCGTTTCAAGGTGCGTAGATTCAAAAACGCTGCAAATCCCTGCACAACGGTTTATTATTTTGTATAGAATACCCTTCTGTTACAGATCACAGCTCTATGTATAGATAACCCGTCTATATAATATGATATGTACTATTCTATTATATGCATATTATGTAGATCGCAGACACTCCGTAGGTTAGTACCTAACCCCGTACTCGTTACTAGGTACCTACCTAAATCACGAGTTAAATGTTGCTAAAATAATTCTGCCGATGACAAACAGTACCTAACAAAAAGAAACACACATAATGAAGTTCTGAAAAGAAATTGTTGATGAGGAGTGAAAAAAGTTGCAAAAGTACCTACCAACAAACTCCAGCCCCTTCTACCGTTCTGTAATAATTTACCGTTGAGTAATGATTTACCGTAGTAATAATTTTAACCATCAATAATACTTCAACGTTTTGTTCAAGTTTCACTACCTACCAACAAACTCCAATAGAGCCATCATTTTTCAAATTAAATAATATCACAGAACAAACCAACTCGACTTCATACTCCGCCAATATAATCAGGTGATCCCTACCAATGATTGGCCGTATTCACAAATTCCTATTGTGGGCGCGTCTCTGGTTACGAGATTTGGTTTGAATTGTATACAATTTCATTCACACTGGAGTCGAAAATGCCTGTCGGTGGCAAACTTCGGGGCCTTACTGTGAACGAACGGCTGGACGTACGATGCTCCGGATGGTCTTAAAAAACTCGCAAGTTCAAGAACTATTTAAAACCGTAAAAATATTTACGTAAAAAAATGGTATAGGCGTTTTGAAAATTTCAACCCCTATTTTGAACCCCTTAGAGATGACTCACAGTAACGTCGAGCTTCGAGGACCAACTAGACGCCGAACGGAACCTATAACCCGAATTTCATCAATTTTTTTTCATGGTAACTAAGAAAAGTGGCCCGTACGGCGTACGGCGTACGGCGGACAGACAGAAATATTTTTATTGCAGTTTTGGATTCTACATATCTTGAAACGTAAACCATCAAATTTTGAGGGGGGGTAAGAATTTTTTTTTTCATGCTCGATTCCAATGGTTCATTATTGAAAATAATAAACCAAAATGCAATGTCCGTCCGCCGTACGCCGTATCACGTGTACAGGCTTCATTTTCGGTCTAAAAAAGTCGTTCTTTCGCACACATGCTCCATTTGGGCCCTAGTTGTGTCCCGAAACTTTTCAGCCCGATCGGAATATTCCCAGGGGTGTTGTGAGTGAAAATGTGTGTAAAAATAGGTACTTTTTGCGTTTTAGCAACATGTTGGTAACATGAGCTTTTGAGGTATCGTTTTCCATGTTTTTGGAGACGAGAAGATCGAATATGAGGTCGATTTTGGCCAAGGAGTGGAAAATTGAGGTTGTACCAGATGTTCAGCTCCCAAAATTGATTTTGTATGAGTCAAAAACCAGCGAAATCGTCTGAAATCACCATCAGTTTGTAGAATAACACTAGAAAAAGTGTCAACACGTGGATCAAGACGATTAAATGGCACTACCAATGATCAAAGTTAATTTGAAAAAAAAAAAGATCGTACCTACCTACCTAATTTGTGTTTTGGGGGCCAAAATTGTTGGAAACCATCAGAAATAGCTATTTCAATTATTTCACATGAAACAAACAATAAATGAACAGCCAACATTTCTGTAGAATAATAAACCCCATGTGACAAGGACTTTGCAGCGTTTTTGGAATCTACGCACCTTGAAACGGAAAAGAAAAAATTTTGAGGGGGTGTTATAAAAATTTTTTGCTGAGCGAATACATGTGTGTTATACACAGAATAATAAACCAAAATGCAATGTCCGTCCGCCGTCCGCCGTTTCACGTGTACCGGCTTCATTTTTGGTCTAAAAAATTCGTTCTTTCGCACACTTGCTCTATTTGGGCCCTAGTTGTGTCCCGAAACTTTTCAGCCCGATCGGAATATACCCAAGGGTGTTATGAGTGAAAATGTGCACAAAATAGGAACTTTTTATGTTTTAGCAACATGTTGGTAACATGACCTTTTGAGGTATCGTTTTCCATGTTTTTGGGGACGAGAAGACCGAATATGAAGTCGATTTTAACCAAAGAGTGGAAAATCGAGGTTCTACCAAATGTTCAGCTCTCAAAATTGCTTTTTTATGAGTCAAAAACCTGGGAAATCGTCTGAAATCACCATCAATTTGTATAATAACACTAGAAGAAGTGACAACACGTGGATCAAGACTATTAAATGGCACTACCAATGATCAAAGATAATTTGAAAAAAAAGGAGCGTACCTAATTCGTGTTTTAGGGGCCGAAAATGGTGGAAACCATCAGAAGTTAGCTATTTCAATTATTTCACCTGAAAGAAACAAAAATGAACAGCCAACATTTCTGTTGGTATGTCCAGTAGAATAATAAACCCATGTGACAAGGACTTTGCAGCGTTTTTTAGACCTAAAACGAAGCCGGTACACGTGATACGGCGTACTCCGTATCACGTGTACCGGCTTCATTTTAGGTCTAAAAAGTCGTTCTTTCGCACACATGCTCCATTTGGGCCCTAGTTGTGTCCTGAAACTTTTCAGCCCGATCGGAATATACCCAGGGGTGTTATGAGTGAAAATGTGTGTAAAAATGGATACTTTTTGCGTTTTAGCAATGTGTTGGTAACATGATCTTCTGAGATATCTTTTTCCAAGTTTTTGGGGACGAGAATTCCGAATATGAAGTCGATTTTGACCAAAGAGTGGAAAATTGAGTTCTACCAAATGTTCAGCTCCCAAAATTGATTTTTTATGAGTCAAAAACCTGGGAAATCGTCTGAAATTACCATCAGTTTGTATAATAGCACTGAAAAAAGTGTCAACACGTGGATCAAGACGATTAAGTGGTACTACCAATGATCAAAGATAGTATAAAAAAACGCTGCAAATCCCTGCACAACGGTTTATTATTTTGGTATAGAATACCCTTCTGTTACAGATCACAGCTCTATGTATAGATAACCCGTCTATATAATGTGATATGTACTATTCTATATATATTATGTAGATCGCAGACCCTCCGTAGGTTAGTACCTAACCCCGTACTCGATACTAGGTACCTACCTAAATCACGAGTCAAATGTTGCTAAAATAATTCTGCCGATGACAAACAGTACCTAAAACGGCAAAAAGAAACGCAAATAATGAAGTTCTGAAAAGAAATTGTTGATGAGGAGTGAAAAAAGTTGCAAAAGTACCTACCAACAAACTCCAGCCCCTTCTACGTAGATGGTATAATGAACCGTTGTGTAATAATTTACCGTTGAGTAATGATTTACCGTAGTAATAATTTACCCATCAATAATACTTCAACGTTTGTTCAAGTTTCACTACCTACCAACAAACTCCAAAAGAGCCATCATTTGTCAAATGAAATAATATCACAGAACAACCAACTCGACTTCATACTCCGCCAATATAATCAGGTGATCCCTAGCAATGATTATCTCCGCCAAATTTCCTATTGTGGGCGCGTCACTGGTTACGAGATTTGGTTTGAATTGTATAATTTCATATTTTTCATTCACACTGGAGTCGAAAATGCCTGTCGGTGCAAACTTCGGGGCCTTACTGTGAACGAACGGCTGGACGTACGATGCTCCGGATGGTCTTAAAAAACTCGCAAGTTCAAGAACTATTTAAAACCGTAAAAATATTCACGTAAAAAAATGGTATTGGCGTTTTGAACATTTCAACCCCTATTTTGAACCCCTTAGAGATGACTCACAGTAACGTCGAGCTTCGAGGACCAACTAGACCCCGAACGGAACCTATAACCCGAATTTCATCAATTTTGTTTCATGGTAACTAAGAAAAGTGGCCCGTAAGGCGTACGGCGTACGGCGGACAGACAGAAATATTTTTATTGCAGTTTTGGATTCTACATACCTTGAAACGTAAACCATCAAATTTTGAGGGGGGTAAGAATTTTTTTTTTTCATGCTCGATTCCAATGGTTCATTATTGAAAATAATAAACCAAAAGGAGTGTACCTAATTTGTGTTTTAGGGGCCAAAATTAATGGAAACCATCACAAATAGCTATTTCGATTATTAGTTATGAAAGAAACAATAAATGAACAGCCAACATTTCTGTAGGTATGTCCAATAGAATAATAAACCCATGTGACAGGGACTTTGCAGCGTTTTTTTTTCCGTTTCAAGGTGCGTAGATTCCAAAAACGCTGCCAAGTCCTTGTCACATGGGTTTATTATTCTCCTGGACATACCTTCAGAAATGTTGGCTGTTCATTTATTGTTTCGTTCATGCGTAATAATCTAAAAAAATAGCTATTTCTGATGGTTTCCATTAATTTTGGCCCCTAAAACACAAATTAGGTACGCTTTTTTTTTTAACTATCTTTGATCATTGGTAGTGCCATTTAATCGTCTTGATCCACGTGTTGACACTTTTTCCAGGGTTATTATGCAAACAGATGATGATTTCAGACGATTTCCCAGGTTTTTCACCCCTAAAAAATCAATTTTGGGAGCTGAACATTTGGTAGAACTCAATTTTCCACTCTTTGGTCAAGATCGACTTCATATTCGGTCTTCTCGTCCAAAAAAAAACATGGAAACTCATACTCAACCTCAAAAGCTCATGTTACCAACATGTTGCTAAAACGCAAAAAGTACACAAATAGGGCCCAAATGGGGCATGCGCGAAAGAACGACTTCTTTAGACCGAAAATGAAGCCGATACACGTGATACGGCGTAAGGCGTACGGCTGACGGCGGACGGACTTTGCATTTTTGGAATCTACACACCTTGAAACGGAAAAGAAAAAAGTATGAGGGGGTGCTATATAATTTTTTTGCTGAGCGAATACATAGGTGTATTATTCACAGAATAATAGAATACGAGCCGCCGAGGTCGTGTTTTTGGGGGCCAAAATTGGTGGAACCCATCTAGCTGTTTCAATTATTGCGCATGAAATAAACAATAAATGAACAGCAGCATTTCTGTAGGTATGTCCATAGAATAATAAACCGAAGTGACAACTACTTTGCAGCGTTTTTGGAATCTACGCACCTTGAAACGGAAAATACAAAATTTTGAGGGGGTGTTATACAAATTTTTTGCTGAGCGAATACATAGGTGTATTATTCACAGAATAATAAACCAAAAGGGGCGGCGGAGTTTGTGTGTATCTAAGGGATGATATTCATGCCAAGGTTGTAAGATGTAGCGAAAATTCCATCGTAGAATATCTCCTTTTAGAGATAAACTATTTTGGCAACAAAGCCCTCCTTGGCGTCGTATAATTAACCATTTTTTTGTCATTCATGAAGCATAACGTTTGTTGAGTTACAAAAGTACCTACCAACAAAATCCAAAAGAGATGTTATCTCATTCTTCAAATGAAATAACATCACAGAACAACCAGCTTGACTTCATACAGCCATCTGTGATTATAATCAGGTGTTCACTGGCAATGATATCTGGGCCGGATTTATACCGTTTCAATCACGATCATGTCGACGGAGCCTTTCGGTGCAAACGAACGGCTGGTCGTAAAATGTTCCGGGTGGTCTCAAAAATTTTTTTAGCTCGAGAACAATTTGAATAGTAAAAACGCTGCAAAGTCCTTGTCACATGGGTTTATTATTCTATTGGAGTTCTACAGATTCTTGTTGGCTGTTAAATTTATTGTTTCTTTCATGTGGAATGATTGAAATAGCTATTTCTGATGATTTCCACCAATTTTGGCCCCCAAAACATGAAACAGGTACTTTTTTTTTTTTTTTTTTAAGATCATCTTTGATAATTGGTAGTGGCATTTAATGGTCTTGATTCACCTGTTTACACTTTTTCCAATGTTATTATACACATTGGAGGTGATTTCAGACAGTTTTCCAGGTTTTTGACTCATAAAAAACAAATTTTGGGAGCTGAACCTTTGGTAAAACCTCAATTTCCGCGTCTTTGGTCAAAATCGACTTCATATTCGGTCTACTCGTCCCCAAAAACATGGATAAAGATATCTCAGAAGCTCATGTTACCAACATGTTGCTAAGCCGCAAAAAGTACCTATTTTTACACACATTTTCACTCATAACACCCTGGGCATATTCCGATCGGGCTGAAAAGTTTCGGGACACAACTAGGGCCCAAATGGAGCAAGTGTGCGAAAGAACGATTTTTTTAGACCAAAAATGAAGCCTGTACACGTGATACGGCGTACGGCGGACGGATATTGCATTTTTGGAATCTACGCACCTTGAAACGGAAAAGAAAAAAGTTTGAGGGGGTGTTATAAAAATTTTTTGCTGAGCGAATACATAGGTGTATTATTCAGAGAATAATAAACCAAAAACGCTGCATATTACACAAAGGTTTGTTATTTACCTGTATAGGTAGATAGATGCCGCCTTTTGCGTAGATCACTGTTTTCTGTGGTCAATACCCTCGAGCTCCCCTCAGGAAAGCATTAAATCGAGTACTGCAGCCGGCGCCGAAACAAAAGTTTCATACAAATGCGCGGTATTCAATAATTCAATCATTAAATTATTTTTAGTTATTAAAATTAGCAGAAACAACTTCCACATATGGACGCCCACGAAGATCCACGTCGCGCCACGTGGAAATCCACGTAGACATTCTCACAGCTTCTCTTTCACATCCTCCACATGCGAATTACTATCTTCTGAGTCACTTCTCCCCGCAAATATAAAATAGCATAGGCTGCTAACAGAAAAAGTCAAAAAGCAGAAAGGAAGCCTCTGTGACAAGATGAGTCAAGACCATTGTCCAAACAAATTAATACACCAGCCTTTTTCTCACGGATATTAAGTCGCCAAGAGCCGGCTCCAGCCCGGACCAAAATGATTCTGACGCTAATAAACCGAGTAGCCGCTTTTTATAGTCTTTCGTATCACGAGTGAGCTAAGTAGAACAAATTGTACCTTTTAATTGGGCATTTTGGGGGGAAGATATGGAGACATCGTTTTATGGACGATATAACAAACTTGTTAATTAAGGAAAAATTTTGATTGGGTCCAGTAAGTGTGGATGGTTGTTTCGACTCTATGAAGACGAATGAGGAAAACCAGATTGGAAGATGCGGGTTTATTTGGGTTTATTCTATAGTACGACGTTTCTATGTAGATCTATATCAATAAATTTCTGTCAGTCTGTACACTGGTTAATATAATCACGAATCCTTCATTTACCACTCCGTTTTATGCCATTAATGGGCGATCGGTAACGTTACCTCAATTTAGCCAGTCGTTCTGTCAGTCTGAGTAGACGTTTGTTTGTTCGCAGGGCAGGGACGATTCATCTAACTTTGGATGAAACTCGAGAAATATGCCGAAGATACACAAAGTCTGCGACCATCGGAACGTTGAAAATCATACGCCATTTTTCGGGGAAGTGTGGAAGAGGGACATCCTAACTGTAATGAAATGCCTACTTCAATTATGTTCTGATTAGAATGAAACTTGTGGAGTGTGTCTATGGCTGTTCAGGCCTATAATTTATTCATCGCGATGAAATTCGTAGAGGAACATCTGGAAGCTACACTAGGTATCTGCCGACTTTGAGCGGAATAGGACCATTAATGCGTGAAAAATTGAGTACGTCGGATTTCGCGTTTGCGCTTGCGCAGTGGCCGTAACAATGATTAGATTGTTCTAACAGGGCCCAATCATCCCTGAAAATTTCAGCGATATCGGATTTGAATTTTAGAAGTTATCTAAGTATGCGTTGGCGAGTATTTGCAGGCCCCTAGACGGGCCTGTCTGCGAGTATTTGCAGACAGATAGCCGTCGAATCAAATTTTTTCAGAAAGCTCTAAAACGTAAAACGCGAGTGAAATGTTTGTTTTAGAGACAAAGTAAATTATTTCATCTCAAAAGTTTAAAAAAAGCTTCTGCTGCCTTGCTAGATCCGAAGCAAAAAAACGCTGCAAATTATTACACAACGGTTTATTTTTACCCGTGTAGATGCCCCTTCTGCGTATATCACTGTTTTCTGTGGTACCTGAGCCCCCCCCCCCCCCCCCCCCCCCCGGGGAAAAGCCCTAAATCGAGAACTGGAGTCGGCCCGGGAATTACAGTTTCATAAAAATACGCGGGATTCAATAATTCAGTCATTAATATTATTTTTGTTATTCATGAAGCATAAGGTAAATAATAAACCGTTGTTTAATAATTTACCGCCGTACTTCGCATTTTTCTTAATTACCATGAACCAAAATTAATGAAATTGGTTTGTATGACTCTGGATTCTTTTAAACGACTGGTGAAAAAGTTACTTAATGATTCTGAACCACAGCTTGTCATTATAAATCATGATGATATAAGACCACTCTAAGTCGTATGTAATTATTCTCATTCATTGAACGACGTTGTACCTACAATAAAGAAGTGCGACTCCTCCCCCAAGCACGAGGGTTTCCTCATGTGGGGGAGTAGCATTCTTAAGCTGTAGTGTAGGTCATTACTGTAATTATTGTCTCTGTATTCTTAATATTTAGTACCACAATGTTTTCCTTTGTATTTTTTTCGATAAAAGAATTCTTTTTTTATTTTTTTTTTATGTCCCATTTGGGGTCTAGTTGGTCCACGACGCTCGGCGTTAACTGTCAGTCATCTCTGGAAAATAGGGGTTGAAATTTTCAGAATGACGTAGCTCGAAAAATTTCAGTAGAAGGGTATGTTTTTTTTACGTTTTTAAATTGAGCTCAAACTAAAGAATTTTTGAGACCACAAAAAATTCTCGGAATTTTCCATCAGCGACTAGCAGGGCGACCCTTGGGTTTAGCTTTATGTGAACGCCTGCTGTTAGTTGTTCCTAATTCGATAAGCCGGCAATACAGTTAAGTTATTTCCGGCTTGCATACACCCAGCTGTGAAGGGATCGCGCGATCGTTTAAAATTTAATCCACTTTCAAGGTTTAATCCTCCTTCAAATCGACCGATTTTTGCATTGAATTTCATTAGAATAATTGCCGGATTTCCAGCAAAACAAATGTGTGCGGTCGTGGGGGTGTGTGTAGGTACTCCTGGAGTTGGTGTTTGTTAAAGCTGTCCTATTTGTCCAGCTGTAGGCAACCCGTGGATTTTGGATTACCGAAGTAGCACCGCATTAATTTTCAGTTCAGGGGTAAAAATGTGGACATCGAAAATCCGTTGTTATTGTTTGTCAGGTACCTCAAACGTCCACTTCCCCACAGATCGACTACCCAAACGTCGATCCCTTGTTCTTCCGACTTTCTCTAAAGCTAAGTACATCTTTGTGGTGTCGGATGTGGTATGAATGGTACTTTTACGTTATACACCCCCCACTCAGGGGTGCTCGATTTTGATCGCCCCACGCCCGCCCGATGGCTTTATTAAAGAACCATTTTATGAATATGGCCGCATGAAGTATGTACAAAAGAAAAATAAATGCTTATTTTAGATGAGACACATTAGGACCCGATGGCTTTAACGTGCCCCAAATTCTACCTAAGCCTATGAAAGTGTGAAAGAAAAATGTACAAATTCCTAAAACCATCGGGCGGGTGTGGGGCGATCAAAATCGAGCGCCCCCGTGGGTGGGGGGGGGGGGGGGGGGGGGTATAACGGAGAAGTACAGTTTGAATAACGTCCTCATTCAACGAATGATGCCTTCATAGGCAAGAATAATAACCAAATTCAACTCCAAATTTTTCATGAATCAAGGAAATTCTTTGGCATTTTTCTTTAGATTCGGCTATTGAGTACTAAATCGATATTGTATCTATGACCAGGAATAGGGAGTGACGAATCCTCTGCTGATTTAAATTATTTATATGTAATTTAAATCAGCAGTCACCATCCATCCATCTCAACCGTTATCAACGATGTTAACTGTGTTTAACCACAAGTCCAACTGTACGGGTTGTCCCGATTAGATCGCCCCCCCGTCAGCACCATCGACCTTGAAAGGGGAAGGAACAGGTTTCTACATTATATACATCCATGAGCGAGGTGTGAAGCACTGAGCATGCTATTTTTGCGGGCGAAATGGATATAAATTCTTTTTGCCAACAACCAGTTTGGTTTTTCGCATGGGGAGGAGTGTCGAAGACGCCCTGTTCCATGTAGTTCAGGACTTGCACAGGATACGGGAAGAGTGTAAAAACGCTGCAAAGTCCTTGTCACATGGGTTTATTATTCTATTGGACATACCTACAGAAATGTTGGCTGTTTATTTATTGTTTCTTTCATATGAAATAATTGAAATAGCTATTTCTGGTGGTTTCCACCAATTTTGGCCCCCAAAACACAAATTAGGTAGGTACGCTCCTTTTTTTTTTTTTTCAAATTATCTTTGATCATTGATAGTACCATTTAATCGTCTTGATCCACCTCTATTGGACATACCTACAGAAAATTTGGCTGTCATTTATTGTTTCTTTCATATAAAATAATTGAAATAGCTATTTCTGGTGGTTTCCACCAATTTTGGCCCCCAAAACGCGAGTTAGGTACAATCCTTTTTTTTCAATTTATCTTTGATCATTGATAGTACCATTTAATCGTCTTGATCCACCTGTTGATACTTTTTCTAGTGTTATTCTACAAATTGATGGTGATTTCAAGACGGTTTCCCAGGTTTTGGACTCATAAAAAATCAATTTTGGGAGCTGAACATCTGATACAACATCAATTTTCCACTCTTCGGTCAAAATCGACATCATATTCGGTCTTCTCGTCCCCAAAACCCATTTTCGTGTTTTTGGGGACGAGAAGACCGAATATGATGTCGATTTTGACCGAAGAGTGGAAAATTGATGTTGTATCAGATGTTCAGCTCCCAAAATTGATTTTTTATGAGTCCAAAACCTGGGAAACCGTCTGAAATCACCATCAATTTGTAGAATAACACTAGAAAGACCACCTTTGTCAGACTACAAGGGGCGCTAGCCTCGTCTGCTAGAAAGGTCATCAGAGGTAAATGTCAGGTCGAAAATCTCAAAAGTTCGAGGATAAGTTTTTGAAGGCTCCTAACCAAAAAAAGTGTCGTAAACAAAACGCACTGGTAGGAGGTTGGTACTTGACGAACATAATGGAGGCCACCCCACCCACAGACACACGGTCAAGCAAAACACAAACGGTGGGTACAGCTTCCGTACAAGTACGCAACCACGAGGGACATTTTATGTCTTAGCGCCCCCTCCCACACCCACACCAAGTACTTCGTACTTAATTGTTTTGGTCAAGATTTCCAACGAATGGTACCTAGTCCGAACAGCCTTCAGTCCCAATTAGTTCGGATTAGCCGGACTCCACTGTATTATGTACGTAAACATTCATTTAAACAATCACGCTCATACCGCAGCTTGTTGGCCACGCAGTCCGCAGTGGTTAACGTAGTATGGTTAGGTAAATCGAGAGCTATCCAACGAGTGGTGAACGATTTTTGTACGATGATAACTGGCGAAGATAAAGTTCCGTAGCAACGAATCGGTTGTAAGCGAAAATCATCAGAAATATTTTCGTGACGTTGTTTCCGTTGCATGTCCCGCGTTTCATTTTCGAGTTTATGTAGCAAAGTAAAGACATAAATGTCAAAAGTATCAACAGGTGGATCAAGACGATTAAATGGTACTATCAATGATCAAAGATAAATTGAAAAAAAAGGATTGTACCTAACTCGCGTTTTGGGGGCCAAAATTGGTGGAAACCACCAGAAATAGCTATTTCAATTATTTTATATGAAAGAAACAATAAATGACAGCCAAAGTTTCTGTAGGTATGTCCAATAGAGTAATAAACCCATGTGACAAGGACTTTGCAGCGTTTTTTCTTTTCTTTTTTTTACAGATTATCTTTGAACATTGATAGTTCCATTTAACTTTCTTTATTCACCAGCTAATACTACTTCTAGTGTTATTATACAAATTTATGGTGATTTCAGACAATTTCCCAGGTTTTTGACTAATATAAAATGAATTTCGGGAGCTTAACCTTCGTTGCAACCTTAATTCTTCACTCTTTCGTAGAAATCAACTTCATATTCGGTCTTCTCGCTCTAAAAAAGATTGAGTGATTGATTGATGATGAAAAGGGTGATTATCGATGACAGGATCTCATGGGAGAAGCATATCCATTTTATAGCAAATAGGCTCAGCAAATTTACCCATATTTTTTATAATTTTCACAATGGTTTGGATGTAAAAACGTAGAAACCTATTTATTATGCTCTAGTTCAGTCTGATCTGCAATATGGCATACTCTTGTGTGTGTGTGTGTGTGTGTGTGTGGGGGGGGGGGGGGGGGTGCAGTGGAATCTCACTTTAACAAGACGTTTGTTCTATTTTAAGGATAATGGCCAGAAAAAACCCCATCAGCTGACCTTTTCAGAGATATCCGTATTTTTAATGTCAAGCAGCTCCTTGCCAAAAACATTTTGCTTTTCTTTCAAAAGCACCCAACTTCGCTTCATTCAGACAGGCCAATATTGGATCCCACTCCTAGTAAAGTATATTACAAGGCAATATTGTAAATCCCAAGCCTCGTTTACTTTTGACCACAAGAAGCCCACTTTATTTGCTACACGTGCTCCATAAGTATCTCAGTTATGAGCTGAGACATCAATTGAATATAAGAGAAGTTCGTCCAAAACGTTAATCTTCTCTTGGCTGATTATGAAAGGATGTGTTTCTTCCGATATTTACTTTAGAAGCCTATATCTTTACTTTTATTTTTTATTTTTTATTTTTTTTTCGATTATATTCATCTTAAATTTTTACGGTTACTATACTAGGAACCTAACAGATTTCAAGCTAAATAGCGACTCTTACCCAAAAACGCTGCGAAGTCCTGCAAAGTCGACGTTATTATGATTAATCATCAATACCACGAAAAGGCGTTGTGTCTAGCTCAGGGAGTTGTTTCTACCTCAGATGGGCCCGTCGAACCCGTTTCGCCGTGTAAATGTTCAATAAAGTTGTAACTCCTGTCGTGTTCTCTCTGCTTCCAGTTTTTCGCTCTCGAAAGGTGGCACCCTGTGGCCCCCCTCGTCGGATCAATGATGCTCAGGGTCGACCCGGGTGATTCAACTCCGGAGAACAACCTCCCCTTTCAACTCGGATGACGTGGAGCTGAACGTTTAGTTGAACTGATCAGTCGGCCATGTCAACATCAGTCGCTCCTCCTTACAACATCGTTTTTGTTTTACTCGAAGAAATATTTGCTAGATTCCTATGCGTTTCGCAAATTTTGACGCATTTCACTTCCATTGTATTCGGCGTTTTCGGTGATAATATCGTTAATTGTCTACTTAAAATGGTATTTAAATGGCGGGACGACCATACCATCCTGGTGCTCGATCTGCTGCAAAACGAAGAGTGCCTATGGAACAGTCAATCATCTTTGTACAGAAACAAAAGCAGTCGAGATAAGGCTCTAGAAAACATAGTGAGACAGCTGAATTTACCCGGTGTCACCACCGAAGATATCAAACTGAAAATCAAATCAATAAGAAGCCGATATTCTTCTGAACTTGGGAAAGTCATCAATTCTGAAAGATGTGGCGATGACGTTTATGAACCTAAATTATTCTGGTATCAGCAAGCTGATGCGTTTTTGCGACCTGTCTGCTCACCTAGAGTACAGTCAGCGCCCAAGGTATGAAAACAAATTGACTTTCTGTAGTATTTTCACTTCCAGTTAAACCTGCTGCCTTCACAATCAAAACTTTTTACACTTTTAGTTGCTACTTAGAAGTTCCACATTTTTTTATGACCTTTCATGCACTCAAATCATAAGCGGGAACGAGGACAACTTCAAACGAATACTTTATTACTAAAGTTTTATTAGTGGCACAGATAAGTCACTGGACCTATCATCGAATAGGCGGTTGACACGCGATGCGGAAGTCAGTAGGTAGAAAGATACTAACAATTGATATACCTATATTTTCTACGTTTCATTCCTTTTTCCGATTTAACTTTCCAGCTAATGAACGTAATGGGAAAGGGAAAATTAAAACCTACATTTCCTTGGGAACCTTTTACATTTACATTAAATTCCATTTCCATTACAATTAAAACCTTTTACATTTCCATTGCGTAATGGGAACATTAAAACCTTTTAGTTAGTCACCTACCTAGCGGAAAAATGAATAGTTCATTTGGAAATGTAAAAGGTTTTAAATTGAAAGTGTATCTCTTGTAACAGTCATATGACTTATACAATCAAACGACATAAATATCTATCTTTACTGTGTGATTAAAACTTGAATGTAAAATGGAACTGAAAGTGTTGGAAATGTTCCAATATCCTAGGTACATATTTTCCTGTATTTCTTCACACTTCTACGCTTTATTCCTTTTCTGGAATCGTGATTACTAGGAGTAGGTGTAAGTGGATTCAAGAGATCTGAAGCGGAAAATCCATTATACAGTGAGCACAACAGTCACTCACAGTTCATCTCAATGTCACGAAAACTATACCAAGGTTATGTTATATTTGCATGCATAGCGAACGTGTAAGAATTACGTAAGGACCAAGGAAGGTTGTTTTATTGTTCAAACAAGAAAATTCCTCAACATATATAGGTCCTACTCTACTTGCATGTAGTACATGGAAAATTTAAATCAAATCAATACTTAACCAAATAATCAAATCAAATTTTTAAAAAAAATTTTAAAACATCACGATGGCATGCAGACCTTAAGTAACTGGCCAAACATAGATGGATTCGAAACATGATTATCAAAATCGGAACAATTAGAACAGAAATCGCAAGATTAATAACCTTGGTTTTTTATAACATTATGAAATCTAGTCTTTGGAATGAACTCATGAAAATATTCTACCACTGATTGCTTTGCAGCTCCTAAACTTGTGAAGTTTAGGTTGTGAGCCTATCAGCTATTTTATTACTCCGAGCTTTTGACTTCATTTTACTTTCTTTTGACTTTATTTACTTAAGTTCTTATCACGTAATTTTGATGAGTAATTTGTTGCCCACATAAATACTCTTGTTGGCAACTAAGGAAAGGTTAATGTAGGTACCGAATACCTACTCTCCTACTCTTGTGTATTATGGACATTCTCAAAAACAGGCAAAACCGTCTCCAATTGCTGTACTGCACAGATCCATGAATCTCGATCTGATTCAGGACTCTTATAAGCTATACCATGTGTTACAGGTGGGCTGCCAGGTGGATTCCAATCTGGACATCGAAATAATAGAACCAGAATCGAACGAAAGCCATTTCACTCCCTTGCTCTCTCATAAGGATCCAGAAAATCACAGAATGCAATTGCGCATTGCAGAGATCAGTGACAACGTTGATTCTGTGGACAGTGAAAATAAAGAAGAGATCAGTCCAGTGACGAATCATCTTGGCATTAAAAGGAAACGAGAACCTCAACTCCCAGTCAATCGTGGACTGCTGGACATGAACAACGTGATCGATAAAATACGAAAGATATCGGATAACCGCGGCAACCTCGAAGACGAATTCGATTTGTTCGCAAAAAGTTTGGCAGTCCAGTTGAAAAAAATGCCGCTACGCCGCGCTCTGGTCTGCCAAGGAAGACTTCAGCAAGTTATGATTGAAGAGAGGATGTTCCAGATCGACTCAGAAGCTCACAGTATTCATCAGCAACCTAATGACAGCAAAGACCCCAAGTCCCCCTGGGGTTCTCCAGTCTGCCGGTTCGTCGAAGACCGTTGAATTCGAGTCAACATCCTGACAATGCAGAACATCAAATTTGAAATACCTACCTGGCATTGTGAAATTGAAATTTTTCAAGTTGCACGATTAATAAGAAATCGTATGGTATCACAGTCGGTTGAAATTTATATCAATCAAAAGTTTACTATTAATCAACACAGTTTTCAACGTATCCCTTAGCCATTCGGCAGTCATTAGAACGCAAAGGTACATGGACAAAGATACAATGTGATATCCCTATGGAATTAAGCAAGCTTTTATAAATAAAACAGTGATTAGGCATCTTACCTACATTGTTAAAAGTCAAGAATCTTCTAGCTCCTAAGTTTTATCGGTGATTGCCGACTTTGAAAAGTTGCTGATCCGCTATTAATTGGTAATGTTATGGTTTATTATCTTAGTAAGTACCCATGCGAAAAATACCTACCTACTTTTGGATATTTCATGGATCATAATATGATATTTTTAGGTAAGTTGTACATCTTGGTGGAAAAACGATGATGTGGGCAGGTAGGTACATAGGTGCTTGATGTTCAGGAAAACAAATTCTTCTAAGAACTCTTGAACCCATTAATGGGCTAGTTCCTAATTGCCCTATAAATTTGGAGCTCAAAATTAGTTCTTCCAAGTAGGTAGTTGAAATTAGGCGTTGATGGATTTCATCAGGGACCAAACTGAGTCTTTTGTAGTTACGGGAAGTTTAAGGGTTGTCATGGGTTTCTCACGTTCAGCGCAGTGATCTATTAGACAGGTTTATACAGGTAGGTAACGAGTATAATAAACCAAATGGCAAGAGTGATGATTTTTTCCAAGTCTGGAACGAATTTTGATTTCAGATTTTAATTCTGCATCAAAAATGCGACGAGGAATTCTTTTCGAAAAACCATTTTTACCAAGGAGCACACTTCATCAAACCGCATAGATTCTTATCATTTGCGCATCAAGTTCGCTCAAATTCTGGAAAATTAAAATATTCTTCAAACTTATGAATAGAAATATCTGTACAATACAGAATTCTAAAGGCATTTTCAGCTCCTTCTTCTGGCTTCAGTTGTAGAGCTAACCAGAATCTGATTGTTAAAGCCTACGCTTCCATGCCTACGTCCTTGTTGCCATCTGCCATTGACATTCCTTGAATATTAATTCATCCGTCAACCATCCGAAGCTATCAACACGTAAGCCATGAAGTCATACGACCTCAAATAAATATTGGTTATGCAATTTTAACGGAGATGTCCGTAACATCCGTGTGCACATTGTAATGAAACCCGCTGCCAGTAGTGATTATCCTCGACTTGTAAAAGGTAGATTTTTATCACGTTGTATTTCTGTCACTTGTTGGTATTACGATAATGACTTGTGGGACGTAGGTACTTAAAATCCCGGTTGAAATAACTTCCCTGTGAGTTTCTACACGCTTGAAATCCACTGGAGAGGAATAAAATGGGTTCGTTGAGGTCACAACGATTTGTAGCCCCTTCAAACTGGATGATATGTAAGCCAAACTGTGTTGAGTATTGCAGGCCCGGCAGATGAAATTGCAGGCGTCCACCCAACCGCTTGTTCTTTTGATTAGAAAGGTTCAGTTATACATTATGAAGAAGGTATTATAACTTTGACTCCGCTTTGTGACAAAATGTTCTGGAATTTGACGGAACGTTCAATGGTCAAAGTACATTAGCCAAACCCACAAAACACAGAATGAATGTCTGCGGTCAAACCCCAGCGTTAGGTAGGTACCTTCCGAATGGTCTTTCAAGTTTTGAAATCCTGTTGTAGACGAGCGGCTAGCGACAGTTTTCAAGTAGTAGACCCTTGAAAATAACAACAATGGGTACCTGTCGGTCGGATTGGACACAGAAATCGACGTACAAAGGGTTTTCATGTTTGCGGTGCACACGCGGAGTACGCTTTTCTCTGGTGCCAGAATACTGCAAAAATCGCGATTTAATTTTAAGCTGGCGAAGTAACCCCTAAATAGCATTTACATTAATTCAATATTTAGTTATAATAGCATAATAATACCTAATTTAAATTTGCTTTGCAGGGTCGGCCAAGCTGTAGTAACAATTGGGTACAAATAATTCAATTTTGTACCAAATTCTAAATTAATTGCCACGCATATTAAATTTGCCATTTTTGACCAGCAGAGAATTTCTATACCTTTCTCACTTGATACCTACACAACAATGCAAATCGATTAGTTCATTTTTCAGGTTGTCTCCAGGACTATCCATTTACAAATATAGGCACAGTATTATTAATATCTATCGGGCTACTGGGATACACCCCTAATGAATGAAATTTAGAACAAAATTTATTCTACATGCCTCCGGATTTTAGTCAAATAAGTACGACTGAAAATAGTACTGATTGAACAATCTGAATTTAGATGAAACTGTGAAAGCAAGGAGTGTAGGTTTCTAGTCAATGCAGTGGATGGAAGTGAGGGCAGCTAGCGCCGCACGGTAATGCGGATGTTCTGTGTACTAATGACAGAGGGTTGCCCTTGTAGCGTGACCTGTAACGATCCTGGTGATGGATGGGAGATTTGCCTTCCCGACACTCCCCTCTAATCTGCCATCCATTGACATGAAGGCCCTCGTGCAGAGTTGAGATGACTTCGCTCAGGACATCGGCGACGTGAAGTTCCTCCAGTGATCAGCACAACATCGGAGTATGCACCTATTAATGTTGGAACACCTTTAGCTCCCTAAACCTAACTTCGTCTCTGTCCGCGGTTTCTTAGGTAGGTACCAGCAATCTGTTTGTCTGCACGAATCCACCGGACTGTCACATTGTCCGTCTCGATGTTCCTGTTGTACATAAAGATAAAAGATTCTGACGAAATGCTTCAGAGTGGCTGAGTCATCCATTTCCCCCAGTTTAGAATCCTTATAGATCGTAGGTGTAGCCGTAATTCCTGTGATTTCTGAACACATCGTCCTGATTGAGGCCAAGTCTCTACAAGCCGTACTCATGGCGACAAATTCACTCTCGGCAGATGACAAGAGTTACATGATTTCGGCGTTTATTTCGCCAAACCACCAGATTCCAAATCCACCAGAGTAGCCTCCCTCAGCAGAAAGTCCCAAAGATTTCTTTGGCTCTCCCAAGTCCCCAAATTCCCTTGCCAAAATAACCTTTATCTGGCGCCACTTTACTATTTGTTGCTATCCTAATGTCGTCAACATAATAATAAAAGATAGCAATTTGGTCATCATATTTCCAGATAAATAGGCAAGGGCAATTTGGTCATCATATTTCCAGATAAATAGGCAAGGGCAATTTGGTCATCATATTTCCAGATAAATAAGCAAGGTTGAAAAGCATAGGGTTGGAAATCCATCTTTTTCACTGCCTCCTGAAATCTAACAAACCACCGTTTTGGAGACCCCTCGAGTCCATTATAAAGCCATGTGCACCTCTCACACATTGTTACTCCTGAGGTCTTCACCGGTTTGTAAATATTCATTATAACCATCAGGAGTCTCAATGTACACCAGCTTATCCAAGGATCCATTCAGCAAAGCCGTTTTTACATCATACTTAACCAGTTCCAAGTCAAATTTTGCTGCGAGATTCAACAAGAAGTTAATATCTGGTAACCTAGCTACAGGAGCACTGACTTCCAATAGATCATACCTAGTGATTACTATCCGCAAAGCCTTTCACCACCAATCTACTCTGATGTCTGACTGAGCCATCAGCCACCGATTTCTTCCTATGTACTCACCGAGATTTTCAGAACTTTAACACCTCTTGACAGCGTACTTGTTGGAACAATTTTCCAAGTCCTGCATTTTTCAAAGCCGAGGCAGCCGTCAGTCGATGTTCCCTCACTCTCAAATGAGCCCCACTTAACCTCCGGATTTCTTCCAAGTACGACAGTAAAGCCAAGTTTACACTCTGTTGTGATTTTTTTCGAAAAATGCTATATCCGTCCTACGTACGCCGTATCATGCATATCTACTTTATTTTCGGTCTAAAAAATTCGTTCTTTCGCATACAGGCTCCATTTGAGCCCTAGTTGTGTCCCCTAACTTTGCAGCCCAATTGGAATACACTCACAGCCCGATTGGAATACACTCAATGTTGTTATGGTGTTATGGGTGAAAATGGGTGTAAAAACGCTGCAAAGTCCTTGTCACATGGGTTTATTATTCTATTGGACATACCTACAGAAAGGTTGGCTGTTCATTAATTATTTCTTTCATGCGTAATAATCGAAATAGCTACTTCTGATGGTTTCCATTAATTTTGGCCCCCAAAACACAAATTAGGTACGCTCTTTTTTTTTTTTTTTTTTAACTATCTTTGATCATTGGTAGTGCCATTTAATCGTCCTGAACCACGTCTTGACACTTTTTCCAGTGTTATTATACAAACTGATGGTGATTAGACGATTTCCCAGGTTTTTCACTCATAAAAAATCAATTCTGGGAGCTGAACATTTGGTAGAACTCAATTTTCCACTCTGGTCAAAATCGACTTCATATTCGGTCTTCTCGTCCCCAAAAACATAGAAAACGATATCTCAGAAGCTCATGTTACCAATATGTTGCTAAAACGTAAAAAGTACCTATTTTTACACACATTTTCACTCATAACACCCCTGGGTATATTCCGATCGGGCTGAAAAGTTTCGGGACACAACTAGGGCCCAAATGGAGCATGTGTGCGAAAGAACGATTTTTTTAGACCGAAAATGAAGCCTGTACACGTGATACGGCGGACGGCGTACGGCGGACGGACATTGCATTTTTGGAATCTATGCACCTTGAAACGTAAAAGAAAAAAGTTTGAGGGGGTGTTATAAAAATTTTTTGCTGAGCGAATACGGCGTATTATTCACAGAATAATAAACCAAAATAGGGTTTTTTGGTGTTCTAGTGACATGAGCTTGTGAGGCATCGTTTTCCATATTTTTTAGGACGAGGTGGCCGAATATGAAGTCGATTTTGACCAAAGAGCGGAAAATTGAGGTTCTAACGAAGTTTTAGCCTTAAATTTGCGTTCAATTTTGGTCTAAAATCGTCCTTCTTCCGCACACAGTTTGGGTCCTAGTGTTCCGATGCTCGGCAGCCTGATCGGAATACACCCACGGGTGTAATGGGTGGAAAATTGGTGTAAAAATAGGATTTTCCAGGTTTTTTTTGAGGTTTTAGTGAGCAGTTACATGACTTTGTGAGGTATCACTTTCCATGTTTTCTTGGGCGAGAAGGCCGAATATGAAGTTGATTTTGACCAAAGAGTGAAGAACTGGGTTCTAACGAAGGTTTAGCTCACTAAATTCATTTTTTATTAGTCAAAAACCTGGGAAATTATGTGAAATTACCATAAATTTGTACAATAACACTAGAAGTAGTGTTAGCAGGTGAATCAAGATAATTAAATGGCACTATCAATGATCAAAGACGATATGTCAAAAATAGGATCCTAATTCGTGTTTTTGGCGGCCAAAATCGGTGGAAACCATCAATAATAGCTATTTCAACTATTGCAAATGAATGAAAAAATAAATAGAAATGTCGTCGCGTTCTGAAAGTGACCCATTTGCTGCAGGCTGGTGTTTTCCTAGTTCCTTGCTGTCGATTATTGAGGCTTCTAAAGCGATAGCCGCTCTCAGGATTTCGTCAAACCCCAGCTTTTCAAACTGTAGTTTTTCGCGGATTGAGTTACTATCTCTTAGTCCCCGGATGAACTGGGCGCGTAAAAATATATCCGCGATTGAGATTTTGCACTCACAGGGCGAGATAAACTCACAATCGATCAAATCCTTGCGCAACCAAGCAACATATTCTGATATTGACTGGTTTTCTTGTTGGTAGGTCGAAAGGAATTTATGTTGGGCAACAAGAATGTTTTGTTTGGGGCACAAATGTGTTTGTAGAGTTTCCAATAATTCCGCGTATGTCAGTTTTGGGAGAAACTAGTGCAGCTAGAGTGTTGTAATGAGTGGACCCAATTGAATTGAGTAGCATTTGTGCACAAAGTGTCTTATCAGCGAACGCATTTTTCATGGTCAAATAGTTTTCGAACCTTTGCTTGTAAAAACGAAAATTTTCCTTCTTTGACTCGCAGTTTTCGAATGGGGGAAGTAAAGTGTTAGGTAAGGTACTTTTTCCACCTGGTTGAACTGTGGAAGTAGGAGGAAGTGACATGTGACGAACGCTGTCGATCAATTGCTGTTGACTATCCATAAGGGAGTCGAGAAGTGCCTGGAACTGAGTTGCGTCCATTTCGAGATAATTCCGGACCGTCACGATATTGAAAAATCAGCGCAATCAAACAGAATGAACTCCTTAGAAACAGGACGAAAATCATGCATAGAACAAGGGTGAGGTTACCTTGTGTCGGCGTACGTTACCATGCAGCAAAAAATACGTCAACATCGATGAAAAATCCACTTCCTTTTTCACCTCGTCGCCAAATTGTGGTGTCTTGAATAATACATGCTCGAAATTACTTCCACAGTATTGATTTATTTGATAATTCCGGATACAAGAAAGGTGCTTAGTTGATTGCAACACTTATTGAAAAAGATGAATCATGGGAGGTTATACATTCACAGGTTATGCCTGGTGGCAGGCTAGGCAACATAACAACGGTGGCAGGCTAGGCAACATAACACTAACCCTCTACTGCAAGGTTTCAGCAAGTTTAGTCCTGCAGGACAAGAACTCCCCTCTAAAGTAACTTCCTTTTTTCCCGTTTCTCAGGTTTTTAGAACAACCACCAGCAACACTCCCGTCTCCACATCTCAACTCAAGTCATGTTGGGTTGCGTGTGTGCTCCAGATTAACTCCGTATTCAGTAAATCCCCTACTGGATTAATGCGAAATGCTGATTATTTGAGATTACATGTTTCACTTGTATCACCTCCGGATGGACACTAAACAAAACGACTCATCAAGCTCCGGTCCAACCACTGAATCCCCATTTCCATTCAAACCATATGAACTAACACCGGTTTCAATTCACTAGGTCAAAACGCCGCAGAAAAATAATGATCAGCCTCTAACCTGACGAGATAAATCAAACCAAGTAGGTACCTTATCACATCAAGGTCTGGCCCAAACACCGACAATTCTCCCAGCTTTAAATGACATCACATATATCCGTATTTTAATCCAATCTAGTTTAAATAAATCCAGTTTCAATTCACTACATCAAAAACGTCGCAGAAAACGTAGTGGTTGGCCTATAACTTGTTAAGGTCAGATAACATCTTGATAAGAACACCATATCGATATATCATGAACCACCAGGGGCGTTGCGTCCATAAGGCCACTTGGGCCACTGCCCCGGCACCCAGAAACACTAAAGCTGGAATCACATGGAGCGGAACGAGTGCGGAAAGCGGAAGGACGGAAGGCGGAAAAACCAGTGGAGGGGGCGACGGAGTCGGGAAGAGTGTTCACATGACGGTCTCCGTGGTGGACGGAATCATAATCTTCCTACTGAAAGCCTCTCTTTATAGGTATCTGAAACCTCTCATCTTGTTGATGGTGTTTTTCTTTTCTTCCGAAATTAAAATTAAAATTTTATTTTTTTAAATTTGGCTCACTGGCAACTTCCTCCCACAGCCGTCTGACAAGTTCACAATTTTTGTGGCCCTTCGCCGTCGGGTCCCAGATTTCCATCCGGCACTTCACTTTTGGTTTATTATTCTGTGAATAATACACCTATGTAATCGATCAACGAAAAATTTGTATGACACCCCCTCAAAATTTTTTCTTTTCCGTTTCGAGGTGCGTAGATTCCAAAAATGCAATGTCCGTCCGCCATATCACGTGTACAGGCTTCATTTTCGGTCTAAAAAATTCGTTCTTTCGCACACATTCTCCCTTTGGACCCTAGTTGTGTCCCGAAACTTTTCAGCCCGATCGGAATATACCCAGGGGTGTTATGAGTGAAAATGTGTATAAAAATAGGTATACTTTTTGTGTTTTAGGAACATGTTAGTAAAATGAGCTTTTGAGGTATCGTTTTTCATGTTTTTGAGGACGGGAAGACCGAATATGAAGTCGATTTTTACCAAAGAGTGGAAAATGGAGGTTCTACCAGATGTTTAGCTCCTGAAATTGATTTTTTATGGATCAAAAACCTGGGAAATCGCCTGAAATCACCACCAATTTGTAGAATAACACTAGAAAAAGTGTCACCAGGTGGATCAAGACGATTAAATGGTACTATCAATGACCAAAGATAATTTGAAAAAAAAGAAAGAAAAAAACGCTGCAAAGTCCTTGTCACATGGGTTTATTATTCTACTGGACATACCTACAGAGATGTTGGCTGTTTATTTATTGTTTCTTTCATATAAAATAATTGAAATAGCTATCTCTGGTGGTTTCCACCAATTTTGGCCCCCAAAACACGAATAAGGTACCTACCTACGCTTTTTTTTTAAATAAATTATCTCTGATCATTGATAGTACCATTTTATCGTCTTGATCCACCTGTTGACACTTTTTCCAGTGTTATTCTACAAATTGATGGTGATTTCAGACGATTTCCCAGGTTTTTGACTCATAAAAAATCAATTTCGGGAGCTGAACATCTGGTAGAACCTCAATTTTCTATTCTTTGGTCAAAATCGAGTTCATATTCGGTCATCTCGCCCCAAAAACATGAAAAACGATACCTTAAAAGCTCATGTTACCAACATGTTGCTAAAACGCAAAAAGTACCTATTTTTACACACATTTTCACTCATAACACCCCTGGGTATATTCCGATCGGGCTGAAAAGTTTCGGGACACAACTGGGGCCCAAATGGAGCATGTGTGCGAAAGAACGATTTTTTTTAGACCGAAAATGATGCCTGTACACGTGATACGGCGGACGGCGGACGGACATTGCATTTTTGGAATCTACGCACCTTGAAACGGAAAAGAAAAAATTTTGAGGGGGTGTTATAAAATTTTTTTGCTGAGCGAATACATATGTGTATTATTCACAGAATAATAAACCAAAAAGGACCGTACCAACCTAATTCGTGTTTTGGGGGCCAAAATTTGTGGAAACCCCAGAAATAGCTATTTCAATTATTTTATATATGAATGAAACAATAAATAAACAGCCATGATTTTTGTAGGTGTATGTCCAATAGAATAATAAACCCATGTGACAAGGACTTTGCAGGGTTTTTCAATCAAATTTTCGTTGAAATTCATCATTTTCAGTTCAGTTTTCCATTCATTATTTTCAAGCATCAACATAAATCATAAACACGACGCGAAAATATTGCAACCTCTACTTGCGGTTGTCAACACTCCTGTCCACTGAGCTTGCGCGGAGCTCGACGGAACGCGGAAACGCGGTAGGCGGTATGAAAATTTCTTCCGCCGACCGCTGTCCACCCCTTCCGACAACATGGTGGCCACCCTGTCCCAACAGCCAATCAGATTGCGTTCCGTCCTTCCGCTTTCCGCACTCGTTCCGCTCCATGTGAATCCTGCTTATGAGTAAAAAAACGCTGCAAACCCCTGCACAACGGTTTATTATTTTGCACAGAATTCTGTTACAGATCACAGCTCTCTGTATAGATAACCCGTCTATATACTATGTACTATTCTATACATATTATGCAGATCGCAGACCCTCCGTAGGTTAGTACCTAACCCCGTACTCGTTACCAGGTGCCTACCTAAATCACGAGTTAAATGTTGCTAAAATAATTCTGTCGATGACAAGCAGTAACTAAAACGGCA
Source organism: Leptopterna dolabrata (assembly GCA_954871275.1). NCBI lineage: Eukaryota > Metazoa > Arthropoda > Insecta > Hemiptera > Miridae > Leptopterna > Leptopterna dolabrata. The sequence goes on along the minus strand of OX940988.1, from coordinate 33,071,320 downwards.
AAAAGAAACGCAAATAATGAAGTTCTGAAGGAAAATGGTTGATGTGGAGTGAAATAGATGCCCCTTCTGCGTAGATCACTGTTTTCTGTGGTCAATACCTACCTTCGTGGTCAAGTATAATGAACCGTTGTGTAATAACTTGCCCATCAATAATACTTCAACGGTTGTTCAAGTTGCAAATGTAGCGATCAACAAAATCCAGCCCCTTCTTGGTAGATGAACCGGTGTGTAATAATTTGCCGTAACAGTGCTAATTTGCCGTAATTTGCTGTAACGGTGTGTAATTTACCATTGTGTAACAATTTACCCATCAGTAATACTTCAACGTTTGTTCAAGTTTCAAAAGTACCTACAACAAAATCCAATAGTCCATCCCTGATCAAATGAAATAATATCGCAGAACAACCAACTCCACTTCATACAGCCATCCTTGATTATAATCAGATGCTCCCTAGTGATGATTATCTGGGCCGGATTTATACCGTTTAATTCACGATCGTGTTGACGACGCTTTTTGGTGCACACGAACGGCTGCACGTACGATGCTCTGGGTGGTCTCAAAAAATTGTTTAGCTCAAGACAAATAACCATAACGTAAAAAGAACCATACCCTTCTATTGAAAGTTTTCGAGCAACGGCGTTCCGAGAATTTCTACCCCTATTTTGAACCCCTTAGAGATGACTGACAGTAACGCCGAGCTTCGAGGACCAACTAAACCCCGAACGGAACCTACAACCCGAATTTCATCAATTTTGTTTCGTGGTAACTAAGAAAAGTGGCCTGTTCGGTGTACAGACAGAAATTTTTTTATTGCAGTTTTGGATTCTACATACCTTGAAACGTAAACCATCAAATTTTGAGGGGGGGTTAGAATTTTTTTTTCATGCTCGATTCCAGTGGTTCATTATTTAAAATAATAAACCAAAATGAATAGCGAGTATTAGGTATACAGATTATTCTATTGGCAACAATCCTACCTACTATCGCTGTAATAGTGATCTCTCATTTCAGCGAATTTTTGTATAAAGTGAAGGTAAGTACCTACTGCAACTTTCGGGTCGCAAAAAATGGTTAAATAGAGAACATGTGTCATTAGGTCACACTTATAATAGTGTGAATGAGGTTTTTTAAATGATTTGCTAGGTCTGATAACGCTTTGAGAAAATCACCATTTTGAGAAAAATGCAATAAAAACAGCAGCATCGTTGCGATGAGCGAATTCAGAGTATTAGTAAGAGTTGAAAAAATAAATAAATATATTACCTAATAATAATCGTATTCATCAGATTCCCTGCAGCTTCCTACGCCTGCGGCCCTAGTTCGCCGTGGCCCAAGTCCTATGTCTAATACTAAATCCGCCATTGCCAGTTATGGTGCATAGGAAATGACATAGAATGAATTGATAATAGGAATGACCAAAAAACTTTCAAAGACACTGGTTCTGTGTCAAGACAACAGAAATAATAAACTAAACTTTACCTTCAGTAGAGGAAGATCCGAGAATGAAGGTGTTGAGAAGTACGAGCAGAAACCGTAACCACTGACCCGTTGATCAGTGGCCCTTCCGTTTGTCATCAATTCCTCACCACTTCACGCGTTTAATCGAGGCGATTACGGTAGAAAACACGCATTATAGGTAATTTAGTCCACGAATTACTGTTGCACGGCTGATTTTGAATGAAAAACAACCTCAAACCTACCAAGTACCAACCGTCCCGACGACCGATGCAAAATAAATGCAAAGTGCAAACTGACTGAGCACAGAATGGTGGCGGGAAAACATGGCGGGTAGCAACGTAGCAACCATGAAAGGGTTCCGGGACCTCCTCGCAAGGAGCACCGTTCCATACCGTTCCTTTAGTAGGTACACTTTCCAAACCTATTCCTTTCTTTTAGTAACCGTTCCACATTCCCACTTCCACTTATGCCACCATTTTCAAATAACTACATTACAATAAAACGACTTTTAAAAAATACTGTATAAGTTGTGTAGACCATCATTGAAGGCGCATGCCTTTTATAAACTGTATTATTTATATTATATGCTTTGAATATAACTGCTATTTTGAAATGAATACTTACCTGGTACCTTAATGAGCAAAATGATTAGATAAGATAGATATTAATGTCTTATCAAAAGGTCATTACTCACCGTTCAAAAACATTTATTTATTTTATTTATTTATTTATTTATTTATTTAGTCATGGTACATAGGAACATTATAATAGTTCCCTCTTAGTGTAACCCAGTAGAATTACTCATGTCAAATTACAACTAAAATATAGGTATAATAAAAGAATTACCAACAGTATACAAGGAAATAAAATAAGAAAACATCTCAAAATTTGTTTTCTGCTGATTACAGTGGTGGTTTTTAGCGAATTACGTTAAAAATTTTGGTAGGCAAAAAAAGCTCAAATTTCCAAACAATTTGCTCAAAAACCTCTAAAAATCGCAAACAAATGTAAGATTCATTATTTTGCTGAATACTGATCAAACAAGTTTGAATGGCGTAAATTTGAAAGTTTATGTATATCGTGCGTCCAAAAAACTGTTCAAATTTGAATTTTTTGGGGTTAAAAATCAATATAATTTATTGTTGGTTTCAAAAATTCGCTCATTAGGTCATGACTAGGGCTTTTTCCCCTACATAATTGCGGTTGTACCTCATTTATAAGTTCCCGAAGCTGGGTACTATTTTGAAAATGAAATGATATAATTAACACAGAATTAATTTGTAGTATGACAGCATACTAGGTACCTATCCCTTCAATCATATACCTACCTAATCATCTTTTGGTGGGAAATTCAAAATGAAATCAGTAGAAATTAATACAATTTCAAGAATGGAACGTTTTGCAATTAATGATTTACAAAATACGTTATAAAGTCACAGCATGACTAGGTGCCAATGCTGTGGAAAGTACTTAGTATAGATACCTACATAGGGTAAGTATAGATACCTACATCATTACTTATATGAAAAACATTAAAAAATTACTAACCTTCTCAATTTGTAAAGCGCCTCAAAACTATTGGTTTTCATAAAAGCATGAGGCATATTCAATCAATTCAAAATTATTGCCAAATTCAATAGGTCATAACGAGCCAGAACAGAAGAACGGCTGGAACGGAGAACGAGGGAAGATGGCACGGAAACAGGAGCCGATGTTACGTGAAGAATCCGCTAGTAGCCCTGTCGTATCAGATCTATTCTATTCCATTTCCATGGTGCTGACAGTTTTTTGTCACAGTTCATCCCGTGATTCAGGAGAACGGAGAACCCTTTTAGCGAACTTTCAAAGAAAATGAAGCTATTGCAATGGCTTCGAAATTTAAATAATATAAATTTTTGGAAATTTTCTTCATAGAAATCCGTTTCAGACCATTCTAAAACGATTCCTGAAATTTAACACTTTTTTATATGTATATATATATATATTTATTTATATATGTGTCACTCCAGACGATAACTCTCGATAGAATTGAGATAAACAGCTCAAATTTGCACAAAAAATCTATCTTGGCAATCGAAAGGCTAAGTTCGAAGATGGGCGAAATTGGCCTACTCTAAGGAGGGTTTTGGCGCATTTAAAGTGCGCAAAAATTACCCAAAAATCCCCAAAATGTTATTTTCCAACAAGTGACCCCTCATTTTAAAGGTTTTTGCACGCTGAACACGATGGTGGAATCGGATTTTAGATATCTTGATCCGTTCTCAAATTAGAGCATTTAAAGTGCGCAAAAATTACCTAAAAATCCCCAAAATGTTATTTTCTAACAAGTGACCCCTCATTTTAAAGGTTTTTGCACGCTGAACACGATGGTGGAATCGGATTTTAGATATCTTGATCCGTTCTCAAATTAGAGCATTTAAAGTGCGCAAAAATTACCCAAAAATCCCCAAAATGTTATTTTCTAACAAGTGACCCCTCATTTTAAAGGTTTTTGCACGCTGAACACGATAGTGAAATCGGATTTTAGATATCTAAATCCGTTCTTAAATTAGAGCATTTAAAGTGCGCAAAAATTACCCAAAACTAGGATAATCTTTAAACTCTTACCCCCACCCCCTTAGAGTGGTCAGATTGAAAAATGTGAGAAGTATTAATTGAAGACGAGAGTTCGAAGCAAAAAAGGGGGAGGCAAACGATTAGTACAACTCCTTGAATTTACCCACAGCGATCAAATAAATAAGCACTTAGTACAATTACGTAATAAACAAACGGTAGAATCAGGATGGACAAAACGTACAAATTAAAATAAATACGAAGAGAATATACATAGAAAACCAAATTTTAGACCGAAGTTTTCCTTTATTCAAAACCATAGCCATTAATTCGAATATTTCTTTGAAAATTCGCTCATTAAGTCATGCTGCATGACTGATTTTTTTTATTGTAGTTGTAGGCCCCTACCGGAGAATTTAATGTTAGGACCCACCTTTGGGAAATGAAAGCTTGTACCTATCTAACCAGCCCTATTCACCCCCAAAATGTCAGCCCTTGAAGGGCGACAGCCAACATACCGTCCTTTTTTCAGTAGATCCAGAAAAAAAATCAGTAAAGAAGGGATGAGAATGAAAATAAACGAGTATGTAGGAACCTACGTATTTAACTTGGACTGATGGTTAATGAGGTAGTATCTCTCACAAATCCCACTGTGCAAGCACTAGTTATGTACCTGTGTGAATAGAGTCCATTAATTATCATTTCTCGAGTCCTTTTGATGTGGAATTCAGGAGATCCTGAAAGGTATAAGAAGAAGAACGATGTTGTCCATTGGAAACACGAGAAACCCTGTAGGTAAGGAACGAGGCGGATCAAAGATATAGAAAAAGGGTATTTTCAGCGTCCAAAGGGGGAAAAGGGCTAAGGGCATCAGTATTCCCAAGGAGAGGGCTTGAGACGACTGAGACGGAGAGAGTAAAGAACGCTGCAAAGTCCTTGTCACATGGGTTTATTATTCTATTTGAGTTCTAGAGATTCTTGTTGGCAGTTAAATTTATTGTTTCTTTCATGTGGAATGATTGAATTAGCTATTCCTGATGGTTTCCGCCAATTTTGGCCCCCAAAACATGAAATGAGTACACTTTTTTTTCCCCCCAGATCATCTTTGATCAATGGTAGTGCGATTTAATGGTCTTGATTCAGCTGTTTACACTTTTTCTAATGTTAGTATACACATTGATGGTGATTTCAGACAGTTTTCCAGGTTTTTGACTTTAAAACCAATTTTGGGAGCTGAACCAATGGCAAAACCTCAATTTCCGCGTCTTTGGTCAAAATCGACTTCATATTCGGTATTCTCGTCCCCAAAAACATGGAAAACGATACCTCAAAAGCTCATTTTACTAACATGTTGCTAAAACGCCAAAAGTACCTATTTTTACACACATTTTCACTCATAACACCCCTGGGTATATTCCGATCGGGCTGAAAAGTTTCGGGACACAACTAGGGCCCAAATGGAGCTTGTGTGCGAAAGAACGACTTTTTTAGATCTAAAATGAAGCCTGTACACGTGATACGGCGTACGGCGGACGGCGTACGGCGGACGGCGGACGGACATTGCATTTTTGGAATCTACGCACCTTGAAACGGAAAAGAAAAAAGTTTGAAGGGGTGTTATAAAAATTTTTTGCTGAGCGAATACATAGGTGTATTATTCACAGAATAATAAACCAAAACTCAACCGTGTGTTCAGTTGGCATTTGAATTTCCCTCCAAACTGTAACTAGCATTTTTCACAAAGTTCAACAGCGACTCGACAGAGTTCTCTGGCTATGGATATTCAATATGTGGTTCCGTCATGTTGGCCCCCTGTAGCTCAGAATACAGTGACAGTAATCGATGCCGTGCAATCGAAATCGAAACCTAGGCTCCTGAAACTGGCAAGTCCTGGAACCTGGTGTCACCATGGCATCCGAGAAAAGTGGCCCGACCGCGCAAGCTCAGTCGAGCAAAAATTTTGTTTGCCACGCCTACATTGGGCAACTGTCCCAGAATCTGATTTCAACCCCAAAATCGTTCATTTCACAATTGATTTGATCCCTTAGAGGCTTCGTCTGATTTGTTTTTCTCTGTCAGTTAGCTGTTTTCTGATTTGTTATCACACTCGCTTTCTCTGTCAGTTTTCAATTTGCGTCAAATTTTGCGCGTTTTGCGTTCATTCCGGTTCCGATGACAGATTTGTATTTGTGGTAGATACGTGCGTTTTGACATGTTTGCTGTTTTTTGATTGACACACAGATAACTACCTAGCTTCTCCATTCAAGATTCAGGTAGGTACCAGCCGACTGGTCATTGTTTTGCTGTATTTTAGTTTACTATATTTTTGTAACACATTAATTCGGTGGCTAATTTGCAGTAGAAATTTCCGACGTTTTCGTACGACGATAGAGTGCTGATTAAAAGAGATAAGCTATGCTGAATATTACTGCTATCAGTAAATAAGGGAATATCAGTAATATCAGTAAATAAGGGAAGTTTGTTGTTGCCTTCGGGTATTTTGTAGACATATCTGTTGGTTTTGTGTTCTGGTCTGGTGCCCCACCTTTTGTAGACCCCACGCACCACTAACTGTGAACCACCAGTACAAATCCATACCTCGATACATCGATTTGACGTTCTGCCACAGTGCCACACAACCATCAACATGGCCGCCAGTTTTCAAGCCAATTATTACAATGTAAATAGATTTTCTCGTATCGGATAGTTACCACCTTACCACTGTATTTTTCATAACGATTTCACTAGATTCTGGGATTTAAAAACAAACACCAGGTTATTCATGCCATGGACTTACAGATAACCATACCACCAAGAAATTTCGACCCAGTAAATTATGGGCGACGATTCACCGCGACCATACCGGATTTGAGGCCCCATCGGATTCACTGAGGTGTCGATCTGAAACGAACCTCAAACTGTCCAAATACGCTGTGCAATAAGTCTCTAACTGCATACCCTCCGTGTTTACGAGAATCTAACCCACGTACTCCAACAAGGACCAGCTCCCAATCACCAGTCAAGCAAAGTATGTATATACATCGGGCTATTGGGTTGACTGTACACCGTAATTTCAATATGAAATTTATTGTACATACCTTCAGATTGTCGTCAAATAAGTAGGTACGATTAAAAATATACTGATTGAACAATATGAATTTAGTATGAAACTGTGAAAGCAAGGAGTGTAGGTTTCTCGTCAGTGTAGCAGGCTGAAGTGAGGGGGGCATCTAGCGCCACATGGTCTCAGGATGCGGATGTTCTGTGTACTGGTGACACAGGGTTGCCCTTGTGGTGATGGATGGGAGATTTGCCTTCCCGACAATATCTTTTACGTTCTAGGAAGGATTTTAAAATTCTGCGGCAGTGACCTTCACTATAGAATCCATAGTAGGATATAGTTACTTTCTTGATCCTATCAGATCCTAATCAATTGTCAAGTTATTATTGTGTTACCTAGCAGCAGTAGCTCTACTGCTAATCAGCAGCAGATTTCATGGAACATTTTATTCCTGTTCATTTTCAACTAGAAAATAGGAATTAAATACGGGATGGTTAAACTAGGTACCAATATTGTCTGTCATCCCAAAATAGCATGATTATGGTGTGCGGGATCGGCCAAGCGATGTTTCTCTTTTATAGTTGAGTACAAATAATTCAATTTCGTACCAAATTAGAAAGTAATCGCCACACCAAATTAATTTGCCATTTTGGAGTGGCAGAATATTTCCATGCCTTTCTTCCACTGGTAGGTCCTATCTAACAATGAATACCATTCATTTTATCCTTTACGTATTGTGGATATAATTATTCAAAAAGGTGAGATATGTACTTGAGTTTATGTACTTACATGCCTTCCATGTAGGTTTTATAGGACCCTTTTCGGACTGTATAGTATCCATGACTGGGCTGTTGGCAGTGTTTTCCTGACCGTCCAAAGCCAATTTTCTGACCGTCATTCCAGTACCTACACAGAAAATACGGCGGACGAGAAACTCGATTCCCAACTATTCTCATACGCTTATCAAGATGGTATAATATATGAGTGGTTTCTTATGGTTTTTTAGAGGAGTCAGCTAACCGTCAGAAAAAGCCAGTGCGAACGAACCTAAAGGTGGATAGGTACATATTACGAGGTGGATACTTGTTACTTGATCCTAATCAGTTGTCATGTTATTAATTGTTGCGTAATCGGTGAACATTAAATTTCATCGAAAGCTTTATTCCTAGTAATTTTCAACTAGAAAATCAATAAAACGTGAATAATATTCAAGCTTCAATAAATTATCCTTTCAATGTGACATATCAATGATGATGAATCAACATTGTGTTGGTATGATAAGAACATGCGCAATCGCAATCCCTTATCATTCCAGTTGGTGGTTGGTGCTGTGTAGTGTATTGAGCGGTTGTCTGGACGGGGGTTTTCCTCTGATTCAGGTTTCACATCCATTAAAATGGTTCTATAAATTTGTGCCTTATAAAATCCCGTATTTTTTGTGATTCGTTTCAGAAAGGTAACCTGCCTACCTTGCTCAGTTCGCTCAGCGAATGTACTCAAAATCCCGGCATCATGTGACTAATAAATTACGCCATAAAAATCCCATTGTTCCGCACAGTCGAGTTGAATCAATAAGGCAAAATATTCATTTGGTGATCCTCTAGATTCAATGTGGTATCGTCGAAATGTCTACTCTGAATTTGTCAATGTTCAATTCCGCTCCAACGGTCCTGGAACAGCTTCTGGAAGAAATCAATTTCCAGAGAGCGAAGGAAATGAGGCAACTGATGAAAGATGGTGAGTAAACTGGCACTAAACCACCTACCTACCCTAATTTCGTTGAGAATTTACAGCCTATAGACTCTGTCATTTCCAAGCTTTTTTCCCCAGTCCGTCGCAAAGTTATATTTTCGACTTGTCTGGTTGTCCTCGTACTCATACATGGAGCCCATAGGTAAAGCCGAGCGTTTCACCCCCAATATTGTGTACAAATGGATAAAATGCATGCTGAATTCTTTTAAATGTGTAAAATCAATCCACACGAGTTTTTGTAGGCAGCTGGAGAACACTTGTAAGGTTGCTGCAAAATGGAGACATCATTAACACTATTGCACGGAAGTATTACCTACTTCATTGTTCTTTCTCTTCTTGTCCTGGTTTATATTTAGGTAATAATTATAACGTCCTAGAATTGCCCTTCCTATACCCCCTTAGTCAAGTCTGTTTCAATTTGATTGAGTTTCTCTTATAGGTATCTAACTCAATGCTGCTGTGGGGTTATATAAATATTGGTCCCCCCCCCCCCTCTCTCTACTACCTCAGATATTTTTTAAGAAAAGTTTGGATATTGCAGTGAGTCCGCATTTTTAGTGAAACTGAGCATTCTGAATCTTGTTCTCGAGTTGATCATGTTGTCAGTGACGGCAATTTGGTGCTAATTTACAGGTACGAGTACCAACTACTGACAGTTGTATGTAATCGGCTACCGCTGAATACCACTTAAAACTGCCTAGTCAAATTTGAGATTTAAAGTGCCCGAAAATCGCTCCGAAAAATTGTTGTTTTGAATTATCTGCTATTACCCAGTGGTTTGAGAGAGTATGCCTCAAAAATATTATTTACCTGTTCGTTCAAAAATAAGTTTCTTACAACTCTTTTATTTCGTCGTATGTTTTCAACTGCATTCCGCCATGTGCATTTGGACCCAAGCTTTTGTGGTACTAACTTGAGCTGTGGTTCTACTTTCTTTTGAAAAAGTAGGTAATTTGAAGAAAATCGCCAACATGTTTCTGATCATTTTAGTTGAGAAAAAATAACACGAGTTTGAAGCGCTCCATAAAAGAAATTGTGTAGGTAGGTACAAGTCAAATGACCAAGTGTCCTGACATGTACCGCTGGTGGTAGGTACTAATTTATCTGTCTTGTGATCTCTCGCTTTGCTAAATATCACTAGTTATATTTGCAAACTAGGTATAATACCCTATTTTCTCCTAAAAGTGGCTGAGTAATGAATCTTGGACCGTATATAATCAAATAGCCTTGAAATAAATGTAAGAAAGTATTCTGGTTACTTCGTAATTACCTACTAGGCTAAAGCTTAGTAAAAAAATACATTAATTAATATCTTTTTACAGATTCGGGGTTTGTGATGCTTCACGGTTCCTCTTACTGGACAGATCTCTTCGTTCGTCATTTCCTCTTCCAACCAGAGCATTGCATAGATGGCGATGATATGTTGTTTTTCGTAAGAAAAAAACACATCAAAGGCACACCACGTTATCTTCCTAAATTCGAGGTTCGTATCCATGGAGTAATATTCAGGGTAAGGTGGGGCAAGAGCATATTAGGTAGGTTGTACTTAATTCCTGGTTTCTTCATGTTATAGTTATTTCAACTGTTTGTTGTGTGATGAGCTGTTCGTATACCTACAGCTGAGAAACAGTCGTTTGAGAAAATCTTTCTCTGTACGTATAGAGACAGTAGGCAATTATTTGGAAAACATAATTTGAAAATATGTTGAGATCAGTGATGTTTCCACTTTTGTGTTGTTTAAACCCGCAATTTCGATTGAAATGCATTGTTTTTGCACTTGTGTCATTCTGCAAATGTTGGGGGTGTTAGCGAATTTTCAAAGAAAATGAAGCTATTGCAATGGCTTCGAAATTTAAATAATATAAATTTTTGGAAATTTTCTTCATAGAAATCCGTTTCAGACCATTCTAAAACGATTCCTGAAATTTAACACTTTTTTATATGTATATATATATATATATATGTGTCACTCCAGACGATAACTCTCGATAGAATTGAGATAAACAGCTCAAATTTGCACAAAAAATCTATCTTGGCAATCGAAAGGCTAAGTTCGAAGATGGGCGAAATTGGCCTACTCTAAGGAGGGTTTTGGCGCATTTAAAGTGCGCAAAAATTACCCAAAAATCCCCAAAATGTTATTTTCCAACAAGTGACCCCTCATTTTAAAGGTTTTTGCACGCTGAACACGATGGTGGAATCGGATTTTAGATATCTTGATCCGTTCTCAAATTAGAGCATTTAAAGTGCGCAAAAATTACCCAAAAATCCCCAAAATGTTATTTTCTAACAAGTGACCCCTCATTTTAAAGGTTTTTGCACGCTGAACACGATGGTGAAATCGGATTTTAGATATCTAAATCCGTTCTTAAATTAGAGCATTTAAAGTGCGCAAAAATTACCCAAAACTAGGATAATCTTTAAACTCTTACCCCCCCCCCCCCCCACCCCCTTAGAGTGGTCAGATTGAAAAATGTGAGAAGTATTAATTGAAGACGAGAGTTCGAAGCAAAAAAGGGGGAGGCAAACGATTAGTACAACTCCTTGAATTTCCCATTTGACATATAATTGTTATGATACCTTCATAGATCGACAAGTACCGGCCCACGTATTACTAGAAGGAAGACGAAAGAAAAAATCTATTTCAAATTATTCAATTTAGGTACTAACAGTAGGAGGAAGAAGGTTAGGTAGGTATCTTATCAATTTATTATCAGTATCATACGAATATTTGATATTCAAAGGTAGGTAGGTACTTAACATGATAAAAATAATATCAATGAAGAAGGAAGGATCTACCTACCTAGTAGAGCAAATCTTGAACTGGTTTTAGATACCAGGCCTGAAATCGTAGTCAAGAGGAAAGGCCATTCAGAAGGAACAAGGAATCTACTCATAACAAACGGTAGAATCAGGATGGACAAAACGTACAAATTAAAATAAATACGAAGAGAATATACATAGAAAACCAAATTTTAGACCGAAGTTTTCCTTTATTCAAAACCATAGCCATTAATTCGAATATTTCTTTGAAAATTCGCTCATTAAGTCATGCTGCATGACTGGTTTTTTTAATCCTATTTGAATCCTGGACAAAACATTAACTTGGGAAGAGGCTCTGTAGGGCAAGCGGGTACTTCATAGTAGAGCGGAATGGTTGAATAGTTGAATTTCAGGGATGGTATTCCGTCTTCATACTGGCTTTTCCTACTCAAGTAACTGAAGATGTTTCTGGTAGTGCTGAAGTCACTGTAACCATAACTACGGTATAAACGAAAGAATGAAGCAGTAGTTATAATAAAACGTTAACTAACGTCTTTGTAGTTAAACAAACTACCAAGGTGTGGTACAAGCCCTCCAGGTCACCCGTGGCGAGAAAACCTACCTAAAATCGGTTACCGTCCTACTTGCACACCCTCCCATTCTCAGTGAGTAGTACCCTTGACTTCTGTTTATATTACCTGCTTTCCCATTTTTAATTAAAAGTAGGTTCCATTCTAAGATTTTTGAAACCAACCGCACTCTCCTACGGTGTCTACTTCTTTTTCTATGAGCTTCCAAAGCTTCAGCAACAAGTGACGTCATTGCACCCCTACCACCAGGGCGGAACCCCCTTGCCTAGTGTGACGTCACTTGGTGATGAAACTGTGAAAAAGAACTATCCATTCAACAGCACTATCCCATAAGAGAGTGCGTTTGGTCTCAACATTCAAAAGTACTGTACTCCCTCTGTAATCCGGCAGATATCGGACCAGAGCACTGCCTGATTACTGGAAAATATCGAGAAAAACGCAGTTATCATTGAAAACTCAGTTTTAATTACATACAATGTACTGACAAAATACAGTAAATATATGTACTGTGTACACGGAACAGATTGAGCACGGAGTGAGTGAGTGGGGCGTGAGTCACCGCTTTGATTACTCAGACACCAGTCCAAAGTCAAATCAAGTGTTGAGCTAATACTCGAATACAAAACGCCGGATTACTGGGAGTGCCGGTGAGCTGAGATGCCGGATTACAGAGGGAGTACTGTATAAACAGAAGTCATGGGTACTCCTCCTGAAAATAAATGACACCTGTCCTCTAAGGTGGGTTAGGGGAGACTCCAAAAAGCCCACAGTTATAGTAGGGGCTTTAAGTAGATGGAGAAGCTCCTGGTCACTTCTCCTCAGATAATCCCTAACAGCTGCAAGAGCCAGTGATTCCGACCCGCAACTCCTCCTCAGGAACACCAACTCTGGCCACCTGCCACTTGAGTTGACCTAACCAACTAAACCTGCACCCATCCGAACAGTTACGAGGGAGTTGCGATTCTTCCATACCTCTGAGTTTCCTGAACCAGTCCAGGGCTGCCCTGAGTATCTGGTACAAAAGGGGCAAGGTGCTCACGTCCACGCTTTTTCAATCAGTTCAGGGCTGCTCTGAGTATCTGGTACAACAAGGTCAAGGCTACGTCAATCAGTTCAGGGCTGCTCTGAGTATCTGATATAACAAGGGCAAGGTTCTCACCTCCGAGCTCCCTCATTCAGTTCAGGGCTGCTCTGAGTATCTGATACAGCAAGGGCAAGGTACTCACCTCAAAGCTTCCTCAGTCAGTTCAGGGCTGCTCTGAGTATCTGATACAACAAGGGCAAGGTACTCACCTCAAACCTTCCTCAACCAGTTCAGGACTGCTTTGAGTATCTGGTACAACAAGGGCAAGGTACTCACCTCCAAGCTTCCTCAGCCAGTTCAGGGCTGCCCTGAGTATCTGGTACAACAAGTCCAAGGTACCACAGAGTTTCTGCAGTCAGTTCCGGGCTGCCCCGAGTATCTGGTACAACAAGAGCTTATCGACAACAACCACTTGTCAAAGGTTATTCCCATGTATCTGTATGAAACAGCCCAGGGATCATCTCATATCTACTTTCAAAATTTCTACTCTCTCCAACCGTCCCTTCGTGTAGCTATAGCTAAACGGAATTGTCGGATTTTTTTGTTTAATTTTGTAGAGACCAACAGGGTACAACCCGCACATCCTCAAATTTTCCACTCATTTCGACAAAAAAATAATGTTTTACTGAGAGTTTCTATGCTTGTTGCATACGGACATAGTCGTGTGCATATTCTTAACTGTCGGCTAACTCCAAAAGTTGGAATTCCTTTTGGATTCATGTCGATGATAGTCAAAATGGGTTACAGAAATCTATCATATTCGTCCTCAAAGTGCCGAATTTCACACTTGAGGCTTTCACCACTTCTGAGGGGTTGGGTATAAATCCAAACACTTGATACGTATTACAATACGCTTATTCGTTCCTTCTCCTCGCTACACATAATACCTACCTATTTCACAACAGTTACTTCACAACAGTTTAATCTCTTTAATTAATTTGTCATTCGCAGACTGAGATTGCCGTTCATAGGAAGGACAGCAAAAAGCTGCCGATCGGAGATCCAGAGCTCGACTGGGAAGAGACTGTTTACCTCAACCTGATCATCCACCAGTTCGAGTACATCCTCACCATCGCCATCTGCACAAGGACCTCCCCCAAACAACTGCAGATCCTCAGGAGAATATCACAAGTATGACTGCTGTTTACGCAGACTTCTGCTTGTTATTTACACATAAAAGTTGATCAAGCATGTTTGCAAATCAACAACGACTATCGATGTGCCGAACAGATAACCCTGAGTAGATGGAATGTTTCAAATACTAAAATTTTCAAATTTCAGAAAGTTTACGCATCGCCGTCTCGACGGAGGATGGATACCAAAGGTGAAGTGGAAGAAATCACCTACCCGCACATCTGCTTCATGGTTGATAACTTCAACGAGGTATTCTGTTAAATACTCAACCTTTAATGACAGAAGTTATTGAAATTTAACTTACCTACCTATCTACCTAGCTACTTCATTTTAACATGTTTTATGGCTGCACCAAAAAGTGTAATGTGATACCGATAAAAAAATTTGAGGGGGGGGGGGGGGGGGGGTTAGACTTTTTTTTTCATGCTCGATTCCAAAGGTTCATAATTGAAAATAATAAACCAAAATTAGCTAGGTACCTAACAAAACAATAAGTTACAAGGTCCATACAACATCTGAAATTTTCGGTACCAAAAAGTGTGACGCTGTACTTCTCTAATAGCTTTAGGGGTTTCATTCCTGTGAATTCGTCATTCCATTTCATTTCGTTCGAGAAAGTGAGTGAGCCCAGAATGTAATTTCATTCCTGTGTCGACCTACGACTATGAAATTCGAACTGGAGCCTTTTTAGTACTACTGAGTGAGAATGACAAGGTGAGGACCTTCTTTAATCAGCTGAGTGAGCCATTAGGCTAATTTCACTCCTGTTTTGAACTACGGGGATGAAATCCGGAATGGAGCTCTGTAGGACGGGGCGTAAGAATGACAAGGTGGGGGATTCTCCCAATAAGTTGAGGGAGCCTTTCTTCAGTCCCAAAAAATCTCCTTTTAACGCCAAAAAAACACATTTTTTCCCGTTTTCCAGTAATTAGGTAGTTTTAAGAGTAGTTAGTGGGTCATATTCTCGGATAGCAGCTCGGTTCTGCATTGAAGGTTTTGCAGTGGGGCTCAGACTAGGTCGACTGGCTAGAGAATGCTGGGAGGCGCTGAATTCCAGTAGAGTGGAAAACTAAGTTACCTTTGTGTGGGGCCCAGGGCTCACAGTGGAAGGAAACGAATGGGTAGAGAAGCTTGCCCCCACAGGTTTTCCGGAGCCGGAAATTACTGTTAAATGTTTGGTTGGAACATCCTTGGGGGAACGGGTGAGGAAAGAACACAGGAGGTATTGGGAATACATCCAGGAACAAAGATTCAGGAAGTTGACTATGGGGGCGCCCTGCAGGAGGTGCCTATTCGTGGAGACTGTGGGGAAGAGGACAAAACAGCGTCTCATCTATTCGAGTGCCTACCACCGGAGGTACAGCGATTTAGAATATTCAGGTAAGGCACCAGAGGAAATTGTGAAAGTGAACAACCTAATAGAGAGGATCGATAGTCTGGAAGAGGGAGTAAAGTGGCCCCAGAGTTTTTAGGCTGGCTCAGAGGGCAATCCTCCGCACAATAGGATCTAATCGATCCAAGCTTCACCTGTCTGACTGCTGTGACTTATTCATCAGGTAATGTCTGAAATGCTGGTGCGGGACGGCGAGCTGGTCTGTGTGGAGTTGATGGCCTCGGACCGCGACGGTAAGCTGCAAGGCGTGCTGTTCTCGGGATCCATACGCTACGATGCCTTGAAACATGTGTACGATGCCAGGGTCAGTTTTGTGTACATTAAAACTATACTAATAGTTCAATCTCGTTATTAATTAATAGTTAACTAATTTAATAGCGTTGCAGACGTTTTCTCACACACGTGATTTAGCTGTACTTTGCGACAGTTCATCATGAAGCTAACGCGATTTACAATGTGCAGGCCAGCTTGAGCAGTAAAATGGCGCAAAGAATGTCGTTCGGACTCCTCTCAAACAGTTCGCAGCGCGTCGAGTTCGTCACGATGAAGGGACCCCAAGGAAAAGGTCATGCGGAAATGGCAGTCACCAAGCCTAAAGGTCGACCCACATTTTCTTCATATTGTTAGAAAACTCAATGTATATATTATTGTTGTTTCAGTATTTACAGCTATGTTTCATCTCGAATATCGCCTGAAAAGCGCCACCCTGTTCTAGATCTGTGCTTTTTTTAGCTGCGAAATTAATCCTTCAACTGAAATTTTCTTGGTCGCGACTCTTCCCACATCAGCCACATTTTCTTGTTTAATCAATCATAGTACGACATTGAAGGGATTAAGATGATGAAACGACATTTTTGCGTGATTGTAATCTATAAAAACAATACCTACGAAGTTTGACTAAAAATTGGCTATGAGAGAAGTTTACGAAGAATTTTTCTTCATGCTCAATTCCAAAGGTTCGTTATTGAAAATAATAGACCGAAATAGTACCAAAGAAGTTGACTGAAATTGTCTATGAGAATCCAGAAAGGTAAAACTGTCCCTCAGGCCAAATATCAGGTCCGAATTTTGCATTTGTAGATAACGTTTTCAGCATTGACAGATCCATATTATTTGTGTGTGTGTTCTTACATATACAAGGGCAAAAGCCACTAATATTTCATTCCTTTGGCTTAGCTCTCTTCACACCTTAAGTTGCTTATCCATTTAAAACTGTCCTTCATTTGAGCTACTTACACGTCTTTATAATCTCAGGGACTAGGCCAGATTCTTCAATTTTAAACCTTGTAACAGTGCAGCTGTTCTCAAGTCGTTTTTTGGTCCGGTGGAGACGAGATCGGTGAGCGGAAGCCTTATCGATACCCTTTCTTAACCGGTGATGATCTCGCTGGTCTAGGAGGGGGTCTCTCGAGAGTCCACCCCCACTGTCACACTCTGTCACATGGTAGCAGAGCGTGGTTTGGTATTATGTGCTGAGCAACTCGCCATACTCCATCCACTCCTGTCACCATACTTCCTTTACTAACAACCTGTCTCTTTGATACGAGTCCCGTTTTACCCTTTTTACAAGTCCCAATAGTTGTTCCATCCTAACGATGGAGGTTGATCACCTAGAGGTTGCCCAGATGAGCACAACTCACTGGACAACAACCTGTGACAAAATTATCTTCCAATACTCGTATGTAGGAGCTTTGTTCTCCACCAGTAAATATTATTGAGGTAGTCCATTACGATAGAGTTTAGTCACCTTGACGTTGTTCAGATGTCGTTTCCTGAACCAGAACTTCATACTACTTTTCATTCCCTCTTTTCTGTCTCACACTTCTGGTACCCAGAAGTATGTCATGTGGAGAGGAGTGTAACAGTGGGGCTGCTCTCGAGTCGTTTTTTGGTCTGGTGGAGACGGGATCGGTGAGCGGAAGCCTTATCGATATCCCTTCTTAACTGGTGATAATCTCACTGGTCTAGGTGGGTGACTGTCGAGGCTCCACCCCCACTGTCACACACTGTAACAACCTACTGCTTCTTCAAATAAAGCTTTGGTGGTTCATGGTCATGAATCGTTCCTAAAGCCTGGAGGTCTTCATTTAATACCTCCACTATCTTTCCCGACGTTTAAAATTTGAGGTGAGGGATGACCTCTTCTGCTGATTTTGTCTAACACACACAAAAACAACTTTATGCTATCGGGCAATAGGCCTGCGGCCAAGTACTTCTTTACACAAGTGAAAATTACACAAATTAAAATTACACAAATTAAAACGTTGCGCAAACTTCATTAATTTATTCATTGGGTGTACACGCTACAAATGACGTTTTCTGCCTGTGCTCTTCCAACTCCAATAAGCCAAACATACATTTTTCTCTTATAAGCAGAACGCGTATATAGATGAGGAGACATAAGGCTAATGTCTATTGCTCGGTGCAGAACATAATAAATTAAATGGTATAGTGCGGACTTCTTGTAATTGTCAGGGTAGGCTTAGGATTTACTACATTTCCCACTATTCTAAATCTAGTGATTGCTAATGGACAGGCATTATCCATGCTCATGCCTGTCCATTACTATTTCAGGGTTCCTATGATAGGTGAGCAAAAGGGATTTAATAAAGAGTTGATTGGGGGGGGGGGGGGGGGGTGAAACTTGGAATTCCTCATAATGGCTCGAGGTATTATCTAAATTTGGTCTGGACATGATTACCTTAATTTTCGACCTTCGCATTTGATTGTTTATTATGGGAGACTGGTTTCGGTTTTTTAAACCATCTTCAGTTCCATGTGTGGGATTCGGATGTTTCCCTTTGAGTCTCAAATTCCAAATCCCACACGTGGAACTGAAGATGGTTTAAAAACGCTGCATAGCTTATCACATGTGTTTATTATTCTGTTGGACATACCTACAGAAATGTTGGCTGTTCGTTAAGTGTTTCTTTCATGAGCAGTAGTTGAAATGTCTATTTTTGATTGTTTCCACCAATTTTGGCTCCAAAAACACGAATTAGGCTCCTATTTTTTTTAACGAATTCCCTTTGATCATAGATAGTGCCGTTTAATTGTCTTGATTAACCTATGGATACTATTTCCAGTGTTATTATACAAATTGATGGTGATTTCAGACAATTTCCCAGGTTTTTTTTACTCATAAAAAAAGAATTTTGGGAGCTGAACCTTCGTTACAACCTCATTTCTTCGCTCTTTGGTCAAAATCAACTTCGTATTCAGTCTTCTTGCTCATTTTCACTAAAACCTCAGAAAAACCTCGAGAAACCCTATTTTTACACCCATTTTCCCCCCATAACACCCCTGGGTGTATTCCGATAGGGCTGCCGAGCTTTGGAGCACAACTAGGACCCAAATGTGTTCCCAAATAGGGGCCCAAATTGTGTGCAGAAGAACGACGATTTTAGACCAAAATTTAACGTAAATTTAAGGCAAAC
Organism: Leptopterna dolabrata; assembly: GCA_954871275.1. Taxonomy (NCBI): domain Eukaryota; kingdom Metazoa; phylum Arthropoda; class Insecta; order Hemiptera; family Miridae; genus Leptopterna; species Leptopterna dolabrata. The sequence continues at coordinate 33,052,094 of OX940988.1, read as the reverse complement.
TTCGTTATAACCCCTATTCTAAAGCTTTTTGGTCAAAATCGACTTATATTCGGTCTCCTCGTCCTAAAAAACCTGGAAAACGATACCTCACAAGCTCATGTTAACTAAAACACACAAAAACCCTATTTTTACATCCATCTTTCACCCGCAACACCCTTGGGTATTGTCATATCCAAGTTAGTTCCATCATGGATCATATGTATTACCTTATTCTTGTGGATGTTCTTATCAGTTGCGTTATCAATACAATTAGTTATGATATTCCGTATGCAGTTTTCGTTCTCCTAATTCCGATATTTATTACTATCGAACTCTGAATAAATATATAATAGTGGCGACGAGTCGGTAAATTCTCACGGAAAATGACGGGTGGCGCAGATGCCGCTCCTACTGTTTCTACGCTGTCAGCCGACATCGAGAAGCTGGCAAAAGTGGTGAGTCAAATTGTAAACATTCAGGCGTTTTCTTTAGCCGGGAATCAGTCAGTAATTCGATTCACGTTCCTTGAATATCGAGAGCCGGAAGGCGTGGATGGATATTTGGCGAGGTTTAAGCTACAGCTGGGCCTGAGTAATGTGCCTGATGGTAAATACGCTGAATATTTGCGTGTGCACATGGGACCTGTTCTCAACACGGCGCTCACGTCCCTTGCATTTCCCAAGAAGGCTGAGGAACTGCGGTTTGATGATTGCATGAAGCTACTTTGTGGGTATTTTGTGCAACCTCGTAATAAATTTAGTGAGGCAATTAAATTTCGAGGTATACTTCAGACATCCTCTGAAAGCATCGCAACCTTTTCTACCCGTCTAAAGGAAGGGGCCAGATTCTGTGAATTCCAAGACCACCTCCAGTATGCTCTTACACTTCAGCTGATTCATGGTGTAACAAGTGATGATGCGCGCAAGGAGCTTATCTCGAAACAACTTGACGATTTTGACACAGCTGTGGAAATTGCGCAAGCACTAGAAGCTACGGGCACAGCATCTCACGATGTTAGGGCACAGTCTGTCGATGACAAGCAGCATAGTTTTGCGAATGAATCTCGTCCACGTCTCAAAAGTAGGTCTCACCCTCATCCCAGTTCACCTTCCATCAAACATCGCTCCAACAGAGATAGATCATCATCATCTTCCCGTTCCCAAGGGGAGGCTAGTTTGAAACGGAAAATTAACCCGTGTTACGGTTGTGGAGCCCTACACTACCGCAGAGAGTGCCCGTACCGTGATCATACATGTAGTAAGTGCTCCTTGATTGGTCACAGATCGAAGGTCTGTAAGAAATATAGTACCCAGCGGTCACGGAGCAAAATCAATAGGATTTCGGAGTACGAATATGAATGTTCTTCTAGTGATGAGGGGCAAGATAAAACAGAGTACCTCCAAAGTTCTGTCAATGCAATATCAGGTTCTAACCGCACTCCTGGAGTCGTTTTAAACGTCTCCATTGAAGGTACGTCAATCCCGATGGAGCTTGACACTGGTGGTGCGTGCTCCTTCGTAAGTTTGGCCACCTTCCGCAAAATTCAGAAGCCCCACATGGAAATAAAAAAATCCACCCGCACGTTCAGGAGCTTTACTAGGGATGCCTTCAAATGCCATGGGTATTGTGAGGTGAGCGTTACTTACCAAGGTCGTACAAAGAACCTCGACCTCTTCATTGCTGATTTTGCTGCAGAAAGCATATTTGGTAGAGAATGGATAGCCCACTTCGCCGATGTAATATCACGTGAGCAACTATTCTGTCAACCTTCCCCATCTACTTCACCCAACATCGTACACGCAATCTCCATTCCCTCCATTGCTCTAGACTCCCTCCTTGGGAAGTTCAAACATATTTTCAGTGACACAGCTGGCACTCTCAAGGGCCCACCTATGGAACTCCATTTGATTCAAGGGGCCACACCTAAGTTCGCCTACGCCCGCCAAATACCATTTGCACTCAGAGATAAATATACCGCTGAAATCGACAAAAAGCTAAGCTCGGGACTCTACAAAAAAGTGACACATTCCAAATGGGCATCCCCTACCCATGTTGTGGTGAAAAACAGTAAAATTCGTATTACTGGAGACTATAAATCCACATTGAATCCTCAGCTAATAGTAGATGAGCATCCAATTCCTAGGATAGAAGATTTATTTCACAAAGTCCGGAATGCCAAATTCTTTGCTAAATTGGACATTACTGATGCGTTTATGACCTTACTATGCACCCCGGACCTCTGTGAAGCTATGACACTCAACACGCCAACCCACGGTCTGATCCAGCCTACAAGGGCTCAGTACGGAGTGGCTAGCATTCCGGCTGTCTGGCAGCGCCACCTCAAGGAAGTTTTACTGAATGTAATGTAACTTCAACCCTAAACTTCTTTGACGATATCCTTGTGTTTTCAGACACTCAGGAAAATCTACTCGCAGCCCTCACCAAAGTGTTCCAGCGCCTGGATCAGGCCGGACTGAAGCTTAAAAGGAGCAAGTGTGCCTTTATGCTTGAAAGCGTTGAGTACCTTGGGCACCGTATTGATGCAGATGGCCTCCACAAACTGGATCATCATGTTCGAGACCTTCTGAATTCAAAAAAACCCTCCAATTCAGCTGAGCTGCAATCTTTTATTGGGAAGGTTAATTATTACCATGCTTTTTCCCGAACCTTTCATCTGTAACACACCCCCTCCGAGAAATGCTGAAGCAAGCTAGATTTAAATGGACGCACGAAGGAGAAATGGCGTACAAGCATCTTCTCCATGAACTTACGTCAAACCGCATTCTCATTCCATTCGACCCAGAGAAGAAAGTGTCACTTGCAGTTGATGCGAGTCCTTTTGCGGTTGGTGCCGTGCTTTCGCACATCATGCCTGATGGTACAGAGAGACCTATTGCATATGCCAGCAAGTCTCTTAGCAAAACTGAACGAGACTACCCTCACATTGATCGTGAGGCCCTCAGTGTGATGTGGGGTATCCGCCGCTTCTTTTAGTTCCTGTACGGTCCAAAATTCATCCTTTATACTGACAATAAGCCCATCTCTCACATTTTTGCCCCCGATGCTCTACTTCCTAAATTCACGCTTTCTCGCCTTGCCAACTATGCCAGTTATCTAACAAATTTTCAGTATGAGATCAAGCACCGACCAGGCCTTCGGAATGCAAATGCGGACTACTTGTCCCGAGCAGTATGTACAGGCATTGATTCTACTAGCCCTATCTTCCAAATAATAGAAGATTCCAGCAGCGCATCCCCCGACTACGATGAATTCGACATGTTTTTTATGGAACAAGTTGAACAACTCCCCATTACTCATGAAGACATTGTCGCTGCAACTCAGAGAGACCCTCATCTATCCAAAATTCGTCAAGACTTGATGGAGGGGAAGGGCTTATCTGCAATGGGCCTCAAGGGGAGTGAAAGCGAATACTCACTAAGCCGCGGATGTTTGATGTTGGGACACCGCGTCGTCATTCCGCCCAAGTTCCGTAAGACCATGTTGAAGGAGTTGCACCTTGCCCATCTGGGCATAACAAAAATGAAGGCACTGGCCCGCTCGCTCATATTTTGGCCAAAAATAGACAGTGACATTGAGCAAATAGCCAAATCCTGCTCCGAGTGCCTGGCTCATGCTAAATCCCCGCCAGCCCATAAGACCCACCACTGGGAGTACCCCCACTCACCCTGGGAAAGGATACATGTCGATTATGCTGGCCCGGTCTGCGGAAAATCTCTGCTCTTCATAGTTGATGCATTCTCTAAGTATCTCCGACTCAAGGTTACTTCGTCCACTACTACCGAAGCGACTTGCCGAATCCTCGATGACATCTTCTCCCAGTTTGGACCTCCCATCACAGTCGTCTCAGACAATGGGCCCCAGTTCACCTCCTCCGAATTCGAATCATTTTTAGCTACCTCTGGGGTCCGTTTCCACAAGAAAACTACCCCATATCACCCTGCAACCACTGGGCAGGCTGAAAGAAATGTCCAAACTATCAAAAGGGCCTTAGTAAAATTTGGGGCAACACCTCACACGCTGCAGGGTGCAATCAATAAATACCTACAACAGTACAATAAAGTCGCACACCAAACTACTGGGGAACCACCATCTCTTCTTTTCTTTGGCAGAACGATCCGTTCCTGCATAGATTGTATTAAGCCAGATGAAAAAGATTCAAAAGATGTCCATCAAACCAATAAAAAGGGGAAACCACCAAAAGAACCAAGATCTTTCAAAGAACATCAACCAGTGATGCTCCGCTCCTACTCCTCCTCAACGACTCCATGGGTCAAAGGGAAAATCGTAAGACGACTTGGGAAGTTGCACTACGAAGTCCAGCATGGTGGTGCAGTGCATAAAAGGCATGTGGACCAACTAGGGTCTTGTGAAGGCTCGCCAACAGCCATCTCGCCAAGTGTCTCCCCATCATCTCACTCTCCAGCTAAGCGAGTCCACTTTACACAGCAACCAGCTGAGACAGCCCCTCGTGCAAGCCTCCTGCATCCTAGTAAGAGAGCAAGTTCTCCAGCGTCACCACCATTTCTTGGGTTTTCAACACCAAGGCCAGCACCTTCTCCATCGTCACCTCCATTTCTTGGTTTCTCACCACCCAGGCAAGCAACGCAACCACCCTCTCAGCATCCTGTACTGTCAGATGCCACACCGATGGTAAGGCAATCAAACAGGGAGCGCCGCGCACCATTGAAGTTCACCCCTAGCTCCTACAATTGACCTCCCACATCTCCCAAGAGTCTTGGCAGTTACATTTTGAAGCTGAGCCAACCCATGTTCAAATTTGAGTGGGGAGAATTGTCATATCCAAGTTAGTTCCATCATGGATCATATATATTACCTTATTCTTGTGGATGTTCTTATCAGTTGCGTTATCAATACAATTAGTTATGATATTCCGTATGCAGTTTTCGTTCTCCTAATTCCGATATTTATTACTATCGAACTCTGAATAAATATATATAATAGGTATATTCCGATCGGGCTGCTAAGTTTCGGGACACAACTAGAACCCAATTGGAGCATGTGTGCGAAAGAACCAATTTATTAGACGGAAAATAAGGTAGATATGAATGATACGGCGGACGGACGTAGCATTTTGGTTTATTATTATGTGGATAATTCACCTTTGTATTCGCTCAGCAGAAAAATTTAAAACACCCACCTCAAAATTTTTTTCTTTTACGTTTCAAAGTGCGTAGATTCCAAAAATGCAATGTCCGTCCGCCGTATCATGCATAGGTATCTACTTCATTTTCGGTCTAAAAAATTCGTTCTTTCACACGCAGGCTCCATTTGGGCCTTAGTTGTGTCCCGAAACTTTGCAACCCGGTCCGAATATACTCAGGGGTGTTATGGGTGAAAAGTGTGGGTGTAAAAATAGGGTTTTTTGGTGTTTTAGTAACATGAGCTTGTGAGGTATCGTTTTCCATGTTTTTTAGGACGAGAAGACCGAATATGAAGTCAGTTTTGACCGAAGAGTGGAAAATTGAGGTTCTAACGAAGTTTCAGCCTTAAATTTTCGTTAAATTTTGGTCTAAAATCGTCTTTCTTCCGCACACAGTTAGGGCCCCACATTGGAACAAATTTGGGTCCTAGTTGTGCTCCGAAGCTCGGCAGCCCGATCGGAATACAACTAGGGGTGTTATGGGAGAAAAATGGTTGTAAAAATAAGGTTTTTCGAGGGATCTTTGAGGTTTTAGTGTACTTGAGCTTCTGATGTATCGTTCTCCATGTTTTTTTAGGGCGATAAGACCGAATATGAAGTAGATTTTAACCAAAGAGTGAAGAATTGAGGTTGTAACGAAAGTTAAGCTCCCAAATATGAGTCAAAAAGCTGAAAAATTTTCTGAAATCACCATAAATTTGTATAACACTAGATGTAGTGTTATAAGGTGAATCAAGACAATTAAATGGCACTATCAATGACCGCAAATATTCTGTATTTAAAAAAAAACTGATTCGTGTTTTTGGGGGCCAAAACTGGTGGAAACCATCAAAAATAACTATTTCAATTATTGGGCATGATAGGAACAATATATGAACAGCAAGATTTCTGTATGTACGTACAACAGAACAATAAACCCAAGTGACGAGGATTTTGCAGCGTTTTTGGAATCTACCCACCGTGAAACCTAAAAGAAAATACACTGCCAAGGTGATGGCACAGGAGCTTCCTCGTCACAATCAGAGTGACCCATTATAAAATAGAACAGACTCGGAAGCAAAATAACATAACATTACATTACATAACATTACTTTAACGTTAAATATACATATTACATAACATTACATTACATAACATAACATTACATAACATTACATGAAATATACATATTATACATAACATGACTTCCATAATACATTACGTCCATTAAACATAACTAGCCTGACCGCTCGCTTCGCTCGCTATCCGAGATTCGCTGTACGCAGTATCGTGGAACCAACAAACGACGGAAAAATCCCATACCCTACCGGGTATTTGTGCCCAATTTTATCAAAATCCGTCAAGCCATTCAGGAGTTGACCATGGTCGACCATATTTCCGCTATGGTCAGGGAATTAAAAATGCGCCTACGTTCAACTTGGGAGGCTACCGGATATTGGTGCCAAATTTGGTCGATATCCGTTGAGCAATTCGGGATTCGACCATGGAGGGGCCCATGGATGCGCTAAGGTCGACCGCGGGGGTAGTCCGAAGGGTCGATCGTAGATAGAATTTCACGTAGATTACGAATACGCGATAAAAAATAGGGGTTACCATTTCAATTAACGAAGTTGACCATAGTCGACCATAGTTCCGCTATGGTCAGGGAATTAAAAATGCGACGCTGCACAACTTGGGAGCCTACTGGATATTCGTGCCAAATTTGGTCGATATCCGTCAAGCCATTCAGGAGTTGACCATGGTCGACCATAGTTCCGCTATGGTCAGGGAATTAAAAATGCGACGTTGCACAACTTGGGAGCCTACTGGATATTCGTGCCAAATTTGGTCGATATCCGTTGAGCAATTCGGGATTCGACCATGGAGGGGCCCATGGATGCGCTATGGTCGACCGCGGGGTAGTCCGAAGGGTCGATCGTAGATAGAATTTCACGTAGAATACGAATACGCGATAAAAAATAGGGGTTACCATTTCAATTAACGAAGTTGACCATGGTCGACCATAGTTCCGCTATGGTCAGGGAATTAAAAATGCGACGTTGCACAACTTGGGAGCCTACTGGATATTCGTGCCAAATTTGGTCGATATCCGTTGAGCAATTCGGGATTCGACCATGGAGGGGCCCATGGATGCGCTATGGTCGACCGCGGGGGTAGTCCGAAGGGTCGATCGTAGATAGAATTTCACTTAGATTACGAATACGCGATAAAAAATAGGGGTTACCATTTCAATTAACGAAGTTGACCATGGTCGACCATAGTTCCGCTATGGTCAGGGAATTAAAAATGCGACGTTGCACAACTTGGGAGCCTACTGGATATTCGTGCCAAATTTGGTCGATATCCATCAAGCCATTCAGGAGTTGACCATGGTCGACCATAGTTCCGCTATGGTGAGGGAATTAAAAATGCGACGTTGCACAACTTGGGAGCCTACTGGATATTCGTGCCAAATTTGGTCGATATCCGTCAAGCCATTCAGGAGTTGACCATGGTCGACCATAGTTCCGCTATGGTCAGGGAATTGAAAATGCGACGTTGCACAACTTGGGAGCCTACTGGATATTCGTGCCAAATTTGGTCGATATCCGTCGAGCCGTTTGGCCGTGCATAGAAGGACAGACAGACAGACAGAGCGCATGCGCAGGGCGAACCGCTGGCTCTATCATGTTGAAATTTATATGGGACCTCAATGGGCCCTACCCGCTTAATCCCTGAGAATTACATTGAAATTGGGTGAAATCTTTGGTTACTACGGCTGTAACAAGGAAATTGAATCTATTTCACGCCAGCGCATGCGCAGAGCGCACCGAGGGTCCGATCATGCTGAAATTCATACTGGAACTCACTAGGCCTTGTCCAAACAACCCTTGAAAATTTGAGCGAAATTGAATCAAAATTGTGAAAGTTATGCGTGTTTGTTGAATTTATCGTTAGCGCATGCGCAGGGCGTACCGCTGGATCAATCATGTTGAAATTTGTATGGGACCTCAAGGGGCCTTATCCGCACCATCCCTCAAAATTTGAGCTGAATCAATTCAAAATCGTGGAAGTTATGGCTGTAACAAGGAAATGCGGACAGACTCACAGATTCACAGACTCACAGATTCACAGACTCACAGACCGACAGACACGGAACCAAATTTGTTCAGTAGGCTTTGGAACGCAAAATGCAAGTGGAAATTTTGATTTCTGAAGACAAAAATTTTTTGGCTCACGAAAGTGAACACAAGGCTTCCGCTGCTTCGCAGACTCGGAAGCAAAATTTTTAGGGGGTGTTATAATAAAAATTTTGGTGAGCTAATACATAGGTATTAAAAACATAAGTATACAAAACTGAAACCTGTCTTCCATAGTAAACAATTATCAGCAGAAGAGGTCATCATTTTTCCTCCCTCACCTCATTGAAGACTCCTGCACAATCGGCCCACCGTCCTTTCGATTTTGAATTTATTTAAAATTGTTGTGTACTCTGTCCTGCGGTTAATGACATAGGAAACTACTTCAATCCACTTTCCTTCATATTTGCTGTTGAGAAGGAATGTATCAGTGCCGCCCCACAGAACATCGTATTGTACTTGACAGCCTTCTGCTACCCCTCTGGAAATCCTGGAGTCGCAGCCCTCACTACAAGAAACACTTGTCCAGATTGAAGTCCATGTATAATGTACTGTGATTTTTCCACGTAACTTCTCCATTCACCATAATCATAGTGTTGAGAAGTTTGGTTAATTCATTTTTATTTATTTTATTCATTTTTTTTTTTTTGTGTGTGTTTTCTTTGTAGGATGTGGTGCTGAAACACCAACTTCGGAACCAGGTTACTGCGCCATCGATCTTTGGGACGAAGATTGGGAAGATCCTGATGACATGTTTCTCTACAGACATCAGGTATATTTATTTGTTTGGTCATATTCCGTTTATCTACTGACTTACCATCATAAGTTTGATCTCACGTTTTAGGTGAATTGTTCTCTGATGTCCTGTTGAGAAGAACAAACGTCCAAACCTGATGCTGTAATGCCTTCTCGCAGGGAAGTTGCGTCCATAAGGCCACTTGAGCTACTGCCCCGGCATCCAGAATCACTAAGAGTAAAAAAAAACTCCAACCATGTGTTCAGTTGGCATTTGAATTTCCCTCCGTAACTGTACCTAGCATTTTTCACAAAGTTCTACAGCTACTCGACAGAGTTCTCTGGCCATGGATATTCGATATGTGGTTCCGTCATGTTGGCTTCCTGCAGCTCCCCAGACGGAGCATGTTATCGGCATATAGTGACAGTAATCGATGTCGTGCAGTCCAAATCGAAACCTAGGCTGCTGAAATTGGAAGGTAGGTTCTGGGTCCTGGGACCTGGTGTCACCATGGCAGCCGAGAAAAGTGGCCCGTCCGCGCAAGCTCAGTCGAGTAAAAATGTTGTTTGCCACACCCACTTTGGGCCCCTGCCCCGGAATCTGATTTCAACCCCAAAATCGTTCATTTCACAATCGATTCGATCCCTTCGATTCAATTTGTCATCTCGATATGAGATGCTTCTTCTTCTGATTTGTTTTTCTCTGAATCACATTCACTTTCTCTGTCAGTTTTCAATTTTTTGTGTCAAATTTTGCGCGTTTTGCGTTTGGTCGGGTTCCGATGACAGAACTGCATTTGTGGTACCTACGTGCGTTTTGTCCTGTTTGCTGTTTGTGGATTGATCGGCGTCAACACACAGATAACTATTAAGCTTCTAGTCAATAGTTTCTCCATTCAAGATTCAAGTAGTTACCGGCCGAGGGGTCATTGTTTTGTTGTATTTTAGTTTACTATATTTTTGTAATACATGAATTCGGTGGCTAATTTGCAGTAGAAATTGTCGACGTTTTTGTATGACTATAGTGTTGATTAAAAGAGATAAGCTTTGCTGAGTATCACTGCTATCAGTAAATAAGGGAATATCAGCAATATCAGTAAATAAGGGAAGGGTGTTGTTGCCTTGGGGTATTTTGTAGACAAATCTGTTGGTTTTGTGTTCTGGTCTGGTGCCCCACCGTTTTTAGACCCCAGGCACCGCTATGGTGACATATATGTTACTTTGGGTGGCGTCACAAGCTGTGCGGTGTAGCCAGGAGTTGTGTTGGAGGCCGAGTAGCTTGGTGTCAGGGAGTCAGCGCATCTTATCCCAGACCATGCGTCCTATAGTGTCACACCATCAGGCCATGATCCACATTCCCAAAAGATGCCACCCTACAGAAGAGAATAAAACCAAAACGTGGTCAACAGACCCTAGCACCCAGCTGTACCGTGACTTTATGGTGTAATGTTTTGTCGTGAAGTGTGACGGGATAACTAAATTGATGTGGGGATGAACCCACTACTGAATTCCGGAGGAATTCTCTACCTCTGGCTAGGGATCGAAATAAATACGGGTTTATTTGTTTGGAAAGGAATCAGTGATTTACTTCAAAAACAAAAATTAAAACAAATCTTCTCAGGGCATAACATACAATCGCGAACGTAAATTTTCTATTATAGTATAGTTCTGGTACTGCTACTGTAGTGTATGTATATTTGACGCACATCCACTACGAGAGGCGTCGAGGGGGGATATGCCCGGTTTGGTTATAGGCGTACTACCACCATGCCCAAGATCTTTTAGGGAGTGTTGCCTGGTTTGGCTATGGGCGGACCACCACCATTCCTAGGATCTTTTAGGTATAAGGAGAGAGATGAGGAGTGAGGAGAGAGAGATAAGTCAGCGACTTAAGGAGAGCGTAGAATGGCTAGAAAGGCGAAGGAGGCGAGTATATAAAGCCCTGAGGGCTATCCCCCTCCATCCTCCAGCTAGTGGATGATGGTGGGGACTCCCACTGGGTTCCTCGGTTCCCCTGCGCCTTCCGTCCCCACTTCTGTGTTTATTTGGCGAGGTCTTAAGTTCACAAGGAGTGGTTCTGGGAGGATACCACGACATAGGTCCCCCCAGATTGAGCAAAGAAACATGTGGATGAGGCTGAGGGCACGGAGTTACAGGGCTGAAGGCCAATGTAAGCAGTAAGGGGGCTGAAGGCAGTGGTTGATATTGGTGCTGAAGGGGGCTGACTTAAAACTAGGTAACAAACAATGTGTACAAAAATATTACAAAGAAGTAACAATATTGGAGCTTAGAAGTAAGATGAGGCGATGTGTTGGAAGGTGTGGCGGCGGATGCTGCGGTGAGGTGGATGAAGACTCCCGTAGAGGGGCCCAGAGATGCGTCACCCTCTATCAGTTTTAACGTTGGTCAAAGCTGATAGAGGGGTCCCTTCACTGCCATGGTGGAGGTGAAGGGTCGAGCGGCGGGGAGCTGGTACCTGAGACGTTGCGAACGCGACGTCAGGGTCCGGTGAGTGAGATCGAGGAGATGCGATGTGTTGACGGTTCGGGGGCGGGAGGCGGACTGGTGTGTTGGAGGTTGCCGGGGAGAACAGGAGCTGGTTTGCAACAGGCTAACGGTACGGTATGGGGTTTCCCGTCAATTAACAGGGTTGCGGTACTATTCGTTGAGCGGATGACCTGAAAGGGCCCGGCGTGAAGAGGTTGATAAGTTTTATGGAGGCCGGGCTCCTTCAGGTACATATGGGTGGAGGTATAAAAGCGTTTGGGGTAGGCGGTGTCGTTTATGGTGGTTTGGCGGTGAAGGGGTTCCCTGTTAATTGACGGGTGGTCGGGTATGAATATGTCGGCGGGGAGCCCCTTTCATACCCGACATATTCCCTGCCGGCATATTCATACCCGACCACCCGTCAATTAACAGGGAACCCCTTCACCGCCAAGTATGAAAGTGGCTCTGAAAGTATGTTGTGCTGGGCTGGTGCCGTCAGCGGGTCGTGCGGAGGTGTGGAGGCTGAGTAGAACGTAGGGGAGTGATTTGGTCCAGGTGGATGAGGTGGCGATCGCTTGCTTGAGGACCAAGTGCCACCGCTCTACTTTTCTGTTTGTTTGTGGGTGATAAGGGGTGGTATGTATTTTTTGAATCCCGAGGGAACGGAGAAGGTCGGAGAAGTGGGCGGATTCGAACTGCCTCCCCTGATCGACCATGAGCGTCCACGGACAACCGTAGCGGGCGATCCAATTATTAAGGAAGGCCTTGGCGACGGTGTCCACGGAGATGTGGGAGAGCGGAATACACTCTACCCAGTTTGTCGCACGGTCGATCATGGTGAGGCAGTATCGTTTGCCTTCGGAGGGGGGAAGGGGGCCGATTAAGTCGATGTGAATGTGTTCCCACGGGAGGGCGTCGTCAATGTGTTGCGGGGGGACTCGCGGGTGAGCCGAGACCTTGTGTTGTTGGCACTTCTAGAACCCAGTTACGAATATCTGTGTTCATATGGGGCCAGAAGTACCGCGTTTTTAAGAGGTCCCGGCTCGCCCGGATGCCGGGGTGGTGGAGGGCGTGGCAATGTTGGAACAACTGTCGCCGAAGGTCCGGTGGGACGTAAGGGCGAGGGGAGTCGGCCGTTACGTCGCACCAGAGGTCGTGCGGTGGCAGTTGTTCCAGCTTTTTGGCGGTGATGAGGTTGGCGAGGGCGGGGTCGGAGTCGGGTACTCCTTGCGGGCGGGGCGCTCGGGTTAGCGGGTGGGGGGTGCAGGGGACGGGTCGCGTCGGCGGTCCATAGAGGGGGGTTGGCGACGGTCCGTGGAGGGCAGTCGGCGTTTGACGGGGGTGGTGGGGTGAGGCGTGCGAACTTCGCTGACGGATGCGGCGGCGGCCATGTCGTGCACCGTGTCTGTGAGGCGGAGGAGGGCGTCGTCGGGCGCATCTAGGTGGCTGGCGAGCGCCATCTGGATGGTGGGAGGAAGAGCTCGCAGCCAAAATGTGCGAGTTATGTCAGCTGTCATGACGTCGTGGAGTTGGTGTGGCAGGCGGCGGAAGAGGTGGGACGGCTTCGTATCCCCTAGATGATTAGGGTGCGCCAGGGCGGCGATGTTAGCCAGCTTGGAAGGCTGGTAGAGGGAGATAAGTCGGCTGCGGAGGTCGTCGTAGGCGTTGGCGGCGTCGGGCGAGATATCCGAAGTTTGGAGGAGGATATTGTAGGGCAGGAGAGAAATAACCCGAGAGTAGCGGGTTTTTTGGCTGCGTACCCCTGCAGCGGAGAAGGCGACGTCGAGCTGAAAAAACCATAGTGGAGGATGGTGGGGACCCCCACTGGGTTCCTCGGTTCCCCTGCGCCTTCCGTCCCCACTTCTGTGTTTATTTGGCGAGTTCACAAGGAGTGGTTCTGGGAGGATACCACGACAGCTACTTACAGTTTTTCGAATTCCAACGGCCGTGGATCAAGGGTCCCATAGGTACTTCCAGCTCCAAACTAAAACTGGTAAAGATCAAAAACAGATTTTGAGATATTTCTTCAGAATCTTGCTGAGGCAATCATGGCAAAGAGGCATATTGATAAAATATTAGGTATATCCTTAAAAAATCGTTGCATACCAGTACTGAATATGGAATGTTGCGTGGTTCAGAATTTCACCGGTCAGCGCAACTGCGTCAGAGATACGACAACACTCCTTCGATCCAAAACAGCTAAAAGGGACAGAGATGTTGAGTATTTTTTCAGCAGTATTACAAGATGAAAAGGAGCAACAGATGGAACGTTGGGCTTACAGGAGGTATCTGCAGATGAATTCACGGCGAGGAACTCCAAGGGATCCCAGTAATGTATACTGCTGGGAGAGTAGAATTTCTGAAGGAAATCTGAGTTGGTTTGTTGGTTGGAAGAACGATATGTGACAGAAAATTGATGGACGATAAAATTATGAGATGTCGAGAACGAAACTAAAAGAAGAATGAAAGAATGAGAACTGCTTCTCCGAAGTCCTAGTAGGTGGCGATACCGAAGGCAGCAGGGTTGTCAAAAGGCATGTTGAGATCTTCTTCTTATCATTCTCTTATTATTATTTCTCGATTAAAAAAATGGTAAAATGGAAATAATGGGCTAATTTCTTCCTAGATGAAACGGCGAAAATGAAACTTTTAGGTAGTAACCAAAAATGAAAGCCTGCTGGGTATCATGGTCTCCTGAAGGCACCGATACCACAAAAGTTTAAACGTAACGGGATTCATCACATTACAGAAGGAAAGCACCCATGTTAAGTCATGGAAGTGCCACCCACCAACATACCATATTCTGCACCTGATACACTATTTTCAAGCAACCAAAATCTCTTACCTGTCTGTGACCAAAGGGAAGTTCACATCAGTAATATTTTCGAGGTTCATACCATCCAACACCGACTGCTCAGTCAATGCCCAAGGCTTGGCATGTTGCCCCCATTTTCTGTGGCATTACTTACTGTCCGTGTGATGGAGTAGCTATGCTGTGAAACGCGCTGCGTCTTTGGAAGGCACTGTAGAGGCTGGCATGCAAATGTCCCTCATAACATAATTAGGAGCCAAGCTCCCTCGTTATGCCTTATCCAGATGAATATTGAGACTCTCTTCCAGTGCATGTTCGAGAAATGTCTATGACGGAGGGAAGTTTATTTTCAAATAGGGTTCGTTTGCAGGAGTTGTGTAAACTTTCTAATAGATTAGATAGCAGAACTACAGGGCCAGCCTTGAAGAAACACTTAATTCATTAATGTTTCGTCTTGTGATCATCATAGGTACTCATGTCATGTAATCATACTTGTATGAGCTGTAAACACTTGCCTATTTACGTCTCAATGCATATTTACTTTAATTTTCAGAGGAGGCTGAGTGACCCGAGCGCCAACTTGAGCACATTCGTACGCGGTGGATGGCAAAAGAAACCCAACACGGAAGGTTCTAGAGCCCGGTCGGAGAACGAAGGGCTCGACACTATGGCCAACTGCACAACACACATTCAAGCAGGAGATCTCAGGGATGGTAAGTAACATCAACAGTAAAACTCTGTAACTCACTATTTATTTATTTCCATGCATTTTCAAAGCACTAAGTATGAAGCTTAAATTTCTCTATCGTTGCAACTGAAATGGAGAACATATTTGCACTCTTATCACTATACTATGTCGATGTTCTGTGATCATCAACTCGATATTTCTCGTAATTTCTGCATGGAGTTGACAACAGTCTATTCATCGGTCTTTTGGGTGAATAGATACAGCTATTTTGTCATGCTGTCAATTTTAAAAAAAATTGCCTTGTTGTCTGTGCCTCATTAATACAATATGTGTTCCATAAGGCTTGATTTATACCTGAGGAGAGTACTTTATGTGTCTGCGTCTGAGTACTTCAAGAACTGAGCGTCTCGATTTAAAAACAAAAACTTATATGAGTCAGGAATATTGCTGAAAATGTTATTTTCATTCCTTATCAGTTGTGAAACCCAAAAATCGAACCAGCCTGCAATGCTGTTTACTTACTTATTGAGCCACATCATCAGTAACTAATGTTCAAATTTTTGAGCAGCAGCTCTTGGGTCTCCAGGCAAGAAAATGTGCCTCAACCCTCACTATGAGCTTGAACTGTTTAAAGTATGCTTTTCGTGAAAACTCACCCCAAATATGACAGTATAATTATGCTCAGAATCCAAAACCTGCATTTATTCCCGAAATGCACTAATGTTTGCATTTTAAATTTGAATTTAATGTGGCCTCCTACCTTTAACAACATATTATTTCGTCAAGACAGGGAACCAAAAACAAATGGTATGGAAATTATACGTGAAACCCGAACTCTCCTTATCATTATGTTTCTCTTGACGCCAAACGCACTGCACGAAAGGCTACGAAAATTTATGCCGCACTGAATGTCTTAATAGGCATTTGGGGTCGATATGTCCCATGCTCCAATTTATTTGTCGAAACAAAAATAGGAATGACTGGTTTACTTCTTTGTAGGTATTGTATCAATCGTAGTTATCCGGCATAAAAATACTAAATTATTAACGGTATACATAATCTAATCGACTTGGGGCTTACCAACTCGTTCTTACATAGCTTAGAATACATTGAAAGTATAATGTGTAGTGTGCTGCCTCCCTTACCTGTATGTTACTCGTTTTTGTTTATTATTTTCAATAATGAACCTTTGGAATCGAGCACAATAAAAAGCTTCCCTCGCCCCACCCCAAATTTGATGGTTTCTGGTTCTATGTAGAACCCGAAAATGGAATAAAAAATTCCTATCCGTCCGCCGTACTACTTTGTTCTTTCCTTAATTACCATGAACCAAAATTAATGAAATTTGGTTTTTAGTCCCATTTGGGGTCTTGTTGGTCCGACAGCTCGGCGTTACTGTCATCTCTAAGGGGTGAAAATAGGGGTTGAAATTTTCAGAACGCGTAGCTCGAGAACTTTCAGTAGAAGGGTATGGTTTTTTTTAACGTTTTTAAATGTATCTCGGACTAGAGCATTTTTTGAGATAACCGGAGCATTGTATTTTCAGCCGTTCGTTTGCACTGAAAAGCTTCGTCAACATGATTGTGAATCAAACGGTACGAATATTACTTCATTTGAAGAATGATGGTTACTTTTTTGTAACTTGAACAACGTTACTTATGGTTCAGGAATACAACGTTACTTATGGTTCAGGAATAACAACAAATAATCAGTGATAGAATTATAGTTGAATCCACCGAATGTTCATGTAACCGTCGTTCCCCGGCCGGCTCCAGTACTCGATTTTCCCTGGGGGAAGCACGAGGGTAGGTATTGACGACAGAAAACAGTGATCTACGCTGAAGAGGCATCTATACAGGTGAATAATAAACCGTTGTGTATTAATTGGCAGCGTTTTTTCTGCTTGTTTTCTTTGTTTTTGTAGACTCTTGCATGCTCCCTAAAGAAAAGCTGGACCATCCCAAAAAGGTTTGGAAAGAGTTGTCCTCATCCGAACCGAGGTCGAAAACCGGTGCAGACGGAACGGTCGTCACTTATTGGTGCGAATTGCGCGAAAAAAGAATGAAAGCATTAGCCGGTATGTCGACCTCTGACTGTAGCTTGTTTTCTAGTGTGCATGATGCAGAATGTAGTGATTCTGTACGAATTACGCATCTATGTTGGTCTAGGTACTATCACTGGCACACTCGATGCATTGTTGTATTTACCTGCATTCCATCATTGTTGGACTAACTTTCTTCATTATGATAGTCATTCATATGACAGTCCTTCCTTCTGATAGTCATTCCCTAACCTTTAACTCATCCCAAAATACGAAAAAAGAGTTAATAGGTTTTTCGCATTGGCCATCCGGTGGTTATCTGAATCTCAGAAAGGTGTTGGGCAGTTCGCAGTGATTCTTGGCCTCTTTTCTGACTGTATAGTATCCATGGGCGGTTGTTCCCAGTGCTTTCTGACTAGCCAAAGCCAGTTTTCTGGTCGTCATTCCAGGCAGTAGAAAAAAAATTGGGTGGATAAGAACACTGACCATGCCTTCTCGATTCCCAGACCCCCCCCCCCCTACCTCCCCCCCCCCCTCCCCTACCTTCCCCCCTTACCTTTTTCAAACTCTTATCAGCATGGTATTGGATCATGGATGGTTCTTGCGGTTTTCTAGGAGTCTGCTAACTGTCAGAAAAAGCCAGTGCGAACGAACCTATTTACCTTCCCCATCTAACCAGTAGGGTAATAGGCAAATATTACAGTCACCCTGTTTGCTGGAACGCGCCCATTTTATGGGTATCCACACAATCTTGTACCACCTTGTACCTGCGTACATGTTTCAGACAAATATGATGTATGTGTGTGTGTGTGTAGGCTCAATTTCTTTCCACCTCCTCCTGTAGAAACCGCTCCAAATTATTACACGACGGTGTATTATTTTCCTGAATAGATATCCCTTCTGTATAGATACTGTTTTCCTGTGGTTAACAAATAGGTCCTTATCACATGGGTTTTTTATTCTACTGGACATACCTACAGAAACTTTGGCTGTTCATTTATCGTTTCTTTCATGTCCAATTATTGAAATGGCTATTTTTTATGGTTTCCACCAGTTTTGGCCCCCCAAAACTCGAATTTGGCTCGGCTTTTTCTTTCAACAGATTATTTTTGATCATTGATAGTACCATTTAATTGTGTTGATTCGCCTGCTAATACTACTTCTAGTGTTATTATACAAATTAATAGTGATTTCAGACAATTTCCCAGGTTTTTGACTCGTAAAAATGAATTTCGGGAGCTTAACCCTCGTTAAAACCTCAATCCTTCACACTTCGGTCAAAATCAACCAAATATTCGGTCTTCTCGCCGTAAAAAACATGGAAAACGATACATCACAAGCTCATGTTCACTGAAACCTCGAAAACCCCTATTTTTACACTCATTTTTCTCCCATATCACCCCTGGGTGTATTCCGATCTGGCTGCTGTCAACTAGGGCCCAAATGTGTTCCCAAATTGGGACCCGAACTGTGTGCGAAAAAACGACGATTTTATACCAAAATTTAACGTAAATTTAAGACTGAAAGTTCCTTGAACCTCAATTTTCCACTCTTTGGTCAAAATCTACTTCATATTCGGTCTTCTCGTCCCAAAAACATGGAAAACAATACCTCAAAAGCTCATGTTACTAACATGTTACTAAAACACAAAAAGTATCTATTTTTATACCCATTTTCACTCATAACACCCCTGGGTATATTCCGATCGGGCTGTAAGGTTTCGGCACACAACTAGAGCCCAAATGGGGCATGTGTGCGAAAGAACGAATTTTTTAGACTGAAAATGAAGCCAGTACACGTAATACGGCGGACGTTTTTGGAATCTAGGCACCTTGAAACGTAAAAGAAAAAATTTTGAGGGGGGTGTTATAAAAATTGTTTGCTTAGCGATTACATAGGTGTATTATTCACAGAATAATAAACCAAAGTGAAGAAACAGTTTCGCGTTTCTGTTGTTTTGCCCGAGAACCCAAATTTCTCGAAGCGTTACTGTTGCCAAAACTGGTTTTTTGAAACAGCTTTCCTGAAACTGTTTCATACAATAAACGAACAGTTTCGTTTCGTTTCTCAGAAAAAAAACAGAAACACCCATCCCTACAACACAGCCATCTTTCTTCAAACAAATTAACATCACGGAGCAACAAACTCGATTTCATAAAGCCATGCGTGATTATAAGCAGCTGTTCCCTAGCAATGATATCTGGGCTGGATATATACCGTTTGATTCACACTCATATTGGTAAGTTTTTGGTTCATAATTCAGAGCCTTAATGTGAACGAAGGCCTGGGCTCAGGTACAGTGTTCCGCGTGGTCTCAAAAAACCCTATAGTTTGGAATCAATTTAAAAACTACCCTTCAATTGAAAATGTCAACCCCAATTTTTCACCACTTAGAGATGACTGACTGTAACGCCGAGCTTCGTGGACCAGCTAGAAACCAAATGGCAGCTTCGTGGGCCAAATGGCACCTACGAGTACAAACCAGATTTCATTAATTCATGGTATAACTAATAAAGTGCCATTACAGAGTGGACGGACAGAAATGTTTTTTATTTATTTCCGGATTCTACTAAGGTACCTTGGAACGCAAACCACCAAAAATGTTAAGGGCGGTTTTTGTGGGGGGGGGGCTATTATTGTGAATAATAAACCTTTCGATCCGAGCATGGAAAAAAAATTAACCCCTCAAAATTTGGTGGTTTCAGTTTCAAAGTACGTAAAATCTGACAATAGAATTAATAAATTTCTGTACGCCCGCCGTACCTACACACGGACGGACAGAAACACACACAAATCCACACTTTTCTTAGTTACCATGAACCAGAATTAATGGAACTTGGTTTTTGGGATCTAGTTGGCCCTCTACTGTCAGCCATATCTAGGGGGTGAAAAATAGGGGCTGAAATTGTCAGAACGCGGTAGCTCGAAAACTTTCAATTGAAGGGTATGGTTTTTTAATGTTTTTAAATTTATCTCAAACCAAAGAATTTTTTGAGACCACCCGGAGCATTGTACCTACTGTACGACCAGCCGTTCGTTTGCACTGAAAAGCTTCGTCAATATGATCGTGAATGAGCATGAATGAAATCGTGTTGGTTGTTCCCAGATGTTATTTCGTTTGAAGAATGAAGGCTGTTTTGGATTATGTTGATAGGTACTTTTGTAACTTAAACAAACGTTATATGCTTCATGAATAACAACAAATAATAATTAATGATAAAATTATTGAATCCACCGCATATTCACGAAACAGTAATTCCCCGGCTGGCTCCAGTACTAGATTTTGGGCTTTGGTAGGGCTTGGGGTAGGTGCTGACCACATAAAACTGTGATCTATGCAGAAGGGGCATCTGTATAGATGAATAATAAACCGTTTTGTAATAATTTGCACCGTTTTTATACTTTTTCCTTTCAGGTTCATGATTGAAAATAATAAACTAAAAGGAAAATATTATCGCTAGGTACTTATTACTGGAAATGCGCTGTCTTGTTGTTTCAGAATTGGACGACGGTGCTATTAACCCTCTGTGGACCATGAGGGGCTTTACTCAAACTTTCCACATGTGGAAAGAAAGCAAACGCGCTCAAAGTGTACCACTCAACTCGTTCCTAACTTACGTCACCCTTCCCTGGTGGAGCATTACCAAAGGTAGAGTACAAGAAATGGTCTGAATATTGAACAGAAATATATCGATTCTACTACCGACTTCCAATAAAATTGTATCATCAATTTGTTCAAATTTCGGTAATTGGCTGTAAGTTCAGAAAACTCGCTTTAGCCTGCTGTTGCCTTGACTGTAAAAACTTCCGCGGCGTCTCAGCTTTCAAGGGTGTGATTAATTTTGGTTTATTATTTCTCAATAATGAACCTTTGTAATCCAGCATGAAAAAAATAATTCCTCCTGCTCCAACACCTCTGTAAATCCCTCAACTCTTAATAACGCTGATTCCTAGTAAAAGATATTCACCAGGCATAGCACATCACCTTGAAGTTGTCAAAAGCCTGTTAGGAATCTACGAAACAAGCATAAATGTCTTAGAAGCACCACACCAGCAAAAACCGGTGCTAGTTCCCGTTCCGTCGGGTTTACAGGAATTGCGTTGGTCCATTATATTCGTCGTTTCGTCGACTAAGTACCTTGCTACACCCTGACAATGTTCGTACTCGTAGTTGACTAATTACTGGTGCTGATTCATGTGATAGTGAATTCTAACTGTATGTTCCTGATTTTGTTTCAGATATTTTGGATTCAAGAATCGAACCCATTCTTACTTTTTGATACCTACCGTTTCAGTGTTTTATATTTTCCAAGTCTCTGTGTTATTTCAGCATCCGTTTTTTCGTGTGAAGGCCTTACCAGTGCGCATGGGTCAATTTCGTAATTTTAACGTTGTTTTTTTATATTTAAAGGTGATATATTCAAAATATATATTCTTCAAAACTCGTTGAATCATTTCGTGTTGTGCTATACCTGTACCGTTCCTTAGGTATGCCTTTTGAGCGTGAAAAATGACATTGAAAATAATAGTTACTTGCCTCCTCAGTGCAACAATACTCTTAGACTGGAATGAGCCGGCTGATGAGCGCTACGGGACTTTTCTAAGTGACCGCAATGCTCCTGAAACTCATCTCCTGCAGTTTTTGTGTAACAGTTTTTCGAAAATTGGGGCCAGTAACAAAGAATGCCCAAACCATCTTCCTCTTCATTTTGGTTTCCGTCGTCCCCGTCTGAAGCGTTTCCACTTCGCGGGAAAGTTCACTACTTGTAGGAAATTTTGGGGGCCCGAAGGAGGAAATAAAAGATTTTTTGGTGGGAAAAAATTCCCACAGTTGAAAATATTGACCAAAGTAATCTTTCTAATCGAGAAATTGGAAAGTGACCCACAGGAATTCATTTCTAGATGTTGTTATATTGCTAGAGAACAACTGATCATTGAAATCGAGTTAGTTGTTCTGTGATTTTATTTCATTGGAAGAAAAATTGTAATGGGCAATTTTTGTGGGTTACAAATTCCTTTTTTTTAAACCAAATTCTGTGAAAAGTCCAAGCAGAAAACTAGTGTGAAATTCGAATTTCTGAGTCCCCCCTAGAAATGACGTATTAGGTGAATCACCGAGAGCAGTTCATCTCAAACCCCACCTGGAGCGCTAGTGCATCACTTCAAACGATATATATGTACTGAATTGCAATGTATGGAACTGCAAATTAATAAATGAATTATTTAAAAACGTCCTCAAAATGTAACAGGGAAAGGTCATCGCAAGGTTTGCCATTTCCGATGTTGGGTTGTTGGCAGCATTGAGAACCTTTGCTCCGCCTCCTTGGGCCAATAGCCAATCAATTTTCAGTTCACCTGATACGTCATTTCTTGCCCCATATTTTGTTTCAATCAACATAATTTAAAAAGGACCACTTGTTTTTGAAAACCGGCTTCAAATTTCAATTTTTCCAAGTTCTGATTTTTTTTTTTTTTTTCAAGATAAGTTTTGACAAAAATTCCCCATTTTTTTGGTAAGTACTTTTTTACCTGTTTGTTGATAGGACCAAGTTTGTTGTTGACAGCCAAAAGAATCATCAAAATTAGGTGAAAATGTGGGAATATGTCGAGAGTCCTAGTTCAGCGACCAGCAGAATTTAAAAACTCTGAAGTCCTTGTCACATGAGTTTATGATTCTACTGGACATACGTACAGAAATTTTGGCTGTTCATTTATTGTTTCTTTCATGTGCAATGATTGAAATGGCTATTTTTGATGGTTTCCACCAGTTTTGGCCTCCAAAAACACGAATTAGGCTCGGCATTTCCTTTCAGCAGATTATTTTTGATCATTGATAGTACCATTTAATTGTCTTGATTCACCTGCTAATACTACTTCTAGTGTTATTATACAAATTAATAGTGATTTCAGACAATTTCCCTTGTTTTTGACTAATAAAAAATAAATTTCGGGAGGTTAACCTTCGTTACAACCTCAATTCTTCACTCTTCGGTCAAAATCAACCAAATATTCAGTCTTCTCGCCCTAAAAAACGAGGAAAACGATACCTCACAAGCTCATTTTGCCCTCGAAAACTCCTATTTTGCTTCCGAGTCTGCGAAGCAGCGGAAGCCTTGTGTTCACTTTCGTGAGCCAAAAAATTTTTGTCTTCAGAAATCAAAATTTCCACTTGCATTTTGCGTTTCAAAGCCTACTGAACAAATTTGGTTCCGTGTCTGTGAGTCTGTGAGTCTGTCCGCATTTCCTTGTTACAGCCATAACTTCCACGATTTTGAATTGATTCAGCTCAAATTTTGAGGGATGGTGCGGATAAGGCCCCTTGAGGTCCCATACAAATTTCAACATGATTGATCCAGCGGTACGCCCTGCGCATGCGCTAACGTTAAATTCAACAAACACGCATAACTTTCACAATTTTGATTCAATTTCGCTCAAATTTTCAAGGGTTGTTTGGACAAGGCCTAGTGAGTTCCAGTATGAATTTCAGCATGATCGGACCCTCGGTGCGCCCTGCGCATGCGCTGGCGTGAAATAGATTCAATTTCCTTGTTACAGCCGTAGTAACCAAAGATTTCACCCAATTTCAATGTAATTCTCAGGGATTAAGCGGGTAGGGCCCATTGAGGTCCCATATAAATTTCAACATGATAGAGCCAGCGGTTCGCCCTGCGCATGCGCTCTGTCTGTCTGTCTGTCCTTCTATGCACGGCCAAACGGCTCGACGGATATCGACCAAATTTGGCACGAATATCCAGTAGGCTCCCAAGTTGTGCAACGTCGCATTTTCAATTCCCTGACCATAGCGGAACTATGGTCGACCATGGTCAACTCCTGAATGGCTTGACGGATATCGACCAAATTTGGCACGAATATCCAGTAGGCTCCCATGTTGTGCAACGTCGCATTTTTAATTCCCTGACCATAGCGGAACTATGGTCGACCATGGTCAACTCCTGAATGGCTTGATGGATATCGACCAAATTTGGCACGAATATCCAGTAGGCTCCCAAGTTGTGCAACGTCGCATTTTTAATTCCCTGGCCATAGCGGAACTATGGTCGACCATGGTCAACTTCGTTAATTGAAATGGTAACCCCTATTTTTTATCGCGTATTCGTAATCTACGTGAAATTCTATCTACGATCGACCCTTCGGATTACCCCCGCGGTCGACCATAGCGCATCCATGGGCCCCTCCATGGTCGAATCCCGAATTGCTCAACGGATATCGACCAAATTTGGCACGAATATCCAGTAGGCTCCCAAGTTGTGCAACGTCACATTTTTAATTCCCTGACCATAGCGGAACTATGGTCGACCATGGTCAACTCCTGAATGGCTTGACGGATATCGACCAAATTTGGCACGAATATCCAGTAGGCTCCCAAGTTGTGCAACGTCGCATTTTTAATTCCCTGACCATAGCGGAACTATGGTCGACCATGGTCAACTTCGTTAATTGAAATGGTAACCCCTATTTTTTATCGCGTATTCGTAATCTACGTGAAATTCTATCTACGATCGACCCTTCGGACTACCCCCGCGGTCGACCTTAGCGCATCCATGGGCCCCTCCATGGTCGAATCCCGAATTGCTCAACGGATATCGACCAAATTTGGCACGA
Source organism: Leptopterna dolabrata (assembly GCA_954871275.1). Lineage (NCBI taxonomy): Eukaryota > Metazoa > Arthropoda > Insecta > Hemiptera > Miridae > Leptopterna > Leptopterna dolabrata. The sequence continues at coordinate 33,027,428 of OX940988.1, read as the reverse complement.
ATATCCAGTAGGCTCCCAAGTTGTGCAACGTCGCATTTTTAATTCCCTCACCATAGCGGAACTATGGTCGACCATGGTCAACTCCTGAATGGCTTGACGGATATCGACCAAATTTGGCACAAATATCCAGTAGGCTCCCAAGTTGTGCAACGTCGCATTTTTAATTCCCTGACCATAGCGGAACTATGGTCGACCATGGTCAACTTCGTTAATTGAAATGGTAACCCCTATTTTTTATCGCGTATTCGTAATCTACGTGAAATTCTATCTACGATCGACCCTTCGGACTACCCCCGCGGTCGACCTTAGCGCATCCATGGGCCCCTCCATGGTCGAATCCCGAATTGCTCAACGGATATCCACCAAATTTGGCACGAATATCCAGTAGGCTCCCAAGTTGTGCAACGTCGCATTTTTAATTCCCTCACCATAGCGGAACTATGGTCGACCATGGTCAACTCCTGAATGGCTTGACGGATATCGACCAAATTTGGCACGAATATCCAGTAGGCTCCCAAGTTGTGCAACGTCGCATTTTTAATTCCCTTACCATAGCGGAACTATGGTCGACCATGGTCAACTTCGTTAATTGAAATGGTAACCCCTATTTTTTATCGCGTATTCGTAATCTACGTGAAATTCTATCTACGATCGACCCTTCGGACTACCCCCGCGGTCGACCATAGCGCATCCATGGGCCCCTCCATGGTCGAATCCCGAATTGCTCAACGGATATCGACCAAATTTGGCACGAATATCCAGTAGGCTCCCAAGTTGTGCAACGTCACGTTTTTAATTCCCTGACCATAGCGGAACTATGGTCGACCATGGTCAACTCCTGAATGGCTTGACGGATATCGACCAAATTTGGCACGAATATCCAGTAGGCTCCCAAGTTGTGCAACGTCACGTTTTTAATTCCCTGACCATAGCGGAACTATGGTCGACCATGGTCAACTCCTGAATGGCTTGATGGATATCGACCAAATTTGGCACGAATATCCAGTAGGCTCCCAAGTTGTGCAACGTCGCATTTTTAATTCCCTGACCATAGCGGAACTATGGTCGACCATGGTCAACTTCGTTAATTGAAAAGGTAACCCCTATTTTTTATCGCGTATTCGTAATCTACGTGAAATTCTATCTACGATCGACCCTTCGGACTACCCCCGCGGTCGACCATAGCGCATCCATGGGCCCCTCCATGGTCGAATCCCGAATTGCTCAACGGATATCGACCAAATTTGGCACGAATATCCAGTAGGCTCCCAAGTTGTGCAACGTCACATTTTTAATTCCCTGACCATAGCGGAACTATGGTCGACCATGGTCAACTCCTGAATGGCTTGACGGATATCGACCAAATTTGGCACGAATATCCAGTAGGCTCCCAAGTTGTGCAACGTCGCATTTTTAATTCCCTTACCATAGCGGAACTATGGTCGACCATGGTCAACTTCGTTAATTGAAATGGTAACCCCTATTTTTTATCGCGTATTCGTAATCTACGTGAAATTCTATCTACGATCGACCCTTCGGACTACCCCCGCGGTCGACCTTAGCGCATCCATGGGCCCCTCCATGGTCGAATCCCGAATTGCTCAACGGATATCGACCAAATTTGGCACCAATATCCGGTAGCCTCCCAAGTTGAACGTAGGCGCATTTTTAATTCCCTGACCATAGCGGAAATATGGTCGACCATGGTCAACTCCTGAATGGCTTGACGGATTTTGATAAAATTGGGCACAAATACCCGGTAGGGTATGGGATTTTTCCGTCGTTTGTTGGTTCCACGATACTGCGTACAGCGAATCTCGGATAGCGAGCGAAGCGAGCGGTCAGGCTAGTTATGTATAATGGACGTAATGTATTATGGAAGTCATGTTATGTATAATATGTATATTTCATGTAATGTTATGTAATGTTATGTTATGTAATGTAATGTTATGTAATATGTATATTTAACGTTATGTAATGTAATGTAATGTAATGTAATGTTATGTTATTTTGCTTCCGAGTCTGTTCTATTTTATAATGGGTCACTCTGATTGTGACGAGGAAGCTCCTGTGCCATCACCTTGGCAGTGTATTTTTCCCATATCACCCCTGCGTGTATGCCGATCTGGCTGCTGTGTTTCGGAGCGCAACTAGGACCCAAATGGGGACCTGAACTGTGTGCGGAAAAACGACGATTTTAGACCAAAATGTAAGGCTGAAACTTTCTTAGAACCTCAATTTTCCACTCTGGTCAAAATCGACTTCATATTCGGTCTTCTCGTCCTAAAAAACATGGAAAACGATACCTCATAAGCTCATGTTACTAAAACACAAAAAGTACCTATTTTTATACCCATTTTCACTCATAACACCCCTGGGTATTTTCCGATCTGGCTGCAAAGTTTCGGGACACAACTCGGGCCTAAATGGAACATGTGTGCGAAAGAACGAATTTGTTAGACCGAAAATGAAGCCGGTACACGTGATACGGCGGACGGACATTGCGTTTTTGGAATCTGCGCACCTTGAAACGTAGAAGAAAAAATTTCGAGGGGGTGTTATAAAATTTTTTTGCTGAGCGAATACATAGGTGTATTATTCAAAGAATAATAAACCAAAAATGCCCGGGTGGGGGGTCCTGGTGCTGAAATGGCGCATAGCAGGAGGTGGAGGCCGTGGAACATGCGTTGGGGCATATTTATGCAGCTGTAATTGCCGAACGTTGGATAGTTTATGCTTCGACACTGCTGGCATTTTTGTCGTGCTCCTGTAATAACTTGCAATTTTTTACAATACCAGTGAATACTCGAGGTAATTCTTTAATACGCAACGTAAAAACAGCCGTTTTCACGCTTCTTAGGAGTAGGCAGAGTACCAGGTACCGTGAACTGTACTTCGCACTTTTCTTAGTTACCATGAACCAAAATGAATGAAATTTGGTTTGTAGGTCCCGCTTGGGGTCTAGTTGGTCCGCGAAGCTCGGCGTTTCTGTCGGTCATCTCTAAGGGGAGAAAAATAGGGGTTGACATTTTCAGAACGCCATAGCTCGAAACTTTCAGTGGAAGGGTATGGGTTTTTTAACGTTTTTAAAGTGATTTTGAACTAAAGAATTTTTTGAGACCACCCGGAGCACTGTACCTCCAGCCGTTCGTTTGCACAGAAAATTTTCGTCAACATGATCGCGAATCCAACGGTATAAATTCGACAGAGATATCATCGCTAGGGAGCACCAGATTTTATGTAATCACGGATGGCTGTATGACGTCGAATTGGTTCTGTGATATCTACCATTTCATTTGATGAATGATGGTTCTTTTGAATTTTGTTGATAGGTAGGTAATTTTTTAACTGTAACACGCGTTATGTTTCAGAATAACAACAAATAATAATTAATGATATAATTATTGAATCCCGCGCGTTTTTGTGAAACTGTAATTCCCGGGCGGGCTCCAGTACCTACTCGATTTAGGACTTTCCTGGGGGGGAGCTCGTATTGACCACAGAAAACAGTGATCTACGCAGAAGGGTAGATTATTATTTGAACGGTTTATTATTTGCTATACAAGCAAATAATAAACCGTTGAGTAATAATTTGCAGCGTGTTTTTTTTTCTTAGTGGTGGACTAGGCTGAAGTCTTTGTTCCACATTGTTGTTTAATAAATAGGTAGGTAGGTACCTATCCATAATACGAGTGTATTTAATCTGAACCAAAAGGCGTATTTATTTCCTTGCTTATATCATCGATCGGAGGTCTAAAATTATAGTGAAAGGAACATTGATATACATTGAAGCCGGCCGTGTATACATCCACTGGCTCGTGATTCCGAAGCCTTCCAAAGTCTTATTTCTCACAATTGAAATGAATGAACCGCAATAACACCAATTAGTGCCTGCTTGCTATAAATATTAATATGGATGTTTGTATGGGGAATCTCGTCTGTTTTTATTCCTTGAAACAAAAACCATCACATTTTGATGGAGTTAACTAAATTTTTGTTTTTTTTATGCTCGTTTCCAAAAGGTTCATTATGGAAAATAATAAACCAAAATGCTCAAATTTTAAGACCACTTTTTTCAAGACCAACTTTTCGGGAATTGATGCGTCGAATGTGACCAAGTTGCGCAGACCCAGTTTTTTGTCAGTTTCTTCGTGTTTTCTCTGGCTGTGTTCCTATTAACGTTGTTTCAGTTACATGGAAAATTTTGAGTTCATAATTTTTAACGAAGAATTCCGCATAATTTGAAAGTTTTTGATGAACTGTGACATTGAGATCTGGTACCACTGAGGCAAATCAGATTTTTTCTCCTTTTTATTTCAAAAAGAAGAAATTCTAAATTGTTCATAAAAATTTTGAAAATCATTAAATTACGTAACCAATCTGCGATTTTCAGTAAATCCTTTAGTGTAATTTCGGAAGTCGAAGGCCAACTTTGCCAACCATCTAGTTCGGAAAAATAGCACATAACAGATAATTTTGTTTTGGTTTATTATTTTCAATAATGAACCTTTGGAAATGAGCATGAACAAAAACAATTTACCCCCCCCCCCCCCCCCCACCATCACAATTCCGTTTCAAGGTACGTAGAATCCGACAATAGAGTACAACAATTTTTTTCCCTCCGCCGTTCTTCGTTTTAGCGAATTTTCAAAGAAAATGAAGCTATTGCAATGGCTTCGAAATTTAAATAATATAAATTTTTGGAAATTTTCTTCATAGAAATCCGTTTCAGACCATTCTAAAACGATTCCTGAAATTTAACACTTTTTTATATGTATATATATATATTTATATATATATGTGTCACTCCAGACGATAACTCTCGATAGCTCAAATTTGCACAAAAAATCTATCTTGGCAATCGAAAGGCTAAGTTCGAAGATGGGCGAAATTGGCCTACTCTAAGGAGGGTTTTGGCGCATTTAAAGTGCGCAAAAATTACCCAAAATCCCCAAAATGTTATTTTCCAACAAGTGACCCCTCATTTTAAAGGTTTTTGCACGCTGAACACGATGGTGGAATCGGATTTTAGATATCTTGATCCGTTCTCAAATTAGAGCATTTAAAGTTCGCAAAAATTACCCAAAAATCCCCAAAATGTTATTTTCTAACAAGTGACCCCTCATTTTAAAGGTTTTTGTACGCTGAACACGATGGTGAAATCAGAATTGCGATATCTCATTCCGTTCTCAAACTGGAGCACTTTGAAGATTAAGGAACGTGGTTATTTCTTCGAAAATTCGCTCTTATAGCCATGCTGCATGACTGGAACTTTTTCCTTAGTTAGGTACCATGAACGACAATTGGTTAAATTTGGTTTGTAGGTTCCATTTTGGGTCCAGTTGGTCCTCGAAGCTCGGCGTTTCTGTCAGTCGTCTCTAAAGGGTGAAAAATAGGGGTTGAAATTTTCAGAACGCCGTAGCTCGAAACTTTCAATAGAAGGGTATAGTTTTTTTTACGTTTTTAAATTGATCTTGAACTAAAGAATTTTGTTAGACCACCCGCAACATTGTAGGTTCATCCGTTCGTCCGCATGATAGTGAATCAAACGGTATAAATCCGACACAGATTATATTATCGTCGCTAGGGAGCACCTGATTTTATGTAATCACGGATGGCTGTATGAAGTCGAATTGGTCGTACTGTGATATTATTTCATTTGAAGAATGACGGCTCTTTTGGATTTTGTTGATAGGTACCTACTTTTGTAACTTGAACAAACGTTATGCTTTATGAATAACAACAAATAATAATTAATGATAGAATTATTTAATCCAGCGCATTTTTATGAAACGGTAATTCCCGAGCCGGCTCCAGTGCTCGATTTAGGGCTTTCGTTTTGGTAGGAGGGTGGGGGGAGGCTCGAGGGTAGGTATTGACCACTAAAAACTGTGATCTACGCTGTGATCTATACAGGTAAATAATAAACCGTTGTGTAATAATTTGCAGCGTTTTTAGACTTGATGTTCATAATTTTATTCGTAGGCACCTACTGAAATTCCTTCTCTTCACTCTGCAATAGTGTACTATTCCGCCGCTCGCCGTTCTTATAATTTTAGTACTTTTTTTGGAATGTAGTTCGCCGTGATTGGACACAATTTTGTCACTTTTCACAAAAATGTAGGTTAAGTACCAAGTAGTAATGATAAAAGAAAAACGGAGTTATTGAAAAAAATAGTCTATTTCCACTAATACACGAAAAAACGCGAAAAACACTGTTATACCGGTTTCGGTGATCAAACCATCGTTAGTAACAAACAGTAACTTATATTGTTTGTAACTTAGTTATTGTTTGTTACTGACGATGTTTTGATCACCGAAACCGGTATAACAGTGTTTTTCGCGTTTTTTCGTGTATTAGGTAGTGGAAATAGACTATTTTTTCAGTAACTCCGTTTTTCTTTGAAATGGGTTTCCACGATTTCTTCGCGAGTGATTTAGTTCGTAGTAATAATAAGGTAAGTAGTATTCTGCCGTGTGGAGGAACAACGACTCAACTCAAAAATTGTCGAAAATCACGTAAAAATTTCACGTAACCCCCCCTAATTTCAACCCCACCTTTTTGATGGTCAAATCGAAATTCCAAAATTAGACCCAGAAGGGGTTGAAATTGTGAGGGATGAAATCTGGAAATTGCTTAATTTTGAGGAAAAACGTCTCAGCCCCGTGTTTTTTTAGTAAAAACATCTCAACGCCTCGATTGAAACACCCTAACTTGCGAGTTTTGTTATTTTTTATTTGTTGAGGAAAAACGACTCAACAAGCTGAAAACGCCGTTGAGTCGTTTTTCCTCCAAACCGTTGGCTTCAGGATCGGGGTCCAAACCGTTGGACTCAAAGGGGATTTGAGTTGTTTTTACTCCACGAACATTTCAAAAATCAACCATGAATAATCGATATTCGACTCAACTGCAATAAATCGATTGAAAAAACGTACGTGTGTATGGAGTATTTTTTGACAGCTATCGATCAAGTTGAACATGATTGGACATTTGGAAAAAAAGGGGTTGCTGGAATGTCCTGTAGTGAACCTATAGCGAGTTTTCGTTCTAAAACTTCGAAGCTGATTTCTGAAAACTCAATAATTTTGAGTTGAGTCGTTCTTCCTTCACACGGAAGTATTAATCCCTTCAGTCTTCAACAAAACCTGCCACAAAAAAATTTTTTTTTCATAGTTTTTCCCCACTCTTAGGAGTCCCTAGAACCCCAAAAAAAGTTTCTCGAATTTTCCAACCAAAATTTTATGCGTTATTGAGATGGGTCATATATGACCCATTGGGACAAGTTGTAACCTCATATGCGTTATTGAGATGGGGCATATTTGACCCATTGGGACAAGTTGTAACCTCATACCTGGAAAAACTGTATATGCTTTTTTCGTCTTTTGATTGATATGGGAGCACAAACAACCAAAAATTGAATGAAAATTCTATTATATTTAGATAATCGAGTTTAAAAAATTATTATCACGTTTTCATGACTAGGCACAGTCAGCCTTTTCCTTAGTTAGAAATACAGCAAAAACCTAGACTGTACGTCTGAATATCATCACAAACCAGAAGGTATTACAGCCATCAAATTTTTATAGGAAGAAAAATATATCTACTAAAGTACAAAAATATTTAATATAGGTAGGTAAGTGGGTAGTAGGTGGTAGGTAAAACAGGTAAGTAGGCAGGGGGCTAGCTATCATTATTATTATTATTATTAACATTTGAAACAGAATGCTTTGATGGCTCAATAATTTTTCTCTCTTAAAAGTTGGTACAATTAGGGTTAAAGGAGGAAGTGATTATACTGAATGCTCGAAAAATTAGCGTATTTGGGTGGTGGTGGGGAGGAGATTGATGAGGAAGGTGTGGCACGTGGGTGGGTGGGGGATATTATTATTATTATTAATATTAATATTATTAAGGGGGCTCTTATTATTATTATTATTATTATTATTATTAAAATTTGAAACAGAATGCTTTGATGGCTCAATAATTTTTCTCTCTTAAAAGTTGGTACAATTAGGGTTAAAGGAGGAAGTGATTATACTGAATGCTCGAAAAATTAGCGTATTTGGGTGGTGGTGGGGGGGAGATTGATGAGGAAGGTGTGGCACGTGGGTGGGTGGGGGATATTATTATTATTATTAATATTAATATTATTAAGGGGGCTCTTATTATTATTATTATTATTATTATTATTAAAATTTGAAACAGAATGCTTTGATGGCTCAATAATTTTTCTCTCTTAAAAGTTGGTACAATTAGGGTTAAAGGAGGAAGTGATTATACTGAATGCTCGAAAAATTAGCGTATTTGGGTGGTGGTGGGGAGGAGATTGATGAGGAAGGTGTGGCACGTGGGTGGGTGGGGGATATTATTATTATTATTAATATTAATATTATTAAGGGGGCTCTTATTATTATTATTATTATTATTATTATTAAAATTTGAAACAGAATGCTTTGATGGCTCAATAATTTTTCTCTCTTAAAAGTTGGTACAATTAGGGTTAAAGGAGGAAGTGATTATACTGAATGCTCGAAAAATTAGCGTATTTGGGTGGTGGTGGGGGGGAGATTGATGAGGAAGGTGTGGCACGTGGGTGGGTGGGGGATATTATTATTATTATTAATATTAATATTATTAAGGGGGCTCTTATTATTATTATTATTATTATTATTATTAAAATTTGAAACAGAATGCTTTGATGGCTCAATAATTTTTCTCTCTTAAAAGTTGGTACAATTAGGGTTAAAGGAGGAAGTGATTATACTGAATGCTCGAAAAATTAGCGTATTTGGGTGGTGGTGGGGGGGAGATTGATGAGGAAGGTGTGGCACGTGGGTGGGTGGGGGATATTATTATTATTATTAATATTAATATTATTAAGGGGGCTCTTATTATTATTATTATTATTATTATTATTAAAATTTGAAACAGAATGCTTTGATGGCTCAATAATTTTTCTCTCTTAAAAGTTGGTACAATTAGGGTTAAAGGAGGAAGTGATTATACTGAATGCTCGAAAAATTAGCGTATTTGGGTGGTGGTGGGGGGGAGATTGATGAGGAAGGTGTGGCACGTGGGTGGGTGGGGGATATTATTATTATTATTAATATTATTAATATTAATATTATTAAGGGGGCTCTTATTATTATTATTATTATTATTATTATTAAAATTTGAAACAGAATGCTTTGATGGCTCAATAATTTTTCTCTCTTAAAAGTTGGTACAATTAGGGTTAAAGGAGGAAGTGAATGCTCGAAAAATTAGCGTATTTGGGTGGTGGTGGGGGGAGATTGATGAGGAAGGTGTGGCACGTGGGTGGGTGGGGGGAGGATAGTATTGAGAGGGTTGTATGGGGGGGGAGTATTGTGTGGGGAGGGTGTGATTGGCGGGGGGGGGGGATCACAAACTCGGAGAAAGAGAAAAAAGCGGTGAGGGGGAGAGAGTGAGAGAGGTGAAAGAGAGGGCGCTCCCCCTCAAACAAAGATGGCGGACAGGCCGAGCTTCGATCCGACCCCGAGACTGACAAGTGGCGGTGGAGCGGCCAAGTGTTTGGAGCTCAGCGGTAACCGTCAGCCAGGGTGTAAAGTGCTTCGCGGTCCCGAGCGTCCTCGCCGTGGAAGTGCCGTCATGAAAAGGTTCATCGAGTCGAGGGCGTCCGCCTTCGCCGAAGACGTCGAGTCCGTCTCCTCGGAGGAGGACAGCTGCAGGAAGAAGCGCTGCTCGGACAGATACGACTCCTCCGAGAGCTCAGACAGGTGAGGCCTCTGCCCCCTCCACCACCTTCACATCAACCCTAACTGCATTCCTACGTACAGTACCACTGCTACTGCTTACCACATTCCGTACTACCAATTACTGCAGTACTACGAAGTACTGCAGTAGCCTCTCATGACAACTCATTTTTTATCGATAATCCACAAAACCCGACGCAAAACTCCCCATCCCGGCGGTGCGTTCCCCCATGCTTCTTCCACTATGTGTTGTACGTGATTAGTGTAATACTCAAATTATGTGGTATCTCATTTTCTCCGGTAGTACATACGTAATCAGAATGTGTTGGTACGTTTTGCGTGTATCAACCTACGTTTTAACAGTATTGATTTCGTACTACACAACAGTCCCGCCTAACGGGAAGCGTAGCTGGTGCACGTCCTTACGTTGGATTTGTATTACACTGTAGGTCCTGCTTGGTCACTGAAGGTTCATTCACATTTTGGTTCATTATTTTCAGTAATGAAACTACGGAATCGAATATGAAAAAGATCAAAAATTTGATGGTTTTTTGTTTCGTACGGTAGGTACGTAAAATTCGAAAATGGAATAAAAAAAATTACTTAGCACTTTTCTTAGTTACCATGAACCGAAATTAATGAAATTTGGTTTGTAGGTCCCATTTGGGGTCTAGTTGGTTCTCGAAAAATAGGGGTTCAAATTTCCAGAACGCCGTAGCTCAAAACTTTCAATAGAATGGTTTGGTTTTTTTTACGATTTGGTTTAGTATTCTGTGAATAATACACCTACCTATGTATTCGCTCAGCAAATAATTTTTTGAACACCCCCTCAAAATTTTTTCTTTTACGTTTCAAGGTGTGAAGATTCCAAAAACGCAATGGCCGTCCGCCGTACGACGTATCATGCATAATCTACTTTATTTTCTGTCTTGATAATTCGTTGTTTCGCACACAGGCTCCATTTGGGCTCTAGTTGTGCCCCGAAACTTTGCAGCCCGATCGGAATATACCCAGGGGTGTTGTGGTTTAAAAATGGGGTAAAATAGGGTTTTTTGGTATTTTAGTAAACATAAGCTTGTGATGTATCGTTTTCCATGTTTTTTAGGGCGAGGAGACCGAATATGAAGTCGATTTTGACCAGAGTGGAAAATTGAGGTTCTAACGAAGTTTCAGTCTTAAATTTATGTTAAATTTTGGTCTAAAATCGTCGTTCTTCCGCACACAGTTTGGGTCCCCATTTCGGGAACACATTTGCGTCCTAGTTGTGCTCCGAAGCTCGGCAGCCCGATCGGAATACACCCAGGGGTGTTATGGGGGGGGGGGAAATGGGTGCAAAAATAGGGGTTTCGAGGTTTTACTGAACATGAGCTTGTAATATACCGTTTTACATGTTTTGTTAGGGTGAGAAAACCGAATTTTGTTGATTTGAAGTTGATTTTGACCAGAGTGAAGAATTGAGGTTGTAACGAAGGTTCAGCTCCCAAAATTAATTTTTTTTTATGAGTCACAAACCCGCGAAATTGTCTGAATCCACCATAAATTTGTATAATAACGCTAGATTAACATGTAGTAATAGGTGAATCAAGACAATAAAGATAATTTGTTGAAAAAAAACAACTAATTTGTGTTTTTGGGGGCCCTGGGGTGTTTTGGGGGGAAATTTTTGTTAAAAATAGGGGGTTTCGAGGATTTTTTTTGAGGTTTTAGTGAACATGAGCTTGTGATGTATCGTTTTACACGTTTTTTAGGGCGAGAAACCCGAATTTTGTTGATTTGAAGTTGATTGTGGCCAAAGAGCGAAGAGTCGAGGATGTAACGAAGGTTCAGCTCCCAATATTCATTTTTTTATGAGTCAAAAACCTCAAAAAACCTTAAAACGACCTTAAAAAATTAAAGGGCACTATCAATAATCAAAGATAATTTGTTTTTTTTTAAACCTAATTCGTGGTTTTGGAGACCCTGGTGTGTTGTTGGTGGTGGAGGGGGGGGGGGGGGGGGTTGGGTTAAAAATAGGGGTATTCAAGGTTTTTTGAGGTTTTAGTGAACATGAGCTTGTGAGGTATCGTCAGCATGATCGTGAATGAAACGGTATAAATCCGGCCCAGTTATCATTGCTAGGGAACACCTGATTATAATCACTGGCTAACTTAAAGTTAACTTAACTTAACTTAACTAGAGTTGGTTATTCCGAGATAATATGATTATATTATAATCATTTGACGAATGGTGGTTATTTTAGATTTTGTTGATAGGTGCTTCTTTAATTTTAACGAACGTTACACTTCATGAATAACAACAAATAATTAATGATAGAATTCTTGATCCCACCGCATATCTGTGAAATGTGATTGCCCAGCTGGCTCCGGTAGGTACTCGATTTAGGGCTTTCCTGGGGGGAGCTCGAAGGTAGGTAGGTATGCTGTACCTTAGACTGAGATTTCACACCGAGAAATTTAACAGTAACGAAAATTGTACATAATGTTATAATATATAATAAACATTGAATAAAAAATTAAGCATGTAAGTTTATTATATTATCATAATTATCGTAGTGGTATAGCATAGAGAGAGAGAGAGAGATGGAGAGAAAAATAATACTTTGTAAGTCCTCAGTAATTTATTGTAGTATTTCTATTGTCAAGTGTTTTGAATAGAAAACTGGGGAAAAAAAGAATACCAGAACTAGGTACAAATCACTATTCCTACGTACTACAACATCACAGAGAGAAATTTAATAGTAACGAAAATTGTGCATTAAAAAAAAAAAAGCACGCAAGCATGTAAGCATGTAAGTTTATTATATTATCACATCGTAGTGGTATATCTCGTAGCATAGAGAGAGAGAAGAAAAATCATACTTAGTAATAAGTCCTCAATAATTTATTGTAGTATTCTATTGTCAAGTGTTTTGAATAGAAAAATATCACTTCTTCTAGAGAAATACGTAATAGAAAGAAATCTAGAAAAAAAAGAATATCAGAACTTGGTATAAATCATTGTTCCTATATATTATAACATGAATACAAGTTTAGTAAATATAGAACCTATCACGCAAAAAAAGGAATGGAGGGAGCTATTTATATTAATTACTTTGAAGGGATTCAAGGAAATAACTTTTTAGTAGCTCATTATTATTTTATTTTTTTCATCCACAATAAGGCTAAATGCAACGAATTTAGTTGCAAAATCAGCCACCACTTGGCAGCAGCAAAAACGGATTCATATTCTCCAGAGTCCAACGCAAGTGTCTATTAAGCCACTTTTTGAAAATGTTCAAAATTTGAACAACTTTTTTTGGAACTGTGAGCAAAAAAAATTCCTCACTTTTTAAACCAATTATTGATGAGAAATATTGGCGAATATTGATGAGAAATCCGTTTTCCGAACTGAAATATCACACTCCGTTCTCAAATGAGAAGTAGACAACATTTGGCCCCGACGGTGCTGCCATCTCTTATCACAGATTCTCACCTAAACGTCGTGACATTTAGTCGTGTTTAAGTAGAAAATCAGTAGAAAGTCTGCACCGCTGTAAAATAGTAGGAATTAGGACTTGCCCTTGTTCGATATAATGGGACGTTCAAAGGCTGCTTGTTATGAACGTAGTGAAAAGAGTGTGAGAAGGAACAGAATACAGTTTTTCTTTTAACGCTGCTCAATATTATTAATATCTTCTATGAATTGATCTAATTTGACAATATTAAATTTTTTTCATTTCATTAATTTATTCTATTTTTTATGTTTATTATTATTGTTTCTTTGTTGAATAAGACTAGTTTGAACCAAAAAACACGTTTAGAAATTATTCTCACTAAAGCTTTTTGGTTTTTTTTGGGTTTTTTCTTGGTAGATGAGTAGGCATCAACCCCAAGCAGGTAATTCATACAACAAACAGACTAGGCTAACGCAAAATAAACTGATTTCATTAACTCAGGGGATAAGATGTTCTTTAAACTGAAAAAAAAACGTATGTTAGGTAATTTCCTCGTCCTTTATTTAGAGAAGATATTCGGGATTCCGATTTCATATTCGAATCGAAAATCACTCCTAAGTACTTGGTTTTTTTTAACTTCGTATCGTAGGGCAGCTTATGCAGAGACTGTTTACACAACTGGTTTGCCTGCACAACACCTACCCACACAAAACTCTAAAACACCAATCGACTTGACTCGTGCATCTGCAACTTCTGTAAGTATTTACGATGTTAGAATATGAATAAGACTCTTTATTTATACGGTAGACCTATTGACTAAGCCAAAGAGACATCTCTTTCAGGTCCGACTCTCTCTTTGGGCCAAATAGATTTTTATAGTATCCATGACAGGGTTATTCAGTAACTTTTCAAAGAGAGAGTTGGCGGCCATCTTGGCATTCTCGATCTCTTTCAGACAGACACCTAATTAGGTGTCATCCCTCGAAAGAGAGAGTCTATTTCTCGTTTGTTTCACAGTAATCGTGTAATATCCTCCTTCATCCGTGTAAAATCCTCCTTCATCCGCAACCACATCGGTACCTACTTTTGATCGTGTGTTCTTTCATTTCATAAAGGTAAGTCAATTTTAATTAAAAATATATACATAATCATTGATTCATGAGTAAAAACGTCCAAGTACGGGTTGAGGTAGGTACCTACCTACCTAAGAGGTTCATTAGGTGTAGCTATAACACAAGCATTAAAAGCCCCCTAATTCGACTTTTTCTGTTTATAATTGAGACTTTTTCAATTTCATTTAAACTTTTATCCGATTCGTGAGTAAAAACGTCCAAGTATGGATTGAGGTTGGTAATACCCATTGAATAGGTATTACTAAGAAATGCCTTCATTATTAAGGAATTGAACTCCCGGGGGCACAAACATCTCGCACTTCATGGATACTATGGCATTTTCGTGTATTAGGATCCATATCTCTTTCTCAAGGTCTCTGGAGCTATTCAGTAAAATAGACAAACCGGGGAGACATTGGAAGAGACTGTCTCCCAGGGGAGACTATCTCTCGCAGGAGATTTTCCAAATAGATAATCTCTTTCCACTGTCTATTTTAGTGAATAGGCCCCCTGAAGGTCTTCATTATATACAATAATTTAAAAATGAATATGGCAGGTAGAGGAGTAGAAATATTTACAAAATAATTATTTTAAAAACATGTATATCTTGGAAATACTGAGGAATTTATACATTTAAAAACTTGATAACATTTTAATTTGGAGAATTAAGTTTGACGAAAAAAGTATGCAGTGCATAATCAAATGAATCATAATAGGCACGACCTGACAGAACTTCTGATACCTAAAGTACATTATCTATGGAGGGTACCCAAAGTACATTATTGACGTCCTCAGGGAGTTTGTACAGGTAAGGCTCCTCATTGCCTTGTTCTACGATCAAAAAGCCCATCAAAAGTGGAACGTCCACAATTTTGAGAAAGATTTTCTCATCATTTCATTCAAATCTTATCACTAAATTAGTGTTCATCGCTAACTTTTGATTTATATATGATCAAAAAACGCTGCAAATTATTACACAAAGGTTTATTATTTACCTGTATAGACGCCCTTTCTGCGTAGATCACTGTTTTCTGTGGTCAGTACCCCCGAGCTCCACCCAGGAAAGCCCTAAATCTAGTACTAGAGCCGGCCCCGGAATTGAAGTTTCCTACAAATGCGCGGGATTCAATAATTCAATCATTAATTATTCTGTAGTTATTCATGAAGCATAAGGCAAATAATAAACCGTTGTGTAATAATTTACCGTTTTGTAATAATTTGCCCATCAATAATATTTCAACGGTTGATCAAGTTGCAAAAGTACCTATCAACAAACTCCAGCCCCTTCTACGTAGATGTTATAATGAACCGTTGTGTAATAATTTACCATTGTGTAATAATTTACCCATCAATAATACTTAAACGTTTGTTCAAGTTTCACTACCTATCAACAAACTCCAAAAGAGCCATCATTTTTCAAATGAAATAATATCGCAGAACAACCAACTCGACTTCATACTCCGTGAATATAATCAGGTGATCCCTACCAATGATTATCTCGGGCAAATTCATTGTTACCGCGTCTCTAGTAATGTATACAATTTCATTCCTCCTCCTGTTGAAAAAGCCTGTCGGTGCAAACTTCTGTGCCGTACTGTGAACGAATGGCTGGACGTACAATGCTCCGGGTGGTCTTTAAAAACTCCCAAGTTCGAGAACTATTTAAAACCGTGTAACAATTCGAATTAACGGCGTCCTGGAGATTTCAACCCCTATTTTCACCCTTAGGGATGACTGACAGTAACGCCGAGCTTCGTCGACCAACTAGACCCCAAATGGGACCTATAAACCGAATTTCGTCAATTTTGGTTCATGGTAACTAAGAAAATTGCGAAGTACGACGGACGGACAGTATTGGTTTATTATTCTGTGAATAATACACCTATGTATTCGCTCAGCAAAAAATTTTTATAACACCCCCTCAAAATTTTTTCTTTTCCGTTTCAAGGTGCGTAGATTCCAAAAATGCAATGTCCGTCCGCCGTACGCCGTAACACGTGTACAGGCTTCATTTTCGGTCTAAAAAAATCGTTCTTTCGCACACATGCTCCATTTGGGCCCTAGCTGTGTCCCGAAACTTTTCAGCCCGATCGGAATATACCCAGGGGTGTTATGAGTGAAAATGTGTATAAAAATAGGTAGTTTTTGTGTCTTAGTAGATAACATAGTAGTAAAATGAGATTTTGAGGTATCGTATTCCATGTTTTTGGGGACGAGAAGACCGAATATTAAGTCGATTTTGACCAAGGAGTGGAAAATTGAGGTTGTACCAGATGTTCAGCTCCCAAAATTGATTTTTCGTGAGTCAAAAACCTGGAAAATCGTCTGAAATCACAAGCAGTATGTATAATAACACTAGAAA
Source organism: Leptopterna dolabrata (assembly GCA_954871275.1). Lineage (NCBI taxonomy): Eukaryota > Metazoa > Arthropoda > Insecta > Hemiptera > Miridae > Leptopterna > Leptopterna dolabrata. The sequence goes on along the minus strand of OX940988.1, from coordinate 33,010,786 downwards.
AAGTGTCAACACGTGGATCAAGACGATTAAATGGCACTATCAATGATCAAAGATAGTTAAAAAAAAAGAAAGAAAAAGCGTACCTAATTTGTGTTTTAGGGGCCAAAATTAATGGAAACCATCAGAAATAGCTATTTCGATTATTAGGCATAAAAGAAACAATAAATGAACGGCCAGCATTTCTGTAGACCAATAAAATAGTAGAATAATATACCCATGTGACAAGGACTTTGCAGCGTTTATTTTATTGCATTTTCGGATTCTACAGAAACCACGGAAACAGAAACCATCAAATTTAGAGGGGGGGGGGGGGGTAAAAAACTTATTCATGCTCGATTTCAAAGGTTCATTATTGAAAATAATAAACCAAAAGTGAATTTAGCAGTGGCGTAGCCAGTGGTGGGGGGGGGGGGGTTAATAGGGGTCATAACCCCCCATTGGCTCGAAAACTTCATCACAAATTAAAATTAAATCTTGAATTATAACAATCACAAAAGTAACAAACAAATACAATAATAACAGATTAAAAGGTAAATCAAACATGATTACCTAAACAGTTGAATATTATTACGTTTATTTGATTACTAACGATCTGTCCCAAAAATTTGATCCACTCTTTTTGACAAAAATGCTTATAGTCCCTCACCGTCACCATCCCACACTTCAGGCGAATAATATTGATTTTAGCCCTTAATACCAATATTGTTGACCCCCAAAAATCCTAATTAGACCCCTATTATTTGTGCAAAACAACTGAAATGGTATTTTTCTGTAGTCACTAATCCTTCCATACCACTTTCTGTGATTTTATATACCTCGTATATCAATTTTAGCCGTTTTTACCAAGTTTTGACCCCTAAAAACTCAAATTTGACTCCCTTCGAATTTTTGAAAATTGCTCATCCTTTTGTTTGGCAGTAAGAACATTTTGGCGAAATTTGGAATTTTTATCTCGTACCAAAGGTCAGATATCGTCTGGAGTGACACATAAATAAATATATACCTATAATATACGTATACATTTTTGTTAAAATCTAGAAATGCATCAGGATGCTCTGAAACGGATTTGCCTGTAACACAATATTTCAAAAACTTATTTTCTGAAACTTTTGGACCCATTGCAATAGCTTCATTCCTTGAAAATTCTCGAACATTGTTGCCAAATAAATGTTTTATTTCATCAATTTATCTTACCTAACGTTACCTGTAACATTTTTAGTGCTTTGTTAAATTTAATTTAAATTCATCTTTATTTGTAATGTCAAACCTTATTATCGAATTTTCAAAGGAAATTGTAGTGATTGAGGAGGAGACAGACGAGTCGATCGCTTGATTGAGATCCCCACTCTGAGAGAATACATGTCTACACATAGTGTAGGTTGTGGAGGAGCAGCCGATCACAACACTGCTCCCCCCAGAATTTAAGTAACGTATTTAGTTAAATTTTGTTCTTCGTGTCGTTGCGGTGGTAGTTGTCGGGCGTGGGAGGTGCGTGTGCTGGTTGCGGTGGTCCGTTGTGGCTGTCCGGGTCGTTGTCGTTGGGGGCGTTACGTTTGCGGCGTATGAAGAGCCGGGATGTAGGTTGAGTGCGTGGGTACGGCCGTGGCGGCTGATCGGGCGGGGCGTTGTTGCGGGCGCCAGGTGGATGGGGTGCGGCATTTTTGTGCTCGGGGGTCCCATGTGCGGCGGTAGAAACACGAGCCGTTCGTCGCGCGGCGTGTGATCGGTCGTGGCTGCGTCGGCGGTCGCTGTTGTCGTCTATTCGAATCACACGAACCTCTTCGGTGACGGTAGCCACTCGAGGAGGGGGGGGGGGGGGAAGGTTATGAGGCGATCGGCGAGAGCAGCGAGTTTCGTAAGATCGGGTTCGTCGTGCGCCGCGAGGTGAAGGCGAAGGCTGTCTAGAAGGGCTCGCAGAAAAAGCTGCCGGTTGAGCGGGGTCGAGGTGTCGGCCGGGTGTGCTCTACGGGCGAGAACTGACGGTAGCTCGTCGTCGGAAGTCGGTTCGGAGTAAGGCGGTGAGCCGGGAGCCGTCGGACGGTGCGTGTGCGGTCAGAGGGCGAGTTTTCGATATCCGGTAGCTGTTGTCGTTCGATGATGCCAGCCGCTAGTAATTCGCCGAAACGGGCAGACGCTTTCGCGTTAAGGTCCGGTGATATTCGGCGAAGTTTCGCGTGGCATGGAGGTCCCTTCGTGACGATGTGATGTTCTACGCGTTGCGTTGTGTCGACCGGGAGGGCTCTACGGAGTCGGCGGGCGAGGACTGACGGATTCTCGTGCTCGGAAGTCGGTTGGGGTCGGCGTAGAGGTCCGCTTGTCGAGGCTCGAGGGCGAGGAAGGCGCGGGCGAATTTAGCATGCGGCGTCGTGAGGCCTTCGTGAGTCAATTTGATCTCGAGTTGGGGGAATCAGACGTGCGGGAATGCGGGGTCGTACGGCCGGAGCTGGAGCGTTGATGTCGGTGGAGTTGTTTCTGCGGGTGTCGGTGGTTTCGGGTCCGTTTTTTCGTTCTCTTTGTAGGCGCCAGTCCCGGAGAGGTGTCGTCTAGAAGTGAGTCTCTCGCAGGCGTCCGTGAGCGTTGTATAGAAAACGCGTGGTAGGGCGGTGAAGCGGGGAGTCGCTGCGGTCTCCGTTGACGCTGGCGTCGGGGTGGGGCGGCGCTGTGGGGCGTCGGAGTGGGGCGCGTGTGCCGGGCGTAGTGCTGCGGAGGTGGGGCTCGTCGCAGACGGTAGGCGGGCGCTGAGCGGCGTTGTTCGTCGTCGGAAGGCGCTGTCGTCGCACCGCGGTCGCAGACGGCGGGCGAGGACTGACGGTCGGCGGGCGCTGAGCGGCGTTGTTCGTCATCGGAAGGCGCTGTCGTCGCACCGCGGTCGCAGACGGCGGGCGGAGGCTGTGCGCTGCGTGTCACCACTCGGGGTCACCAGAGAGAGAGAGAGAGAGAAATTTATTGGTTCGATTTTGAGACAATATTACAGACTCAGCCAGGTACAACAATATAGTTCAACACATTATATTTATATTGCCTTAATTTATGTTCACTGTCTAAGTAATACCAATTATGGTGTAATAATAGGCATAGGCCCGTTAGCATTACACCAGAGTTGCAAATAATCCAACTATACTATAAGAATTTAAACTATAACACTGAAGAATGTTACCTTAATTACGACGTAAAAACAAGTTTGACCTCTTTCTTTTCTTATTCTAGTATATTTATTATTATTTATTTATGATTCACATCCTATACCCTCCTTTTTCTAGCTATCTTCAAATTTTATTTAACATATACACTTTTTATTATAGTTTCAGCTTGTTCATAACCTAATTGAATAAGCCAGGTGAAAATTTCTTTTTTATATGTTGACCTAATGAATGTCTTTGGGAACTTCAATTTTTGAGGAGTGTAGTGATTGAGGAGGAGACAGACGAGTCGATCGCTTGATTGAGAATGGTTAGTTTATTGGTGGCACTCGGCTCTTTTATAGCCCCCTGACATGATCAGAGGGGGGTCGGGGGGTCCCCACTCTGAGAGAATACATGTCTACACATAGTGTAGGTTGTGGAGGAGCAGCCGATCACAACAGAAATGAAGCTATTGCTATGGGTAACGTTTTCAGAACATGAATTTTTGAAATATTGTGACAGGCAAATCCGTTTCAGAGCATCCTCAGTTCATCCCTAGATTTTAACAAAAATGTATGCATTATGTATATATATTTATGTGCCACTCCAGATGATATCCGTCCTTGGGTACATGATAAAAATTCCAAATTTCTCCAAAACGTTTGTGTTGTCAAACAAAAGGATGAGTTCGAAGATGAGCAATTTTCAAAAATTCCAAGAGGGTCAAATTGGAGTTCTTATGGGTCAAAAGTCGGTGAAAACGGCTAAAATTGCAAAAAATTGATGTAACATCACTGGAATGGTATGGAAGGGTGAGTAAAGACAGAAAAATACCATTTCAGTTTTTTTCATACAGAGTAGGGTTCAGATTTTGGGGGTAAAAATTGATTAATGGCTAAAATCAATATCAATTCACCTGACGTTATGTGGGATGATTAATCACGACAGACGGACTGTTTGGATGATAAAACTGTTTATCTCAAAAACAAGTGGGTCAAATTTGATTTTATTAGGGTCAAACATTGGTAAAAATGGCTAAAATCACGAAAAATTATATAATTTTAAGAAAAGTGGTATGGTTTCTCGCTGTATCATCTTTTTACACGATAGCAGGAATATTTCTTTGAAAATTCGCTCTTATAGCATGGCAGGAACTTTTTTCGATTTCCGATAACCCCCCCCCATTCAACAATCCTGGCTACGCCACTGGAATTTAGTAACTGTTTAATAACTCAGGAAATTCTCAAAGTCGTTGCCGGATTCCAGTTTCAGTGCGTTTGCCGTGAAAGCCCGCGAAACGTCGGGTTTTTTGTTCCCGTTTGGTTTGTTGGTCCTCGGCTCGACAATCGTCGACCTCCAATGTCATTAACGCTCCAGTCGTTGAACTCTCGGTTCGGAAGAGATTCCTTATCTCAGCTCTCGAGATGGACCACTTGAACGCGGTTCACATTATCGGGATGGATCCGTTGAATAATGACGACAGCAGATAGGAAATCAACAAGATGTTAGCTGTAGAAAATTAACAGTAATCATCAACTACGCTCAGGGGAAAACTAAGCGATGCAAACGTTGTTACATATTGTAGGCACCTGCCTGCCTCGAACTAAATCACTTGCGACGAAATCGTGGAAACCCATTTCAATGAAAAACGGAGTTTGAAAAAAAAAGTCTATTTCCACTAATACACGAAAAAACGCGAAAAACTCACCGTTATACCGGTTTCGGTGATCAAAACATCGTCAGTAACAAACAATAACTGAAGGCACATTGGAGAGGTGACCTTATAAATAGTCAAAAAGTGAAAGGTGGTCGATTGGGATTGGTTGGAAGAGTGGTGAAGAGAACAAAAGAAGGGGGTCGATTCTGATTGGCCGAGGAAGAGAATGCCAAAATGTGAAAGGAACGTAAGGAAAAAAGGGATGAAGGGGAGGGGAGGAACCAAGCTGTTACAGAAATGAACGCAATAATAGAGAAAAACTTGTAGGAATTACATCATTCAAAAATTTACCCAACCTATCATTCTTAATAATTTCGAATTTTTCAAGTTTTTCTCCATTATTGCGTTCATTTCTGTAACAGCTTGGTTCCTCCCCTCCCCCCCCCCCCCCCCCCCCCCACCGTACGTTCCTTTCACTTTTTCTATTCTGATGTTTTTCTCATATCTTCGTTTCTTTGCCCAACTTCTTCAGTACTGGTCCCCTAAAAACCGTTCACCACTCGTTGGAAAGCTCTCGATTCATTTAAAAAGACTGTCAAAATCCCTCATACCCTGTTGTATATTCGCTAAAACACACCATAAATCTGGCATTTTTGTTTACCTTTCTGCTGTAGGCACCAAGTTGGTAGATCTGTAGATACCCGTTGAGTGGGTAGTTATTATTCCCAGTAATAGTTGTTGTGTATCAACTCACAGTTGTTGCGAGAGACAGACTACAGAAGGATAAGGACTACAACTCCCAAAAAGCACTATCTTCCTTATCGCTCATGGAAAGGACTGCAACTAACACAGTGTACCTCATCGCCCATGGAAAAGGAATATTATGCACAAAAAGGAATAGGTATCTAATAATTTACAGACTAACATAATTATCTGTGTATGATTGTTTCATACAAAAATCTTAATTTCTCTGCATTTTGGTTTATTATTTTCAATGATGAACCATTGGAAATGATGAAAAAAAAAAAAAAAAATTCTAACCCACCCCTCAAAATTTGATGGTTTACGTTTCAAGGTATCTAGAATCCAAAACTGCAATAAAAATATTTCCGTCTGTCCGCCGTACGCCGTACTGGCCACTTTTCTTTATTAGTTACCATGAAACAAAATTGATGAAATTCGGGTTATAGGTTCCGTTCGGGGTCTAGTTGGTCCTCGAAGCTCGACGTTACTGTCATTCATCTCTAAGGGGTTCAAAATAGGGGTTGAAATTTTCAGAACGCCGTAGCTCGAAAATTCCGATGGAAGGGTTTGGTTTTTTTTACGTTATTAAATTTGTCTTGAGCTAAAAAATTGTTTGAGACCACCCGGAGCATTGTACGTCCAGCCATTCGTGAGCACCAAAAAGCTTCGTCAACACGATCGTGAATCAAACGGTATAAATCCGGCCCGTAAAATTTAATTGCAGGCAAAGAAATCCATCTTTTCCTGTACAACATCACTAGGCCGTGATGTGAATACTTGATGATGGGTTGGTGATTGATGAATGATTGACTTTAGCATCTGCGGCGGTGAGGGGAAGGGGTGCTCTAAGTGGGAATAGGGATCGACAAAGCTGCAAAGCCCCCCCCCCCTTGATAACAGGAGTTCACCCATCGATCGTATCGCCTTTTAGAAGGTTTTCAAGCCTTCCGAACCAGCCCCACATCTTTTAGACACAAGTTGAGCCGAAGTTGAGAGCATCCGTGAAATTCAATGATTTGGGCAATATTATGAGAGGATATACATTTATTTCTACAGTATTATGCATAGAAACATATCTAGAGTAATGGCTCGGCCTTGGTACAATAGGTGGAATAGTAGTAATATGTAGTCATAATATGTAGTATTTTGTAGGATAATACAAAAGAGAGGATTTTTTCAATTGACAATCCGGACCACTGGGGAAGTTAAGAAGCCGCATTCAAGGTATGAACAATTATATTAACATATGGGTTGTGGGTTATGGCGGTTTAACGGTTTTCACGTTTCCGCATGCGTAGTCGCTACTGCTGATACGAATGCGACCTAATTCATGTGGAACCAACTAGAACCTCACCCTGAACTACCTTCAAAATTTGAGCCAATTTGGACCATTGGGTCGTGAGTTATATGAGTTCGACGTTTTCCACGTTTGCGCATGCCCTGTGTCTACCACTGGTACGAATGCGACAAAATCTATAGAGGACCAACGAAGACCTAACCCCGACCTACATTCAAAATTTGAGCCAATTTGGACCATTGGGTACTGAGTAGCTATAGCGGTTCGCAGAAATGCAATCACATACCCACATACTCAACTACCTGAAGGAGCTGAAATTCAATTTTGCAGTATGATGAAACTTCACAATTGTGTTCTGAATCACTTGTACCTTGGTGGTTGGACCATGCTTGCAAAAATCCGAACTCCTGGGCTCCAATGTAGGTGTAAATTTTGCAAAATCCCACAGAAGCTCCAAGTATAGAATATGTATTCTAACATCCCTGCTTGCTTTACTTTCAGCATGTCTGGCAGTTCGTTAATAAGCAATAGAGAGGGTAAACCATAATATGGTGGAAATCTTTCATGAAATCAAAAAGTGTTTCATTATAAAGGCTGCAAATCTGTAGGATGCAAATGTCTAGTTTTATCCGCAGCATTAGCCTAGGCAACATGGACGGCAATAATTGCTTAGCATTATCAAAGGTGGCGAACCACACCTTGTAACAGTGCGGCTGTTCTCGAGTCGTTTTTGGTCCGGTGGAGAAGGGTCGCTGGGCGGAAGCCTAATCGATATCCCTTCTTAACCGGTGATAATCTCGCTGGTATAGGAGGGGGACTCTCGAGGGTCCACCCCCACTGTCACACTCTGTCACATGGTAGCAGAGCATGGTTTGGTAGTATGTGCTGAGCAACTCACCATGCTCCATCCACTTTTTGTGGGATTACCAGAAGGATAAGCCCAAAGGTTTTCTCAGAAGGATTCTGTGATGAATTTAAAATTCTCATCACGGTGGCGTGGAAGGAAGGTGAGTGAGTGAATTTAGGTAAAGGATAGAAAAGGAGGAAAAGTCGCAGGCGGCTGTAGTCAACCGAACATCTACGACTTTTGGAGGAGAGAGAGGTGGTGTGGAAGGAAGGTGAGGAAAAGTCGCAGGCGGCTGTAATCAACCGAACATCTACGACTTTGGAGGAGAGAGAGGTGGATGAGGGAATTTCACCTAGGCGGCTGTAGTCAACCGTTCATCTAGGTGAAGGAGAGGAAAGGAGAGGTCCCTTGTCTAGGCGGCTGTATTCAACCGATCATCTAGACAAGGGGGGAAGGAGGAGAGAGGAGAGAGGAGGTGAAATTCCCAGGCGGCTGTATTCAACCGATCATCTGGGAGGTAAGGAAAGAGAGAGAAGAGAGAGCTGGTTAGAGGAAGTGTCGAATGAAGCTTGAGCGCCAGGATCCGGGGTTATATAGTACTTGGGGGCCTCTCCCTCCAGCTCCTTGCTGGGAGCTGGTAGTGGGGCCCCAGGTTGAGTAACCCTGGGTTCTGTCGCCTGTCCCCACTCATGTCTTTATTTACGGAGCTTTTAGTTTGGCGTTTGAATATTGGTGAGAACTTAATATGATAGGAGTGTTCCCGGGAGGGACTCACGACAGAGGTCCCCCCAGTTTGAACCAATATTGGTGCTGAAGGCGCAAGATGACAGGAGCTGAGGGCTACGGCAAACAAGAGGTGGTCGCTGAAGGCGCAAAATGACAGGAGCTGAGGGCTACGGCAAACAAGAGGAGGCGCGGAAGGCGCAAAGAGACAGGGGCTGAGGGCCGATGCAACCAGAGGTTGAGCTGAAGGCGGTGCTTAAAAACTAGTAGTAACATGGTAGATAAGTAGTAACGTAAGGCAGGTAACATGGTAGTAGACGATAAGTAAGTAGATGATGATAAGTAAGTAACATAGTAGATGAGTAGTAACATAAGGTAGAATAAGTAGGATGAGAAGGCGAGAGTATGTACAGTGCAGTGGTCATGATCCCTAAACATTGGCGTTTAGGGAAGTGATCGGCGAGGGCGAGATGAGGGAGATGAACAATATTTACAATGAGATGAACAATATTTACAATGAGATGGAGTATGTACAGAGGATGAATGAGTAGTTACAGATGACGGGTGAGTATTTACAGTATTTACAGACGAATTATTATATACAGATAGTACAGAGGTATGTACACACATTTGGTCACTTTGTGGGAGGCGGTTGCGAGGGTCCGCCGGTTCCTGGGTGTGGTGTGGCGAGTGGTTGTGTGTGTGTGTGTGTGAGTATAGTGTGTTGGGGGCAGTCGCCGGCGGCCGACGCGTTGAGGTGGCCACGGAGGGGCCTCGAGTTCCGGTACAGTGCGAGTGGGTTGATAAGACACCAGCGCTGTCCCGGAATCTCAAGGCCCCGCCGTGATCTCTCATAGCGGGGCAGGGGACTTGGCCGCCGGGACGAGGGGGGCGTGGGGACGCTCCCTCCGTCCGTTCCGTCGCCCGGGCCGTTTCGTCCCGGCGGGAACTATTGGGGATATCCCCGACGATGGAGGGGAGGGAGGGGGATCGAAGATGGAAAATTGTTGGGGAATTAAAACGGGGGGCTCTGAAATTGGCGGTTGGGCGGGGGGTGTTGGGTTTTTGGATGGTATGGGGGGGTTGTGAAGCTGAATGGTTGAAATTTGAACAGGGGGGGCTGAAATTTGGACAGGGGGGGCTGAAATTTGAACGGGAGGCGGGGGAGGCATGAGTTCCGCAAGGCGGAACTCGTGACGGATGGAATCCATCAGGGGGTCGGTTGGGGTGTAGGGGGGGTGTACCCCCGTGGCTTGTGCTACGCGAAATTCGCGTAGAATTCGCCACTGGGGGTACTTCCATCGTCGGGGCCGGGGAGGTAACCCGGAGATCCGTGGCGGAACAAAATAAAGCGGTGTGGTAGGCCCGGGCGAGGGGGGTAGGGGGGAAAGCGGGTCCGGGACAAAAACGTCCCGGAGAATCGCCGCCATTTCCGGATCCGAGTCGAAATCCGGAAACGACGGAGGTGACGGGTGTTGCGGGAAGAGCTGATGGTGCATCGTGAACGGACGGCGGGAGACTGATAGTGTTAGGTGTTGGGGTTAGCACAGGTGCGGGTTTACACCTGGCTAACGGGACTGTATGTGGTTTGCCGTCAATTAACAGGGTTGCGGTTGTATGTGTTGTGCGAATGACTTGAAAGGGCCCGGCGTAAAGTGGTTGGAAAGTTTTATGGATGCCGGGCTCTTTCAGGTACATGTGTGTTGTGGTGAAAAATCGTTTGGGATAAGTGGTGTCGTTTGTCGGTGTTGTTGAGTGTAGTGGTTCCCTGTTAATTGACGGTGTGTGGTGTGGAGTGAAAATATCGGCCGGTAAACGTAGCGGGTCTTTAAAGGCGTTTTGTGCGGGGCTAGTTTGGTCTGAAGGACGGGCGGATGTTCGAAGGCTGAGCAAAATGTAGGGGAGGGATTTTGTCCAGGAAGGGGAATTTGTCGATGTAGAAATGGCTTGTTTCAGGACCGAGTGCCACCGCTCTATTTTCCCGTTGGATTGGGGATGGTATGGGGTAGTGTGAATTTTGTGTATGCCGAGGGAACGTAGTAAATCGGAAAAGTGGGCGGACTCGAACTGCCTCCCTTGATCGACCGTGACTGTCCGCGGACAACCGTAACGGCTAACCCATTGAGAAAGGAAAGCCGTTGCGACGGTGTCCGCGGTGATGTTTGAGAGTGGAATGCATTCCACCCAGTTGGTGGCACGGTCGATCATCGTGAGGCAGTATTTTTTCCCCTCGGACGGGGGAAGGGGGCCCACTAAATCCAGATGAACGTGTTCCCACGGCAGGGAGTCGGGAATGGGTTGAGGAGGGACATGCGGGTGGGCCGAGACCTTGAAACGCTGGCACTTCTGGCACCCCAGAACCCAGTTACGAATATCTGTATTCATATGGGGCCAGAAGTACCGCGTCTTGATGAGGTCCCGGCTCGCCCGAATGCCAGGATGGTGAAGGGAATGGTAGTGGAGGAACAACTGCCTCCTCAACCCCGGTGGGACGTAAGGGCGCGGTGAATCGGCCGTTACGTCGCACCAGAGGTCGAGGGGGGGCAGTTGTTCCAACTTGGATGCGGAAATGAGGTTGGAGAGGGCGGGGTCAGAGGTGGGATCTTGGTGTGATTTGATGGATTGAGGGGAAGGGAATGGCAGCAACTCCGCCACCGGCGCCGGGACAGGGGTGGGTCTGGAGAGTGCGTCCGCCACGCAGTTGTCGGCCCCCGGCAGATATCGAATATCGGACGTAAACTGTCCGATAAACTCGAGCTGCCGGAGGCGACGCGGGGAGGCGGACTTGCGATTTTGAAGGAGGGCGTGGGTCAGGGGCTTATGGTCTGTAATGACAGAGAACTGCCTGCCCTCCACGAAGTCACGAAAGTGTTTTATGGCTTCGTGGATGGCGAGGAGTTCCCTGTCGAAGGTAGAGTAGTTTTTCTGGGTGGGGGATAAGGTTTTAGAAAAGAAGCCAATGGGTTGGGGGGTGGCTCCGGTGTGCTGTTGGAGCACTGCCCCGATGGCCCAATCGGACGCATCGGTAGTGATGGAAAGGGGAGCGTGAGGGTCGGGGTGGGCTAATAGAGCGGCGTCTACTAGGTCCTGTTTGCAAATTTTGAAGGCGGAGGAGAGTTGGGGGGTCCAGGTGATGGGGCGTATGATACCGTCGGCGATGAGTTTGTCGAAATGTTGGCGGGTCTTTGACAACTGAAGGGGATGTAGGCGGCGGGCTTTGGCGGTGATGGGTGGTCCTGTGGTCTCAATATGGTGCTGGACAGTGGAGATGTGTGCAGAGGGGCGGCGCTGGGGACGGTAGTTGAGGAGGAGGCGTTCGAACTGTGTTGGGGGGTGGTTGATAGCGTGAATGAATCCGGGTATGGGTGTTTTGGTGGCGGGGTCGATCAGGCGCGCGTTCCGGACGTCGACCTGGAGACCGAAATAGGCAAGAAAATCGGCCCCCAGGATCGCCTTCTCCACGTCCGCCACGGTAAACTCCCACTCGTACGCGAGCCCGCTCATATGAACAGAGGAGCGGTACGTCCCGTACGAGGGGATGGTGGTACCGTTGGCGGCGTAGAGAAGCTGCCGGTAGCAGCGCGCCTGACGACGGAGGATGTTGTTGGGGAATATCGACAGCGCCGCCCCCGTGTCCACCAGGAAAGGAACATTTGTTTTCCTGCAGCGCAGGAAAAGTCGCTGGTGGGTCGGAAGGGCGTTGTGTTTGATGGCGGAGGCAGGGACGTGTGGTGGAGGGGGCAGGTCCTCCGCGAAGGAGACGCGGGGCGGTCTGTTGCTGGTCCGGAGGGTGGGATTTGTAGCGGCCGGTGGAGTGGTGGCCGGAGGGGGTTGTGCCCTGGAGGCGGGCTTGGCGGGTCCATTCCGAGGTGGGGGAATGGAAGCGGCGGCGTGAGTGGCGGCCGGAGGGTTGGTAGCCCTTGTGGCGGGCGGGGAGGGTCCGTTCCGAGGTGGGGGAACGGCAGCGGCGGCGTGAGTGGCGGCCGGAAGGTTGGTTGCCCTTGTGGCGGGCGGGGAGGTTCCGTTCCGTGGTGGGGGAACGGCAGCGGCGGCGTGAGTGGCGGCCGGGAGGTTGGTAACCCTGGTGGCGGGCTGGGAGGTTCCTTTGCGGTGGTGGTGGGGTGAGGGTTTCGGCGGCGCTGTAGGCGCGGCCGGGAGGTTGGCCGCCGTGGCGGCGGCGTAGGAGGGGTAGCGCGGCCCGGTGGTGGTGGCTGTGTGAATGCGGGCGGGGGGGGTAGGTGCATGGTCCCCCCCGTGTTGGCGAGGAGGGGGGCCCGCCGGATTTACCGGCGGGCGGCTGCGTTTCCCTGCTTAGGGGCGAAGGAGCAGGGGGGTTGGCACTTGCGGGCCTCCCCACCGAAGTTTACGTGATAGAAACAACGGTGGGGGGGGGTCCGCAGGGAGGTAGTCGGTTGTAGTGGGGCGGGCTGAGGTGGGTGCGCGCGCAGCTGCCGGGGAGCGTCCTCTGCGTTGGTGGGGAGGGGATGCGTTGCGGCGCTCGGGTGAGCGCTGGCGGCGGCGGTCGGCGGACGAGTCGCGCCGGCGGTCCGCCGAAAGGGGTCGACGTCCGTCGAGGGAGGGTGCCCGGCCGCGGTCCCGGGATTTTGTGCGGTCCCGGAACGGCGGGGGGTGGCGCGGAGTACGCACCTCACCGACGGCGGCCGCAGCGGCCAAATCGTGCACGGTGTCCGCGAGCCGTAGGAGGGGCTCGTCGGGACCGTCGAGATGGCTGGCAAGGGCCATCTGGATGGGGTGGGGAAGGGCACGTAACCAGAACGTGCGTGCGATGTCGGCGGTCATAATTCCTTGCAGCTGGTGTCGCAGCCGTCGGTAGAGGTGGGAGGGCTTCTGGTCGCCGAGGTGTTGAGGTTGGGAGAGGGCGGCTACTCGGGCGATCTTCGACGGCTGGTAGGTGTTGATGAGGCGGCTGCGGAGGTCGTCGTACGCAGCGGCGGCGTCGGGGGAGATATCCGAGGTCTGCAGCAGGATCTCGTAGGGCAGTAGCGAAATGATCCGGGAGTACCGGGTTTTCTGGCTGCGGATGTTGGCGGCCGAAAATGCTGCGTCTACTTGGAAAAACCACAGCGCCGGGTCGTGCGTGTAGAAGGGGGGCAGCGACAGAGGGAACGCAGCGGACGCCGTCATGACGTTGGCGGCGGCTGCGGCCGTAGCGGCGGCGGCGGCGGCGGTGTCCGACGTCGCAGAGGTCGGCGGGGAGAGCGTGGAGAAAGGGTTGTCGGCCAATGCGTCGGATGTCGCAGCGGCGGGCGGCTGCAGTGTGGCTGGTCGCAGGAGCGGCGGCGTCGGTGAGTTCGGGTCCATTTCTGTAACTAAAATTCAAAAATTTGACGTGGTTTTGAATTTCGAAATTCGCAATCGGCGGGAGCGGTGGTGCGTTGAGTTGAGAGGTGAGTGTTGAGGGTTGGGCCAAGAATTGCGAATTTAAACTGACTGGTTAAAATTTTGAATTTAAAATTGGGGACACCGAACTACTTGACTGGGGCGACACATGAGGTGGGAAGGTGGGAAGGAAGAAGGTTGAGTGAACGTCGGGTTCACCACTGTGATGAATTTAAAATTCTCATCACGGTGGCGTGGAAGGAAGGTGAGTGAGTGAATTTAGGTAAAGGATAGAAAAGGAGGAAAAGTCGCAGGCGGCTGTAGTCAACCGAACATCTACGACTTTTGGAGGAGAGAGAGGTGGTGTGGAAGGAAGGTGAGGAAAAGTCGCAGGCGGCTGTAATCAACCGAACATCTACGACTTTGGAGGAGAGAGAGGTGGATGAGGGAATTTCACCTAGGCGGCTGTAGTCAACCGTTCATCTAGGTGAAGGAGAGGAAAGGAGAGGTCCCTTGTCTAGGCGGCTGTATTCAACCGATCATCTAGACAAGGGGGGAAGGAGGAGAGAGGAGAGAGGAGGTGAAATTCCCAGGCGGCTGTATTCAACCGATCATCTGGGAGGTAAGGTAAGAGAGAGAAGAGAGAGCTGGTTAGAGGAAGTGTCGAATGAAGCTTGAGCGCCAGGATCCGGGGTTATATAGTACTTGGGGGCCTCTCCCTCCAGCTCCTTGCTGGGAGCTGGTAGTGGGGCCCCAGGTTGAGTAACCCTGGGTTCTGTCGCCTGTCCCCACTCATGTCTTTATTTACGGAGCTTTTAGTTTGGCGTTTGAATATTGGTGAGAACTTAATATGATAGGAGTGTTCCCGGGAGGGACTCACGACAGATTCCTTTACTAACAACCTGTCCCTTTGATAATACATACATCTATTGGTTTCCCCATCCCGTTCCCCTCCCCCCCCCCCCCCCCTTAGAGTGTCAGTATAATTAAAATATACTGAGCTCATCAGAAGATGATTGATGGCGTGTTCCAATTTACAAGTCCCAATAGTTGTTCCATCCTAACGATGGAGGCGGATCACCTAGAGGTTGCCCAGATGAGCACAATTCACTGGACAAAAACCTCTGACAACATTATCCACCAGTACTCGTATGTAGGAGCTTTGTTCTCCACCAGTAAAATATTAATGAGGTAGTACCATTACGATGGAGTTTAATCACCTTGCAGTTGTTCAGATGCCGTTTCCTGAACCAGAACTTCATACTACTTTTCATTCCCCCTTTTCCCTCTCATATTTCTGCTACCCAGAAGTATGTCATGTGGGGAGAAATGTAACAGTGCGGCTGTTCTCGAATCGTTGTTTGGTCCGTTGGAGACGGGATCGGTGGGCGGAAGCCGAAATCGATATTCCTTCTTAACCGGTGACAATCTCGCTGATCTAGGAGGGGGACTCCGAGGGTCCACCCCCACTGTCACACTCTGTCACAATCTACAGCTCTGTTGTCATTGGCTGATTCAGTTCCACACATCTAGAAGAGATTGTGGCGGTTCCATAACATGTTGTTCTCCTTCGTTACAGCCAAAGTTTTAGAACTCTTGTCAATATTTGATTCGTTGAAATAGGTAGCAACTAAGTATACCTTCCAGACGTGCAGCTCGTTGTTACTTACCTCCGCAACAATTAATGGATCCTTATATTTTCATCCCCCATTTCCCTGTCTGGTTCGTGCTTGTGGTACAAGTACCAACTCTCGGAGATTTGCATTTTTCGTTCTCGTCCTCGTAAGGTGAACGGCGTTCATAGATACCTATAAATAACGGTTACTGATTCTGTGTTGGTTAGGTGGGTACGTCCGCGAGAAGGGTCCAACTCGTTAATCCGCTGCAAAGCGGAATGGACTTGACGATTAATCAAAAAAACCTCTTCGGACGCCGGGAAACTGCACAACTGCATTTGCCCAGACCGGTTCTTCATAGCTGAGGTGAAGGCATCTATTACGGTGGAAATCTAGAAAGGCCGAGGTGGGGAGACAGTTTGAAAGGTCAACCGGTATTCGGAATCAGGAAACGGAATTATGTATTACACTGCGGTTCATATAATTTCGTAGCCGTGCTCAAATCAATTGACATTTAGGTCTGATTATGAAATCAACTACGAAACGTCCATGGCACGTGCATCCACGAAATACATCCCACGCATTTTTCGAGGAACCCGAGAAATTCGCGTGACATCTTCCAGATGGTGTAGTTGTTTAACCGTCTGCACTGGCATTGCTATCGTACCAAACATTTACCATTATCTTGTATTGTTTGCTGTCTTGTATTGTCTAATGCCACAATGTCAGTTCTTATCCACCCGATGAATTGCCACTTTCGATAAGATTGATACCTCCATCCAGTTTGTGTCCGCAGTTTCATTTTCAACTTGTTGCTGATAAGCTCTAGATTAGATTTAAAGCTCCCTTTCCATCGATTTGTCATCAACCTTCCATAGGACATTTTTGTTTATTATTTACAGTACCTAATGAACCTTTGGAATCGAGCAAAGAAAACAATTTTACGTTTAAAAAATGTACGTTTAAAATTTTAAATTGAACGTAAAAATTTTAAATATAAGTTTAAATGTTTATATCATCGCTAAATAATCATTTAAAATGTCATTTACAAAATCACTTAAATCATTTTTAAGAAATCATGTAAATTGTTTAAATGATTTTAATCATTAAAAATTTGTTTAAATCTATTTAAAAAATGTAATTCATTCAATTCTATTTAAAATTAAATTTTTAATCCATTTAAATTGTTTTAAGTGATGTAAAAAATTTAAATGATTTTAAATAATTTAAATGTTTGAAACTAAAATTATTAAAAAAACCATCATTTAAATTATTTTTTAAATATTTTAAAAATTCGTCATTTTAAAAAATCATCATTTATAAAAATCATCATTTAAAAAAAATCTATTAAATGATTTTTAAATAATTTGAATTTAAAATCCTATCCTTTAAAATCCTACCATTTAAAATTTTAAATCATTACTCAGGAGCACCTGTATGAAGTCGAGTTGGTTGTTTTGTGATACTCCATTTGAAAAATGATGGCTGTTTCGGATTTTGTTGATAGATACTTTTGCAACTTCAACAAATGAAGTATTATTGGGTAAATTATTACAAAGCGGTAAATTATCACGCAACGGTTTATTATACTATCTACGCAAAAGGGGTATCTATACCGGACAATTATACACAACGGTTTATTATTTACCTTACGCTTCATGAATAACTACAAATTAAAAAAATGATTGAATTATTTATTCCTGCGCATTTGTATGAAACTTTAATTTTCGGGCCGGCTCCAGTACTCCATTTGGAGCTTTCCTGGAGGGAGCTCGAGGGTATTGACCACACAAAACAGTAATCTACGCAGAAAGGGCATCTACGCAGGTAATTAATAAACCGTTGTGTAATAATTTGCAGCGTTTTTGGATTGTTGGCACAGGTTGATTATTCAGTGCCACAAATCTGATGCTGAAATACCTATTACCATCTCAACACACATCCATAGATTATAGTCTATGGATGTGGATAATTATCCATTTGTTGCCGTCCACCCACGGATCCATTGCCATCTTGCACAGATCTGTGGCCACCCTCCCATTGATCGACCGCTTTGTTTTCACAAGTCATTTCAAACTTGTCCCAGATCTGGTGTCGCATTGTCATTGATTGCCATCTCACGACACAACCCTTTGCAGAATATTCACAAGTGCCGTCCTCCTGCAGCTCTTACGTCCAGCCTCCCATAGATTCATTACACATTGCCTGTGTTATTTCTAACTACCACACATCTATCGGACGTTATTCACATAATGGCATAGACATTGCTATCAAGCACAGATCGAATGCCGTTATCCCGTGGATCCGTTTTTTAAAAATATGTATATATTTTATTTCCATTTTTTAAATACAAAGATTATACAGTGTGTTCAATTATTATTAATATAAACACAATTACTTCATCATTTTAGGTATTACGGAAATATACTTCCTCTGTGTGGCGAACCGTGCACAGAGGAGGAAGGAGTCGAAGAAAAAATTAATTTATAATAAAACAGTGTCTGTTTGTTTGTCTCGGCATCAATTGAGAACGGCTGAACGTAGAAAGTTGCGGCTGGTACCATTTGACGCAGAATTTATCTGGGAAGGTTTATGAAAAATCCGCATTTGAATCTGTCCATCCGTTGAAACGCTATGAATGAAATACTACTAAAAAACGTGTTATAATCACTTCTATGAGGACGTTTATGCTTATAATAACTTTGAACGGTTGGACGTAAATCCGATTGTAATTAGATTCTGGATTCAGCTCGACGAGTACATTCAAGTGGTACTTCAATCAGGATGTTAGTGGGAGGGGTGGTACCGGTTATGAGGGGGGGGGGGGGTCTACAGAAATTTCAAAACTACTTGACCAATTGGAGTGCAACTTTGGGAATTTGTTGTGTGAACATTGAGGAATGTTTCTAACCAGGTCGGGAGGGTTCATAGGATACGGGGGGGGGGGGGGGGGGGTTATCTATACATATAATAAAACAGTGTCTGTTTGTCTGTTTGTTTGTCTCGGCATCAATTGAGAACGGCTGAACGTAGAAAGTTGCGGCTGGTACCATTTGACGCAGAATTTATCTGGGAAGGTTTATGAAAAATCCGCATTTGAATCTGTCCATCCGTTGAAACGCTATGAATGAAATACTACTAAAAAACGTGTTATAATCACTTCTATGAGGACGTTTATGTATAGATAATAACTTTGAACGGTTGGACGTAAATCCGATTGTAATTGGATTCTGGATTCAGCTCGACGAGTACATTCAAGTGGTACTTCAATCAGGATGTTAGTGGGAGGGGGGTACAGGTTATGTGAGAGGGGGGGGGGGGGTCTACAGAAATTTCAAAACTACTTGACCAATTGGAGTGCAACTTTGGGAATTTGTTGTGTGAACATTGAGGAATGTTTCTAACCAGGTAGGGAGGGTTCATAGGATACGGGGGGGGGGGGGGTTAAAGGCAGTTAGGGTTGGCATTGGGGAAGGTTTCTGATCAGTTGAGGAGGGGGGGGGATACAGGCATATTAAAATACATGACCGTTGGCTCCATTTATTTAAATCGCAGCAACACGCGTCGGTTCAAATAATATAATCTATACATATAATAAAACAGTGTCTGTTTGTTTGTTTGTCTCGGCATCGATAAATGAGAACGGCTGAACGTAGAAGGTGGTATCTGTTATGAGTGGGGCCTGTCCTAAAGGGGGTGTCTGTTCTACCGTTGCGAAGCGCGAGTACACAGCTAGTATTACTATAAGAATTGGTACAAAACAATCGGATAACTGAATACCTACTTTAAATTATTGAACATACAAACAAAACAAAAATATCTCCAATATATTACCTATTAATTTGCTGTTGAAAGAAATAAAATGAAAGAAGGGGGCGGAAAAAATCTACAGAACTTTGTATTCACTCAAGAACCCGGAGATAATGGTCTTGAAATTTTTCTGGTTTTTGGCAGAATTCTTAAGGGAAGTTTATTAAAGTATTTAACGCCAAAAAAAAAACATAGTGACTCTGCAATGTAGCAAAATTATAGCGGGGTATAGGCACTAACCCATATTTCTTGGAGCGAGTTGATGTCATGTGTAATGACATTAATTTTGGACTCCTTAATGAGCTGAATTATAGAGGACTTAATGTGTAGCTGGCGGAAGTTACATATTTTTAATTTCTTGAGTAATGGCAAAGTGTTCTCGGCGCGATTTTCCTTCCATTATTCTAATAATCGTTTTGTTTTGGGGATAATAGTTTTTGGGTTTTGTTTTGGGGATAGTATTTCTTAGGATGCACCTCCCCAAGCTAGGATCCCATACTGTAGCAGCGATTGTTTTGCTGTCCCAAGTCATTTCATACTTGTCACAGATGATGCTGCAATATCTGCTCCATGGCTCTCCTAATAAATCTATCGATATCTTGCACAAGTCCACCCACTGGGCCATCCTCCCATTGCTTCATTGTCCAAAAACCAGTTCCTTCTTACACAGAGCGTTACTAAATACCTGTAGTTCACCCGCCTTTACCAAAGATCAGTTGCCAATATTGGAAGCAAATCGTAATCATTTTACCATAGAAACGAACTTGATTCAACTGATCGTTGGCTTTCCTCTCTCGATTAGAACAGCTAGCAGCTTCTTGTAAGGGCAATTATCTTCCCTGTCTGAAGATGGACCAAAATTAACTGATTTCTCAAACTCCTATAAACTCTGTTTTTATTAACTAAAGGATGATGTTTGCCGAGAATAAAACGAATAACTGGACCAGAGTGACGAAACTAGTCCGGTGAGTCTGCAAAGCAGACGACGATCTCGCGACCTTGACCCCCCCCCCCCCCCTTCCACTATCAACCCCTTAAAAACCGTACGAGTTCAATACACTCGAGACATGGAACTTTTAACTAGCCAAACTTTGAGCCTGTCCAGGTGTGATTTTTTTTAGCTAATTTTGCCTGAAAATACAACCGATTTAACGGGAACTAATAAGTAGACAATATTGTTTTGATTTTGATGAAATCCGAGTGTGTATGCCATGTTTGGTATGACAAGTTGAAGGAAACACGGAATACTTGAAAACATCGGTTTGAATATGTTTAAGCCTAGAGACCCCCCCGAGTCGGTATGGTTTTGGTATAACGTTTGATAGTAGGTACCTACCTGTTTACTGAGATATGAGTTCTCCATCAAAAATGTCCTAACGGCTGCTGACAATGTGACATATTATATCCGCAATATTACTGCTAAAAACGCTGCAAAGTCCTTGGCACATGGGTTTGTTATTTTATCGAACACACCTACAGAAATGTTGACTGTTCATTCATGTTTTCTTCCATGTGCAATAATTTAAATAGCTATTTGTGATGGTTTCCACCAATTTTGGCCCCCCAAAACACAAATCACGCTCTTTTTTCTTCTTTTTCTTTTGGTTTATTATTCTGTGAATAATACACCTATGTAATCGCTCAGCAAAAAATTTTTATAACACCCCCTCACAATTTTTTCTTTTCCGTTTCAAGGTGCATAGATTCCAAAAATGCAATGTCCGTCCGCCGTCCGCCGTATCACGTGTACAGGCTTCATTTTTGGTCTAAAAAAGTCGTTCTTTCGCACACATGCTCCATTTGGGCCCTAGTTGTGTCCCGAAACTTTTCAGCCCGATCGGAATACACCCAGGGGTGTTATGAGTGAAAATGTATGTAAAAATAGGTACTTTTTGCGTTTTAGCAACATGTTGGTAACATGAGCTTTTGAGGTATCGGTTTCCATGTTTTTTTGGACGGGAAGACCGAATATGAAGTCGATTCTTACCTAACAGTGGAAAATTGAGTTCTACCAAATGTTCAGCTCCCAAAATTGATTTTTTATGAGTGAAAAACCTGGGAAATCGTCTGAAATTACCATCAGTTTGTATAATAACACTGGAAAAAGTGTCAACATGTGGATAAAGACGATTAAATGGCACTACCAATGATCAGAGACAGTTATTTAAAAAAAAAACGCTGCAGTCCTTGTCACATGGGTTTATTGTTCTACAGAAATGTTGGCTGTTCATTTATTGTTTCTTTCATGCGTAATAATCGAAATAGATATTTCTGATGGTTTCCATTAATTTTGGCCCCTAAAACACAAATTAGGAACGCTCCTTTTTTTCTTTTTTTTGTTTGTTAACTATCCTTGATCATTGGTAGTGCCATTTAATCGTCTTGATCCACGTGTTGACACTTTTTCCAGTGTTATTATACAAACTGATGGTGATTTCATACGATTTCCCAGGTTTTTCACTCATAAAAAATCAATTTTGGGAGTTGAACATCTGGTACAACCTCAATTTTCCACTCCTTGGTCAAAATCGACTTCATATTTGGTCTTCTCGTCCCCAAAATCATGGAAAACGATATCTCAGAAGCTCATGTTACTGACATGTTGCTAAAACGCAAAGAGTACCTATTTTTACACACATTTTCACTCATAACACCCCTGGGTGTATTCCGATCGGGTTGAAAAGTTTCGGGACACAACGAGGGCCCAAATGTAGCATGTGTGCGAAAGAACGACTTTTTTAGACCGAAAATGAAGCCTGTAGACGTGATACGGCGGACGGCGGACGGACATTGCATTTTTGGAATCTACGAACCTTGAAACGGAAAAGAAAAAATTTTGAGGGGGTGTTATAAAAATTTTTGCTGAGCGAATACATGGGTGTATTATTCACAGAATAATAATCCAAAAGTACCTATTTTTATACACTTTTTCACTCATAACACCCCTGGGTATATTCAGATCGGGCTGAAAAGTTTCCGGACACAACTAGAGCCCAAATGGAGCATTTGTGCGAAAGAACGAATTTTTTAGACCGAAAATGTGGGCGGTACACGTGATACGGTGGACGGCGGACGGACATCGAATTTTTGGAATCTACGCACCTTTAAACGGAAAAGAAAAATTTTGAGGGGGTGCTATAATAATGTTTTGCTGAGCGAATACATAGGTGTATTATTCACAGAATAATAAACCAAATCAGGGAAAACGATGTATAACAAGCTCATGTTAACTAAAACCGCAAAAATCCCTCGAAAATCCCTATTTTTACCCTTGGTTTTCCTCCATATCACCCCTGGGTGTATGCCGATCGGGCTGTCGTGCTTCGGAGAGCAACTAGGACCCAAATGTGCTCCCAAATGGGGACCCGAACTGTGTGCGGAAAAACGAAGATTTTAGACCAAAATTTAACGTAAATTTAAAGCTGAAACTTTGTTAGAACCTCAATTTTCCACTCTGGTCAAAATCGACTTCATATTCGGTCTTCTCGTCCCCCAAAACATGGAAAAAGATACCTCAAAAGCTCATGTTACTAACATGTTACTAAAACACAAAAAGTACCTATTTTTATACACATTTTCACTCATAACACCCCTGGGTATATTCCGATCGGGCTGAAAAGTTTCGGGACACAACTGGGGCCCAAATGGAGCATGTGTGCGAAAGAACGAATTTTTTAAACCGAAAATGAAGCCTGTACACGTGATACGGCGTACGGCGGACGGACATTGCATTTTTGGAATCTATGCACCTTGAAACGGAAAAGAAAAAATTTTGAGGGGTATACAAATTTTTTGCTGAGCGAATACATAGGTGTATTATTCACAGAATAATAAACCAAAACCGGTGCAATCACACAATTCAATCATATTCAGACCGTACCCAGGAAACGAGATTCAACCGTCGATATACCCAGATAATAAAACGTGCTCCTAATGTGCCCGTGGATCCAATTATTTCACGATAGCTCACTCGTGACGATAATCAACAAAGTAATCAACCGTATGCATTTATGCAGCTGTTGCACCTCTTAAATGTGCATGAGAATAGAAAGTCTCGAGACAAGGCCTTAGGCCACGACAACCTACGATTGTTTCCAAACCCCCTCATCCTAGGACTTGCTTGTAGAATGTAGGTAAAGGTTAAGGAGTGTTAGATGCAGTTGAGTCAGATGAGTAGGAGGGGGTGAAACAAGTGGATTCGAGGGAGCTGTTGTTGGTTTCAGTAATTTTGGTTTATTATTTTCAATAATGAACCTTAGGAATAGAGCATGAACAAAAAAAATGTTCGGGGTCTAGTTGGTCCTCGAAGCTCGGCGATACTGTCAGTAATCTCTAAGGGGTTCAAAATAGGGGTTGAAATTTTCAGAACGCCGTAGCTCGAAAACTTTCAATATAAGGGTAGGTATGGTTTTTTAACGTTTTTAAATTGATCTCGAACGAAGAATTTATCGAGACCACCCGGAGCACTGTACGACCAGCCGTTCGTTTGCACCGAAAAGCTTCGTCAACATGATCGTGATTCAAACGGTATAAATCCGGCCCAGATAGCACTGCTAGGGAGGTGGTTGTTTTGTGATATTATTTCATTTGTAAAATGATAGATCTTTTGGATTTTGTTAATAGGTACTTTTGCAACTTGAACAAACGTTGAAGTATTATTGGGTAAATAATTACGCAACAGTTTATTATGCTATCTGCGTAGAAGGGGCCTCTATATATTATTACACAACGGTTTATTGTTTACCTTACGCTTCATGAATAACTACAAATAATTAATTATTGAAATATTGAATCCCGCGCATTTGTAT
This sequence comes from Leptopterna dolabrata, assembly GCA_954871275.1. Classification (NCBI taxonomy): domain Eukaryota; kingdom Metazoa; phylum Arthropoda; class Insecta; order Hemiptera; family Miridae; genus Leptopterna; species Leptopterna dolabrata. Next base: position 32,986,822 of record OX940988.1, on the reverse strand, counting down.
GAAACATCTATTCCGTGGCCGGCTCCAGTACTCGATTTAGGGCTTTCCTGGGTCCCCGAGGGTATTGACCGCAGAAAACAGTTATCTATACGCAGAAGGGGGCATCTATAAAGGTAAATAATAAACCTTTGTGTAATAATTTGCAGCGTTTTTGAATCCAGTTTGTACATTACGATGTATGAAATTCTATCACCTAGCGATCATGATCAGCATCGCATTCAACTGTCCACCCCCCTTGGCGTCTCCAGACCACCCTGGAACATCATATTCACATCCCGATCAACGGTAGGCGAACAACGACACGATTAGTTAAACGTTCCAACTTTAATATTTTACCGCTTCCTCATCACGCGAACGACATTTACCTTTCCGCTCCCACTTTTTACCTTTGCCCGACGTTTTCCTTTTTATTTAATCTTTCAGAAGGACTAAAAAGGAAATAACTCCAATTATCCAGATGACAGGGGCGATTAGGGAAAGTAAAGTTCGTGGTGGGTGGCGGTTTCGATCGATGAGGGCTTGTTGTCAGGCAGTCACTGAACAGATCGCTCCGGAGGGTGTGAAACACGACACAAATTCCCGTTTGGTGTCTTGAATTACGAAAACAATTTGAAAATACACAGGTGATGTGCACCCTATGGCCATTACCACACGGGTCGGAAATTGGCAGATTTGTTTTGTGGAATTCCATTTTGGATTGATGTTTTGGCCATAATAGCTATTATCTGCCTGGTTTCTAAAATGACCTTCCATATGTACTATGCAAACCTGTGACGTCACTATGATCATAGGCAATGGCAGCATGGTGGGGGAACGCTTATTCTTTGTTTTCCTTCTGTGACGTGGATACTATTGAAGCATCCATACGTCCAACCAAGGTTTTGTGGAATTCCATTTTGGATTGATGTTTTGGCCAAAATAGCTATTATCTGCCTGGTTTCTAAAATGACCTTCCCTACTATACAAACCTGTGACGTCACTATGATCATAGGCAATGGCAGCATGGTGGGGGAACGCTTGTTCTTTGTTTTCCTTCTGTGACGTGGATACTATTGAAGCATCCATACGTCCAACCAAGGTTTTGAGGAATTCCATTTTGGATTGATGTTTTGGCAAAAATAGCCATTAGGTATCTGCCGGGTTTCTAAAATGACCTTCCATACTATACAAACCTGTGACGTCACTATGATCAATGGCAGCATGGTGGGGGAACGCTTATTCTTTGTTTTCCTTCTGTGACGTGGATACTATTGAAGCATCCATACGTCCAACCAAGGTTTTGTGGAATTCCATTTTGGATTGATGTTTTGGCCAAAATAGCTATTATCTGCCTGGTTTCTAAAATGACCTTCCCTACTATACAAACCTGTGACGTCACTATGATCATAGGCAATGGCAGCATGGTGGGGGAACGCTTATTCTTTGTTTTCCTTCTGTGACGTGGATACTATTGAAGCATCCATACGTCCAACCAAGGTTTTGTGGAATTCCATTTTGGATTGATGTTTTGGCCAAAATAGCTATTATCTGCCTGGTTTCTAAAATGACCTTCCCTACTATACAAACCTGTGACGTCACTATGATCATAGGCAATGGCAGCATGGTGGGGGAACGCTTGTTCTTTGTTTTCCTTCTGTGACGTGGATACTATTGAAGCATCCATACGTCCAACCAAGGTTTTGTGGAATTCCATTTTGGATTGATGTTTTGGCCAAAATAGCCATTAGGTATCTGCCGGGTTTCTAAAATGACCTTCCATACTATACAAACCTGTGACGTCACTATGATCAATGGCAGCATGGTGGGGGAACGCTTATTCTTTGTTTTCCTTCTGTGACATGGATACTATTGAAGCATCCATACGTCCAACCAAGGTTTTGTGGTATTCCATTTTGGATTGATGTCTTGGCAAAAATAGCCATTATCTGCCTAGTTTCTAGAATCTTCTTTGCTCTCTTCTTTACTTCTTTTCTGCCGAGTCCAAAACCCCGCTTCTCCAAAGTCTTTAATCCTTTAGCTAGTTCACGTTCCTCTCCCACGGATATTGCTGTTTGGCGGCCTCGAATTCAGCCTTTAAATTTAGCCCTTACCCTTTTGAGCCGACTATAAATTGTAGCTTTAGGAATTTCATACACCTGCGAAGTATAAGGAGTTACAACCCCTCTTCAGACTTCATCAGTTCTGCATCTGAGTAAGACGGTGGAGGCTGTTTCTTCACGTACTTTCGCACCATTGCCTCTGGAAATTAAAATAAAAATGAAGTAAATATCATTCAATAAAATGTTCTCATGTTTGCTAGGTACCTACTACTAATAATGAAAAGTGTAATATTTTGATGGGACAAATGTGTAATACCAAGGGGCAAACACATTTGCCCCATAACATGGTTCTACATTAGCCCCATCAGCTAGTTTGTCCGGGGTAAATGTGACATTTGTTGAACTGCTAATATGGAAGCTTATTTAAAAATTGTACTTCACTTTAACCATGACAGGAACTTACTATGAAACGAATCACGTTGGAATAGAAGAAAAACTGTGCAGATAGAACCTAGAATGGCAAGATCCGCAGTGGTATTCACTCGACCGTAGAGGAGAATGAGACTGCCAGTGAAAAACGCTGCAAGTCCTTGTCACATGGGTTTATTATTCTATTGGACATACCTACAGAAATATTAGCTGTTCATTTATTGTTTCTTTCATGTGAAATAATTGAAATGCCTATTTTCGATGTTTTCCACCAATTTTGGCCCCTAAAACATGAATTAGGTAGGTTCCTTTTTTTTCTTTTAATTATCTTTGATCACATTGATAGTACCAATTAATCGTCTTGATCCACGTGTTAACACTTTTTCTAGTGTTATACAAATTGATGGTGATTTCAGACGATTTCCCAGGTTTTTGACGCATAAAAAATCAATTTTGGGTGCTGAACATTTGGTAGAACCTCAATTTTCCACTCTTTGGTCAAAATCGACTTCATATTCGGTCTTCTCGTCCCCAAAAACATGGAAAACGATACCTCAAATGCTCATGTTGCTAAAACGCAAAAAGTACCTATTTTTACACACATTTTTCACTCATAACACCCCTGGGTATATTCCGATCGGGCTGCAAAGTTTCGGGACACAACTAGGGCCCAAATAGAGCTTGTGTGCGAAAGAACGAATTTTTTAGACCGAAAATGAAGCCGGTACACGTGATACAGCGGACGGTGTACAGCGGACGGCGGACGGACGTTAGGTACATTTTTTGAATCTACGCACCTTGAAACGGAAAAGAAAAAATTTTGAGGGGGTGTTATAAAAAATTTTTGCTGAGCGAATACATAGGTGTATTATTCACAGAATAATAAATCAAAACTAGGAAAGGATCCATGCTGAGCGATCACAGTTCAAGTCTAACTTGCGATAACTGATATTAGGTTGTTGAAAAACACACAGAGAAGACATTTCCGACGAAAAGTTCAAATTGGCGCCAGTTTTCAAATCACTTTTACATTTGGCCCGTTTTCACATTTGCCCCACTCCACCCTCCCTACTATACAAACCTGTGACGTCACTATGGTCACAGGCGATGGCAGCATGGTGGGGGAACGCTTATTCTTTGTTTTCCTTCGGTTGCATGGATGCTATCGAAGCATCCATACGTCCAACCAAGGTTTTTTCGAAGGTAGGAACACTTGAGACACTGTTGCGCATTTATGTTATCGCTGTTTCCTACGGAGTCCTTTACCTACTAGTTTTCCGATAGAGCGCCACGTTAGCTGCTTCTGAGTCAACTGAACCGTTACTGATTATTACTGAATTATTCATTTTTATTGTTTTGTTTTGTTCTGTGAAATGCAGAATTCAATATGACGCCGACAACCCCTGTCCTTTGCCAATTTGTGTGCCAAAATTCAACATTTTGGATTATTTATCTATCTTCGGACCAATTTTGGACTCTTTGGATTGGTAGACTTGTTGTTTTGGATTTGTTTTTGCAGGATTGAATTTGCGTCAATCTTACTGTTGTCAATTTGTGCCCAGTATATTGGTTATTGTTTGTTTCCCCTAAAATTGGTCGTTTTTGGTAGTACTAGTTATATTGGATGCCTCTTGTTATAAATCGACCATTTTGGACATCCACCAGGATACCTTGGTAGGTTTTACTCTTGTTCTACTCTCGATTGCTTCATTTCCTGGTCTGGGCCATCAGGGCAAATAACAGTGATGTACTTACGTTTTCGTGATATTGCAAATCATTCCACTGAGCTGATGCAAGGGCGCATCTTAGATCGCTCAGATGCAGTTTTTGCAGTTTAAAATGCGCCTAAGGCCTTGTCCCCGCTTCGGTGATTGTTACCAGAGTCCTTGACGTTTACCTCACCAGATGGAGCTGGTGGGGGAGCAAAACCCTGGATGCAGCCTGCAAGCTATTAGCAGTTTCTGCTGCACTCCTAGATATCCGAGTCAAGGTAGCTAGGAAGTGCATCTCCTTCAAGGCCTAGCTTTTGCAATAGGTTGCCGCATTCGGCCGGGAGAACTTGTAGCTGCCGTTTCTTTGTTACCTACGATTTCCAGGTGAGACGGGGAGTTTTCATTATTTTTTCTCAGTTGCAACCTAACCTACCTCGTTTGTGAATGAATAATTTATCGAGTCGCGCGACGGGCTCGTTTGATATCGTCGGATCAAATGGGATTTTTACCTTGCACCGCCCCGCCTGTTTATGATCTCATAACAATCCCCTCGAGGCACTAGGTGCAATATTATATACCTTCACACGTGTTATAAATTTTACTTGAGCATCAACACAATTCAACGATATGACAAGTTATCATGAACATTTGACATAAACAACAATACGATCCATTCATGGATACAAACTCATCACATGATCTCTTCATGTCGATTGTATCAGGCTCTGCCTTCTTCTTCTCCCTTTTCTTCGCCTCTCCTTCTCTCCCCGAGTAAAAAATTCTTGAAGAATTCATTCTTCTGCCGTGGTAACGCCTTCGTCAGAAGATCCGCTGCGTTGTCCACTGTGGGTATATACTCCAATTTGAAATTTTGAAATTTGATCAAATCACGAACGAAATGGTATTTGATAGGTATATATATGTTTGTGTCGATTGTGTGAATTGTCGCTATTCCCCTTTGCGAAATTTATAGCGGATTGGTTGTAGCACCGGATAACAGGTTCACTTGCCAATTCCAGTTCCTTCAAAATATAATTTAACCAAACCATCTCAGCGGAACAGGAGGATAAGGCCACAAACTCCGCCTCCATGGTTGAAAGAGCCACTGAATTTTGTTTACTGCCTTCCCAAATGATTGGTGTTCCTCAAAGTTGTGTGACAAACCCTGTTGTCGACGTATATAACTTAAATCACTCGCGGCGGAATAGTGGAAATCCATAGAAAAAAACTACAGGATAAAAATAAAATAGTCTATTTCCACGTAAAATAACAAAAACTGTAGACCGGTTTCGGTTGTTACACCATCGTCAGTACACTATAGAAATGGTCGTTGTCGACCTTCTGTTGTTAAACTGAACCAGCCCAATCGGAATCCGATAACGCTAAAATTTCCTCACCGCCTTTTCATATTATTAGCTCTTGGTCTACAGTACCTACCTTTCAAGTATCTGAGGACTGCCCAATGAATTCGGCCCGGATTTGCGGCAAACTGTCCTAGTTTGGACACCACAAATGCCATACATTATGTAATAACCTAACAATTATCACTTATAAGCAGATTATAACAATTATAAACATCGTTTAATTGACAGAATATCTACTTCTAACACCAGTTATTACGGTATTATTATGCTAACCATTGTCATAATATAGCTCATTATTTTTGTTTATGGTTATCTACATAATTGTTTATTCATGCGAATTTTCGGGGAACATGAACTATTTTATTGGACCCAAAATTTTTGAAAGGTGTTCATGAAAAGCTAGGTATTTCTAAATCCGATTTGGGCTTCCTCGTGGGTAGTAGATTTTTCTTAAATAAATATTTGCGTCCTCGGTTTCTGGCCTTGGCTTCATTACAGAAAAAAATAAGTTCAATTTCGCCAAAATATCAATAGTTACAAGAGAAATCATCATTTCAAAGACCAACAGTTTTGGTAACCAAAAATGAATCAAATCTGAATTATTGTGGGTAATTTATTTGTACAGTCAAAAATAGGTACTATTTTACGATGGGTTTTGCTGTAAGTAAAATATTACATTTCAGTCTGAAAACCAGCATTTTCATTAAAAATAATATTTCCCGGTTTTACGTACGCGTAAGAACGGTATAAAATGCAAGGCAAATTAATTTTACGACAGTTAAATTCGAATTAAATTATAAAATAAATTTTATCTAATTACCTCCCCCCCCCCCCTCCCCATATTTACTGTCACGGCGATTCGTTTATTTACAAGACGGTATTATACTTATATCACGATCGTGCTGCACTCGAACACAATGGTGTGGCGGTTTGAGGAAAAACCATCCATAGATATAACAAAGTATACTACGAGTTTACTCCTAAATGTCAAGGCAATGTTCCGTGGACTATTTCACCCCTCTGCAGGCTATCTTCAGTCTGTGATAAGTAGGAAATTTAAATGTGTAGGTAATTTAAATTTCTGTATAATTTAAATTACAAATTTAAATTGAAATGTGTTTAATTTGTGTAATTCAAATTACTGTGTAATTAAATGTGTAGGTAATTTAAATTTCTGTGTAATTTAAATTTTAAAAAAACCTCAAACTTTGGAGCACTTGTTTACATTTTGGTTGGTGTAAGAAATACAAAGGAAACAAGGTAGCAAACAATATTGTAAATTTGTTGTTTTTTGTTTAATACAGCCCCAGTCAAGCAGCATGAAGTAATAGCCGATTTTTAAAACTGTATTAAACAAAAAAACAACCAATTTACAATATTGTTTGCTACCTTGTTTTCTTTGGATTTCTGACACCAACCAAAATGTAAATAAGTGCTCCAAAGTTTGGGGTTTTTTGTAATTTTTAGAACCATTGATTGTGTAATTTAAATTACGCAAACCCTTTTCATAACATTTACTCTCATAATTCGACAAAACCCCAAAATAATATTTGTACAATCGAACTTGATAGGTTTCATCCATTCATTGCCATCTTCATTATTTCACGGGTGTAATGATTTGGTGGTCGGTACCTACGAAAAGGGTTTTTTGGTTTATTATTCTCTGAATAATACACCTATGTAATCGCTCAGCAAAAAATTTTTATAACCCCCCCTCAAACTTTTTTCTTTTCCGTTTCAAGGTGCGTAGATTCAAAAAATGCAATGTCCGTCCGCCGTACGCCGTACGCCGTCCGCCGTATCACGTGTACAGGCTTCATTTTCGGTCTAAAAAAGTCGTTCTTTCGCACACATGCTCCATTTGGGCCCTAGTTGTGTCCCGAAACTTTTCAGCCCGATCGGAATATTCCCAGGGGTGTTGTGAGTTAAAATGTGTGTAAAAATAGGTACTTTTTGCGTTTTAGCAACATGTTGGTAACATGAGCTTTTGAGGTATCGTTTTCCATGTTTTTGGGGACGAGAAGATCGAATATGAGGTCGATTTTGGCCAAGGAGTGGAAAATTGAGGTTGTACCAGATGTTCAGCTCCCAAAATTGATTTTGTATGAGTCAAAAACCTGCGAAATCGTCTAAAATCACCATCAGTTTGTAGAATAACACTAGAAAAAGTGTCAACACGTGGATCAAGACGATTAAATGGCACTACCAATGATCAAAGTTAATTTGAAAAAAAAAAAAAGATCGTACCTACCTACCTAATTTGTGTTTTGGGGGCCAAAATTGTTGGAAACCATCAGAAGTAGCTATTTCAATTATTTCACATGAAACAAACAATAAATGTACAGCCAACATTTCTGTAGAATAATAAACCCCATGTGACAAGGACTTTGCAGCGTTTTTTCCTTGCGAAGATAATAGGTAGACTCGTCGACTTCACAGTTTCGACGCTAATAGCGTCAGTTTTATGAATGCCAAGATTTATAGTTCAGGATTTCAAAAAAAAAACATCTTCCACGGTCAACCCTTTTCAGACATTAACCCTTCGGCCCTCCTCTGTATAGTAGGTGAATAGGGCAGACAAAGGTGGCACCTCACACCTGGGCACTCGGTGCGTAGTTGCAGATGTGCCCGCGAAACCGGACCGTTTGAGAAAACCAGTTTTATTCCCCTCGAGAGGTGCAGGAAAAAATTGTTGATCGTCCTCTTTCTCTATGGAATAATACAACAATTATTATACGTCAACATACAAGATGCAAACACTAGAGTATGTTAGGTCCTGGGGTATCAGCAGGTGCGGTGAGCGGTCACTGTGTACTGATGAAGACGTATGTCATTATAGGCAGTCCTTTTATACTAATGTAGACCAGTTGGACAAATATATATAGGAGATTGTAGAGCAAGAAATTGTTGGAGGCTGGATTCGAACCATCCAAAATAATTATTGATCCCAATGATTGACAAGTGTTGGTTAAGTTAGGGCGTTCAAGGCAAAGGCAGTATGGATCAAATAATAATAACGTTGCAAAGTCCTTGTCACCTAGGTTTATTATTCTATTTATTATTCTACTGGACATACCTGCAGAAATTTTGGCTGTTCATTTATTGTTTCTTTCATTTATGCAATAATTGAAATAGCTATTTTTTATGGTTTCCACAAATTTTGGCCCCCAAAAACACAAATTTGGATCTTTTTTTCTCCACAAATTATCATTGATCATTGACAGTGCCATTTAATTGTCTTGGTTCACATGTTGGCACTACTTCTAGTGTTATTATACAAATTTATGGTGATTTCAGACAGTTTCCCAGGTTTTTCACTCATAGTTCTTCACTCATTGGTCAAAATCAACTTCATGTTCGGTCTTCTCGCCCTAAAAAACGTGGAAAACGATGCCTCACAAGCTCATGTTCACTGAAACCTAGGAGGGGGAAAAACCCTCGAAAACCCCTATTGGTTTATTATTCTGTGAATAATACACCTATGTATTCGCTCAGCAAAAAATTTTTATAACACCCCCTCAAAAAAATTTCTTTTCCGTTTCAAGATGCGCAGATTCCAAAAATGCAATGTCCGTACGCCGTACGCCGTATCACGTGTACCGGCTTCATTTTAGGTCTAAAAAAGTCGTTCTTTCGCACACTTGCTCCATTTGGGCCCTAGTTGTGTCCCGAAACTTTTCAGCCCGATCGGAATATACCCAGGGGTGTTATGAGTGGAAATGTGTATAAAAATAGGTACTTTTTGCGTTTTAGCAACATGTTAGTAACATGAGCTTTTAAGGTATCGTTTTTCATGTTTTTGGGGACGAGAAGTCCGAATATGAAGTCGATTTTGACCAAAGAGTAGAAAATTGAGGTTCTACCAGATGTTCAGCTCCCGAAATTGATTTTTTATGAGTCAAAAACCTGGGAAATCGTCTGAAATCACCATCAATTTGTAGAATAACACTGGAAAAAGTGTCAACAGGTGGATCAAGACGATTAAATGGTACTATCAATGATAAAAGATAATTTTAAAAAAAGAAGCGTACCTAATTCAAGTTTTGGGGCCAAAATTAATGGAAACCACCAGAAATAGCTATTTAAATTATTTTATATGAATGAAACAATAAATAAACAGCCAATATCTCTGTAGGTATGTCCAATAGAATAATAAACCCATGTGACAAGGACTTTGCAGTGTTTTATAAACCCATTTTTCCCCATAACACCCCTGGGTGTATTCCGATCGGGCTGCCGAACTTCGGAGCACAACTATGACCGAAATGTGTTCCAACTGTGTGTGGAAGAACGACGATTTTAGGCCAAAATTTAACGTAAATTTAAGGCTAACTTCGTTAGAACTTCGATTTCCCACTCTAGTCAAAATCAACTTCATATTCCGTCTCCTCGTCTAAAAAACATGGAAAACGTCATGGAAACGTCTCATGTTACTAAAACATAAAATCCTATTTTTACACCAATGTTTCACCCGTAACACCCCTGGGTATATTCCGATCGAGCTGCAAAGTTTCGGGACTCAACTAGGGCCCAAATGCGAACGGTTGCGAAAGAACGATTTTTTTGACCGAAAATAAAAAAAGTAGATATTGATTGCATTTTTGGAAAATTATTGATTGCATTTTTGGAAACTTCGCACCTTGAAACGTAAAAGAAAACATTTTGAAGGGGGTGTAATAAAAATGGTTTGCTGAGCGAATAAATAGGTGTATTATTCACAGAAAATAAACCAAAACGGAGTTATTGAAAGGTTTTCTAATGGAAGGTTGTCTATTTGGAAAGGTTGTAAGTGGAAGTAGACAGCCTTTCAATAACTCCGTTTTTATTCTTTGAAATAGGTTTCCACGATTTCATCGCGAGTGATTTAGTTCGTGCAGTATGGATCAACAGTGTACGGAACCGATACGGCATTGCATGTTAAAATACTTAAATTTTGATTGGAACGTATCAAGTATAAATTATGGGTAAGTGAACAAAAACATCCATAATTTTGGCACTGTTAGTAATCCTTTTCGGTTTATTATTTTTGCGTCCGAGTCAAGTGGGAGCTTTGTTTTGACTGCTGTGAGGAATACTTTTTTTTTAACCTTCAATACTCAAAATGTCCACTCATGTTTCACGGTTTCAGAACTTTGTGAGCAAAGGTCGGTCGGTGCCTGTGTGTCCGCAAATCCTTGCCACTCGCAGAGCTTCCTTAATTCAAATCCGATTTTCCTGACATTTTCAGGGATCGTGCGGGTTGGGCCCCAAATGTAGAACGACCGGATCATTGATGCGATCACTGCGCATCCACGTTACCCAATTTCTCACGACCCACTACCCAGTGGCATATGGTTTTTTTAGCATGGAACATGCTTTAGCCTTGGACTAACTAGTCGAAAAACGTTACGCGGGATGGGTGACGAAATCTTTGACATTTTCATGTCTTTGCCCTGGCACATAGCACAAAAAACTGTCACGAAATTGCGTAACGAAATTGTGTTACAGTGCCTTTATAATGATTTCCGCTTACAACGACCCCGTTGTTAGGTTTGTTCATTTTCTACACTTTTTAACCCACAAAAATCGTTCACCACTCGTTGGAAAGCTCTGGATTTAACGAACATTTTCATGTTCTCCATAACATATTGACTATACGAATAGCGGAGCTATGGGCATAACTGTTCTCATATTTTGTTTACAAACTAATGATCGTGAGTGTAGAAGATAATAATTAATCCGGAATCGTCTATTTTATTGAAATTAGGTACCTACCTCTTAATATTAATAATTGTGTCAATTTGTGAGATAAAAGCTAAGTAGAGTAGACAACAGCAACGCATTGTGAGGTTTGCAAAAAACAACAAATAGCTATAGATAGTTATTATGTTAATGATTCGTTTCACATTCTGACAACAACGGAGGGTGGGTTATAAAATCCTATAGTGAGGTAAAAACGCTGCAAAGTCCTTGTCACATGGGTTTATTATTCTATTGGACATACCTACAGAAATGTTGGCTGTTCATTAATTGTTTCTTTCATGCGTAATAATCGAAATAGCTACTTCTGATGGTTTCCATTAATTTTGGCCCCCAAAACACAAATTAGGTACGCTCTTTTTTTTCTTTTTTTTTAAACTATTTTTGATCATTGGTAGTGCCATTTAATCGTCCTGAACCACGTCTTGACACTTTTTCCAGTGTTATTATACAAACTGATGGTGATTTCAGATGATTTCCCAGGTTTTTCACTCATAAAAAATCAATTCTGGGAGCTGAACATTTGGTAGAACTCAATTTTCCACTCTTTGGTCAAAATCGACTTCATATTCGGTCTTCTCGTCCCCAAAAACATAGAAAACGATATCTCAGAAGCTCATGTTACCAATATGTTGCTAAAACGTAAAAAGTACCTATTTTTATACACATTTTCACTCATAACACCCCTGGGTATATTTCCATCGGGCTGAAAAGTTTCGGGACACAACTAGGGCCCAAATGGAGCATGTGTGCGAAAGAACGATTTTTTTAGACCGAAAATGAAGCCTGTACACGTGATACGGCGGACGGCGGACGGCGTACGGCGGACGGACATTGCATTTTTGGAATCTATGCACCTTGAAACGTAAAAGAAAAAAGTTTGAGGGGGTGTTATAAAAATTTTTTGCTGAGCGAATACATAGGTGTATTATTCACAGAATAATAAACCAAAAGCAATAGGTAAAGACATGAAAATGTCCCAATGCGTTGCAGACTCGTATGCAAGCTTTTTTTTCGCTAGATCCTATAGATTTTATGTTATTCAGCTTTTCCCATCTCAAAACGTGGTCCGTTTCAGCAAATGTGCCTTTTTATGCATACCCCTAAAAACCACATTCCAGTCAATGAAATCGACCTCTAGGCATCCATTAAAAGAAGTGAAACTTGATTAATGTTACTAATTTTGCATCTAATACTCGTATTATCATCATGTAGACTAGTTTTGTATTTAATTTGGTCGAACTTAGGCCACCCAACTTCAAATTTTTTGAAAACGCTAGGTTCAGGACCAGTGGTCGAGCCTATCTTGCTATCAAACACGGCTTTCAAAATAATTTCCAAAATATGATGACGGTATGCTAAGTACAAAAGTTCTTTTTGCAATAATTGCTCCAGCAAAACACAAGTCCCCCTAACCCGACCAGTGTTTGCAGCTGTGGTGTCAAAGCACATTGCTTGAATTTTGTCTGCTGCACCCCACTCTTGAATGGCTCCAAATACCGCCTGGGCTTGCAAGAGTCCAGTACTATTTTCGAGTTGAGGAACTCCGATCAACTGTTCCTCATCACCACAACTAATCAAGATCGCTACTCTTTCTACGTTTTCATTTTTCAATATATCTGGTAGCTGGTAGTTACCTAGATCCCCCCCTCCACTTATCTTATGATTTTCACGTACAACCGAGCCGTTGGTAGGGAAATGGAACTTCCGCAATTTTAATCGCACAAAAATCGTTTTCCATTCGTTGGAAAGCTCTTGATTTATCACGAATTTATTTCGTATTTGTTCTTGGTATTTATTTCCTAGTTTCATACTATAACTATATAAATGAATGTTATAAATGGATAGTAAACAATGACGCTTGTTTGGTAGTCACTTGGTTATAGATACGTAGTGGTGAGTCCGTAGTGGTCATCCGTTCACAAGTTTCTATCTACTCTAAAGTTAACATTTTCACCAAAATGAATATGTTTCAATCTTTTGTTTGAAAAAACTCGGAACGCGGCTAAAGCATGTTCCATGTTTCTTGAATTTTAGCCGTAGGCTCTAAGCAGTAAGCATCCGGGGGTCCAGGGGGCTTGCCCCCTGGCGAGGCGCGCAGCGCCGATTTAAAACAAAAAAATTTTAAACAACCATTCACAGCTATAATTTAACACCAGAAACTTGCGTACTTTCCGTTTTGAGGATAAACCTCGCGGTAGGGAAAGGGTTGCTCTTTATGGTCTCTAAAAACAGTAGATGTTACCGATTTCGCGGCGATAACGGCCGGCATATTTGATACGCCGGTAGCCCACCGCTCGGTACACAGCAGTTAAGTACTAAACACCTCGAATATCCTCAGTAACAAACACACCGCAGAACGGACACCATAGAATGTGGATTAAATAACTAAATTCAACAAATCAATAATATGTACGTAGCAATCACACCAAAAATAACAATAATAATACCTAACGCATCGATCCTACTGTAACTTATTATAACCCAAAATGAACTATTCATGGTATGAGTAAAATGTTTATATATTATTCTTGATCGTGCGTCTTATGAAATTTTCGTACGTTTAACTAGTATAGGTCATGCTATCGTTACGAGGAAGCTACCAGTGCGCCATTAAACTTGGCAGAGGTTTTCATTTCATGCGGGACACCAGCGGAGAGACTATCGCTTATATTCCTTATCAGTATCGATCTACCTCTCGGACAGACCGGTTAATATTATGTCACTTGGAAAAAACAAACACAAGTTCAAACAAACTGATGGGCGACCCATCAGTCTTGTGCGCGAGCAGTGCTCAACTTCGTGACTTTGCGGTTGATTCAATGAATTCATTTCAGCATGTTGAACATCCCAACGCCAAAACCACCAAACGGAGACGTTGTACTTTTTCTCACAATTATTCCCGGTAAGATTTCCAATCATTGACACCAGAATATTATTATTATCAAGTACGTTCGAAATTCTCCTGATAACTGCTAGAAGATAGGTTGAATGGATACCAGATAAAGCTGGAAAATGGCTTTCTTACAAAAACAATGCCTACCAAGCTGTCATATATGTTATTCTAATGTTCTGAGGCAGTAGGTACTTGATTACCTTTAGTATTCACCTTCACGTAGAGTTCTTAAATAAATTAACGCATAATCTGTAAACATAATCTCTTGTGACTCGATTATTTTTCACATTAATGGAATCTACGAGGACTCTTGCTTTATAATTCCATTCAAATTGGTATCAAATCATCTTTGAGGTAGTACCTAACAACCCCCTTAATTTGACGCCTGGACGATAAAGGGCTTCTGTTTCTTATTTTGCAAATAGGTACATTGGAATCGAGCAATTTAGGTACTTATGAGTCAGTACTCACCAACTGTGCACCCTGATCAATTACTTTGATTACCTACGTAGAACTATGGCCCAGGCCTCCAGAATGCTGTTGTACACCTATTATAGGTTAAAACGGACGCCTGTCCTTCGCCGTTCTGTCGATATCTGGGTTGTCTGAAAATGAAATAAAAATGTAAATTGGCGGTTGCCACAGTGCTTCACAAACATTTGAAATTTCGCACTACAGAATACCTGGGAAAATAGTTTAAATTCTTGAAATCAGTACATAAAAGAGAAACAAGAAATAGAATGCATCAAGTTCCTATGCACGAAACTAGTATTCAGTAAACCCTACAATCCTGCAATAAATACTTTTATACAAGTATAAGGAACTGTTTGGATAAAAATTTGTCTATGGTAGCATTTTTTTAAAGATATTTTGTTAGCAATTTATCAGAAGATTATAATTATTGATTAATTATTAAGGTTACCTTTTTTTCTTTTATGTTCCTTTCTATTTATTGATTAAGGTGTGAAATATGAGAAGTTATTATACCTATTGTAAAAATCAGAAAAAGTGATGAAAAGTGAGCTTAATGGAAGAAGAAATGTATTAATTTTGTATTTTATAATTTTCAAGATGATTGAGTGTGTTTGGATGTTACATACCCTATCAGGATCACAGTCAGGTTGTACACCTAGGTTTTGCAAAAATATGCGTATAGGTACTACATAAAAAATATTGATTCTGAATTTGAGTTCAGAGTGTTCTAATACAAGGTCGGGGGTCATCAAAATTGGAGGGAGGCGGAAGGTATATAAAACAGATTCCCGTAAAGCTTAGTGCGTTCATATTTTTCGTGAAGTACAGTGTGGAATTTATGAACATGAAATATTTGTACACACAAGTGGAGCCCTAGAGCGGATGACAAATAAATTCATATTCATGTTTACTGAAGGAATTCGTTTGTGTGCACTAGTTGGTATACGTAGCTTAAATTTAATAATATAAAGCTAGACTATGGTAATGACTAGTGTAACTAACTCCACAAGATTATTTCGTACATTATTATGAGTTAACACCGTATGAAAAGTGTATATATATTATGTACTTATAAGATAATGTATGAAAAGGTTATCGTGAGTTATTCTCGTTACGTACAATAATAGACCTTGATAGTACAACGTTACTTCGATAATTCGCTTATATGTTCATGGAACTTGTGACTTGTAAAGACAGGCGATGAACGGTGATGATATTTTGGCCATGAAGATGGCCAAAGGAGGCTTTTGTTGGACGGAGGGCGTTGTTTGGTGGTTATATGCAGCGCCAAGGGCTGAAAAGGTCTGGTCGATACGCGCTCCTGCTCCACTCTTGCCAACCACTTTCCCTTCCACCTTTGGGGCGTTTCCAAAATCGTTTTTCCACATCTCCTCTCCGAAATCATTGGTTCAGAACGAAACTCGAAACGGAACTTCGTGTAAGTTTTGGCACAGCAACTCCCGTTAGTTGCTGAATTGACAGGTCGAAGCTTCAAATTTATTCAAACTAATTTCCGCTGCAGATGGTTATTGGACGGTTTATGGACACCGGTCGTGAGCCAAAATGCCAGAAATCGTCTAGTTTAGTTTGACGAATGTCAGGACATTTGGATGACATTTGGTTTGACGCCACATTGCAGACTGATTGTAAAACTCTATAATCGGAATTTGGTACCATGTAAAAAGTTTTTGGTTTATTATTCTGTGAATAATACACCTATGTAGGTATTCGCTCAGCAAAAAATTTGTATAACACCCCCTCAAAATTTTTTCTTTTCCGTTTCAAGGTGCGTAGATTCCAAAAATGCAATGTCCGTACGCCGTATCACGTGTACAGGCTTCATTTTCGGTCTAAAAAAGTCGTTCTTTCGCACACATGCTCCATTTGGTCCCTAGTTGTGTCCCGAAACTTTTCAGCCCGATCGGAATATACCCAGGGGTGTTATGAGTGAAAATGTGTATAAAAATAGGTACTTTTTGCGTTTTAACAACATGTTAGTAACATGAGCTTTTGAGGTATCTTTTTCCATGTTTTTGAGGACGAGAAGA
This sequence comes from Leptopterna dolabrata, assembly GCA_954871275.1. Taxonomy (NCBI): domain Eukaryota; kingdom Metazoa; phylum Arthropoda; class Insecta; order Hemiptera; family Miridae; genus Leptopterna; species Leptopterna dolabrata. The sequence goes on along the minus strand of OX940988.1, from coordinate 32,970,121 downwards.
CCGAATATGAAGTCGATTTTGACCAAAGACGCGGAAATTGAGGTTTTACCAAAGGTTCAGCTCCCAAAATTGGTTTTTTATGAGTCAAAAACCTGGAAAACTGTCTGAAATCACCATCAATTTGTACAATAACATTGGAAAAAGTGTAAACAGGTGAATCAAGACCATTAAATGCCACTACCAATGATCAAAGATGATCTTTAAAAAAAAAAAAAAAAAAAACGTACCTATTTCATGTTTTGGGGGCCAAAATTGGTGGAAATCATCAGAAATAGCTATTTCAATCATCCCGCATGAAAGAAACAATACATTCAACAGCCAACAAAAATCTCTAGAACTCCAATAGAATAATAAACCCATGTGACAAGGACTTTGCGGCGTTTTTTTTTTTTTTAATATTTGTCCAGCGATTATTCCGGAACTACTGGACCGATTTCGATTAATCCTTTTTTCAAATGAAAGAGGATCATCCCCCGGTGGTCCTATCCCAGTTTAAAGTAGCGCTGGACTTGTACTACGAAGCCAGTAATACTCTTCGATTTCTAGTGCTTTGATAGACACAACTACAAGTACTGGGCGCGTACTTGTACCCACTTTCAGAATTTTTTTGTTCTGTGTAGATCACCATTCTGTCTAGGTCGCACTTCTGTATGAAAAAACGTTGTTAATGGCTTGAAATGTTAAGGGTAGGAGAGGGTTGGTCCACAGTTGGTCGCATACAGCAGTGCCGCCAACGCTGCAGCGCGCTTTTCCGTTCAGGCTCACTGTCAAGGTCGTCTCATGTTGTCTTTATGAACGGCTTCGTATTTCCCACGAAACGCGCATTCCATGCGATAAATATTCTATAGTTGAGGGACGAAGCCTTCGATCTCAATAGATTACCCTCCCATGTACAAACGTATTCAAAATTACCTACCGTCTACCCTAGGACAAAATTCAAATTGAATTGAAATTTAGTTCATTTTTTCCAAATTGATTAGGTACCTATGTATGAAAACCCCCGTCTATAACGGAAACATCTGATCCTGTCAGTTAGTCAGGTTTCACTGTAGATATTGATCTTTAGGTTTGACGTCATTTGCCCCTAGGTAAAATACTTATCACTTAATATTTAGTTACTCTAATAAAAGAACTAAACTGGGTTGTGGACGAACGGATGCTCGATGTGGTTGATCAAAATGCTCCTGGTGGTCTCAAGTTTTCTTAAATCGAAATAAATTCTGCTGAAGATAAATAGTATCTACTTTCTCTATTGAAAGTTTTTGGGTTAGGGCATTTGAGGTCCAAGGGAAATCGGTGCCTATTTCATCCCTTGAATGATATTTATTGTTCCTCTTATTTCTTTTACTTTAGAATCCTTCCACCCACAGCTGACGTTTCCTTCATTTCTGAAGTAGACCCGATGAAAAAACAAGCTTAGAAATCTGGTATATCCAATACCCTTGAGGTTTTTACGTAGCCCTCCTGTACCTGGAGGCTCCTAGTTCAATATAAGAGCACCAGCTGTCCTTCGAGAAAAAACGCGACACAGGAAAACGCCCTATTCGTCCGAACGAATGACGGATTCAAGCGGGTTCCTTTGATTTGCATCTGATTCATAAATTTTGTAAGCTGAATAAATTGCTATTGTACGAAGCAAAGGTATCGCACTCGTGTTACTAACGAAATCTTCTCGCAAAGTAGGTACTTCATGAACTTAAGTACTTTATTATAATATAGGAAGGTATGATCTGTTTCACCGACTCGAGTTATCCAAAGAGTAACTCGTTCTTCCCTATCAAGCGAATTTGCCGTTTGACCGTCCCCAGTCTGGAATCCCTGTATTTCCGCTCATATTTTTAGGTAGGTAAGGTTAACTCAGAGTTGGCACCGAATCAACGATATAAGTTATTCGCCATCTACCTACTTCCTTGTCCTTACTCAGTTTTCAATCAATTAGTTTTCAATTAACGTTACCAATGAGACTCGTAGTTCCAAGAAAACTTGAATATTGAGGAAACCATCGAAAATAACAACTGATTGAAGTACGTGAAAAAGTTTCACTGCTAAAAACAATAAATTAATCATCACCTCTCACAGTTCTTACACTTCCTTATTTTAAACACTTTCCTTTTAACAAAATATACCCTTAACCACGCCAATCTAACTCATTTAGTCGCGATTTTAGGAAAACATGTGCCCATCACACTATGTAAAATACCATTCGATTATTTGCACGGTACCCAACTCACTAAAATACTACAGTTCTTCTCTTCCTTAGGTTTACTGCAATAACTGATTCATATTAGATTGAGGTTTATAGAATTCTAATATACTATTTCTTTTTTGTTTCAGGTACGATAAAAAATCCAGAACTTAGAGCTGTGTCGGTGAGTTATTACAGCTGCTGAATTTTCACATCGAAGTAACTAAACTTGCTGTATTGAGGAATTGATTGACCGTACTCGTACAACTAGGTGTAACAGAATATTTTCGTTGGTATCAACGAGTAAATTTATCTGCCATTTTATCTGTCAGTTATCTGCCGACTTTATGGATACCGGTGAAATGGTTGCAATTTACACAGTTACACATTTATGGAGTACCTACTATCCAATATAGATACGCAAACAAGGATATCGAAGGAATACCTGAAGGAACCGTCCTTGGTTCTATCAAAAATGCTGATTAAAACAGTGAAATTCGCAACCAGATTTATCAAATCGTTCAAGCTTTCGATATATTCAGAATATTCTATTTTTCCCGTATTCGCTGTGAATGCCTTAAATATTTGGTTTGTACATATACTTTTTTATATAGTGGTTTTTGTTACCTACCTTGTAATATTGCTTATCGAACGCTTAGTTCCTAGAGCTTCTCTTCACGTAAACCCCTGAAGCTCAGGCTCGTACTGGTCAATACTGTTGAATACTTGTTTCTGTGTTCTTAAAATTTGAAGGCATTACTTAATTACGCTGAAAATTTGATAGAAGGATCTCCCTCTGCGCTTTTCATAGAAACGGTTTTGAAGTTTAATCGACGAAAGCTTCCGTGCACTTGATGCACTCGGGAACCAACTGGTCGATGTGAAACGGACAAATTTTGAAAAAGTTGGCTGCTGGGGCGTGGGTTTTTTGAACATTTTCAAAGACTATGAGGTGACTGGTGGGAGGAGGAAGGGGGGTCTCCCACCACAATATAACACAATACCTTCCCAATAGGAAGTGAAGTAGCAGCTGTACAGGCCACCAGAGGCACCTCAGGGAATCCTTGGCCGGGACAGCTGCTCTCTTGTTCCAGAAATCCTCCCAAGATCCGTTCTACGTCTCAATAGGTTTCCAGCTTCGTCCCACGATCTGTAGCCTGCTAGTTATGGGTAGTACAACTTGGTATTCCTCTGAAATACACGTGACGTCACGACAAGCACCACTGGTACCTGTAAAAATACATATTAATTCGGTACCTACCTATCTTTTCCGGACCCACGTGAACCGTCTGATCAGCCACAGGGTACCTATTACCGTGGTTGAAAGTGATACTTCTGGCCAGTTGTATTTTACAGTATATTACTGCAATTACGTTGTTGGTTGCTAGATGGTCAGGTCTTATTCAGATTCGTCTGCCAAGTAAGCTGTAAAGCTTCCTCATATTTATGATTCGTGTAATTAGCTGGTTAACTGATTAATGATGGTTGAAATAGGCCGAAACTAGTTTCATATAAAGAATTTAAAGTAGCACAGGATTCGTCATTCTCTATTCCCGATCAGGTCGCCCCACTGCACCGTCGGCAACCAATCAGAATTAATGGGATTGTTCTTCTGATAAGATGTGGTGGTTACAAGGAATGAGCTATTCAAAACAAGAAAATTCGACGCTGAATTTCTGTTAGAACCCCGACTAATTAAAAAAAATAGTTAACCATTTTTAGATTATTTGTAGTTTGACAAGAAATGCTAAATGCTTTTGCTGTTAGGGCAAAAGCATTTAGCATTTTTTATAATAATAATAAAAGAATGTTTTTATTATTTTCGTTATCCGCTAGGCAAATGAAAGTGGCTACGCCCAGTCCGATGTGTATGTCCCCCAATCAACAAAGCTAACAAAACAATGCCACTTCCAGTCTCCACCTACTTTTCCTCTGCTTCTTTTGATAAATCTTGATTTTAAAAATCCTGTGAAACTAATAATGTGGTTTTCTTCGATTTAACTCCTCTTCCGTCCTTCTCGTATCAGTGGGTTTTTCAAAACAGAAAAAAATCCAGTGCAGTGTCCATTGCGAACAGACAGTCGCGGAATCAGATTTGTTCTTTGATATCTAAAAAGAAAAATGCGAGTGGAACTGGGAAGTGGAAGTTCAAGTGAACCAACCATCGTTCAATGGGTACTTTGACGTTGGAGTCGGTGCAAGAGTTGGAGATAACTGCACCAACCCAAGTCCACTTTCCACTACTGTACGGTCACGCATGTCTGCTCAGAGATTATAATAAAACTGTTGCCCGCCGAGAAGTTTTATATCATCGTTGCGTGCCCGGCTGTGATTTATTATGATGAAGCAGGTGCCCACACTCTACATGTTGTGAAGTCCATCACATCGGCGAAGATGGTATCGTCAGCATAGATTCTTTCATAAACCACCACAATTACCGAACGAGAGTTCCATTACCTGAGTCTCGTAAACATTTACTAAGGAGTGCAGATAGTCTACCTTTTTTTTAAACTGAATACATAAAAAATAGAGGTGCTCATCTCTATTTTAATACGGGCATTCATAATACAGTCATAATTCATAATACGGCTGCAAAATATTACTAAGGCGTTGACTTTTAGGGTTTGTTACTGACTTTTTTCATCATTCCAACATTATTAACTTGAAAATAATATTGACGGTAAGTGGATTCTTGCTGGTACGTGGCTGTTCCCGTTCATGGTGTATTTCCCTTTCCGCAAACGATCGTAGTGCCATCTGTGCCGCTTTTTACTTTGGAATGGCCGTATGTGCCTATTCAGTTTCGTGCAGTCAGAAGAGCTGTGGCCTATCCATGGGGTGAACTTTAACAGCATGTCACATTGGCAAGACATGTAACCGGTTGGCTCCATATTTCGTAAACTTGATTACCTACTAGGAACGTAATAAGAAAATAAGTGATCTGCATTCTCGCTGGCACTCGAATTTTAAAATGGGTAAAACATCCCCAACATTCCTTTGAAAGAAACACATACTCCTACCTAGTGGAAGTCATTCAGTTGCCTATAACGCTCTCATCTCAAAATAAGAAAAACATTCCCGGTCAATCCTTCGAGATAAAATAAAAGTCAGTGGGGGATATGTACCTACTACATAATATCATCATCATAATATCGCCGATATATCGCCCTAATACGAGTAGACCATAATCACCCTTCTGCGTGGTAATGAGTAATCTGCATGCTCGCTCGCGCTCGCATCTCAAAATGGATGAAATACCCCCCTCGTTGCTTTGAGGTAAATACAATACCCATACATAATGGATGGACCTAATGGTTGGTGAGGGGGTGTAGTAAAATCTAATAGCATCTGTAATAAAATCTAAATAGCCTTGGACTAACTATCCGAAACAGTTTAAATTTCTCCCTTGAGAGGGAAAAACATTAAATCATGTTTAATGTTTTTCCCTCGCAAGGGAGAAATTAGATATAGTTTTTTAATGTCAAGAAAAAATGAAAGCCACAATTTCACTGAACTCTACAAGTATAATGTTGCATTTACTGTACTTATTATAGACTCGCCATCAACATATGGTTGCTACAACAGAAGGTAGTAACTGTGTAGTAACCAATGAAAAACGTTGCATATTTGCGTGTCGGAATTCACAGAATGACCCCCAGCCCTAAAACATTAAACATGTTAAAACATCTGTATTGTAACTTTCTACTTATTAAGCAGACAGACTGACTGATATTCTGTAATCCAACTATTGAAATAGGGCTACGAACTTATTTACCAAGGTTCAATTAGCGTTTACAAAGGCCGGGCCTCCCCGAAGAAGTGGACATGTGCGCAGTTTTTACTTACATTCTGACTGATTCCCCTGGTGTGTCTCGGAGGAAAGAACATGTGAGGGGACCAACATGTGGCGACAGTCGATAGCACGAGCCAACTCCCCTCCATCTGTAGTTGTTATCTTTTTTCGAACGAGAACAACCCGTTCGGCCTCTGCTTGTCGATTTAATTCGTATTCCTTTCTGAATAAAAACGTGTCAGGTTCGCCTGTGTGTTGCACAACCAATCCGTAAGAATTCGAAGAAACATACAGGTATTTTATTCTTGTTGCAGCGCTCCAAAAGTGATTACCTATCACTGGTAATAAATATGAACCGATATTATGAGTGAACACGGATACTCCTGCCTCAACCAAGTAGGTAATCCACCAGTAGCACCTGGTTACTTACATCATCAAATCTTTGGGAAGGTGTATTAAAATAACTTCGAAGGTCTTGTGCAAACCCAAAGTAATTAAGTGCTAATTTGTCCCAGTATTTACCATGAAATAAAATTAATTTTGAAAATACATTCGCAGAGTTGAATTTATGGAACCATGCGCCATGTTTAGGGGTCCACAATCCGTACAACGACCACAACCACTTTTGCGTCCTCAATATCGAAGGTAGGGAAGCCTTGGATTCGTGATTGAGTAAAAAAAAATTCATGTCCTCCAAAATTTTAATTTCCACAGCCATTTTGCGTTTCAGACATCGGGGAAAATGTTTGGTTCCATGTCTGTCTGTCTGTGGTAATTCCTTGTAACGCCCACAACTAGGTACCCGACATAATGGTCGAAATCGACTGAAATTTGGAGGGTTGGTGCGGGTTGGGTCACGGATGGTCCCATACGAAAATCATTGAAAAAGTACTGTAACTTTCGTCTGCGCATGCGCAAACGTGAAATAATTGAAACGCCCAAAACTACCTTAAATATTGCTGAAATGAGATCAAATTCGGAGGGTCGATCAGGAATAACACTGATAGTTAGGTATGAATTTCATCAGAATCGTACAGTAACTTTCATCTGCGCATGCGCGAACATGAAATGTTGACCATTATATTGTAACGCTTCTAACTACACGAAAAATAGTTGTAGATGGCTGAAATTTTGAGGGTGCACGCAGGTTGGATCGCAAATGATCCCGTTTCAAAATCATGGAAATCGTTCCGTCTGCGCATGCGCATGCGCAAACGTGAAATACTTGAAACGGCCATAACGGACATATATTGTTGAAATGAGTTCAGATTTGGAGGGTCGATCAGGAATAATACTTTGATAGTTCGTTATGAATTTCATTGGAGTCTTACTGTAACTTCCCTCTGCGCATGCGCGAACATGAAATGTTGACCGTTTTGTCGTAAGGCTTCTAACTACGCGAAAAATTGTCGTAGAGAGCTGAAATGTTGAGGGTGCACGCGGGTTTGATGGTTCCGTATCAAAACGAGCCTACCCAACTATTCTATACGTTCTTGTGATTCAAATGAGGAAGCTATACTGCCTACTCGAATTGGCTGACGTTTTTTTACCAATATTACATTCCAACCTATTGCATAGAAAACCCTCGCGGTTATCCAGCTTGTCGATGTTGTGGGGGGGATCGATATTTTATTACTGAATATGCGAGTCTCGACGCGTAAAAGCTTCATCCCATTTGCTACCCTCACCGAAGATCTAAACCTATTAGGTTTGAGCTTCTATGGGGGGGGGGGGGGGGGGGGTAGTAGTCAAACCGAACGAAACACCGAGTATTTTTGGATGGAAATATCTCGAACACCTCATTTAATCGATCATCAATGAATTAATTAATCATAAACTCAATTTAACGATTTATCGTTTCGTTCATTTGGCAAAAAAATACAATCGGTCCATTTAGTAGGTAAGATTGATATTTCAGTTCGTGTTACCGCTTCAAATTCATTAATTTGTGGTCGTTAAGGCAGTTAATTGTAAGTAGTAAACTCATATTTTAATCATTTGAAAAAAACACAATTTTTTTCAGCTTAGTCTCGTTTTTGTTGGCTTAGGTGCAGGAGTTATATCGTAAAAATCATAACTGTTAGACCGTGAAATGATCTTTATAGAATCGGTATCAAAAAAAGGAGAAATAATGAACCGTTATGTAATAAATTGGATTGTTCCGGGGTACCACCAATAAAATTTCTCAGCGGCTATCTCCTGGAGTTCTCTCAGCTCTAAATCTCTTGCATGATCTCAAAACTCTAACAAGAATCATTTATTTATTTATTTTATTAATTTTTTTAATCATATGGAATAGCGAGAGAAATTTTATGATCCCATTATTTGGTGGGCTATTTCTCAACATTGTTGTACTTTTCGCGTTTTTGTTATTCGGTGTATAATAAACCTATGTATTCGCTCAGCAAAACATTTTTAGAACACCCCCTCAAAATTTTTTCTTTTACGTTTCAAGGTGCTTAGATTTCAAAAATGCGATGTTCGTCCGCAGCATCACGCATATCTACTTCATTTTTCTAAAAAATTATTTCTTTCGCACACAGGCTCCATTTGGGCCCTAGTTGTGTTCGGAAACTTTGCAGCCCGATCAGAATATCACCAGGGGTGTTATGGGTGAAAAAATTGATGTAAAAATAGGGTTTTTTCGTGTTCTAGTAAAATGAGCCTTTGACGTATCTTTTCCATGTTTTTGAGGGCGAGAAGACCGAATATGAATTCGATTTTGACCAAAGAGTGAAGAATGGTTTTAAGTGAAATGAAGTGAGGAGTGAAGAATGTGGGTTTAACGAAGTTTCAGCTCCCAAAATTAATTTTTCATGAGTCAAAAACCTCGGAAATTGTCTGAAATCACCATAAATTTGTTTAGTAACACTGGAAGTAGTACCAACAGGTGAATCAAGACAATTGAATGGTATTATCAATGATCAAAGATAATTTGGGAAAAAATTGGGGCCCAAAATTGGTGGAAACCATCACAAATAGCTATTTCACATGAATTAAACAATAAATGAACAGCCAGCATTTCTGTAGGTATGTCCAATATAATAATAAACACATGTGACAAGGACTTTGCAGCGTTTTTCGTATATTATTGGAAATATACAACTCCGTTTTGGTTTATTGTTCTGTGAATAATACACCTAGGTATGTCTTCGCTGAGCAAAAAAAATTTATAACACCCCCTCAAAATTTTTTCTTTTACGTTTCAAGGTGCGTAGATGTCAAAACTGCAATGACCGTCCGCCATACGCCGTATGCCGTCCGCCGCATCACGCATATCTGCTTCATTTTTGGTCTAAAAAATTCGTTCTTTCGCACACAAGCTCCATTTGGGCCCTAGTTGTGTCTCGAAACTTTGCAGCCCGATCGGAACATACCCAAGGGTATTATGAGTGAAAAATAGGTATAAAAGTAGGTTTTTTCGTGTTTTAGTAACATAGATTTTGAGGTATCGGTTTCCATGTTTTTTGGGACGAGAAGACCGAATGTGAAGTCAATTTTTACCAAAGAGTGGAAAATTGAGGTTCTACCAAAGGTTCTGCCCCTCAAAATTGATTTTTTATGAGTCAAAAACCTGAGAAATTATCTGGAACCACCTTCAATTTGTATAATAACACTAGAAAAACGCTGCAAATCCCTGCACAACGGTTTATTATTTTGTATAGAATACCCTTCTGTTACAGATCACAGCTCTATGTATAGATAACCCGTCTATATAATATGATATGTACTATTCTATTATATGCATATTATGTAGATCGCAGACACTCCGTAGGTTAGTACCTAACCCCGTACTCGTTACTAGGTACCTACCTAAATCACGAGTTGAATGTTGCTAAAATAATTCTGCCGATGACAAACAGTACCTAACAAAAAGAAACACACATAATGAAGTTCTGAAAAGAAATTGTTGACGAGGAGTGAAAAAAGTTGCAAAAGTACCTACCAACAAACTCCAGCCCCTTCTACGTAGATGGTATAATTTACCGTTGTGTAATAATTTACCGTTGAGTAATGATTTACCGTAGTAATAATTTACCCATCAATAACACTTCAACGTTTGTTCAAGTTTCACTACCTACCAACAAACTCCAATAGAGCCATCATTTTTCAAATTAAATAATATCACAGAACAACCAACTCGACTTCATACTCCGCCAATATAATCAGGTGATCCCTACCAATGATTGGCCGTATTCACAAATTCCTATTGTGGGCGCGTCTCTGGTTACGAGATTTGGTTTGGATTGTATACAATTTCATTCACACTGGAGTCGAAAATGCCTGTCGGTACAAACTTCGGGGCCTTACTGTGAACGAACGGCTGGACGTACGATGCTCCGGATGGTCTTAAAAAACTCGCAAGTTCAAGAACTATTTAAAACCGTAAAAATATTCACGTAAAAAAATGGTATAGGCGTTTTGAAAATTTCAACCCCTATTTTGAACCCCTTAGAGATGACTCACAGTAACGTCGAGCTTCGAGGACCAACTAGACGCCGAACGGAACCTATAACCCGAATTTCATCAATTTTTTTTCGTGGTAACTAAGAAAAGTGGCCCGTACGGCGTACGGCGTACGGCGGACAGACAGAAATATTTTTATTGCAGTTTTGGATTCTACATACCTTGAAACGTAAACCATCAAATTTTGAGGGGGGGTAAGAATTTTTTTTTTCATGCTCGATTCCAATGGTTCATTATTGAAAATAATAAACCAAAAGTGCCCCCAGGTGTATCAAGACAATTAAATGGCACTATCAATGATCAAAGATAATTTGAAAAAAACAAAAAAAAACATTTTGATGAAACTGTGATTTTTCGGTCGGCTCCAGTACTCGATGTATGGCCTTTCTGAGGGGAGCACTAGGGTAGGCATTGAACACAGAAAACAGCGATCTGCGCAGAAAGACCACCTATAGGTACAGGTAAATAATAAACCGTTGTGTAATAATTTGCAGCGTTTTTATCGTCAACCGGATCCGCCAGCCAGGCGCGAAGTATTTTAGGTGGTCGTCTGATTACAGCTTTACGGACACCCCTAATAACGGACAAAACCTTGACGAATGTCGGTTTCCGCCTTAAATAATGTTTGTAGAGGCAGCACAGGTATGTGTGCAGTATCACAATGAAGGTGGAAGTTCAAACGGATGGGGACTGGAGTAGGGTTAATGGTGTAGATTTTATTTAAAACAGTAAAGGCACTTACCAAAGTGTTCAAATTCTGTAAGGATAAAAAAAATTTGTTATTGTGTGTTACTGACGATGGTTTGATCACTGAAACCGGTATAACATGGTTTTTTGCGTTTTTCGTGTTTTTCGTGTATTAGTGGACTATTTTTTCAATAACTCCGTTTTTTTTTTAAATGGGTTTCCACGATTTCTTCGCGAGTGATTTAGTTCACGTATCTGTAAGGATATGTTAGTAAAGGTGCTTGGGCGGGCATTCTCTAAGGTAAGTGAACTCAACTGATGTGAACGCATGTTCCGAAGGGCCGAGTAATTATCTACTATCATAATGAAGGTGGAAGTTGAAACGGATGGGAGGGGCACCGGTGAGGTTGAAAAGGCGACCCTTCAGGTTCTGCGAGGTAAATAATCGACCAGACCACCGGGAACGGAAGGTGAAGGGAGGGGAAGTTCCCCATGTGGGATCTTTTGTGTTTATGTAGCCGTTGGGAGGGGAGGGGCTGTGAAAGATGGTGGTTGAAATTTACGAACAAGGTAAACAACCAAGGGAATCCCTTGTAATCAGATTTAAACTATTTTTAAAGGTCGATTCTCGCATTTTACAAGCTGGTGTACAGAATGGGCTCTCCCAAGGAAGCCAGATCATGTAGGAGGAAGGAAAGTTCCTCTCAAGGTGCAATTTGCTAGTTATCCTTGCAATTTCCAAACTATATGTGCCCAATAAAAATGTGCACAAATACAAAACAGTCATATTAATGGAAGGTTGTTCATGCTATCACACTACTTGGACGAGGTAAATTTTTGTTGTTCGCTTAGGTAGGTACTACTAGAGTGGCTGCATCCGCTGATGAATCTTGTGGACCTACTTACTTGAAATTAACTTGAACCTTACAAAATATTCATATCATCATTTCAAATTGCAGTGTACATGTGTTTGGTATGAAGAATTTGAAGTTGGCTGTGGATTTTTAGGCTCGTTCCCTCAGAAGTGGCCGAAGCCTTATTCTCAAGATTGGAGACACATTTTTACGATCTTATTATGGGTATTTCCTGACTGAACTACTCTTGAAGAACTAACTCCGCCAACTCAACTAGGAATGGGATATCGATATCGATATTTTCCTTCCTATACCAGATATTTTTCTATCGGTATTTTCACTTTGATAATATCGATATTTACCTCCGATATTATCTTTTTTTTTTAATAATCCTCGAATTTGGGTTTAGACTTTTGAAGACATAAGGAATGAACCCAAATGTGGAAATATTTCATCTTCACAACATGTAGGTAGGTACAAAACAAACCGAATATTATTTGAACAAAACTTCAAAACTGCTTTATTTTAACATGATAGTATATTTAGGTACAAAACACATTGAAAACCTACCACAATTTGAACAAAACTCTAAAACTATTTTATTTTTATATTATATTGTATATAGGCACAAGAATTGAATACAATTTGAACAATGCCCACAAATAAATTTAAAAAGAAATAAAAAATTGTATAAGAGTTAAAAAAAGAATTCTTCCCCCAGTGAACGAAGGAACAGAAGTTTCAATGTCTCGCCAATGTCTGTTTCTGCTTGTTTTCTCCGTTTACTGACTTCGGCTTACAAGATGTCAACCTAATTTTAATATAATAATTTGTGGCTTACTTTTTTTAATTACATTAATTAAATTAATTAATTTAAATTACATTAATTAAATTTTAAATTCCATTTCCTTCGATAATATCGGATATCGATATTTTTCATCCGATATTATATCGATATAGATTTTTTTCATTTGATATATCAATAGGTATCAATATCGATATTTTCTTTCGATATCCCATCGCTAAACGGAACTACTCCTCGACTTAGGAGGAGGATTTCACTGAACTTTCGTTCACTAGGACCATAGAGTAAAAGAATCAAGGACCCAGTGTCTAGAGATGGATACTAGATGTAGGAATGGGGAACTAAAGAACTAGTAGAACGTTCTGTGCATTGCGAACTAAGAACTAAAGGACTCATTCACAAGGCGACTGAGTTAGTTCTTGTAGTTCACAGGAACGGTGGATACTACGTGAGGAATTGATAGTATCCACTGAACGATAGTTCCTTAGTTCATTAGGAGTTATTTCGATAGGAGTTAGTTCAGATTGGGTGGATACTGCATATAAGGAGTTTATAGTATCACAGAACGACAGTTCAAAGGAATAAGGAACTCAGCTGGTATCGTTCAGGAACTAAGTTGGCATCTTATTATCTTCGTTCTAGTTCAGTGTTAGGGTCGTGTGATTAAAAAAGAAAAGGAACTGAAATGAACTACTGAACTAACTCAAAAGAACTACTCCTTTCAATGAGTGAACTAACTGTACTTGAGTCCCTCAAATGAACCACTCTTAACCACCACTAATGGGACGGTAAGGAACATGAGTGCAACCACCTGTCAACCACGCGATTATTCTGACGATGAAATCACGATCGTCGAATAAATCCTGAACGGCGTGCCTCACAAAAATTGTTTGAGTACGGTTGAAACCGCCGTGAAAACTTCTTTCTGACAGCCAAAAGCGCCTACTCTGATGTCGTTAGGGAAGGCCAGGAATAAGATCAAGGAGGAGGTCTGGAGAGTGGAGCGATAGCCTTTAACCTGGCTTGGAGTTCGCTGATCACAATGACACCACCCTCATGAAAATCCGTTCAGCCGTTTGGCCCTGACGCCGTCACACACTCAAACAAACTCACGAAATATTATGTACTCTAAAAATCGTTCTTAACGTTTATATATCATTAATTTATAGGTACTGATTTGTAGGTACCATCGAGTGTTCGAAAAATCGTCAGTTCGAAAAACCTTTAGGGATGAAAGAGGGCCCGGAAACGGAAAAGGCCGGAAGTGTGTCGAATTAATTAAGACGAGGATTCATAATATTTTAGCGATGGTGGGGAGGGTTGTCAAGCGCCTGAGGGACTGAAAATGTCGAGGTAATTAATGGATTCCCCCTCCCCTCGCATACACCACCATTCATTCCCCCCCCCCCCCCCCCCCAACACTGAAACCAGCGAAACGACCCACGACGGATGACTAGATGCAGGAAGGCAATGATTATTCCCCCCTTCGCAAGTTATTTCGCTTTTTTCCCGAGCAATTTCGTTTTTTTCCCGAAGTGTTTCGTAATGCGATTATGGTCCTTTGACAAATAATAGTTCTGTGAGACTGTTGAAACGATCCAGTCATGAGCGAACTTTATAATAGCTTCATAAGTTGTAGGACATTTTATTGGTTTTTTCTTAAATTTAATCACTCGTGCCCTAATAAGTTTTCTTTATTCAACATTATTATTTTATTGTGTCAAATTATTAGAGTCCCACCCTAATTGTTGTTAATCTAACAATGTTATATTAGCAGTGGTTACCAACCTTTTTCCGCCCATCCGCCCATGGCCCATCCCTCCAGAGGTTGACTGACACCTATCTTCCCCCCTTGTCTTTTTGCTTGAAAAAACCATAAGCTGGCGCAAGTGAGCATCGATATTACTGAAAATATAAATGCTTAATTTTAATTTTAATTAAAACGTAAATAATGAAGCAATTTTACCCAGTCCCTCTTAGACAAAGAAAAAAGTGTACCTTTTTTGGGGACACACGAACTGCCACAAATTTTGGGTCCATCTGAAACGCACGAACTGCCACAGTCATTAGAGGGGATTAGAAAGGGTCAACTCGCAAGATAAGAAACCCACGAACTGCCACAAGGGTTCGGTCAGGTAGCCGGTACAAGTCAGGGAAAAACGGGAATTATACTGTGGTTATCCCTCGATGATATTCCTGCTCTACTTGTCTTCTTTTCTGGTATTTTCGAAGGCATTAAACAGTCTTGTTACATACCTAACATTACATTCCACTAATCTTTGAGATGCGAGCGCTAGCGAGCATCCAGATCGCTTGACAATGCATTCCACTAATCTATTCAGAAGTCCCAAACAACCTGCTCATTCACGGGATAGTTTCTGGGATTGTTTATCTTTTTCGAGATGCGAGCGCTAGCGAGCATCCAGATCGCTTGACAATGCGAGCGGCGGAATGGGAACTAAACTTCTTGTACACCCACCGTCTTGTCTGACCGAACCCTTGTGGCAGTTCGTGGTTTTCTTATCTTGCGAATTGACCCTCCCTAATCCCCTCTAATGGTTGTGCATTTCATATTTGGTCTAAACGTTGTGGCAGTTCGAGTGCCCCTTTTTTCAAAAAGTTTTTTTTTCTTTCACAAGAACTGATATTTGAAGATAAATAATTAACTAAGATCATTGACGCACATTTCAAAAACAGGAGCACATTTTTTATTAATTTATTTTCTTTTATTAATTGGAATCTGGAAGAATTAAAACCGTTGACAGTTGAAATTTGAAAAAAAAACACATTCTCATTCATCATCATCATCACCCCCCCCCCCCCCCCCCATGTAGAATTGCCAAGTGACGAATTCCTAAATTGACGCGACGGATTGGAGTGGAGGAGACTAGAGAGGAACGTTTTGAGGAGGACGCTCCTGAACTTGAATTCGTTTCTTTTTTAACTCGAGATTCTTTGTCTTAACTCTGAACGATTGGTTTGGTATAAGATTTCAAATTTCATGTTCTAATTCAAATTTCAAATTTCTATTCACTCAGATTCTAAATTAGATCAATTAGATTCTAACTGATTGTTGGTGGTTTTATAGCAATTTTTGGTGATTGTTAGTCTCTTTACCGATTATTAGCGAGTTTCATCTCATGAAAACTCAAATTTGATCCACTTTATTGTATTTCATACAACCGTATGGGCTGAATTTGGAATATTTCATCCCGTAGCCTAGTTTAGATATATTGAGTCACTCAATACATACCGAATTTTTTTTTTTTTGTAAACTACTCCTTCGCCTTTGGCGATGGTGCCAATCCGCCAAAAGGTCCTAAGCAGTCCAATGAAATCTTGCGGATATTGTCCACCGGTCGTCCTTTTGTGTGGAAAATTTTCGAGTGCCCTCCAGGCTCCGAATGGACTTACGTACATAAATCCAGAAACGGCTGTAGGGGGATCTGAAACGGATTTAAATCGAAAACGCTGCAAATTATTACACAAAGGTTTATTATTTACCTGTATAGATGCCCCTTCTGCGTAGATCACTGTTTTCTGAGGTCAGTACCCTCGAGCTCCACCCAGGAAAGCCCTGAATCGAGCACTGGAGCCGGCCCCGGAATTAGAGTTTCCTACAAATGCGCGTGATTCAATAATTCAATCATTATTTTGTAGATATTCATGAAGCATAAGGCAAATAATAAAGAGTTGTGTAATAATTTACCTGTATAGTTGCCCCTTCTACATAGATAGTTTAATGAACCGTTGTGTAATAATTTACCTGTATAGTTGCCCCTTCTACATAGATAGTTTAATGAACCGTTGTGTAATAATTTACCTTTGAGTAATAATTTACCCATCAATAATACTTCAACGTTTGTTCAAGTTTAACTACCTTTCAACAAACTCCAAAAGAGCCATCATTTTTCAAATGAAATAATATCACAGAACAACCAACTCGACTTCATACTCAGTGCATATAAATAATCAGGTGCTCCCTAGCACTGATTATCTCGGGCCAGTTCCTGATTGTTGCCGCGTCCCTAGCGATGATATTTGGGCTGAATTTATACAATTTCATTCACCCACTTGTTGAAAAAGCCTGTCGGTGGAACCTTCTGTGCCTTACTGTGAACGAACGGCTGGACGTACAGTGCTCCGGGTGGTCTTTAAAAAACTACCAAGTTCGAGAACTATTTAAAACCGTAAAAAAGTCGAGATAACGGCGTCCTGGAGATTTCAACCCCTATTTTTACCCCTTAGGGATGACTGACATTAACGCCGAGCTTCGATGACCAAGTAGACCCCAAATGGGACCTATAAACCGAATTTCATCAATTTTGGTTCATGCGGTAACTCAGAAAAGGGCGAAGTACGGCGTACGGCGGACGGACAGAATTTTTTTATTGCATTTTCGGATTCTACATGCCTTGAAACGGAAACCATGAAATGTTGATGGAGGGGGGGGGGGGGGGGTTAAAAAAATTGTGTCATGCTCGATTCCAAAGGTTCATTATTGAAAATAATAAACCAACAGTGTGGACCCATTGCAGTAGCTTATTTTCTCAGAAAACTCGCTAAATCGTGATTAATACATCGATTTAGTAGCAGTTCCTGTTTTACAGGGCGCGAGTTGCAAGAATGAGACCGTGAGCGTTCAGCGGGTTGGGATGGGACTTAGAGGTCATGTTTTAGGTTGGTATTAATATCAATTATGGACAACGGAGGAGGGCGCTGGAGTATATCACGAATCTTTCAGCTAGTCGATAACCTCACCGAATCATAGGTTTTGCGTTGTGACGTGCCCGTTCACATTGATTTACGAAGCGATTGTTTTGACTCTCCCACTTATACTGTCCCTCTGAAAAGGGGGTTGATGGAGGCCTTTCTATGAAAATGCCAGTTGCTATCGACAGATGACGACCCTCCCCCTTCCCACGGTTGATTTCAGATAACCGCATCGACATTAATTCGCTCGAGGGAAACATCCAAATCGACCTGCTTCCATATGGCTTCTTACATTTAAAGCTTTGAGCGGAAACCTGTGGATTTCTTCTGCAATTTCGTGTACCTACTCGTATCTCTTTTCTATTCTCGAATTAGGTGGGTAGCTGTGATTGTCTTCCATGTACCATGAAAAGAGGGAAAAAAAGAAAGAAAAAAAAAAAACGCCGCAAAGTCCTCGTCACACGGGTTGGATTCTATTCTATTGTACATACTAGCTACAGAAATGTTGGCTGTTCATTTATTGTTTCTTTCATCTAAAATAATTGAAATAGCCGAAATAGCTATTTCTGATCCACAATTTTGTCCCCAAAACACGAATTAGGTACGCTCCTTTTTTTTCATATTATCTTTGATTATTGGTAGTGTCATTTAATCGTCTTGATCCACATGTTGACACTTTTTCTAGTGTAATTATACGAATTAATGGTGATTTCAGACAATTTTCCAGTTTTTTGACTCATAAAAAAATCAATTTTGGGAGCTGAACATTTGGTAGAACCTCAATTTTCCACTCTTTGGTCAAAATCGACTTCATATTCGGTCTTCTCGTCCTCAAAAACATGGAAAACGATAACTCAAATGCTCATGTTACTAATATGTTAGTACTAAAACACAAAAACGCTGCAGTCCTTGTCACATGGGTTTATTATTCTATTGGACATACCTACAGAAATGTTGGCTGTTCATTTATTGTTTCTTTCATGTGAAATAATTGAAATAGCTATTTCTGATGGTTTCAACCAATTCTGGCCCCCAAAACACGAGTTAGTTACGCTTCTTTTCTTTTTCTTTTTTTTTTCAAATTATCTTCGATCATTGGTAGTGCGTGCCATTTAGTCGTCTTGATCCACGTGTTCATATTTTTTCTAGTGTTATTATACAAATTAATGGTGATTTCAGACGATTTCCAAGGTTTTTGACTGATGAAAAATCAATTTTGGGAGCTGAATTTTGGCAAAACCTCAGTTTTCCTCTTTTTGGTTAAAATCGACTTCATATTCGGTCTTCTCGTCCACAAAAACATGGAAAACGATACCCCAAAAGCTCATGTTACTAACATGTTAGGTACTAAAACACAAACGCTGCAAAGTCCTTGCCACATGGGTTTATTATTCTATTGGACATACCTACAGAAATGCTGGCTGTTCATTTGTTTCTTTCATGTAAAATAATTGGAATAGCTATTTCTGATGGTTTCCACCAATTTTGGCCCCCAAAACACAAATTAGGTTTTTTCAAATTATCTTTGATCATTGGGAGTGCCATTTAATCGTCTTGATCCACGTGATGACACTTTTGGTTTATTATTCTGTGAATAATACACCTATGTATTCGCTCAGCAAAAAATTTTTATAACACCCCCCTCAAAATTTTTGGAATCTACGCACTTTGAAACGGAAACGAAAAAATTTTGAGGGGGTTTTATAAACAATTTTTGCTGACCGAATACATAGGTGTATTATTCACAGAATAATAAACCAAAAAGTACCTATTTTTAAGTTTCGGGACACAACTAGGGCCCAAATGGAGCATGTGTGCGAAAGAACGACTTTTTTAGACCGAAAATGAAGCCGGTACACGTGATACGGCGTACTGTGTACGGCGTACGGCGGGCGGACATTGCATTTTTTGAATCTACGCACCTTGAAACGGAAAAGAATAAATTTTGAGGGGGTGTTATAAAAATTTTTTGCTGAGCGAATACATAGGTGTATTATTCACAGAATAATAAACCAAAACGTGGGAAAATGTCTGCCTATTCGAGTAGGCAGTACAGCTTTCTCACTTGAATCACATGAACGTATAGAATAGTTGGATAGGTTCATTTTGATACGGGACCATCTGCGATCCAACCCACGTGTACCCTCAAAATTTCAGCTCTCTACGACTATTTTTCGCGTAGTTGGAATCTTTACAAGGAAATTGTCAACATTTCATGTTCATGCATGCGCAGGCGAAAGTTACCGTACGATTCCAATGAATTTCAAACGGAAGTATCAAACTCTCTATTTCTCTCTCTATCTGTTATTCCTGATCGACCCTCCAGATCTGAACTCATTTCAACGATATTTAAAGTAGTTATGGACGTATAAAGTATTTCACGTTTGCGCATGCGCTGACGAAAAAATCCATGATTTTAAAACGGGACCATCTGCAATCCAACCCTTGTGTACCCTCAAAATTTCAGCTCTCTACGGCTGTTTTTCACGTAGTTAGAAGCGTTACAAGGAAATGGTCAACATTTCATGTTCGCGCATGCGCAGACGACAGTTGTCGTACGATTCCAATGAAATTTATTTGGAACTATCAGAGTGTTATTTCTGATCGACCCTCCAAGTTCCAACTCATTTCAACGATATTTTTAGGGTTGTTATTCAAGTATTTTACGTTTGCCCATGCGCAGACGAAAGTTACCGTACTTTTTCAAAGATTTTGGTATAGGACCGTCTGTGACCCAACCCGCACCTACCCTCCAAATTTCCACCGACTTCGGCCATTGTTTCGGGTAGGTGTGGGCGTTACAAGGAATTACGACAGTCGGACAGACACGGAACCAAAAATGTTCCTCAATGTCTGAAACGCAAAATGGAAGTGGGAATCTTCATTTTGGAGGGCATACTTTTTTTAACACCCAATCATGAATCCAAGGCTTCCCTACCATTCAAGAAAGTGCCAGTCGTGCATCATGGACACGCGAATTTTTCGATGTAACATGTCAACATGAACTATCGAAAATTATCGTATTATCCTATTTTTTCCTCCGGTGGAGACGGGGTCGCTCGTGGAAGCCTAGTCGATATCCCTTCTTAACAGGTGATAATCTCGCTGGTGTAGGAAGGGGGACTCTCGAGGTCCACCACCACTGTCACACTGTGTCACAAAGTACAGAGTGAGATGAGTTAGTAAATAGGTAGGTATACGGGTTTGCATTAAAAAATTAGTAAAGATTTAATGACGTCACTAGTGGATACTTGGCTTATATAACTAACCCATGGCTAGATTAAGGCAGGAGCAGATATCCGTAGATCCGCGATATTGGTTCAAGTTTATTTTCAAAGATCATTGTAACAAGGTGAATATCGGTTAAAAATAGATTTGGAAAAATTAAGGTGAAAATGTAGTAGTTGAGCCCAGGTGAAAGTCATGTTTAGGGCAATATCCTCCGCGGCGTGGAGGAAGAATTTTACAGGAAGTCATACGTTATTTGTCCCGGCTAATTAGGATTTCCTCGTCGGTCAACTGCGTGAAAAACGATTCCAGGGAGAAACCGTCTCATTACCCACTCAGCTGATCTTTCGTGACTCCAAATTCGGGCTGACGTCCGGAACGTGTGCATGTTGAAAAATGGCCGACTGGTTCGTTTGAACCTCTTCAAACGGTGTTGACTGATTGGGGCTCCCCCTGCTGAGAGGATGCGGGCAGATTCAGCTGGTAATAGATTCAAGTAGGCGCTTCAAACTCGAGCGATAACTATGGGGCTTTGATAATCACCAACTAAGTCGAATTGACAACGCGCGGAAGTAACTGTACGAGTAGATCTTGACAACAATGAGGGAACAGGCGTATGAAGAAATCCGACATGCGTCACATAGCGCTGGATTGCATTGCTCTTGCATTCCTCAACATTGTCTATTGGTTTATTATTTTCAATAATAAACCTTTGGAATCCAGCATGAGAAAAATTAAAATTTAACCCCCCCCCCCCCTCAACTAAATTTGAGTTACCATGAACCAAAATTGACGAAATTCGGTTTATAGGTCCCATTTGGGGTCTAGTTGGTCCTCGAAGCTCGGCGTTACTGTCAGTCATCTCTAAAGGGTGAAAAATAGGGGTTGAAATCTCCAGGACGCCGTTATCTCGAATTTTTTTAAGACCACCCGGAGCATTTTACGTCCAGCCGTTCGTTCATAGTAAGGCCCAGAAGTTTGCACCGACAGGCTTCTTCAACAGGAGCGTGAATGAAATTGTATACATTCAGCCCAGATATCATCACTAGGGACGCGGCAACAATTGAGAATTGGCCTGAGATAATCATTGCTAGGGAGCACCTGATTATATTCACGGATGGCTGTATGAAGTCGAGATGGTTGTTCTGTGATATTATTTCATTTGAAAACGATGCCAAGTCCTTGTCACATGGGTTTATTATTCTACTGGGCACACCTACAGAAATACTGGCTGTACTTTATTGTTTCTTTCATGTGAAATAATTGAACTAGCTATTTCTGATGGTTTCCACAATTTTTGGCCCCTAAAACACGAATTAGGTAGGTACGCTCATTTTTTTTTTTTCAATTTATCTTTGATCATTGGTAGTGCCATTTAATCGTCTTGATCCACGTGTTTCCCTGATTTGGTTTATTATTCTGCGAATAATATACCTATGTATTCTCGCTCAGCAAAAAATTTTTATAACACCCCCTCAAAATTTTTGGTTTATTATTTTCAATAATGAACCATTGGAATCGAGCATGAAAAAAAAAATTCTTACCCCCCCTCAAAATTTGATGGTTTACGTTTCAAGGTATGTAGAATCCAAAACTGCAATAAAAATATTTCTGTCTGTCCGCCGTACGCCGTACGCCGTACGGGCCACTTTTCTTAGTTACCATGAAAAAAAATTGATGAAATTCGGGTTATAGGTTCCGTTCGGCGTCTAGTTGGTCCTCGAAGCTCGACGTTACTGTGAGTCATCTCTAAGGGGTTCAAAATAGGGGTTGAAATTTTCAAAACGCCTATACCATTTTTTTTTGTAAATATTTTTACGGTTTTAAATAGTTCTTGAACTTGCGAGTTTTTTAAGACCACCCGGAGCATCGTACGTCCAGCCGTTCGTTCACAGTAAGGCCCCGAAGTTTGCACCGACAGGCATTTTCGACTCCAGTGTGAATGAAATTGTATACAATTCAAACCAAATCTCGTAACCAGAGACGCGCCCACAATAGGAATTTGTGAATACGGCCAATCATTGGTAGGGATCACCTGATTATATTGGCGGAGTATGAAGTCGAGTTGGTTGTTCTGTGATATTATTTCGCTTGAAAAATGATGGCTCTTTTGGAGTTTGTTGGTAGGTAGTGAAACTTGAACAAACGTTGAAGTATTATTGATGGGTAAATTATTACTACGGTAAATCATTACTCAACGGTAAATTATTACACAACGGTTCATTATACCATCTACGTAGAAGGGGCTGGAGTTTGTTGGTAGGTACTTTTGCAACTTTTTTCACTCCTCATCAACAATTTCTTTTCAGAACTTCATTATGTGTGTTTGTTTTTGTTAGGTACTGTTTGTCATCGGCAGAATTATTTTAGCAACATTTAACTCGTGATTTAGGTAGGTACCTAGTAACGAGTACGGGGTTAGGTACTAACCTACGGAGGGTCTGCGATCTACATAATATGTATATAATAGAATAGTACATATCATATTATATAGAAGGGTTATCTATACATAGAGCGGTGATCTGTAACAGGAGGGTATTCTATACGTTTTGGTTTATTATTCTGTGAATAATACACCTATGTATTCGCTCAGCAAAAAATTTTTATAACACCCCCTCAAAATTTTTTCTTTTCCGTTTCAAGGTGCGTAGATTCCAAAAATGCAATGTCCGTCCGCCGTCCGCCGTACGCCGTCCGCCGTACGCCGTATCACGTGTACAGGCTTAATTTTCGGTCTAAAAAAGTCGTTCTTTCGCACACATGCTCCATATGGGCCCTTGTTGTGTCCCGAAACTTTTCAGCCCGATCGGAATATACCCAGGGGTGTTATGAGTGAAAATGTGTATAAAAATAGGTACTTTTTGCGTTTTAACAACATGTTAGTAACATGAGCTTTTGAGGTATCTTTTTCCATGTTTTTGAGGACGAGAAGACCGAATATGAAGTCGATTTTGACCAAAGACGCGGAAATTGAGGTTTTACCAAAGGTTCAGCTCCCAAAATTTGTTTTTTATGAGTCAAAAACCTGGAAAACTGTCTGAAATCACCATCAATGTGTACAATAACATTGGAAAAAGTGTAAACAGGTGAATCAAGACCATTAAATGCCACTGCCAATGATCAAAGATGATCTTAAAAAAAAGAAAAAAAAGCGTACCTATTTCATGTTTTGGTGGCCAAAATTGGTGGAAATCATCAGAAATAGCTATTTCAATCATTCCACATGAAAGAAACAATACATTTAACTGCCAACAAAAATCTCTAGAACTCCAATAGAATAATAAACATGTGACAAGGACTTTGCAGCGTTTTTCATTTATCATGAAATGTGATTGAAAAGAATTAATCTTTACAAATAGAAATGTTGGATCCATTGCTGCAGCTGATTTTCTCAGCAACAACAATAATCGCTAAGGTGTCTTTAGTTTCGTAAGTTGAAACTAAATGAGAAATGCATTTTCTTGTTGATCATCGATGAACGAGGTTGAGGTATCGTTTTCCATGTTTATTAGACGAGAAGACCGAATATGAAATCGATTTTGACCAAAGAGTGGAAAACTGAGGTTCTAACGAAGTTTCAGCCTTAAATTTACGTTAAAGTTTGGTCCAAAATCGTCGTCCTTCCGCACACAGTTTGGGAACACGTTTGGATCCTAGTTGTGCTCCAAAGCTCGGCAGCCCGATTTGAATACACCTAGGGGTGTAATGGGTGAAAAATTCATGTAAAAATAGGGTTTTTCGACGGTTTTTCTGAGGTTTTAGTGAACATGAGCTTGTGAGGTAGGTATCGTTTTTCATGTTAGCGAATTTTCGAAGAAAAGGAAGCTATTGTTCTCGGTCCAAAATTTTTAAAACTCGAATTTCCGAAAGATTTTTATACCAAAATCCGTTTCAGGCCATCCTGAATTCACTGCCGAAAGACACCAAAAATTATATGTATATATATATATATATATATTATATATATATTTATATATATATATTTATATATATATTTATATATATATTTATATATATATTTATATATTTATATATTTATATATGTATGTGTCATTCCAGACGATAACTCTCGAAAGAATTGAGATAAAAAGTTCAAATTTGCACGAAAAATCTGTCTTGGCAATCGACAGGCTAAGTTCGAAGATGGGCAGCATCGGGTCACTCTAAGGGGGAGTTTTGGGGAGTTTTGGGGAGTTTTAGGGGGGGGAAATTACCCATAAATTCCCAAAATGAAAAAGTCTGACAAGTGACACCTCATTTTAAAGGTTTTTGTGCGCTGAACACGATGGTGAAATCAGAATTGCGATATCTCATTCCGTTCTCAAACTGGAGCACTTTGAAGATGAAGGAACGTGGTTATTTCTGGAGATGTTCTTCCTGGTTCGTCTGCTCTAATCTGATAACGGAATGGGATATCGCAATTCTGACTTCACCATCGTGTTCAGCGTTGGAAAATCTACAAACCGAGGTGTTACTCGGCAAAAAATGGAACAAAAAATTTGTTACGTATCCAATACCTACTCTTCTGGTATTCAAAACATTTTTGATTTCCCCCTCCACCTCCTTCCACCCCAAATTTTAATTTGCGTAAAACTACTCCTGTTTTAATTTTGTATGGTATCAAGTTGGGAAAACATCGGCCGAAAATTAATTTTCAGAAAATTTTAGGCGGAGGAGGAAGATGCCGAAAACTTCGAAAATTCGCTCTTATAGCCATGCTGCATGACTATGGTTTTTTTTTTTTTAGGCCGAATGTGAAGTTGATTTTTACCAAAGAGTGAAGAATTGAGGTTGTTACGAAGGTCAAGCTCCCGAAATTCATTTCTTATGGGTCAAAAACCTGGGAAATTGTCTGAAATCACCATAAATTTGTATAATAACACTAGAAGTAATATTAGCAGGTGAATCAAGTCAATTAAATGGCACTATGAATGTTGAAAGATAATCTGGGGGAAAAAAGGAGCCGAGGTTGTGTTTTTGGGGGCCAAAATTGGTGGAAACCATCTGAAATAATTGTTTCAATTATTTCTCACGAAAGAAACAATAAATGAACAGCCAACATTTCTGTACGTATGTCCAGTAGAACAATAAACCCATGTGACAAGGACTTTGCAGCGTTTTTAAGAATGGTCTGACGAAGTTACCTGTCTGTGACTGATGAAGGCGAGACATCCATGAATCAGCTCCTTAGTTTGTCTTTGATAACGGGTAACATAAATAATATGGATTTTCCATTATGTTCGACCTCCTCCCCTCCTCTGGTTGAAAACTCCTCCTCAGGGCAGATTCACGAAGAGCAGGTATTTCCAAATCTAACTTGAGGCCAGTGGACCCGCTAGTTCGTACATAATGATGTTTAATCAGAGTTGGTTTACAAATTGACTTTCTTCGTAAGATTTATCGCTTTGGGAGGACAATCTTTTACAAGAACTGTGACAGAAGTCGTCATGTCCCATTTCGGCCATCTGCCTCCACCCGCTGAGTACAGGCCGATCGCCCATCAGGCAGGCCCCATGCCACATCCCTCCAGCTGGAAGGCTTCTCGTCATTATCGAGTGATGAGACGCCGGAGGGTTCGAGGAGGGGGTACCACCCCTCCCCTCCCTTCCCCTATCGATCTTCCTGCGGCCCCTCCCCTCCTGCCTTTCACTCCCCCTTCCCTCCTGCCTTTCACTCCCCCTTTCCCTCAAACCTATTTTTCCCTCTCCCCTCCACCCTGACTTTCCCCTCCGCTCAGTCCTGTTTCTCCCACTTTCCCCTCCGATCGTTCCCCCATTCCTCATCATCGCGGTTTCCCCTACTCTGAGGCCGTGAAGAGCCGCCGGATCGCGTAAAAACACGGGGTTTCCGGACGCGTGAGTGCTGATGCAGCTCGTTTCTCGATGCCACCTTACATCGCGACGAACTCCCATTAACAGTTGTCGGATTTCCTATTCAAGCAAGCTGGTATCAGCTTCATTACCCAATACGTACAGATCAGCCCATACTATTGTTATATTCTTCAACAAACTGGATCTAGAAACAATAAAATAATACCAAGTCTCGTTTATCACCTGTATTTGTTAACAACAAAAGGACGAAAAATAAACAGTTCGGAATTAATGTTATTAGTTCGTTATGTACAGCGAAACTTTTTTCTATAATCTCCATCCTCCTTATTAAACGAATACAATTCAGTAACTAAGTAGGTACTCTCAATTCGTCGTGGAGCTTTAAGGCTAAACCCAGCTCCGGTTCGACCTTGGTTGCAAATGAACTTCATGTTTGACGAATTTTTTTGGTAGGCACAGTGCTGCTTTGTAAGCAGCGTAAACCTATTTGAAACAGTTTATAGATTGTGTTTGAGTTGTCTTGAATATTGCGGAACACAGGTTTGTTTTTAAAATAAATTCATTCTGATGAATGCAGTTTCAGTCGTGCGGTAATACAAGCAAATCCCTCCCCCCCCCCGCCCACTTCACTCAAGCACTACTTTCCCTTAGTTTTGTTGGTTTTACATATCGAATGCATTGCAATTTTCAGTAGCAATTGATGCACAGTTTGACTTTGTCTCCTTTTCGTGTTCAAATACTTTTATGGGATTTAAATATTATTTTTCGGTCAGAACCTCCATCCTCCAACAATTTCTGGTGGTTCACACCAATTCTCAAGGATGATTGATCAGTTATTATTGAGATCCTCTAAAATGGGAAGTTCCGAGGTTTTTTAAAACTCAACCTTGCTCCATTACTTAATTAAAACTCAACTTGCTCCTTGCTTTATTAATAAAAGCATTCAACATCTGTCCATCTTCCAAATGAGGTCATTTGAAGAACTTCGAAGAGTGCATTGAAAATGCAGTGGTTTTGAATGTAGGATTCGTATAGTGGATCTCTCGTCTATCGAATACAATTGGAACTTCGAGTAAATTAGTTTTATATAATTAGACTGATCTCATTTGGAATTGTTTCAAATTGTTTTAACAGAACCCCTGGTGTAATGAAAATGTTGACCTAAATTGAGTATAAATAGTCCCCATTCAGGTGACTGCTATTTTGGCTGTTTTGAAAACTGTGACATTAGTGCCGTCAGGCATTGGAACGACAACTAACCAACCAAACAATAAGTTTTTAGTGGCGAATATTGAGCGAGTAAGTGATAGTTCACCGCAAGTGAGGAAGACCTACGATGGGAATGTTGAAACGCGCACTAAAACGGTAAATAAGAGTGGCACTTGTGTTGAAACTAACCCCTAATATAGACATTCATCTAGAAGGTTTTTGGAGAATCTTCGCAAACGTTTTCGGTTTTATCTTCGTTTGTTGGTTTACCTGCTAACTTTTCATCAGTCTTGATGCTCCCACTGTGCACCTTTGTGGATAATAAATTCTGTTAGTGAAGGCGAAAGATTTTGACATTGATTTTCTACAAAAATTTACGTATTTTACTTACCTTGAAACAGAAACCTTCAAATTTTGAGGGGTGATGGGGGAGGGGGTGGTTCAAATTTTTTCTTTTTGTTAAATTTTTCTTTTTATTAAATTTTGAGTGGTGATGGGGGGTTCAAAAATGTTTTCTTTTTTTCTTTTTGTTAAATTTTTCTTTTTGTTAAATCTTTCTTTTTATTACATTTTTCTTTTAGTTGAATCTTTCTTTTTGTTAAATTTTTCTTTTTCATGCTCGATTCTGAAGGTTCATCGTTGAAAATGATAAACCAATACATGTCAATAATATGCGAGGGTCGCACCCACAGAACCGTAGCATTTAACCGTAGAATGTTTTTATTATTGTTGTTATTATTCTGTTGTGGTTATCATTGTCATACGTCGATCCCCTTCTGACGTGGTTTCAGGTCATTTAGTTTCCAATTCCTTATCACGGCGGGATTTCTTGTTACGAAGAGAGACCGAAAGGCTTTCATTATCTGGCTCCTCTTGTTCTTCATAATCCAAACAAGCTTTTTTCGTGTCTTAAATCTCGTGAGAGAACGTAAAAAAAAACTGTTTATCTTTCGCCGGATAACATGTGGAGAGTCCGCCGTTTATCATCCTTATCTTTATCTTTATCATCCCAGAGATAAAGCTGACCGATTGTTGGTTAAGTGCGGGCCACCGCTTTCAGTGTTGTTTCAATATGTATATGCACGTTTTCTTGTTAAATTTTATTCTTCTACAAGAGAGTTTTCTCGTGGGAGGGTACATGTACATAAGCGGAATGAAAAAGAGCTTTCCAGCCAGATAACACGAAATATGGTCGATCACCACTTACCACTTAATGACAAGGTATGTGTACTCACCCAAAAACAGATTTAGAAACGAGGCAGTTACAGGTGGCATATCGGTCGGGTGAAATTCGGACGGACGTATTTGCGCTTCAAAAGAGCAATTCCGTGAAGGCTGCAGCCTCGAAGCCGAAGACGGAAAAGGTCCATTGGCGATAGGATGAATAATTTATTATGATTAATTTAAAAGTACCATATATTTTTATTATATAATCGTACTGTATATTTTCAGTATATTTTGGTTTATTATTTTCAATAATGAACCATTGGAATCGAGCATGAAAAAAAAAATTCTTACCCCCCCTCAAAATTTGATGGTTTACGTTTCAAGGTATGTAGAATCCAAAACTGCAATAAAAATATTTCTGTCTGTCCGCCGTACGCCGTACGCCGTACGGGCCACTTTTCTTAGTTACCATGAAAAAAAATTGATGAAATTCGGGTTATAGGTTCCGTTCGGCGTCTAGTTGGTCCTCGAAGCTCGACGTTACTGTGAGTCATCTCTAAGGGGTTCAAAATAGGGGTTGAAATTTTCAAAACGCCTATACAATTTTTTTACGTAAATATTTTTACGGTTTTAAATAGTTCTTGAACTTGCGAGTTTTTTAAGACCATCCGGAGCATCGTACGTCCAGCCGTTCGTTCACAGTAAGGCCCCGAAGTTTGCACCGACAGGCATTTTCGACTCCAGTGTGAATGAAATTGTATACAATCCAAACCAAATCTCGTAACCAGAGACGCGCCCACAATAGGAATTTGTGAATACGGCCAATCATTGGTAGGGATCACCTGATTATATTGGCGGAGTATGAAGTCGAGTTGGTTGTTCTGTGATATTATTTAATTTGAAAAATGATGGCTCTATTGGAGTTTGTTGGTAGGTAGTGAAACTTGAACAAACGTTGAAGTATTATTGATGGGTAAATTATTACTACGGTAAATCATTACTCAACGGTAAATTATTACACAACGGTTCATTATACCATCTACGTAGAAGGGGCTGGAGTTTGTTGGTAGGTACTTTTGCAACTTTTTTCACTCCTCATCAACAATTTCTTTTCAGAACTTCATTATGTGTGTTTGTTTTTGTTAGGTACTGTTTGTCATTGGCAGAATTATTTTAGCAACATTTAACTCGTGATTTAGGTAGGTACCTAGTAACGAGTACGGGGTTAGGTACTAACCTACGGAGGGTCTGCGATCTACATAATATGTATATAATAGAATAGTACATATCATATTATATAGAAGGGTTATCTATACATAGAGCTGTGATCTGTAACAGGAGGGTATTCTATACAAAATAATAAACCGTTGTGCAGGGATTTGCAGCGTTTTTAATATATTACGATATTTAAATTGATCTCGAACTTGGGAATTTTCGAGACCACTCTGCCGTTCGTTCACAGTAAGATACTGAAGTTTGCATGGAAAAGCTTTGTCAACGTGATCGTGAATGAAACTGTATAAATCCTGCCCATATATATCATTGCTAGGGAATCACGGACGGCTGTATGACGTCGAGTTGGTTGATCCGAGGTATTTTGGATTATATTGATAGGTATTTTAGATAATATTAATTAGGTATAGAATTCTTGAACCCACCGCATATTTATGAAACTGTGATTCCTCGGCTGGCTCCAGTACTCGATTTAGGGCTTTCTTGGGGGGAGCTTGAGCTTGGTTGACTGTGATCTAAGCAGAACGGGCATCCATAAAGATAAATAATAAACCGTTGTGTAATAATTTGCAGCGCTTTTTCGCTAGAAGTAACTAATAACTTCCATTATTTTCGACCATAGGTGATCTGCGATTATAGAAAATGATTAATCGGAAACGGTTCAGCTATTTGAGTACTATCAAGTGATAGCATGGTTACTAGGTGAATAATACACCTAGTAACTCCCCGTTTGTATAACTCCCCGTCAAAAAATTTTCTTTTACGTTTCAAGGTGCGTAGATTCCAAAAATGCAATGTCCTTCCGCCTTATCATACATATCTACTGTATTTTCTGTCTAAAAAATTAGTTCTTTTGTACCTACACACGCTCCATTTGGGCCCTAGTTTTGTCCCGAAACGTTGCAGCCCGATCGGAATATACCCAGAGGTGTTATGGGTGAAAAATGGGTGTAAAAATAGGGCTTTTTGGTGTTTTAGTAACATGAGCTTGTGAGGTATCGTTTTCCATGTTTTTTAGGAGGAGGAGACCAAATATGAAGTCGATTTTGACCAAAGAGTAGAAAATAGAGGGTCTAACGAAGTTTTAGCCTTGAATTTACGTTAAACTTTGGTCTAAAATCGTCGTTCTTCCGCACACTGTTTGGGTCCCCATT
This sequence comes from Leptopterna dolabrata, assembly GCA_954871275.1. Classification (NCBI taxonomy): domain Eukaryota; kingdom Metazoa; phylum Arthropoda; class Insecta; order Hemiptera; family Miridae; genus Leptopterna; species Leptopterna dolabrata. The sequence goes on along the minus strand of OX940988.1, from coordinate 32,938,795 downwards.
TGGCAACACATTTGGGTCCCAGTTGTGCTCAGAAGCTAGTGAAGATGAGCTTGTGAGGTATAGTTTTCAATGTTTTTTAGGCCAAGAAGACCGAATAGGTATGAAGTTGATTTTGGCCAAAGAGTGAAGAATTGAGGTTGTAACGAAGGTTCAGCTCACAAAATTTATTTTTGATGAGCCAAAAATCTGGGAAATTGTCTGAAATCTCATAAATTTGTATAATTATACTAGATGAAGAGGTATTAACAGGTGGATTAAATGGCACTATCAATGATCAAAGATAATCAATCACCTGTTTAAAAAAATTAAAAAAGGGGGGCCTAATTCGTGTTTTTGGCGGCCAAAATTGTTGGAAACCATCAAAAATAGGTATTTCATTTATTGCACATGAAAGAAACAATAAATGAACCGCCAACATTTCTGAACGTAGGTCCAGTAGAATAATAAACCCATGTGACAAGGATTTTGCAGCGTTTTTTCCCCTACACAGCATAGCGCTCCATCGTGTGATTGCAGTTCTTCTCCACAGAATTTAGTCCGATAATTTGTGTTGCATGTTGAAAATTGTATGAAAGTTATTTGATGAAGAATAAAGATAATTTCCTTTCGTTTCATTTCAGGTTATATTCTTACCCCTAAATTTGCCAAGATGTTATAAGTGCAACTATCAGGTAGGTATCTATTAACTTGAAAATGTTGACCTCATGGAACTAATTTAACCGCCGTAAAAGGAAATCGCGTGATGTACAACAGATGGGTTGTTGTTAGTCTCTGACAAATAATGTAGTTTTGCCGTCCTTAGGATCACAGTTAGTAGTCACGTTGTTAGTCGCGTAGTTAGTAGCCCTTTGTGACTCACTCAAACCACAACCGCACGGCAACTCTACAATTTCGTGTGAATGCCACGGTAATGATGTAAGCACTCCACTCGCCCTATCGCTCTCCTCTTCCAACGCGTTCCTCCTTGACTCCTTTTCGAGTGTTTCTTTGTTATGACTGTCATTGTCTCTGCCATCTCCAGCCTGGAGTTTCTTTGCCTCTTCATCTCCTTTCTTCTCATTCTGACGTCTCCCATTCCCATGATAGGTGATCATGAGGGCTCTTCAACACATGCTTTTTTGAGGCCATTACTAAAATTTCATTCCTTGCTCTGATAGTTCTGGAGGACGTGCTTACCTATTCGACGGTAAATGATCTGTTGGGTGCTACTTTCATTATCAAGCTTGCAGTCGACTAAATACGGTCACTGGTTAGGGCTGATAAATATGGTCACTAATACCATTATTTTGAGAACTAAGAATGAAAAGTTAGTTTTTGTCCTCAGTTTAGGAGTCAATGCGCTTGAAAACGCCCGCCATCAATTTTCGGCTAAACATTTCGTGTAGCTGCAAACTATTCAGGTAGAAATATCCTATGAATCACCTTATAAGGAATAACAAGAACTCCGAGGTTTTGTTTTGGTAATACATAAAAAATATGCAGTGGCCTAATGAAAATACCCAAGAACCCAAGCTCGTTGAAATTATTCCGTGTTTGTACATGCGCAAGCGCTGCTACTGTTCAGATATCTATGAAATTTCACAATGGAATTCAAAGTGGACCATTAAGACCTCTGAGATTTTTCACATTAATCGGATGAATTTAAAAGAAGATTCTTCTGTTTTTGTTAAATTATATTTATTGTTTGTGCAGAATTATTATTAATGTTCGATGGTTATAAATTGTTCTATATCAATTTATTCTTCAGTAACCTACAACTGTAATATGCCAAATTTGATACAAATATATTGTGTTCTTTTCAAGTACCTACGTATTGATTTGAAGTTTTTTTCTTTTTTACAGGTATGGACAGACAAAACCGTAATCTTAATGATTGTAAGTTAGTACTTAGATCAGATAGGTACTACTTTTTTTATTGTATGTAGCGCCTTTCTAGCGTTCAGCAGTAACGTAGGTGCCTGCCTAATATCTTCGCATTCAGCATGTCATGGTGATTCGAATGCATCTTGCAATGTAAACCATGCAATATTGCATTTCGTAATCTCATGATCTAACGAAGTTTGCAGGTTTGCCCTGTGGGGTATCTTACTACTTTCTTCAATTCAGTTGTGCACTCGTCGAGAGATGGCTGTCCTGAAAAATCCTTCCCGGCGTCTCCCCCAAGACCTTGAAGGTTTCTTTATGGCCGTCGGAATGTTTTATTGTGGTTGTAAACTCTTTTCGAGTTTTATTGTGCACCTACTTCACAATCTATACACCTCGACCCCCCCCCCCCTCCCCCCCACCTGTCCCGGTACCGTGCAAAAACCCTTCTTTTTAGGTATTGATCCCATGGCGAACTAACAGTCTTCTAGAATCTTTCGCGCCGAATGTTGTTTGTTGAGCTTGTTTTCTCCACCACATTCACTGAGCTTGAACCGGGTAAACATTCACATGAATAGCTAGAACAAAATGATAAAAGAAATGTATATAAAATGTTTCTATATCTAACGTTGATGCCGCCACCTTTGTTTACGCTGGGGGAAGAGGGTCGGAGTATCTTCGAGATGAGGCAAGAAATCGCATCGCTCTGCAACCTCCCATGTGGTCTAGTGGCTAGGATATCTGGCTTTCACCCAGAAGGCCCGGGTTCGATTCCCGGCATGGGAATAAATTTTTTTTCAAATTTCTTCCCACACCCGAAGCAGCGATGTAGGTTGACATCACCGTTTCCACAGCTAACGTAGACTACTTATGACTATGATCTTGCAATCGAATTTGGTATGCTGGTACATTCAAGTATCTAGATCTCTGTTCCTGAAGCTTCGTAGAATAAATCGACATTTTCAACCACCTATCTACTGGAAGTGAGAGTGGCATTCAACATTACATCGGACAAGCCGTTGGAGATGCTAACACCGCTGGTTCGTTCTATTGTTTGATTTGTTATTTTCAATAATGAACCTTTGGAATCGAGCATGAAGAAAAATTTTCACCCCCCCCCCCCCTCCCCCATCCAAATTTGATGGATTCCGTTTCAAGGTATGTAGAATCCGAAAATGCAATAAAAACGGTTTGTTATTTACCTGCATACATAGATGCCCTTTCTGCGTAGATCACTGTTTTGTGTGGTCAATACCCTCGAGCTCCCCCCAGGAAAGCTCTAAATGGTGTACTGGAGCCGGCCCGGGAATTAGTTTCACACAAATACGCGGGATTCAATAATTCAATAATTAGTTACCTACTTGTAGTTATTCATGAAGCATTAGGTAAATAATAAACCGTTATGTAATAATTTACCGTTGTTTACACAATAACTTCAGCGTTTGTGTTCAAGTTGCAAAACTACCTATCAAAACAATCCAAAAGATCATCATTTTGCAAATGAAACGATATCATCAAATTAATTATTGAATTATCGAATCCCGCGCATTTTTATGAAACTAGAATTCCCGGGCCGGCTCCGCTATTGGATTTAGGGCTTTCCTGGCGAGAGCTCGATGGTAGTTACTGACCACAGAAAATCTACGCAGAAGGGGCATCTATACAGGTATTTTATATAATTATATAATATAGAATCGAATCAATATTAATGATTGATTAATTGATTATTTATCAATTATTTGATTAATCATAGAGTTACCATGTACAACATAAATTACCATCACCATGACAGTGACGATGCAGCTTGAGTACCTACATTCTGCATAATACAAAACCATATAATTGTATACTAATGCCAAGGAGAGTTTTAGCCACTGAGAATAGAAGTACCTAAGTTATAATAGGAGGTAGAAGTTACTTAGAATAGAAGTAAGTTACTTCTATACTCAGTGGTTTTTGCACTCAGTAGGTAGAAAGATGAGATTACATTTTTTGTGATCAGCATAAGCAACCAGCCCCAATTTTATTGATTTTTGTAGAAAAGAGATTCGGAATACCTACTTATCTACTCGGAAAAGTACGGGGATATTGTAGAACGCTAAGGAGTTGGGCTACGCTGGGGCGTTCATTGATCCAGTGGCATCAAAACACGAAGTGTCCTCGGGCAGCCCTTGAAGAGAGTTCTGGGGGACGGAGGTATTAGGAGCTAAGAATTCGGGTGGAGCTTCACTTGACAAGTCCCTAAAACAGTATCTTTCAGAGTGGCCTCGTTCTATAACTTTTGGTGTCCCATCGAAGTGGCTGAACTGTTTTGATAGTCCGGGGGATGATCGTACTGCACGGTGACGTCATATTACGTCGAATATTCTACAGACGAATTACGGAACAACTTCGCTTTTGCGTCATCGTTTAGGCCTAGCTCGAGCTCTGACATTATCACCTCATTTTGGTTGATGGGAGATCCAGGTGTTTTTTTGAAACCGTTATTTATTGGTAAACACAAGATGTCAACTGCTCTCTGACAGTCATCATCAGGTGTATACCAGAAATAGTTGTAAGGCAAGTTGTCATATCAGGAACAACTGCTGAGGATGAGGACGTAAACGTTGATAAGACAACTTGCCTTACAACTATTTCTGGTATACACCTGATGATGACTGTCAGAGAGCAGTTGACAGCTTGTGTTTTCCATTAAATAACGGTTTCAAAAAAACACCTCGATCTCAGTCGTCCTTCAAACTCCCATCAACCAGCATTGAAAAAGAAGATCCGTCCAACATTAATATAACCTCCTCATTATTATTATCTCCTCAAGGTCTCATTTAAAGTAGAATTTATTCTTTTAATTCTTTACATTGGGGAATTACAACACTTCGGTTACCTACCCTCCGGCTCGTGTTTAGGTTTGTAAACATTTGGTCTGGTGTAGTCCATGCTGTTGGCTCGGCCTGGGATTAATCTGCCAACGTTGTCAGACAAGCCCTAAATTACACTTTTCATAGACAGAATACTTTTAGGTTACAGTGTCTTTCCGGACGATATCTGTCCTTGGTTACATGAAAAACATTCTAAATTTCACCAAAACTTTCGTATTGCCAAACAGTAGGCTGAATTCGAAGGTGAACAATTTTCAAAAGTTCTAAGGGAACCTTTGAGTTTTTAGGAGGTACAAAATCGGTAAAAATGGCTAAAATCGCGAACAATTGATATAAAATCATTGAAAGTGGTATGGTATGGAAGGGCGAGTAAAGACCGAAAAATACCATTTCAGTTGTTTTTCTATATGAAAATTTGGATTTTTTGGTGTCAAATATTAGTTTAAAGGGCTAAAAGCAATATTAATTCACCTGTCATTGTGTGGAATGGTGATTCATGACGGAGGGACTATTGCGATGATGAAAATATTTTAATTTTAAAAAGATTGGGTCAGATTTGACTTAATAATAATTTTACGAAAAGTGGTATGGTGTCTCGCTATATCATCTTTTTACACAACGGCGCGAATATTTATTTGAAAATTCGCTCTTATAGTTATGCTGCATGACTAGACATTTTTGCGTTTTAAGGGTTCAACATCGAAATTTCAAATCATGACCCAAAATTTACGATATTTATTTATGGTTTTTTGCGTTTCACTTTGGCCGTTCCCTGGTGCTGTTGGAACAAAAACCTCCAGTGAATACTGATGGTCGAAAGTGAGTAAGTAGATACCTCAAGACGTAAAACGCAAAATAAGCCGGTTTTGAAAATCGGGTGCTATTTCTGCCTCTGTTGCAGATAAGCTGTAGATAAGTTTCTCGCTGAACAAACATGCACTCACATATATACTTACAGACTGCCCGAGTATTAAATGTCCCTCACTTGGCAATAATTCTTTCTTAGCTAAGAATCACAAGGATATCCTGCAGAATTAATAAATTTATCTAAGACAGAAATATATTTTTCCACAACGCTGTTGGAGGTCTTGAATGGGACTTCAGGGAGGCCTGTTTTTATCGTAGGAATGGTGGTGATATTCGCCAATATCGTTGCGTAGGTTGAACGTCCCGTGGGCAGCTGCCACTGCCGAGATCAGTCGCTCTCGTAGAAAAACGTTCCAGATGTCTCTTCATGACACGTGGATGGACCTCTGGCTCAGAGTCGGTTTACAATAAAGATTTATTGTTTTGGCGACAGTAATTATCCCGAATGGGGAGTTTTGTAGAGGATGACATCGAACTAAATCACTCGCTATGAAATCGTGGAAACCCATTTCAAAGAATATAAACGGAGTTATTGAATTCCATTTCCTCTCCACGTCCATTTCCTCTAATACATGAAATATTCATGTTGCTTTATCCCTTCTCTAAACTTCCTACCAGTTTGACCACAATAGTTAATTCCAGAAGAACACTGTAATTTATACACACCACTTTTATCTTGAACTTGATTTTATCGTTAACTGAACTTAATGAAGATCTGAGATTATTTTTAGTTTTATATCCTACTTTGAACCCTTTAGAAGTTAATGTTTTACCAATTTTGTCCGAATTTTTTTCCATAGTTCTAACCTTCCGTATTCTTTTTCCTAACAACCCTATTCCATATTGTGTCAATGAGATCTCCCTCATAGAACTCCTGGATGGTTTGAAGTAACGTATTATGGTTAAATTTCGGACAGAATTTGTAAAATATTAACTTCTGAAGGGTTCAAAGTAGGGTATAAAACTAAAAATCTCATGTCCATAATAATCACATGTCTTCCTTAAGTTCAGTTAAAGATAGAATTAATGTTTGATGAACGTGGTGTGTATAAATTAAAGAGTTCTTGTTAGACTTAACCTTTGTGGTCAAACTGGTCGGAAGTTTGGAGAATGGATAAAGGGACATGAAAAAAGAATTCAGGGATAATAAGGGTGATTCTTCGGCCTTTGTACGTCACTTGAATGAATCCAGTCATAGCTTCAATTTTTGATCTTACAGTTGTTGAGTTTCTTCATTTCCGCCCGAAAGGGAGCATGTTGGATGTACTTGAACCATTCGAAATTATTGAGAGTGATCGGTTGGGCAATTCATTGAATTATGTAATAATTCTTTCAAGTTTTTCTCTATTATTGCGTTCATTTCTGTAACAGCTTGGTTACCCCTCCACCCTACTTCCTTTCACTTTTTGGCATTCAGTTCCAAGGCCAATCATTATCGACCCCCTTCACTTTGTTCCCTTCTTCTTCTTTCATCTTCACAACCAATCACAATCGACCACCTTTTACTTTTTAGGACTATTAAATAGTCCCTTGTAAATATTATAAGGCCACCTCTGTGCAGTATGCCGTCAGTTATTGTTTCTTTTACTAACGATGGTTTGATTGCCGAAACTGGTAGGTATAACAATGTATTTTTCGTGTATTAGTCGAAATAGATCCGTTTTTATTCTTTGAGGATGACATATTATATGGGACCTTGAAATAATTGACTGATTTTGCTTTTAACTAATGAAAATGCCACTTCGTGTGTAAAAAATCACAAACGTTGACCTACGTGGTTTCCATAATAAATACTTACTGGAGTCCTTCGTCACTCTTTCTGCATCCCGAATTCGGATGCTGGCCAGGACATGACTTTCATATCGTTTTACTGGGTTTTTTCCGTTAAACTTCTTTTCACACTGTTTCGGTAGGATGTAGCCAGTTCTGGCACACCCACCCGTCATACCGTGACGTTAAAGGTAAAATTTGGTGCCTCACCAAGTCCCAAATTTTGCCAATCGAGCTGTGAAAATCAAATTCTGATTATTGTTTACTTTTAGTATGGTGTCCAAGAATTTTTTTAATTTGCAGCAGGAATTTTACACAAGTACTCGTGCTAGATTGGGATATTTTAAATATATTTCAGATAGACCAGCTGGATATTTGTATTTTTGTTCTTGGATATATTTATTGTTTTCAGTATAGTTTTGATTGTTGGATGTATGCAGTTTGGTTTGGGTTGGTATGTTTGTACTATTGAGTGTTTGGCTGCATGCATGTTCTGCTGGGTTTTGTTCGGGGGTTTCTGTAGCCGGGGGCGGTCTCGCCTGATGATCTGCTTCTTGCGATGCAGTTAGTTGTGTCTATAAAAATACTGCTCGTCCAGAAATGGGTGAATAGCGCGTCTTGGGGTCTATCCATTTACATACTCAAAAAATGATGTCCATCACAATTTCAAACTAATGTTGTCCTACAGCTTTCGTTTTAACAAATAAGTTCTCGTATTCTGCCCTGTTCAAAAGAATCTCTTCACACTTCAAACCATGTTCCTAACCAACAAATTTTTTGTTTTAAACATTGCGTGAAATCCCAAGATTTTGTAGATATTGCAGGCAGTTTGAATTTGGTATCTTCGACGATTTGATTATTGTGACTTGGGTTTTTAATTTTAACCTGACGATATTATTACTTTTCTTCATTTGTTGTTGTTGTTGTAAACAAATGTAGCAAACAGGATAGAATATTCCAGCCCTCCAGCACAATAACTTGGATCCCTTGAGGTATCACTGCGAACAGTGAAATGGTTGAAATCAACGTTGTGGTTCAGCGATCAATCCATTCAAGTGATTAAAAAAAAACGCATGAAAACAATCAGGGGCCAGCGGTAAGTGGCGATTCTCCCCTTGTTTGTTAGGGTCGAATTAAAGTGTCGAAAACATTTTGTCTGATTCATTTCAGTTTTTTAAAGGGACAGGGCGAAGGGACGCTCCGACGTCCCCCACAGCCCTTCGGAAATTTTATCTCATCTGATCTCGGCAGCTGCTGCCTCCCTACGTCACGTCGCCCTCCTTCAATGCCACTTTTCACCCCACCAATTCACCGTCTCGAAGAGAACCTTTATCTGTGGATTCTCCCCCTACTTTTTGCCCTAGAGAAAAAAAAGGTGTATTTTTCGAGCTCTTCGAACCTATTAGGAACCGACATCCTGCCCCTACGCAGTGGATGCCCTAAGGTTATGAGATAACCTTGGTAAACTAATTTTCACGTACAACAGGTCAGTTCCAGCAAGCAGCAGAGTCGACTTCATGAGCAAGTTGTTGAACTAGCCAGTTGCTTTGTGCACGACGTTTCTGCAGGGTTGAGTTCAAGTTAGTTGAGCATTGTAGCACTTCCGTTCCTACGCTCTTAACTCACATCCAACAAGAGCTCATTCATTCATTTTTCAGGATTTGGAACATTTTCAGCAGCTTTCGAGGTGCTCCTCCTTTACGACTTAGTTTCTTCGAAACTGATAAAAACTAAATCACTCGCGAAGAAATCGTTATTGAAAAAATAGTCTATTACCACTGATACACGAAAAAACGCTGCTAAGTCCTTGTCAATGGGTTTATTGTTCTACTGGACATAGTAGAGAAATTTTGGCTGTTCATTTATTGTTTCTTTCATGTGCAATTATTTAAATGGCTACTTTTGATGGGTTCCACCAATTTTGGCCCCAAAAACACGAATTAGGCTCGGCTTTTTTTAAAAAGATTATCTTTGATCGTTGATAGTACCATTTAATTGTCTTATTCACCTGTTGATACTACTTCTAGTGTTATTGTAGAAATTTATGGTGATTTCAGACAATTTCCCAGGTTTTTGACTCATAAAAAATGAATTTCAGCAGCTTAGCCTTCGTTAAAACCTCAATTTTTCACTCTTCGGTCAAAATCAACCTAATATTCGTTCTTCTCGCCCTAAAAAACATGGACAACGATACCTCACAAGCTCACGTTCACTAAAACCTCAAAAATCCCTCAAAATCCTTATTTTTGCACCCATTTTTCTCCCAGAACACCCCTGGGTGTATATGCCGATCGGGCTGCCGTGTTTCCGAGCACAACTAGGACCGAAATGTGTTCCCAAATGGGGACCCAAAGATTTACCCAAACTATCACTCTTAGTAATTTGTGATAGGATGGGTAAATCTTTGAATGATGTAATTCCTCTAAGTTTTTCTCCATTATTGCGTTCATTTCTGTAACAGCTTGGTTCCTCCCGTCCCCTCCCCTTCGCCATACGTTCCTTTCACCTTTTAGCATTCTCTTCCTGAACCAATCAGAATCGACCCCCCTTCCTTTGTTCCCATCACCATTCTTCTTCACAACCAATCCCAATCGACCACCTTTCACTTTTGGGACTATTTGTAGGGTCACCTCTCAAATGTGCCTTCAGTTATTGTTTGTTACTGATGATGTTTTAATCACCGAAACCGGTATAACGGTGTATTTTTCGAGTTTTTTCATGTATTCGTGATAATAGACACTTTTTTCAATAACTCCATTTTTCTTTTCTTCGAAACTATTGAATTGTCGTGAAACACTCCAGTTTTCGGAAAACCAAATACCTAACCAAACAGAGGGGTTTTGTCGACTTGACAAAATATGAGTTTAAAAAAAACGCGTTTTCCTCTTACCTATTTCGGATGAATTGGTGGGTGATGATCTTTCGGTTTATCTCTTCATGAAAATGGAAGGCTGTTTATGAAGAGGAAGAAAAAGTTTTAGTAGAGGGTGTAATTAGGTAAGTACCATAACGTGTGTGTGCATGAATGTCGGCAGCATTTTTAGGTTTCTTGGCTGGCTTTATTGGCTAAAATCTCGGCCGTCAACCAACAAAACTAATTATATGAGAATATGGATATAAAACTGATAGATAATAACACACAGGGCGATATCCAATGTTTCAGGTTGGATAGGAAGATCCCTAAACAAATTTCTCTACCTATACTTACTGTTATAGCTCTGGCTCTGAATTCTCTGAGAGGTGAAGAGAAAAGCGATCAATGAATCATCTGAGAAAATGTTGGGAACAGTTAAGATGCAAATTATGTATGTTGATACCCGTAGAAAGATATAGGTGAAAGTAGAGAGAGATACAGGGAGGATGCTAGGCCAGAGGATGAAAACTACTACAGGCGACTTGCAACCATCGCTTGCAACATGTCTGAACGGGGCTTGCTGGGTGTTCCTTCGGTATTATAACCAGAAACGTTGTGTTATTCATGTAGCACAAGCGCTGTAGAGTATGTTCACGAGGGAAAACGCTTCTCCAATCATTTATTCAAGTCCTGGCTCCCGCCTATGGCATCTGGTATACCGCGTAAAACATCTTACAGACCTCGGAACCGGATTTCTTAGGTTTTCCGTGTTTGATAGAAGAACTAAATCGATACCACGGATGAGGAGTACCCATGACTTCTGTTTATATTACTTTCCCATTTTTAAATGAAAGTAGGTTCCATTCTAAGAATTTTGAGACCAACCGCACTATCCTACGATGAATAATTCTTTTGGTTTATTATTCTGTGAATAATACACCTATGTAATCGCTCAGCAAAAAATTTGTATAACACTGCCTCAAAATTTTTTCTTTTGCGTTTCAAGGTGCGTAGATTCAGAAAATGCAATGTCCGTACGCCGTATCATGCACACCGGCTTCAATTTCTGTCTAAAAAAGTCGTTCTTTCGCACACATGCTCCATTTGGGCCCTAGTTGTCTCCCGAAACTTTGCAGCCCGATCGGAATATACCCAGGGGTGTTAGAGTGAAAATGGGTATACAAATAGGTACTTTTTGTGTTTTAGTAACATGAGCTTTTGAGGTATCGTTTTCCATGTTTTTGGGACGGGAGGACCGAATATGAAGTCGATTTTGACCAAAGAGTGGAAAATTGAGGTTCTAACGAAGTTTCAGCCTTAAATTTACGTTAAATTTTGGTCTAAAATCGTCGTTCTTCCGCACACAGTCTGGGTTCCCATTTGGGAACACATTTGGGTCCTAGTTGTGCTCCGAAACATGGCAGCCCGATCGGCATACACCCAAGGGTGTTACGGAAGAAAAATGGGTGTAAAAACAGGGGTTTTCGAGGGATTTTTGAGGTTTTAGTGAACATGAGCTTGTGAGGTATCGTTTTCCATGTTTCTCAGGGCGAGAAGACCGAATATAAAGTTGATTTTGACCGAAGAGTGAAGAATTGAGGTTGTAACCAAGGTTAAGCTCCCGAAATTCATTTTTTATTAGTCACAAACATGGGAAATTGTCTGAAATCACCATACATTTGTATAATAACACTAGAAGTAGTATCAAGAGGTGAATCAAGACAGTTGAATGACACTATCAATGGTCAAAAATAATCTTTAGAAAAAAAGCCGATCCTAATTCGTGTTTTTGGGGGCCAAAATTGCTGGAAACCATCAAAAATTGCCATTTCAATAATTGTAAGTACATGAAATAAACAATAAATGAACAGCCAACATTTCTCTACTATTTCCAGTAGAATAATAAACCCATGTGACAAGGTCTTTGCAGCGTTTTCTATGAGGTATCAGTTTTGACGAGTGACGTCATTACACCCCTCCCACAAGGGTGTGACTCCCTTACCCAGTGTGTTGTCACTTGTTGCCGAAACTTCGAAAGCTCATAGGAAAAGAACAACTGCCATCATAGGAGAACGCGGTTGGTCTCAAAATTCTTGGAGTAGAACCTCGTTCCATTCAAAAATATATACAGAAGTCATGGGTACATTTGTATCATGAAAACCATCAAACATTCGGTCAAAGAACTACAAGCACTGGAGAATGATCCTTGGAAATGAGTTTTGAAGTGTTTCCTAGTTGTAGTGGCAGAGAATGAAACCTAAATATCACATTATGTGGTCAAAAGATCAGAAAAATCTCTCATTTAAATTTGTCTATCCTGTGCAAAACGGCGAGACTTCAAAACATATCGCTGATGCCTGAAAGTTGTGAAAAACTAAGTTAATTAGTTATGTCATGGACGGAGTAGTGAAACCAGCCAGCCGCCCATTCAGCATGGTTTCCTCTTTCCCCAGAACTCAGTAAAGGTAGAGTGAAGAGTGTGATTTCCCCACGGTGAGGCCTTGGTGCCAGTGCCAGTGGTTATATTGTAACGCAAGTTCGTTCTCGCGAACCGCCTATATCCTTTCTGCTGGGTGCACGAAAAATAGAGAAGAGCCCTGGTCCATTATGGACGGGATTCTCATAGTATACCGTCACATTGTAGAAGTAAATTTTCCCTCAGCAGCTTATCAGGTAGTACGTAACTGCCGAATTTTTGAGTGGGTAACCCTTGTGTCTAGAATGAGATCAATATTTCGATGTAGGCAACGGGTTTGAAACGTCAATAACCGTACGGCTGGTATTGTTATCTAATGTTCAAGGTGCAGGCCCGCCTTCAAATGGTTCATTCATTCATCAAAATCCGACTAGAAAATTTGTTTGTGTATATTTCCTTCCAAAACTTTTTTGGTTTATTATTTTCAATAATGAACCATTGGAATCGAGCATGAAAAAAAAAATTCTTACCCCCCCTCAAAATTTGATGGTTTACGTTTCAAGGTATGTAGAATCCAAAACTGCAATAAAAAAAATTGGCACAAGCACCAAGACTTAACTTAGTCACCACGTGTGTTTTCCGGTTACGAAGGAATGCCGCGTTGGGTTATGAAGGAGAGGAGCATCGGAAAATGGTTGACTTATAACAAACTATTTTATAACCGTTTAGTTCATGAAACGATGGATTGATCTCAGTTTAAATTTCTCCCTTGAGAGGGAAAAACATTAAATCATGTTTAATGTTTTTCCCTCGCAAGGGAGAAATTAGATATAGTTTTTTAATGTCAAGAAAAAATGAAAGCCACAATTTCACTGAACTCTACAAGTATAATGTTGCATTTACTGTACTTATTATAGAACTCGCCATCAACATATGGTTGCTACAACAGAAGGTAGTAACTGTGTAGTAACCAATGAAAAACGTTGCATATTTGCATGTCGGAATTCACAGAATGACCCCCAGCCCTAAAACATTAAACATGTTAAAAATATTTCTGTCTGTCCGCCGTACGCCGTACGGGCCACTTTTCTTAGTTACCATGAAAAAAAATTGATGAAATTCGGGTTATAGGTTCCGTTCGGCGTCTAGTTGGTCCTCGAAGCTCGACGTTACTGTGAGTCATCTCTAAGGGGTTCAAAATAGGGGTTGACATTTTCAAAACGCCTATACCATTTTTTTACGTGAATATTTTTACGGTTTTAAATAGTTCTTGAACTTGCGAGTTTTTTAAGACCATCCGGAGCATCGTACGTCCAGCCGTTCGTTCACAGTAAGGCCCCGAAGTTTGCACCGACAGGCATTTTCGACTCCAGTGTGAATGAAATGTATACATTCAAACCAAATCTCGTAACCAGAGACGCGCCCACAATAGGAATTTGTGAATACGGCCAATCATTGGTAGGGATCACCTGATTATATTGGCGGAGTATGAAGTCGAGTTGGTTGTTCTGTGATATTATTTCATTTGAAAAATGACGGCTCTTTGAGTTTATTGGTAGGTAGTGAAACTTGAACAAACGTTGAAGTATTTTTGATGGGTAAATTATTACTACGGTAAATCATTACTCAACGGTAAATTATTACACAACGGTTCATTATACCATCTACGTAGAAGGGGCTGGAGTTTGTTGGTAGGTACGTTTGCAACTTTTTTCACTCCTCATCAACAATTTCTTTTCAGGACTTCATTATGTGTGTTTCTTTTGTTAGGTACTGTTTGTCATCGGCAGAATTATTTTAGCAACATTTAACTCGTGATTTAGGTAGGTACCTAGTAACGAGTACGGGGTTAGGTACTAACCTACGGAGGGTCTGCGATCTACATAATATGTATAGAATAGTACATATCATATTATATAGACGGGTTATCTATACATAGAGATGTGATCTGTAACAGAAGGGTATTCTATACAAAATAATAAACCGTTGTGCAGGGATTTGCAGCGTTTTTAAAAATGGTTGCGCTTCTTTATTAGACAGCGTATAACCAGTACATCATATTGTAGTTAATTACTGTATAATTATATAGGTATTTATAAGATATTTTAAAGATCATAATTGTAAGTTATTTTTATATGTTAAAAGTTATAAACAGTTTTCTTAGGGCACTTTCGGCAGTAGGTCCGTCCCACTGACGGTGTGGATTTTGAGTGGGGCGCAATTTTGTTCAAAGACGTTGTGGCTGGTTTTACATCGCGTTTTATACGTTTTCCACATTCTCTGTTGTTTCCGAATCTACCATGGTATTTATAGTAGAAGTTTTTACTTGCTTTTGAGAGGAAAATTTTCCCCCCAAAAATCAAAATTTCCACTAGCAATTTATACGTTTTAGAGCTTTCTGAACTAGGTTGGTTCAGTTTCTGTGTGTCCGCAAATCCTAAATCCTTGCCACACGCTTCGCCTCCTCAGTTATTTAGAATCCGCTGAAATTTTCAGGGATCGTGGGGGTTGAGCCTAGCGTAGTGGACTGTATGAAATTCAGAACGATCGGATCACGTTCGGATCGTTTGTGTGGCCACTGCGCATGCACAAACGCGAAATCCGAGGTGTGCAGGCAATTTATCACAAACCAGTGGCCCGATTTCGCTCAAATTCGCTGGATAGTTGGTGTGTAGCTCCCAGATAGTCCTTCAGGAAATTCAAACAATCGGCTCATTGATAAGGCCACTGCGCATGCGTAAGCAGGAATGCGGGTGACCGCGAGGCTTTGCAACGGTGCCTGGTGGCTTTGGAGGGTTGGTGCGCTATTCTTGAACGTGGGGAAATGCCTTTTCTCGTGCACGCAGTTTGGTTGAGTATGAGTACACCCTTCGCCGTGGGTGGGGGGGGGGGGGGGGGTGGTACAAGATCTCCCCCGAGTGCCAGTTATCCCTGATATTGATCTGTTTTTTGATAGAGCATTTTCATTTGGTTACCACCTGGACCGGTTGACCAGTGATGCAATGATGTCTCTCGGGTTCCTCAAGCGCACAGCACGCAACTTCTCGGATGCTGCTACCTCACTGGTTCTGTGCAAAGCAATGGTGCGTCCTAGACTGGAGTACTGTTAGCCGATTGGGTCTTTGTACTACGCCAACAGCAAAAGTGCTGTGGAAAGAGTTCGGCGCAAATTCCTGCATTTCTTTGCCTGCAAGTCTGGAGTGCCCTGGATCGAATTCAGCGCTACTGCGGCTGTGAGGTACAGTGGGCTGATTTCGCTGGAGAGCAGAAGAACTTCCGCGGACGCTATCTTCATTTTTAAACTGGTCAGTAACCTGGTTGACGCACTGTATCTGCTGGAGGATCTTAATTCCACATAACACGTCAGTTTCTACTTACATTCCTCCGGGACTAATTACTTCTACAACCAGTTTTTAAATTTAGCAGGGGCTTTTATTTTAATTTTTTTTTTTCTTGCTTCGTCACGTCAGTTTGTACTACCTTGTAATTCTTTTGTATTTGAAAGCCTGATGTATGTTGAAAGTTTTCCGAAGTATAGAAGTGAACTACTTCACACACAAACACACACATTTCTATTGTGACTGTTTCTAGTCGGTTCCCACAAAATCCAAGAACTCGAACAGATGGGTTCTAGAATTTCCCCGGTTATTTCCACATCATTCATGGATTAAAATAGACCGAAGATTCTTGAAGTGCATGGAGATGATTCTCATGGTTTCCTCCACTATTGATTCGGTATCAGAAATATTATACTCCTGTGCCCTTCCATGTAGAGACCAACCGGCCTGCTGCAAAACCTGTACCATCTGCTCCTTATACAATTTCGCAAGGTTCCATCCTTTGGCTCGACTGGTGTCTCCGTTTGGAGTTATATATCGGTCGTTCAGTGCATTGAAATGTGGTGTACTGGTGGTCGCTTCCGGTGAAGTCCTCCGTAACTCGCCATTCTTAAATTCTTCTGGCCAGTGTCTCTGAAGCCAATGATATATCTGCTATGGTCCCATTTTGCCCTGGCCGGTGGAATGCGAGGGAGTTACCCACATTCAATACCACCGACCCTGCCCTGGACGCCATTTCCATCATCAGCCTTCATCTACGGTCTGCGTTAGGCTTTCCCCATTCCAGTGCCTTTCCATTGAAGTCACCAGCCACCATGGTGTACCGTTCTGCAGTCTGAACAGTGTCCTCTAGTTCGTCTAGCTTTCAAAGACATTGATTGGTTCATTGGCTGTAAAGTAGCAGCTGAAGTATGTTACTCAACCTCCGTTAAGCCAGACATGTTCTGATCCAGACCCACGGCCCTGCGTGATAGACCATATTGCTACTGTTCCCGGGTCATCCACATACCACCGCGTTTCCTGTGCCTGGTTATGGTGTTGCTCACTGATGCTATGTCTGCTTTTTTCTCCCGCAGAAGCTGGTGAGTATGTTCTGCACCGTAGAGCTCCTATGTAAGTTCCTTTGTAAGATTTTCATCATTTGACGCCCATTGTTGCCCTCTCCAAGGCAGGTCAACCTGACATCAACCAGCCTGTCAAATCTCTTCAGGGCCCACTCGTTGGCTGGACAGCTGGTATCCGTTACTGCGTGTGTTGTATCCAGTCCTGCACGCTGGCAGTTTATGCATTTCACCGCATCTGCCTTGAATATATCGATCCGGTGTGTACCAGCACATCGTCCACATAGATCCTCTGCTTCATTACACCTGGCAGATGTGTGCCCATGTGCCTGGCACTTGAAACAGGGGTTGAGGTCTATAAAATCTCACACTGCACCTCGCAAAGCCGATTTTAAGAGTGCGTGCCCCCATCAAGATTTCTCGATTCTTGGGTGAGACTCTTACTACCTACCAGGTCTCGTCGGCCTTTCTGAAATCTGGGGTGAAACCCTCTTCCATTTCGGCCGGTGTGACAAGATCCTTCCGAAAATCATTCTGGCGCCATACTGTTCAGTTGCTCCTGACCTGTCCACCCGGTTGACACTTATAAGCAGAGGTCTCCAGGGCTTCACAGGGGCTCTAACTGAACCCCTTCTCCTTCAGTGCGGCGGAGAGCAGTACCCTCTCCTGGTTTCGCGGCACCAACAATGACCGTAAGGTTGGTGGTGTGCGTAACAAAGAACTCAATTTTTATTCACGCTCATATTGATGAAGTTTTTCGGGCCCTTGACGTTGTGAACACGGAAAAATGCCCTCAGTTACTATTTTTTGAAAAATACCTACGAACCCTTAATTCTGCTATTCAGTTGACCTGGGGTTGAATTACATTCTTTTAATTAATCAACTGGTTTAATTATGATACTTTCTATTAAAACCGCGGAATCCAGAGGGTGACACGCGAGTTTAATGGAAGTTTGAACCGTTTTTATATTATTACGAGGATGTCTCAGGGAACTACAATGGTCTGCGGGGGTGTGTCGAGGGGACAGGCTATTATTATTGGTTTTATGGGGGGGGGGGGGGGGGGTTGACGTCACATCCCTTTGTGATGGCAGGAAGTGTCCAACCCCCCTTCCTCCCCGACATCTTTGCGCATGCGCGATCACGTTCATACCGAGGGAAGGAACTCGGAAGAATGGGGCACGTGAGGAGACGAGATCCGCGCGTAATATACGTGCTGAGTGTTGACAGCCTAACTAGACACCTACCGGTATTTTATTCGGTTACCAAGGTATTAACGAAATACGAAAACGCGAGCGAATATTTGAAAGTGTTTTTGTTTGATATTCAATTCTGTTAGGTAGGTACCTAATTTATTTTGTGAAACTACCGAATGCTGAAACCCGATTTTACGTAAAATGTAATTAAAAGAAATGAATTTTCTCAGTTTTTAAGCCGGAATCTTAATTTTATGCGGTGTAACGAAGTTCACTAATCCCACTCACCCTTAGAATTTGATCAAATTAAATGTATACTGGAGCTTGCCGTAGGATTTTATCAGTACGAACTTGTGTTCCTCGCCTGTTAGCAAATTGTATCGTTAACCACAGGTGCTTCGTCCACTTTGAAGAGTATTCCCGAGAAATCCTACTTTTATTTTCATTTTGTTCAATTCTTTCTTTGGGTTACTCCCTAATTTGGAACCAGGTTTCGGTTTTTACCGCAGTTTGAAACGAAAGAAGTCGGTTCGGGGGAATCCTCCAAAACCAGTTTAGGGCCCAACACAACTCTTTGTCTTGAAAAGTTCGTTAGGTACGTCTTTCGCATAGTTTGGCTGGGAATTTCATCAATGCTGCAGCACCTAATCTACTCGTCGATCAAGCGATCATTATAGTGTAATAATTATTATCATAAATATGTACCTATCTTAATACAGGTACATTAACCACCTGTGGAACAATTGAGTTGGCTTGGTAAGCTATGGCGAATTATGACAATAAAGAATCTGATAATCTACTTCCACCAAAATTCACTGCATATCGTAGTCTTTATAATGCCATATCTGGGTGATAGTTACGTACCTCAATATAAAATAGCTATACGTGTGACGGTATATGGGAATCCCGTCCATCTTGGATGCTGGCTCTTCCCGATCTATTTGACACGCGGCTTAAGGGGCGGTTGATTCGCGGAAACGAATCAACAACTCTCGGAGGCAACGCGTTATAATCTAACCATTTGTCTCCGGGGGCAGCTGTCACACTGCCTCCCTACCTTTCTAGAGGATGGAGAGGGGTAAACTACGCTGTATGGGCGGCGTAGTTAAACCCCTCATCCATTACATGGTAGCAGAGCATGGTTGGTGGGTATGTGCTGGATTTTATCCTCGGTACCCCCTCCACTTTTTGAGAGCTTTTCCAGAAGGAATAGCTCTGAGGTTTTCCAGAAGGAATCGAATCCTCTTTTTAATACCCCTTTGTTTATCAATATACACTTCGGCCATTGGATTTTCTATTTTTATCAAATCAACCTCATGATTATTATTATTACAATCAACCTCATGATTACTACTATTAATAATATCAAACCTCATGATATTATTCTTAAGGCTGTTATGCCTGGCGTTCAACGCCTATTTTTTGTAATTTTTCCCCTTGTTTTCCCAGTTGTTCCATCTTATGATGGGGGTTAGTCACCCAGAGGTTGTTCAGATTGAACTTTCCTGAACCAGAACCTCTGACAACTACTTTCATTTATATTCCAGTTGTTCCATCTTATGATGGGGGTTAGTCACCTGGAGGTTGTTCAGATGAACTTTCCTGAACCAGAACCTCTGACAACTATTTTTTTAGCGAATTTTCAAAGAAAATGAAGCTATTGCAATGGCTTCGAAATTTAAATAATATAAATTTTTGGAAATTTTCTTCATAGAAATCCGTTTCAGACCATTCTAAAACGATTCCTGAAATTTAACACTTTTTTATATGTATATATATATATATTTATTTATATATGTGTCACTCCAGACGATAACTCTCGATAGAATTGAGATAAACAGCTCAAATTTGCACAAAAAATCTATCTTGGCAATCGAAAGGCTAAGTTCGAAGATGGGCGAAATTGGCCTACTCTAAGGAGGGTTTTGGCGCATTTAAAGTGCGCAAAAATTACCCAAAAATCCCCAAAATGTTATTTTCCAACAAGTGACCCCTCATTTTAAAGGTTTTTGCACGCTGAACACGATGGTGGAATCGGATTTTAGATATCTTGATCCGTTCTCAAATTAGAGCATTTAAAGTGCGCAATAATTACCCAAAAATCCCCAAAATGTTATTTTCTAACAAGTGACCCCTCATTTTAAAGGTTTTTGCACGCTGAACACGATGGTGGAATCGGATTTTAGATATCTTGATCCGTTCTCAAATTAGAGCATTTAAAGTGCGCAAAAATTACCCAAAAATCCCCAAAATGTTATTTTCCAACAAGTGACCCCTCATTTTAAAGGTTTTTGCACGCTGAACACGATGGTGGAATCGGATTTTAGATATCTTGATCCGTTCTCAAATTAGAGCATTTAAAGTGCGCAAAAATTACCCAAAAATCCCCAAAATGTTATTTTCTAACAAGTGACCCCTCATTTTAAAGGTTTTTGCACGCTGAACACGATAGTGAAATCGGATTTTAGATATCTAGATCCGTTCTTAAATTAGAGCATTTAAAGTGCGCAAAAATTACCCAAAACTAGGATAATCTTTAAACTCTTACCCCCCCCCCCCCCCCCACCCCCTTAGAGTGGTCAGATTGAAATATGTGAGAAGTATTAATTGAAGACGAGAGTTCGAAGCAAAAAAGGGGGAGGCAAACGATTAGTACAACTCCTTGAATTTACCCACAGCGATCAAATAAATAAGCACTTAGTACAATTACGTAATAAACAAACGGTAGAATCAGGATGGACAAAACGTACAAATTAAAATAAATACGAAGAGAATATACATAGAAAACCAAATTTTTTACTAATTGAGAGCCAACTGTGCCAAATTTGACGCCCCCGGTGTGGTGGTGGGGGGGGGGGGGGGGGGTATGCACCTTGCATTTATTAGCGAATTTTCAAAGAAAATGAAGCTATTGCAATGGCTTCGAAATTTAAATAATATAAATTTTTGGAAATTTTCTTCATAGAAATCCGTTTCAGACCATTCTAAAACGATTCCTGAAATTTAACATTTTTTTATATGTATATATATATATATATGTGTCACTCCAGACGATAACTCTCGATAGAATTGAGATAAACAGCTCAAATTCGCACAAAAAATCTATCTTGGCAATCGAAAGGCTAAGTTGCCTGCTAAGTTCGAAGATGGGCGAAATTGGCCTACTCGAAGGAGGGTTTTGGCGCATTTAAAGTGCGCAAAAATTACCCAAAAATCCCCAAAATGTTATTTTTCAACAAGTGACCCCTCATTTTAAAGGTTTTTGCACGCTGAACACGATGGTGGAATCGGATTTTAGATATCTCGATCCGTTCTCAAATTAGAGCATTTAAAGTGCGCAAAAATTACCCAAAAATCCCCAAAATGTTATTTTCTAACAAGTGACCCCTCATTTTAAAGGTTTTTGCACGCTGAACACGATGGTGAAATCGGATTTTAGATATCTAAATCCGTTCTTAAATTAGAGCATTTAAAGTGCGCAAAAATTACCCAAAAATCCCCAAAATGTTATTTTCTAACAAGTGACCCCTCATTTTAAAGGTTTTTGCACGCTGAACACGATGGTGAAATCGGATTTTAGATATCTAAATCCGTTGTTAAATTAGAGCATTTAAAGTGCGCAAAAATTACCCAAAACTAGGATAATCTTTAAACTCTTACCCCCCCCCCCCCCCCACCCCCTTAGAGTGGTCAGCGTAGCACCCACATGTTCTTCCAAGTGATCCTTCCAGAAACCACATCCTTCCTTCATAGTTTATTTCAAGATTGAGCCTGCATGAAAAACAACCTGCACTTGAAGCACTCATGATTTTCTATAACAACTCCTTTACCTACTGCACTCTCTTGAGTAGGTAAGTCAAAAGTCCTAACTACCCTATCCTACCTAATATGAACCCACAGCGATCAAATAAATAAGCACTTAGTACAATTACGTAACAAACAAACGGTAGAATCAGGATGGACAAAACGTACAAATTAAAATAAATACGAAGAGAATATACATAGAAAACCAAATTTTAGACCGAAGTTTTCCTTTATTCAAAACCATAGCCATTAATTCGAATATTTCTTTGAAAATTCGCTCATTAAGTCATGCTGCATGACTGGTTTTTTTCCTTTCCTTTTTGTCCAAGTGCGCCAAGTGATATTGATAGGAGCTAAGTTCTCCACCAGTAACAATTCTCAGTAGTACCATTACGATGGAAGCTGTCAGCTTTGGAGTTTTTCAGATGAATCTTCCTGAATTAGAACTCCATACTACTTTCAGTCCCGTGTCTAACTTCACATACTTCTTCTTCAAAGAAGTATGTTTTTTAAGGGGAGGAGTGTGACGGTATATTGGAATCGGGCTCTTCCCGATCTTTTTGATACGCGGCCTGAAGGGGCGGTCGATTGGGGAAAAACGAATCAACAACTCTCGGAGGCAACGCGTTTATAATCTAACCATTGTCTCCGGGGGCAGCTGTCACACTGCCTCCCTACCTTTCTAGAGGATGGAGAGGGGGGAAAACTACGCTGTATGGGCGGCGTAGTTAAAACCCCTCATCCATTACATACGAGAAACGCGTGTCTTCTCGGTAAGATTGACTCGTTTCAGCCAGAAACCCGGGAACCTTCCCGATGGTACATGTATTAACAATAATTATGTCCATATGCATAGGAAAAACTGTCATCCCTAGGCCCTTTATAGGTAAAAAATGGTCTATCGTTCACAAAACATGGAGTTAGTACTTTTTATGCCTATTTATTTGTAAAATGATATTTTTTTGTTTTCCATGCAGATACTTCTTGGATATTAATTTATTAGAGTACTCTTTCAACTACACAGAACACAGCTGCATGCGTAAATGTGGCCCATAACTACCTCAAAAAAATGGTCAAAATGAGCTGAAATTATTATGAGGGCGTGTATGGGTTGATTTTCTAGAAGATCCCTTTAAAAATGTATCAAATTTACACAGGAACCCTCTTCTGCCAATGCGCAAACGGCCATTTGTAACGGCCATGGTTAATCAAAAAATGGTCAAAATGAGCTGAAATTGTGGGGTTGTGTGTGGGTTGATGTCTAGAAAATCCCGTATAAATTGTATCAAATTTCCACTGCAGTAACCTTCTGCGCACTTGCAAACTTGTAATTTGGGTGGTAAGTGTGTGAGTTTTTGTTCGTAAGGTTGTTATTGTAACCTGTTATCCCTATGAGGAGTTCAGTTTAGGGATGGTCTTATTGGTAGCCTAATTTTAGCTCGAGGCAAGTAGCACTTTGATGACAGGTTATGGAAAAATGAAAGAGCGTTACGAAATACGTAGGACAGGAGATGCCTACTAACGGTTTAACAGCGAGTGCCAGGGATATAAATGTATTATGTAATGATTTATATATCCAAATACAGTGGAACAGCGGAATGTCACACGTGAAGTATCTCGCATCAATCGGAGGTGCTTAGCCGGTGATTACCAGCCCATTAGAAGTTATCCGAGTCTAATTAATTATAATACCCGGCTCATATATCTGCTGACTTGCATTTCACCTTAGGAGGGAGGGGAAAAAAACCCCCACACCGAGGAGGCCTCTGATAAAAACCTATTCGGCCACCGTTCGAGTCCGGTAGAATTACAAGTGGAAACCGGTTGCATTTTCATTTACGGCTAACGACCTCACAGCATCGGAGAATAAGCGACTCCAAGAAATTCCTTGAAAATTGAGCGAGACGCATATTTATCATTCTTTCGTGATTCAACATCGAAGCAAGCGCGATTGGTTAGGAGTGGGGGGAAAGGAAAGAGCGATCAACGTAAGTCATGCAGCATGACCTTATGAGCGAATATTTGAGGATGGTGACTTGGTTAGTTTTGGCGTTTTGTATTTTTTATGTTTGGAATAAAGGTATTTATTGTGTCATTGAGACTCAGGAATGCTCCCCAGCCCAGCCGAGGTCACAGACACTGGGAACATAAAAGAGGGAGATTTAAAAATTCCAAATGTCGCCAGTTTGTAATTGCAAAAGAATGAGGATAGGTGACTTTGTAAAACGAACTGATGATCAAATTTGAATATTTTTGTGAATCAGAAATTGCTTAAATTGGGGGAAGAATCAGTCGATGTATTTTATTTATTTATAAATATGTACCTAGTTCCGGTACCTACTTCACATAGAGGTATAAGAAATGCTCATTTGACTGAAATATCGTATATATAACTTATTACGTATTATTATCACAATGATGGTGAAACACCCGTCCAGGGGCTTGTTTATAATGTCATATAACGACAACGTCGCTTATAATGTTATACTTTTTTGACGTGTTTGTACAAAATATTGTTTCATATTTATTTGTTTTCTTCTGTTCTTCAATAATAATGTGTCATGGATTTATTCTTATCAGAACTATAATATAACGATAACTAACAAACAGAAGTATGATGGCCTGGAACCAACCCTTCATGATCCTTCCACACTTTCGAAAAATCAGTTTAATTCAATTACATACACCCCTAAACTACTAAAATCTAGTTAATCCTGAAATCTTGACTAGCGGTAATGAATTCTAATTAACCGAAGTAACCAGCGGTTAAGTTTGGCAAGTCCAATAAAGAAATGTTGTTAGCGCGTCTTGTTAGGGAAATGCCTCAGATTCCGCTTCCCTAAATTGCGTCAATTCCGTAAAGAGAATCCTGATAGAATCTGACCAGCTTTTTATGGGACGGAAGTGCTTTTTTTTAGTGAATTATTTCCTTTAGTCTTGCAATATCGTGAGGAAATACGATAAGAATCTTTGGTTTCCTGTCGGAATCGATGAGTTTGAAATTAGCAGGAGCGAACCATCGGTAAACACTGGCGAAAAACCGACGAAGATAACGAAATGAGAAAAAGGCCGGTTGGCACGCGATAAGAAGGGCCGACATGGCGATGTGAATTGAACTAACTACCTGCCTACGGACTTTAACGAATTTCAAAGTCCATTAGACCATAATGAGTCTCATGAAGGGTTAAAAAAAGTCCATATCGTCTTTCTGGCCTTCAGGTTTCTGAAATAAAGAGTTTTTTAAATAATTTATTCTCCATTAGACCATAATGAGTCTCATGAAGGGTTAAAAAAAAGTTCGTATCGTGTTTCTGGTCTTCAGGTTTCTGACATAGTTTTTTAAATAATTTATTCTGTGTGAGTTCAGTCAGTTTTAGCTGTAACTTTTAAAAAACTTCGGTATTTGTGCGCAAATATCTATAGTTTGACATCTAATTTGTAGTTTACATTACATTACTTCTTATCTTTTTCGAGGGTTCCTATCAGCCTTGGAATCGTAAAATCGGGACCTGTACCTGGGGTCCCACTTGCTTGTGTATAATCATCTGTGTTATCATGTGGCATAATAAGTCGCGGGTTACGTGGTGTCGATTCAGAGTTTGTGTACGGAACGTTGCTACTCTACATCGTATGTTTTAATTATGGAAAGACTTTCTGTTCGAACTAATAACAGCTCTACCGTAATATACAATCAGCCAAATAAGATACCCCCTACACGGGCGAATAATGCTAAACGCATATTCAAACGAACGTCATGTTATTAATACCTAACATTATTAGTACCTAATTTCAAGTATAATTGTATTAGGAAGCAGTAGAATACTTTTCTTGACATTCATCACATTGCAGTCTTTGCGTTCCACACATTGCAGTAAAAATAAATAATATTTACGCTGTAAATTCCTGAGTAACGGCACGATTGGGATCTCAGTGAAGAGGCCCACCGTCAAATGTAGCGTTGACTCGAATATTAGGTTGTTATTTCTGACAAATTATTTGTTATATGCGAAATTGTCATTTAATTGCCTTAATTCACCTATTAGTACCTGTGTTATACAGATTTCTGGTGATTACAGCCATTTTAACGGGTTTTTGACCCATAAATATTGAATTTTGAGAGTTAAAACTTCGTTAGTACCTCAGTCCTTCACTCAGTGGTCAAAATCAACTTCATATTTGTCTCCTCATCCTAAAAGACATGGAAAACGGTACCTCACAAGCCCTAGTTCACTATAACCTCAAACGTACCTAATTTTGCACCTATTTTTACCCATAACACCCCTGGACGTTTTCCGATCGGGCTGCCGAGATAGGGGACACAACTAGGGCCCAAATGGAGCCTGCTTGCGAAACAGCAGAGAAACGTAAAAGAAAAATTTTGCAGGAGTGTTCAACAAAATTTTTCCGAACCGAATACATAAGTGTATATTACTCAGACAGTAGTATGAATAAAATGACTTGGAAAAAACGCTGCAAATCCCTGCACAACGGTTTATTATTTTGTATAGAATACCCTTCTGTTACAGATCACAGCTCTATGTATATATAACCCATCTATATAATATGATATGTACTATTCTATACATATTATGTTGATCGCAGACCCTCCGTAGGTTGGTACCTAACCCCGTACTCGTTACTAGGTACCTACCTAAATCTCGAGTTAAATGTTGCTAAAATAATTCTGCCGATGACAAACAGTACCTAACAAAAAGAAACACACATAATGAAGTTCTGAAAAGAAATTGTTGATGAGGAGTGAAAAAAGTTGCAAAAGTACCTACCAACAAACTCCAGCCCCTTCTACGTAGATGGTATAATGAACCGTTGTGTAATAATTTACCGTTGAGTAATAATTTACCCATCAATAATACGTCAACGTTTGTTCAAGTTTCACTACCTACCAACAAACTCCAAAAGAGCCATCATTTTTCAAATGAAATAATATCACAGAACAACCAACTCGACTTCATACTCCGCCAATATAATCAGGTGATCCCTAGCAATGATTCTATCTCCGCCAAATTTCCTATTGTGGGCGCGTCTCTGGTTACGAGATTTGGTTTGAATTGTATACAATTTCATTCACACTGGAGTCGAAAATGCCTGTCGGTGCAAACTTCGGGGCCTTACTGTGAACGAACGGCTGGACGTACGATGCTCCGGATGGTCTTAAAAAACTCGCAAGTTCAAGAACTATTTAAAACCGTAAAAATATTTACGTAAAAAAATGGTATAGGCGTTTTGAAAATTTCAACCCCTATTTTGAACCCCTTAGAGATGACTCACAGTAACGTCGAGCTTCGAGGACCAACTAGACGCCGAACGGAACCTATAACCCGAATTTCATCAATTTTTTTTCATGGTAACTAAGAAAAGTGGCCCGTACGGCGTACGGCGGACAGACAGAAATATTTTTATTGCAGTTTTGGATTCTACATACCTTGAAACGTAAACCATCAAATTTTGAGGGGGGGTAAGAATTTTTTTTTTTCATGCTCGATTCCTCCAATGGTTCATTATTGAAAATAATAAACCAAAACTGGGCAGTATGTACTTGAAGATACAAGCATTTTGAAACGACTTCGAATTTATTGGTAACTTTTCAATCACAATGTTTTCAGTTTTGAAAAAATAAAATTTAAGTTCGAATCAAACGAAAACCCGTTCAACTCGATAGAACAACAATGGAATTCCTTCAGGTTTTCACAAAAACTTGATGGTTAAATTACATTACCTAGATACGCTTTTCATACCAGTTCGGTTGTTTTTACGCCTGGTAGTAACACAAAATTCCCTAGAGTTTTTAGATTTGCGCTAAAAAATTGCATTTTGCCTTTGTTAGAGCTACGGCTGGTAGCAACAAAAAATTCCGTACAGTTTTTAGATTTGCGCTAAAAAATCGCATTTTGCCTTAGGTAGAGCTACGCCTTAGGTAGGACATCCCCTGATGAATGAGAAGGCTTTCGATTCCGCTGCTTCGAAGAGCCGGGGAACGATTTAACTGCCGTTTCCCTTCCATTAACCATCCAGTCGTAATTATGTCGATGAATATTGATGAAGGGGGAGGCAGTAGGTGATGGGTGGGTAGGGCAGCCTTTTATGAATGAATCGCCCTCCAAAACTCTCCAGGGAAGAGATGGCAGTGGGTTTATTATTTTTCCTGTCACAGCGCTGTATTTGCCGTCTGGCGTAGAAAACTATTCGGAAGACTAACCTACCTACGTGCTAGCGTTGCAACTGCGTTGAGCGGGTTGATTTGGCGGCGAAGACTGCTGCCCAGGAGGGTCATCTCTTCAACTGTGACAACTTGCACTAAGGAGGTGTTTTATTCGATTTCGAAAAATGAAAATCTGCACCACTGGCAAAAGCTGTTCGAAAATTTCCGTAAAGGTGGGTTTTTAAAAAAAAATTGGGATGTAGTTCGGTATGGCGCCCCCACTGTCAAGCAACATTTTCGACCACATTTTGGTTCATTATTCTGTGAATAATGCACCTATGTTGTATTCGCTCAGCTAAAAAATTTCATAACACCCCCTCAAATTTTCTATTTTACGTTTCAAGGTGCGTAGATTCAGAAAATGAAATGTCCATACGCCGTCCGCCTTATCATGCATACCGGCTTACTCTTCTGTCTAAAAAATTCGTTCTTTCGCACACATGCTTTCGGAATATACCCAAGGGTGTTATGAGTGGAAAATTGGTGTAAAATAGGTATTTTTTGTGTTATAGTAACATGAGGTTTTGAGGTATCGTTTTCCGTGTTTTTGGGGAGGAGAAGACCGAATATGAAGTTGATTTTGACCAAAGAGTGGAAAATTGAGGTTCTAACGAAGTTTCAGCGTTAAATTTTGGTATAAAATCGTCGTTCTTCCGCACATAGTTTGGGTCCCCATTTGGGAACACATTTGAGCCCTAGTTGTGATCCAAAGCTCGGCATCCCGATCGGAATACACCCAGGGGCGTTATGGGAGAAAAATGGGTGTAAAAATAGGGGTTTTCGAGGTTTTTTGAGGTTTTAGTGGACGCGAGCTTGTAATGTATCGTTTTCCACGTTTTTTAGGGCGGGATGAACGATTGTGAAGTTTGTTTTGACCAAAGAGTGAAGAATTGAGGTTTTAATGAAGGTTAAGCTCCCGAAATTCATTTTTTATGATTCAGGAACCTGGGAAATTATCTGAAATCACCATAAATTTGTATGACACTAGAAGTAGTATTAGCGGGTGAATCAAGACAATTAAATGGCACCACAATGTTCAAAGATGAACAGCCTACATGTCTGTAGGTATGTCCGGTAGAATAATAAACTCATGTGACAAGGACTTTGCAACGTTTTTTAAACTTGGGATGAAGTTCCGTATGCCCCCCCCCCCCCCTTTCAAGCGACAATTTCTGCTACATTTTTCGGTTTGAGAGGGGGGGGGGGACAGTGCTTCGAATGACTGTGTTTCATTGTCTCTTGAAATGTTATAGCCTCATTTGATTATCCATTTAGTATAACGCCAAAACAAGGTAATTAAACAAATGGAACCTTCTAAAAACAAAACATCTCTAAGTTCAAGATGTATGGAATTCACAGCTGAATAATCTTATGTCAGGAAGATCGGCTTCAATGATTGTGTCTGATTATACCACGTTAAAACCAGTATTATTCCGGCTCCCGAACAGAAGTTTATTAGACATGTAGAACTTCTTTGAAATACACTAATCGTGATTGCCATTGCTTCCTTCAATTTTCTACCTGTCTCCTACTCCTTTACCAAGTGTGGGGGGAGCCATTCGGAACTTCTTCACCAGGGAACTATTTCCATTGGACACCCCATGTTATTAGAAAGCTAGTTCGGTGTTATAGCATTTACAAATTTATTTAAACCCTTTACAAAATAATTTAAACCCTTTACAAAATAATTTCAACCTTTTACAAATTTATTTAAACCCTTTACAAGATTATATAACCTTTAACAAATTTATTACAACCATTTATAAAATTACTTAAACCCTTTACCCATTTATTTAAACGTCTGTATTAATCTTACTCATTAGAACGAAAACGTCTATAGTTTACTCGCGTAAGACAAACGGTAGTAATGGTCACGAGGAGGAGATTGAGTTATACGTACGAGTAGGTTCGTGGTATTCCTTCTGCATGTTGAGTCCAATCTCCAGTAACTTCTCCCACGTACCTTATGTCAGCGCCTTATCTTCCTGATTAGAGCCTCAATATTCTCCTATGCTGAACACTGTGGGACAGGCGTTCTCAAAAATAAAGGCGAAAGCAAGAAATTAGCTGCCAAGGTGAGCACCAGCTTCCAGAAGTTAAATTCAGCAAAGTTTCCTTTCAGTCACACCTCAAGATTGTGCGAATTATGTAATGGACATGATTTTATTATTGCCCGACGCAGCAGCAGGCCATCCACTTCATTAGTCCGTTACGCTTTCGAATTAATGCACATCCTTCAAATGTTCAGACTTCAGTAGTTAAATTTTCTTTATTTCTTATTACAAATACCACTTTATTTATTGAATGAGTTTAAATAAATTTGTAAAAGGTTTAAATAATTATGTAAAGGGTTGCAATAATAATTGTGTGAAAGGTTCAAATCAATTTTTAAAAGGATGAAATTATTTTGTAAAGGGTTTAAATTATTTTGTAGAGGGTTTAAATAAATTTGTAAATGCTATATATTAAATGGATAATGAAATGTGGATATTACAAGATAGTGAAGTACAGTATTCAAAACATGCCTGGTTTTTTTCCAAGGTAGAGAGAGAAATGTGGCAGACATTGTCGCTTGTAAGTGTGTGGTTAGGGGGGGGGGGGGGGGGGAGGTTGCTGAGCTACACGCAAAACTTGAATCCCCGCACTGGTGTAGTCCCTTGGTTCAGAGCTGTAAGGAGAACTGTTCCAGGTCCTATCTCAATTGAGAGCATCAAGAATCCAAGTGACGTTTTGCTGGGTTCGAGGTCACAGTGGTAACAGCTGGAAACGAAGCGGCAGACAGAGAAGCCAATCGTTTATGCACACCGACCTTAAGCACTATCTGGCACTAGACTTATTCAGAAAATGGAGAAACGAATTCATGGAATACCGCGAAGGGAGTTCAAAAATATCAGCGATGCTCCACATAATACGTTTTATAAAGTTATCGGAAGGTTAAGGAGTGGACATAGCTGTTCAAATGGCCATCTCCGAAGAATAAATGTACGTTCCAATCGTCCCAATGCAGATTCAAATGATGGCTCTTTTGGAGTTTGTCGGTAGGTAGTGAAACTTAAACAGCCGTTGAAGTATTATTGATGGGTAAATTATTACACAATGGTAAATGATAAAAAAACAATTTTTATCCTGTAGTTTTTTGCTATGGATTTCCACTACTCCGCCGCAGGTGATATAAGTTATATGGTAAATTATTACGCGACGGTTCATGATACCATCTGCGTAGAAGGGGCTGGAGTTTGTTGGTAGGTACTTTTGAAACTTGAACAACCGTTGAAGTATTATTGATGGGCAAATTATTACGCAGCGGTAAATTATTACTCAAAGTTAAATTATTGCACAACGGTTCATTACTTATACTATCTACGTAGAAGGGGCACCTATACAGGTAAATTATTACACAACGGTTTATTATTTGCCTTATGCTTCATGAATAACTACAAAATAATAATTAAATGGTTGAATTATTGAATCCCGTGCATTTGTAGGAAACTTTAATACCGGGGCCGCCTCCAGTACTCGATTTAGGGCTTTCCTGGGGGGAGCACGAGGTTAGGTATTGACCACAGAAAACAGTGATCTACGCAGAAGGGACATCTATACAGGTAAATAATAAACCTTTGTGTAATAATTTGCAGCGTTTTTGTTCCATTAATAGGAGAGACGCCCGACCTCACGTGCGAGTGTGGACATCCCAATAATGAAGAGAACATAGGTATGATTATGGTTTGTACAGCAAAACTCGAATAATAGAGAAACGGTTTCCTGAAATATTCAGGGTTTATTGGTCAGCTCTTCAATTGCAGCACTTTATTGAACTCGGAAAAACCGAAGTCAAAGAAATGTGTATCATTAATTCATAAATGTTGATAACTTAGTAATTTAAGAACGGTTAAGGGGCTAATCACAAAAGTACTTACTTGGTACATATTTATTCACATCACAGAAAAGTATACTTACCTAACTCAGACATAGACGTAATGTATTATATACCCACCTAAAAAAAAAAAACTGCAAAGTCCTTGTCACTTGGGTTTATTATTCTATTGGACATATCTCCTGAAATTCTGGCTGTTCATTTATTGTTTCTTCCATGTGCAATAATTTAAATAGCTATTTGTGATGGTTTCCACCAATTGTGGCCCCTAAAAACACAAATTACGCTCTTTTTTTTCAAATTATCTTTTATCATTGATGGTGCCATTTAATTGTCTTGATTCACTTGTTGACACTTTTTCTAGTGATATACAAATTGATGATCATTTCAGACAGTTTTCCCCGGTTTTTGACTCATACAAAAAATTAATTTTGGAAGCTGAACCTTCGTTAGAACCTCAATTTTCCACTATTTCCTCGAAATCGACTTCATATTCGGTCTTCTCGTCCCAAAAAACATGGAATACGATACCTCAAAAGCTAAGACTCGTAAAAAAAGACTCGTATGAAAGGGACAGGTTGTTGGTAAAGGAATCCTTCCGGGAAACCTTTGGAAAAAGTGGATGGAGTATGGTGAGTTGCTCAGCGCATACTACCAAACCACGCTCTGCTACCATGTGACAAAGTGTGACAGTGGGGGTGGACCCTCGAGAGTCCCCCTCCTAGACCAGCGAGATTATAACCGGTTAAGAAGGGGTATCGATTAGGCTTCCGCCCAGCGACCCCGTCTCCACCGGACCAAAAAACTACTCGAGAACAGCCAGTACTGTCACAGCATAATATTCACTTTCTTAGGACGTCCATCGTATCCATTCTCATATCGTTTCCAGTGAAGACAATAAATTGTCAAATATTTCATTCATGTAAAAACCTCCCTCTTCGTTTTCGTCTTCTTACTTGATGAGTTGTCACGTCGACCTGTCGTGCCTGTGGGACCTGCTCGATATAATGGTCGATCGCTGCCTTGTTTACATACAAGGGCGACGGTTTATTTATAGCGTGGGAGGTCTCCCCTCGAGGCGGGACTTTCGTAACTGCATCAGATCACCAACTCTTCTTGTATCTTGTGGGAGTTATCTCACTCCATGGACCCGTGGAAGTTCTGTTCTATCATTCCGTATTACTTCCATGTTCCTATTATAATATATATTATCGGAATGGAAGTATGGTGATACCGTCAAAAACAGGTGTTCGAGAAAAACGAGGAATCTCGTTCAGAAGTGCTCAAAATGAGTTCCTAGACGGTTTTCCGCTTGATGTCGCTCCGTACTTATATATGTACGTATTTACGTATGTTGGCTTTTCAAATCGTCATAACTTCCTCAAAATACGCAATTTTTCAGATTTTCCTTTTGGGTTTTGTTCGACTCGTTAAACTCTTCAGTTTGCGATAAGAACGAGATTTCATGGTGTAAACATAAGGGAGTTCCAATGGGTTTCTAATTTTTCGATTTTCAACGATAACTGCCGTAAAAATGAACCAAAATTTGTGCGGTTGGTGCCAAAAACGTCCACTAGGATGCCTAGATAACGCCTATTGATTTTGAGCTCGATCGCATTCGATTTGGCTAATTGGCATACAAAATATATGTCAATGGGTCCAACATTTCCTAGGTTTACTACCTAAATAAATTATGTTGGTGTGGTGGTTGAAAGTGAGGTTTCTATGCAAGGAGGAGAAAGTTTCTATGTGAGGAGTTCTGTGCAATATTTCCATAATACAAGGTATAACTATTATCTGTGCAAGTATAATTATTCTCATGAGAAGCCAGTCGGGCCGCAATGGTTGGGTGGCCTGTCAGCCCGAAATGGGCAGCCAGTCTTGTCTTCAATATTAAATCTTGTCTTCCGCCAAACTTGTATCCATACTATTATCCATGAAGAACATGGAAATATTGTGTGGCAGTCTCCACTCCTGAACTTATTTATAGAGAATTTCATCAGAACACGAATATTGCTAACAGTCATAATTATATCAACTGTCCACCAGTTTTCCGTTCCTTGTATATTTATTGTGGATGTTTATTGCTCTGTTTTTTAAAGTGGTCCTATTTGTAACGATTTATTCATTTAGTTATTCATAGTAAGTGTAATATAATGATTATAATTTCCACTGTTTCTGAATGAAGTTTCTCTTAATTGCAGGTAAGAAAATCAACGGTTCATTCGCATCACGCTTACACGTGAGTATGTAATTGGACCACATTGAAGTGCCAAATGAATCAGCAAGGTTCGACGTATTCGCGATTCTGTGTAGGGTAAACAGTAGACTTCGAATGAAGGAGAACGCTCACAAAATCCATACATTGTGATCTTCCTGTAGGTATGTGATAAGTCGAGATATGTATTTAGGCCCCTCAGTATGATTACGCAAGAACTCATTTCATTCTGATTCAATTCAGTACCTACATCGATTCGTTCACGAACTGGTTCGTATTATACAGTGTGTAAGGGAATTAATTATAGGACCACACTTCAAGGATCGTTTCTGCAACTCATTTCCAACAAAAATTGTCTCTTAGCAATTGTCCCCAAGTTTTCGATGTTTTTTGTGTTTTGGACGGTAAGTCACTAAAATGGCTGTAACTCCCTTTTGGTTTATTATTCTGCGAATAATAGGTACACCTATGCAATAGCTCAGCAAAAAATTTTTATAACACCCCCTCAAAATTTTTTTTCTTTTACGTTTCAAGGTACGTAGATTCCAAAAATGCAATGACCGTCCGCCGTACCATGCATATCTACTCTAATTTCGTTCTTTCGCACACAGGCTCCATCTGGGCCCTAGTTGTGTCCCGAAACTTTGCAGCCCGATCGGAATATACCGAGGGGTGTTATGGATGAAAATTGGGGTGTTCAGGTGTTTTAGTAACATGAGCTTGTGAGGTATCGTTTTCCATGTTTTTTTTAGGACGAGGAGACCGAATATGAAGTCGATTTTGACCAAACTGTGGAAAACTGAGGTTCTAACGAAGTTTCAGCCTTGAATTTACGTTAAATTTTGGTCTGAAATCGTCGTTCTTCCGCACACATTTTGGGTCTCCATTTGGGAAAAAATGTTTGTCCTAGTTGTGCTCCGACGCTCAGCAGCCCGATCGGACTACACCCAGGGGTGTTACGCGTGAAAAATGGGTTTTTGAGGTTTTAGTGAACATGAGCTTGTGAGTTCCATGTTTTTTAGAAAGAGGAGACCCAATATGAAGTCCATTTTGATGATACATTTGTATGGTAACACTAGAAGTAGTATCAACAGGTGAATCAAGACAATTAAATGACACTATCAAAGATCAAAGATCAAAGATAATTTGTCAAAAATAGGAGCCCAATACGTGTTTGGGGGGGGGGGGATTGGTAGAAATTATTAAAAACAGCTATTTCATTTATTTTACATGAAAGAAACAATAAATGAACAGCCAAAATGTGTGTAGGTAAGTCCAATAGAATAATAAACCCGTGTGACAAGGATTTGCAGCTTTTTTTACTTACTAGAATGGAAGTTGAAGTACTTCTGGAAAAAATTAAATTAAAACAATCACAATATGGATCGAGCACACATTTTGGAGCACATTCAAACGTCAAAAAATCGGCTTGGAGAGTAAATTTGTTCAAATTTTCGAAATCTCTGGTTTTTCTGACGCCTCCAAGTCCAGAAAACTTGCTTTAGCCCTGCTGATCTCCCTCCCAGCTTTCGGACGTGTGTTCAGTTTTTCTTAGCATCGATATTAGGCGGGAAAATGAAGTATGAATGCGAACAACGCTACAAATTATTACAATGGTTCGGATTGGCAGTTTAGGCGAATAAACAGAAAATAAGGCGTTTAAATAGCAAAATATTCAATGTAATAAAAATTACAGCAGATTGAAAAAAAAACTCGATTTTCTATAATTTATTTTGCCCACCAGGTGATTACTCCTTCTGAAAATAAGTAACCAAAAATTTCTGTCCGTCCGCGTACCTTTGTTAGTAAATATGTGGAACATTATTGTGGATGCATGGTTACTTCTGCCTAAACCGAGTCGAGGAATATATTTTTATTATCTGCCAAATATCTACCCGTGAAGTGATCCAATCCTTACGTGATTTAATAAAACAACTGCGAATGTCTGGTGGAAACCAAGCACCAAAATAGGTCCTAACCCTCTCCCAGTCTCGACTTTCAAATGAAATTTTTCCAAACGTGGATAATCCTCGTTATTTTGATTTATTGAACGTCTCGCCACTGTTCAGGGCGTCGAATGACATTTTTATACCAAAGAACTCCGGTTATCCATTGAGAGAAGCAAAACCATTGTAGTAAATCACCCTTCCCCCGCCCTAGGTTTCTATTTGCTTTACAATTACACAACCCTCCAAGGGTGCGGCTGGTGGTAAAAAGGTCATATTTCGTCCGCCTCCGACCCTGGGAAGAATTTGTGTGGCGTACAGTGTGGCGTAGCGCCGATGCATAAACTGATTTTTTTTTTAATTTTTTTTATTAGCGGCTTTTGTAGCTTAGGGAGGTGTCATTAGTGCGCAAGCCCTCAAGAAAGGACCACTGAAAAGCGCGCTGAGGTCGGCACACTTTTTTTTCCAGGCCACACGACCATCCTCGTTATTTCCAGTCCCCCTGCGGAGCTTTTCAGTTTTTAGGGACGCACCTTAAGCTTGGTCGAAGGGGCGAAGAGGGCGACCCAATTGGTTTCGAGTTTGAGCGGGAAAAGGACAATCCTAAGCTGGCAGTTATACTTTTTTTTAATGCATTTATTTTGAAATTCAAATGAAACGTACAAAACAATAAATACAATGCTACTCCCCTCTTTAAGCATAACGTGCTGAGGCGAGGAGTGCTGACCTGGGCAAAACAAGTTTTTTACCAAAATAATGATAAT
Source organism: Leptopterna dolabrata (assembly GCA_954871275.1). Lineage (NCBI taxonomy): Eukaryota > Metazoa > Arthropoda > Insecta > Hemiptera > Miridae > Leptopterna > Leptopterna dolabrata. The sequence continues at coordinate 32,901,728 of OX940988.1, read as the reverse complement.
TTGCTTGCAACTTGGTCATAACCACCCTCTTAACTAAAAAATATTGATGTACGACAAGTTGCAGTTTGTGACGGTATATGGGACCATCTTGGATGTGGGCTCTTCCCGATCTTTTTGACACGCGGCTGAAGGGGCGGTTGATTCGCGGAAACGAATCATCAACTCCTGGAGGCAACGCGTTATAATTTAACCATTTGTCTCCGGGGGGCAGCTGTCATATTGCCTCCCTACCTTTCTAGAGGATGGAGAGGGGGAAACTACGCTGTATGGGCGGCGTAGTTAAACCCCTCATCCATTACATGGTAGCAGAGCATGGTTGGTGGGTATGTGCTGGATTTTATCCTCGGTACCCCCTCCACTTTTTGAGAGTTTTTCTAGAAGGAATAGCTCTGAGGTTTTCCAGAAGGAATCCTCTTTTAGCGAATTTTCGAAGAAAAGGAAGCTATTGTTCTCTGTCCAAAATTTTTAAAACTCGAATTTCCGAAAGATTTTTATACCAAAATCCGTTTCAGACCATCCTGAATTCCCTGCCGAAAGACACCAAAAATTATATGTATATATATATATATATTTTTATATATATTTATATATTTATATATATATTTATATATTTATATATATATTTATATATTTATATATATATTTATATATTTATATATATATTTATATATGTATGTGTCATTCCAGACGATAACTCTCGAAAGAATTGAGATAAAAAGTTCAAATTTGCACGAAAAATCTGTCTTGGCAATCGACAGGCTAAGTTCGAAGATGGGCAGAATCGGGTGACCCTAAGGGGGAGTTTTGGGGAGTTTTAGGGGGGGGGGGGGGGGGGAAATTACCCATAAATTCCCAAAATGAAAAAGTCTGACAAGTGACACCTCATTTTAAAGGTTTTTGTACGCTGAACACGATGGTGAAATCAGAATTGCGATATCTCATTCCGTTCTCAAACTGGAGCACTTTGAAGATGAAGGAACGTGGTTATTTCTTGAGATGTTCTTCCTGGTTCGTCTGCTCTAATCTGATAACGGAATGGGATATCGCAATTCTGACTTCACCATCGTGTTCAGCGTTGGAAAATCTACAAACCGAGGTGTTACTCGGCAAAAAATGGAACAAAAAATTTGTTACGTACCCAATACCTACTCTTCTGGTATTCAAAACATTTTTGATTTCCCCCTCCCCCTCCTTCCACCCCAAATTTTACTTTGCGTAAAACTACTCCTGTTTTAATTTTGTATGGTATCAAGTTGGGAAAACATTGGCCGAAAATTAATTTTCAGAAAATTTTAGGCGGAGGAGGAAGATGCCGAAAACTTCGAAAATTCGCTCTTATAGCCATGCTGCATGACTGTGGTTTTTTTAATATCTTCTCTTTTTAATAACCCCTTTGTTAATCAATATACACTTCGGCCATTGGATTTTTTTCTTCATCAAATCAAACTCATTATTATTATTACTATTATTATTATCAAACTTGATTATTATTCTTAAGGCGCTCAATGCCTGGCGTTCAATGCCAATTTTCCCCTTGTTTTCCCAGTTGTTCCATCTTATGATGGGGGTTAGTCACCCAGAGTTTGTTCAGATGAACTTTCCTGAACCAGAACCTCTGACAACGACTTCTTTTCTTGTTTGTCCAAGTCGGCCAAGTGATATTGATAAGGAGCTAAGTTCTCCACCAGTAACAATTCTCAGTAGTACCATTACGATGGAAGCTATCAGCTTTGGAGTTTTTCAGATGAACCTTCCTGAATCAGAACCCCATACTACTTTCAGTCCCGTGTCCAACTTCACATACTTCTTCTTCAAAGAAGTATGTTTTTAAGGGGAGGAGTGTGACGGTATATGGGAATCCCGTCCATCTTGGATGTGGGCTCTTCCCGATCTTTTTGACACGCGGCTGAAGGGGCGGTCGATTCGCGGAAACGAATCGTCAACTCCTGGAGGCATCGCGTTATAATCAAACCATTGTCTCCGGGGGCAGCTGTCACACTGCCTCCCTACCTTTCTAGAGGATGGAGAGGGGGAAACTACGCTGTATGGGCGGCGTAGTTAAACCCCTCATCCATTACAAGTTATACCTCCCATTTTCATTCATGAATCCTATCAAATATCTCGAGGGCTTTATCTTTCGCGTTTTCAAAATACATCGTGTTTTATAGCTAAATAAGTGGTAATCCGTTACTCTGTGCTACTCTCATATTCCCCAAATTTCATTCGAATGAGGCTTTAGAAGATGCGGTCTTTGTGCTTTGGGTCGGGCTCGAAGCGTTGCATAAACCCTGAGAGGACGACCTGGCTTGATTACTTCCGCTAATGAACCTTTGATGGCCTAATGATGAGGAACCTTTGTGTCCAATTTGCAGCGTTTTCAGGTTGTTTTTCAATACAACGTTGTGCAGCGTGATTGTAGTGATTATTCACCGCTGTATTGTTCAGTTTTTCACATTTATTTTAACTGATCAGCTCAAGTGTGCTCAAGTTAATCTTTGGAGTTTTGGATACATCGTAGCGCCTATATAAGTAGGCAGCGGTGAAAATGTTTGGTTGACCACCATAGAGAAATAATGATAAATTGGCACGTGAGAAACCTCTGCATGTTCCGAAGTTATTTCGGCGTCGATGTTGGCAGCGCTGGACCAAAAACTGTAACTCTGCGCTCAAAATCGGTTGTGGACGGTCCAGGATGGTTTGCCGATGACTCACACGAGAACCGGAACGCCTTCCTCTGCCGACTGCTTGGCAATGTAACCTCATCTCGCTATGCAAATATTTCTTTCCTGATGTAACCACGTAGGGCCACAGTTGGTGAGACTGCTACTACAGTACAGAGACCGCTACAGTACTAGTACTACAGGGACAGGCTGCTTCAGGCACAGGATTTGCTGAAAGGGGGTAAGAACAGGAGACTAAAAAGTGGTTATAAGCTATCCATTTAATTTTTGTTAATTATTATGAGTGGGTGAAACTACCACGTGGACTATGGCTGACGACCACGCAGTTTGTGAAGGACGCGCGATAACGGAGAAAAATTCGCGGTAAAGGGTCGAACTAGGGAAACAAATTTGCGATGGTTCTGAATACACAATATAATTATGTTCAATACGCAAATGGCTCATTAGTGCCATAAATACAGAAAATATATAGATAGGCATAGAAATGATGGTTCGAGACTTGTAATGTTTCAATAGTTAAACAAATTTTTTTCCTAAGAGTGGGTAAAATCTCGAGTAACAGTACATTGGACAGTAGTACGAATGACAAGCTCAAAAATGTGTACTCTTATTTGCGCTCTCAAAAAATGTGTGTGCTCTTACTTCAGTTTTATAATATAAATAACTCTTACTTAAATTTTATAATATAAATAAGAGGCTTCCCAAAGACAAAATCCAACAGGTATATTACAGCATGCTTCAATAAGTACTGCAGTATGGAATTATAGCTTGGGGAGAGGTAATCGTCCCATATAAACAGAAATACATGGGCACACAGTTGTTGTCAAAATTTGAAATTTCGAAGATCTTCACTATCAGGCAACAGCACCCACAGATGATGGATACATAGCGTACTCACGTGCACATGCTTACCTAACCCGATGCATATATAGCAGAACAGGAAACGTAATTGCCCCCAGGCCTAGATTTTCACTGTTAAGTGTTAACCCATAGCCCACAAGATATTATTATAATGTAACTATATCGTTCGTATAGCCCTTGAGAGTGTCACGAAAAGACCTCAGAACTATTCTTTGCCGAATTACAAAAAATTCATTCCAAGTTGGTTAAAATAATGAAGGCATTTCAGGCAGTGATTTTCTAACAAATAGCAACTTGTGTTCACAGTCAATAAGTAAATAAATTAATGATAGGTAATTTTGTAGGTACTCGTAATTTATGGACAACTGAATCACTGCCTAATAACGCGCCTATCAACGGGTATCGACCTCTACTAGGTACTGTTGTTACTTTGAAAAATTATTGTAACTGTAATGGTGGTACTTATTATATACCTAAATAAAATTCTATTCTATTCCAAAATATGCACACTTTGAAAATGGTTACTATGGTCATGCTGCGTATATATCATTTCCTAGTCAAATCCAACCTTTTCCAAACCAAATTCAGCCTTTTCCATAAGTACCATATTCAACTTTTTCCACGCCAAATTCAACTTTTTCCAAGTCAAATTCAACCTTCCCCGACTTCAGAAAAAAATATAGATTTTAATCAACTGAACTGTGAACCGCACTTCTAACTATTTGTTGCATTATTTAAGCCTTAAATTAAACCAGGCTATAGTGGTTCAGTAGAGGTACTAGGTATGTGTTTTTATTTTTATTTTTTTTATTAAAATTTAAAATTTTCGTTTTGTGAGCCTTCAACTGAATTAAGGAACATAACTTCGGTGTTTGCAAATTCTTCGTGTTTACTTCTTTAATGCCTGTTTCGTTGCCCATCAAACCTGATTAATCGAACGCACCTCATCTGATGTCATACGAAATAGCGAGGGAGTTTGCAGTCGGTATCTGATGTCATAAGAAATTCAATTTAAGCCTTAAATAATGCAACAAAAAGTTAGTAACAGGGTTCACAAATTCAGTTTATTAAACTTTATATTTTTTGCTGAAGTAGGGGAAGGTTGAATTTGAAATGGAAAAAATTGAAATTGAAATGGAAGAAGTTGAATTTGACTTGGAAAAAGTTGAACGTGAAGTGCAAAAAGTTGAATTTGACTTGGAATAAGTGGAGTTTGGTTTGGAAAAAGTTGAATTTGACTTGGAAATGCTATATATATCGAACTTTAGGAATCCACCAGTTTGGCTACACCCCATCGCTCACCCGCGTCATCCTGTGTTCGAAAAGAAAGTCCTACCGTCTTCTCAGTGGGGTTGGTTACACTGTGTGTGGTGGGGGAGGGGCGGCGAATGGAAGAGATGCGTCCCTAAAGAGGGGAAATGCTGTACGTAGGGGAAGTGAGGTTATGTAGTGGCGGAGAGGGGGGTCTGGTCGACCAGGGGAAAGTCGAGAAGAGGCCACGTGGATGCGAAGCTCCTCTTCCCCGCTGAGCTCCTGCTCCTCCGATCGGTTTACGCGTCTCGTCATCGAGAGCATCGTCCCATCGACAATCGAGTTTCCTTCGGCGGCTCCCGACCTCATCGATTTCTCCATTCGATCTTTGCGCCAACGAGCTCAGTCAGTGTCTCTCGCTCAATTCGCCTACTTCTTCATCAATTCTATTTTTCAATCAACCAGAAAAAAAAGCTATTGCTATTAACACCCAGTCGTCATGACCATTTGAACCAATCCCATAGTTAATGATTTAGAGCGATTTCCTGACGATTTTTGATCCCCAAAACTCGAAATGCTCCACTTAGTTTTTAGGTACCTATTATAATTATTACTAAATTTTAGGTGTTTTTTGTTATTTTGACCCTAAAACCTCGAATATCTCCGACTATGACCGACCTTTCGAGTAATAATTTTTGATCAGGAATCAGTTTTGGTCAGGATCACCTATTAAAATAGTGCTCAGGTCACCGTTTAATATCATTTGTGATTTTATGGCTAAATGTTGGTTATTTTCAGCAATTTACCAATTTTTGTCCCTCATAAATTTAAATTTGATCCGCTTGAGTATAGGTATGCCCATCTTGGGATGGTCACCCTGGAATGAAATTGCGCATTTTCTTCAGAAGTTCGCGAAAATTCCCTATGAGCGAAATTCTTGGAGTTGACCAGCAAACAATATTATTCTACTTGTTTTGAGATTTTTTTTCTCTTTGACTATGAGTTGTTTCCTGTTTCGCTTCACCACTTTTACTGACTGTATAGTTATTGATTTGAACAGCCTTTTTTCTATTTTTGGCCCACCAAAAACTCCTCAATTTCCCCAAAAATTAAATTTTACTCACTTTTTTCTGAGATCATATTTTTGGCTAGTAGGTACATATCCATTCTATTTTGTCTCGAGCCCCCATTCTATTGAGTTATTCTTCTGGTGACTCTTATAAGCCATTTTTACTGATTTTTAGCTAATTTGACCAACTAAAACTTAAATTTAAACTCAAAAAAAATTTAATTCGACCCAGTTTTTCAGGAAACATATTTCTGACTACTGATGATGGGCTTTTTTGGATACATTTTCGAATTAGGTATTTTATCTTGTAGCCAGAAGGTCGGATATCGTCCACAGTGACAAAGACATACGTACCGATACCTGAATAAATAATATTCCTGCGCGTGATAAGCTTTTTATGCGCATTTATTGATACTGTAAAAGATACATCGAGTAAGGTAGGTAGGAACTTAAATTTACAAAGCTACGATTCCGGGTAAGAAATCTTGTAATGGGAGTCCAGTCTTCAAACAAAGTTGAATGAAAATGTTACTCTCTTAACACTTTGATACCTAATTAATTATAAGTGGCTTCATATTATTTATATCTATAGTTTTAGCTACATAGTTGCTATTTTCATGTTCGAAAATTTAAAACTATTTATACTTAATCAGATTTATATTGGAATATCATTTCTTTTTATTGTAAAGAAGAAAAATAATATTCTTTGTTACGAATATTAAAAATCTTTTTCCATGTTTTTAGGACGAGGAGACTGAATTTCGATTTTGACCAACCAGTGGAAAATTGGGGTTCTAACGATGTTTCAGCCTTAAATTTCCTTTAAATTTTGGTCTAAATCATCGTTCTTCTATACATAGTTTGGGTCCCCATTTGGGTCCTAGTGCTCCGAAGCTCGGCAGCCCGAACGGAATACACCCTGGGGTGTTAGGGGGGAGGGGGGGGGGGATGGTTGCAAAAATAGAGGTTTTAGGGGTTTTAGTGAATATGAGCTTGTGAGGTATCCATTTAATTTTTCTTTAGGGCGATAAGACTGAATATGAAGTTGATTTTGACCAGAGTGACCAATTGAGGTTGTAACGAAGGTTCATCTCCCAAAATTCATTTTTCATGAGTCAAAAACCTGGGATTGTCTGAAATCACCATAAATTAGTATAATAACACAAAAGTAGTATCAACAGGTGAATCAGGACAATTAAATGGCACTATCAATGATCAAAGATGATTTATCAAAAAATAGGAACCTAATTCATGTTTTTGGGGGCCAACATTTGTGGAACCATAAAAAATAGCTGTTTCAATTATTGCACATGAAAGAAACAATAAATGAACAGCCATCATTTCTGTAGGTATGTCCAATAGAATAATAAACCCATGTGAAAAGGCCTTTGCGGCGTTTTTTTGATGTTTTAGTAAATATGAGCTTGTGAGGTATCGTTTTCCATGTTTTTTAGGGCGAGAAGACCGAATATGAAGTTGATTTTGACCTACTGAGGTTGTAACGAAGGTTCATCTTCCAAAATTCGTTTTTTATGAGTCAAAAACCTGGGAATCATCTGAAATCACCATAAATTTGTATAACACCGGAAGTAATATAAACAGGCGAATCAATACAATTAAATGCCACTATCTATAATCAAAGATAATTTGTAAAAAAAAAAAAGGAGCCTGATTTGTGTTTTTGGGGGCCAAAATTGGTGGAAACCATAAATAATAGCAATTTCAATTAGTGCGCATGAAATAAGCAATAGATTAGCAGCCAACATTTCTGTACGTCCAGTAGAATAATAAACCCATGTGGCAAGTACTTAGCAGTATTGCAGCGTTTTTGAAGTTAGGACCAGGTATAAATGCTTTTGAATTAGCAGCTATAGTAAATGATCAAGGGCTTGAATATTTTCGCATTCAGCTTCTGTTGTTTGATTCGCTAGTTTATCAATTTAGTCTGATGGAAATTCCATTTTTAAACTAGTTCGTGTATGACTAACTTTGTTTTAAAATAGCGGTGATGCTATTCTGCATTCCTGGATTCCGAATGATCTGGAACGCTGTTCAAAATGTTTAATGTTGTTCAGTTTTACTTCGACAGTTCGAGTGGCTCCTACGGTCATGCTGCACGTTTGTGTGACGGGGGCCCGCGGTCTGTTTTGGAGTTCGGGAGGCGAGCGTAGTTTGTGTCCCAGTTGCCGTAATAATGAGGCGGTCGTGGTCGAGTGATGACCGTCATGAATGATGCGCGTGATGGGAGAGGAAGCGACAGCAGCGGGAAGAAAAGGAATGATCTTGAGTAAAGGGGGTTTGTAGGGTGGCGGGGAGGGGGGAGAACTCTGGTGGTGAAGAAGAAGAAGAAGACTGATGTTGAGGAGGAGGAGGAAGAAGAATAAAGAGAGGAGTTTTGTGTTGTGGAAGAGGAGTCGTGTGATGGTTTGGGGGGGGGGTAGCGCTAGCGGTGCTAGGAATGCATCTCAGCCCGTCACAAGGGGGAGGGCAGGTGAACGATCTGGCCAAGGTCGCACAGCTGGTGGACCGGCGGGGGTCAGCTGGACCTCCCCTCCCCTCCCCTCCACACATCGCCGTCCTGTTACACCTCTTCTGCGCATGCGCGGGGTACACGCCCTGTGAGTCGCTCCCCCTCTACGGTGAGAGCCTGGCTCCTGTCGCTTCCTGGCCTCCTGATCCCCAGCCCGCGCAGGAACCGGTATTGTTCTCCTTCTCTTACTCCTCGACTCCCCCCTCCACACCACCGCATAATCTCACTCTCTCACTCCCCCCCTCCCTCCTCCACCCATTTCTCATATCCCTTTGTAACTCCTCTCATTCAACTCTCGCCCTTTTTTCGCGATCTCTGCCATCGCCAACACTGACCTGCCCCAATACTGAGTGGTACTAAATACGTGATTGCTTGATTGTCTGCATGATTACCCTTCACAATATGGCACTTATTTTTGTGAAATAGGGCCCTAAAACCATATGGCACTTATTTTGGCCCAAATATGGCACTTATTTCTCTCAATATGGCACTTCCGACCACCCCAGCTATTCTGAGACGATAATATCACAACATACAAGCTATTTATGCTAAATAATTTATTTTATTTACAAAGCTTTATACAAATAATTAATTATTATTATTATTATTGTTGTTATTATTATTAAATAACAACATCGGGTGTGCTGCAACGCTTTCCATTGAAAATCCCAGCCGTCGATCACTCAGAAGGTATTAATTTCATTTTTGAGAAAGTCCTCTCCACATCAGCTGATGTTGCCGGAGCGTATTTCATAGAGAGGACATCAGCAGGTTCCCAGCCTTCCTTCAGAGTGGCTTCCTCACCAGACAGAGTGGCGACCCGTGGAAGCACCCCATTCCAAAAGGGTTAGAGGCATTAGTAATCCCTCTACACTAAAGGCCTCAGGGTTCGAGAAACCTCATGTCATTCAGAAATTTTCACTTCACTTTTTTTTTTAATTTTTTTGAAGGAGTTTGGCGAAAAAAAGGCAAAACATGGCGTTTTCCCAAAAATCGGCCGAATATGGCATTTTACAAAAAAATTGGCAGAATATGACATTCTTGTATGGCGCCATGGCAATATGGCATTTGAAGGGCTCTGATGATTACGTATGATATCGTAAGCATGATCACCATTATTGTGCCGCTACCATTATTATGCCACTCACCTCAGTATTAACTAGCCAAAGAGTCTTTTCGGTCTGGCTCTCTTTTGGCAGAAGAGATTTTTATAATATCCATAACAGGGCTGTTCAGTAACTTCTAAAAGAGAGGTAGTTGGCGGCCATCTTGGCATTTTCGATCTCCTTCAGAGAGACACCTAATTAGGTGCATTTTCTCGAAAGAGAGAGTCTTTCTCATTTCTCGTTTGTTTGATAGTGATAAATATATCATCTTTCGGTCATCAGCTACCATATCGGTCATTTTGATTATGTTTTTTCATCTCTTGAAGGTAAGGTAAATTGTTCATTAAAAATATATACATATTATCGATTCATGAGTAAAAACGTATAAGTACGGGTTGAGAGCTATTCAGTAAAACAGACGAACCTGGGAGACACTGGAAGAGACTGTCTCCCAAGAGGATTTCTCCCAGGAGATATTCAATCCATTTTCACTATCTCTTTTAGTGAATAGGCCTCCAGGAGGTGCCTCACGCAATTGCCATAATATCTATTTTTTGTAACGGTACCATCTGTCAGAAAAATTTGTTCTGCAACACCCTATTTTTGGTTTATTATTCTGTGAATAATACACCTACGTATTCGCTGAGAAAAAAATTTGTATAACACCCCCTCACAATTTTTTCTTCGTTTCAAGGTGCTTAGATTTCCTAGTTGTGTCCCGAAACTTTGCAAAACTGCAGCCCGATCGGAATATACCCAGGGGTGTTCTGGGTGAAAAATGGTTGTAAAAATAGGGTTTTTTTGTAAACGATACTTGTTAAACTTGGTAAACGATAGGGTTTTGGAAAACGATACTGGTGAGTTATCGTTTTCCATATTTTTTAGGGCGAAGAGACCGAATATGAAGTAAATTTTGAGTTGAGGTTCTACCGAAGTTTCAGCCTTAATTTTACGTTAAATTTTGCTCTAAAATTCTCGTTTTTCCGTACACAATTTTGGTCCCCATTTGGGAAAACGTTTGGGTCCCCATTTGGGAAAACGTTTGGGTCCCCATTTGGGAACGCGTTTGGGTCCCCATTTGAGAAAACATTTGGGTCCCCATTTGGAAACACGTTTGGGTCCTAGTTGTGCTCCGAAGCTCGGCAACCCGATTTGAATACACCCAGGGGTGTAATGGGAGAAAAATGGGTGTAAAAATAGGGTTTTTCGAGGTTTTGTTCAGGTTTCAGTGAAGATGAGATTGAGAGATTGAGGTATAGTTTTCCATGTTTTGTAGGGCGAAAAGACCGAATATGAAGTTGATTTTGGCCAAAGAGTGAAGAATTGAGATTTTAACGAAGGTTCAGCTCCCAAAAATTATGTTGTATGGTTCAAATACCTGGGAAATCGTCAAAAATCTCCATAAGTTTTTATAACACTAGAAGTAGTATTAGCAGATGAATCAAGGCAAATGGCATTATCAATAGTCAAAGATAATTTGTAAAACAAAAAAATAGGAGCCTAATTCGTGTTTTTGGGGGGTCAAAATTGGTGGAAACCATCAAAAATAGGTAGCCATTTCAATTATTGCACATGAAAGAAACAATAAATTAACAGCCGAAAGTTTTGAAGGTGTGTTCAGTAGAATAATAAACCCATGTGACAAGGACTTTGCAGCGTTTTTTAGAAAAATATAATTCGTAGAAGTTTTTTAAATTTTTTATATATTTTTATTAGAGGAAAATTCTTTTATAAATGACAAGAGTTACGTGATTTAACTGGGCGAGGGATCGTAAAGATGTTTGAAACAAGAATTTTGATGTTCGCATAATTGGCAAAAAGGGAGGGCGAGAGAGCTGCAGAGGATCAGAAGGGTAGGGGGAGTCACTGGGGTTTGTTTCAAGTTTGAGTAAAAACGGAAGTGGGCGGACGGAGGTGGGAAAGGGCGGAGTGGGTGGAAGAGCGGTTTTAGGGGTGTGAGACAATAAAGCGAGAAAAGCTTACGAGTAATTGGCTTCACCCCTGCTAGCTCTGCCTTGAACATAATACCCGTGTATATGTGTTTGTTTGTGTGTGTGTTGAAGATATCGAGATTATATTCCGTGTGTATGTATAATAACTTCCGTGTGGACCATATAGTACAGCCGTGTCGCATTTCCAACCTCTTCAAGTGTTAATTGCCTACGTGTTTAAAACTCAAGTGAAAAGCTCATTTCCACCCCCCACCGCCAACACCTTCCAATTTCATGAGGTTTTTGATTCATCTTGAAAGTAGAAACTCAGTTATTTCATACCGTTTGTGTACAAAGTTGAACCAGTTGAACAAAGTTTCCCAAAGTGATCCCCTCATACCAAAACCCTTGAATTTCCCTTCCACGTATCGTTTGAAATGTTTCATTTAACTCGAGTGCTTGCTGGAGTGGAACAGTGGACTTCTGACACGTTTTAGCCCTGAGAACCACGCAAATCGCGGTTCTTCGGGTTTTATTTTTGATACATCAATACACCAAGGAGCAGATTTGGTTGGGTACTTGTCAGCATGACTGCACGATTCAACAGTTCCTTGTGGCGTGTGTGTGCACTGCTTGCACACTTGCACAGCTTATGACCACCTGTAACAGTGCGGCTGTTCTCGAATAGTTTTTTGGTCCGGTGGAGACGGGATCGGTGAGCGGAAGCCTAATCGATATCCCTTCTTAACCGGTGATAATCTCGCTGGTCCAGGAGGGGGACTCTCGAGGGTCCGCCCCCACTGTCACTCACCACAACGTTCCACTTGTGCTGACATTTTGAGGGGAAGTTCGGATTGGTCCGCAAATGGGCTGATGTTAACTTGATCGAATTTCAACTGTGATTTAGTTGTTTGCGCGTTGTGGGACATGAATGACGTCATTGCCGCATTCCACGTAACCTTGGAAGCCAATCTGCTCTACTTTCACAATAAAAATTATTAATGAATCATATAGAGAGAGCTCTTATTAGTGATTTTTACCGTGTATGAAGGCAATCCCTTCAGTCTTCCTTCCCTTCAGTTGTTTCAATCTTTCAATCTCTGATCCAGATCGACGTTGGCTGGATGAAGGATAAATATTTCTCCGATTCGTGGCTGTTACTTCAGAAGCTCGGTGTGATGTCTTCTGTTTCCTTGGCTTGGTTCACAATATAAAACCCTTTTGTCCCGTTGCCACCACCTGCTTCCTCCTGCAGCCCTTTGAATGGACGATGAGGGCCCTTTGAAATCTCTCCAAGACTCCTCCCCCTCTCCCCTCCCGTCCTTCGACTGTGTATTTAGGTTCCTTCCCCCAGCGTGTTTTGGTGTCTGGTTAGTGAAATGCCAGTTGGTATAAGCGAATTTCCGGAAAAAATACGCCGATTTCACAAATATTAGTATTAGGCACGTGAAATGTTCGGAAATTCTTGATACAAATCCATTTGAGAGCATTCTGAATCCTTCCCAACCTACAAAACTATGGAAAAGTTTCAGTCACGCAGCATGAACATAAGAGCGAATTTATTAGCAACGTTTTATCTAAAATAAGTTTTATTAAGTTCAGCGAGTTGTCCTGATTCCATCCTGCATGGCACTAACTTTGTGAAAACGCTGTAAACACCCTTAACATGTGCCAAATTTGGTCTGCACGGTTCTTCCCTCTTATTGGGAACCAATCCATGAGTCATTCCAAGGGTGAGAAGTTACGAAAAAGACAGGTTTGGAAATTATTCTTTCGATCTCATAATGGCTGCGTTTTGAAAAACGTCTTTATCTTTAAGTACATATGTACATATGTACTTACAAGTAGCTACATATGTACATATGTACTTACAAGTAGGTACATATTTTTATTGTAGTTATTTAAATTATTTAGCTATTTTTCCGTAAGTTACGATTATTCTTTGCATTTGGAGCTAAGTTCAAAGATCATCAGAAATTACAAAATCCGCAAATTTTGTTGAATACCTATCTGACCTTCGCGACGAGATGAAAATATCTCCAAAATGTTTGAAATTGCAAAAAGGAGTTTGATGAGCAGTTTTCAAACCCAATGATTATTTAAAGTCAACTTTTCGTTTAAACTTAACTCTATCGTAAACCTAACTGTAAGTCAAATTGGAGGTTTAGGGGGTCAGAAATGTTCAATGGTCAAAAGATATTTTTCATCAAAAGTGGGCCAAATACGAGTTCATGGTGGTCCAAAATGCTTAATAGATATTTCAAGGTACGTAGAATCCGAAAATGGAATAAAAAACATTTTTGCCCGTACGCCGTAGTTCCTTAGTTACCATGAATTTTTGTTTTCTAAGTTTCACCGCTGTCCATTTGAATTCTTGAACATTTTTTCCCCCTATGATTTAAGATTGTATTCTTAATATTTATAGTTATTATAAACTTCCAATAGATTAGTCAACATGATCGTGACATTATTGCTAGGGAACACCTGATTATAATCACGATGGCTGTCTGAAATCGAGTTCGTTATTCTGTGATACTATTAAATTTGAAGAATTATGGATATTTGGATTTTGTTCATAGGTACTTTTTTTTAAACTTGAACGTTTAAACTTTTTTTAAACAGGAAAACCTTAAATCGAGTAATGGAGCCAGCCCGCGAATGGCCGTTTCATAAAAATGCGCAGGATTCAATAATTCAATTGTTACCAAATTATTCGTTGATTTATGCTTCATGAATCAACAAATCCTTTATTAATGATTGAATTATTGAATCCTGCGCATTTTTAATTCGCGGGCTGGCTCCATTACTCGATATGGCTTTCCTGGGAGGAGCTCGAGGTAGGTATTGACCACAGAAAACAGTGATGTACGCAGAAGGGGCACCTATACAGGTAAATAATAAACCTTTGTGTAATAATTTGCAGCGTTTTTGTTCCATTTTCCGATTCTACGTACCTTGAAACGGAAACCATCAAGTTTTGAGGGGGGGTTTAAACTTTTTTTTCGTGCTCGATTCCAATGGGTCATTATTGAAAATAATGAACCGAAATGTCGCCAGAATCGTTCTTAATGGGAATTGATAGCAAATTTATTTATTTAATATTAAATTAATAGGTAGTAAATGGTTCTGGCGAATTAGCGTTATTTTAACGCACAGGAAGGTATAGTAGAAACGAGAACTGTACAGCAAATACTCGAATAATATAATACTTTATAGTAGGAGTATTCATGGTTTTCTTGATTATATTAAATATATTGTTAAATCGAAAACGTCGTAAACGGTGGTAATGATGAGGCTGATGACTGCTGTGCTAAACTTGTAAATGCAGATAAAGAGAGTATAGAACGCAGGTTATGCTGTTTGTTTGAGAGATAGCTAGGTATTTATCTACTTCTGTGTTGTGGTCTATGTTGAGTTTTCTGGTGAAAAAAATGCCAAATAGAAGCTACACGTAGATGAGCTACGAAATAACTAGACAAAACAGACATGGGCTCACGGCATCAAGAAATCTGCTGTTCACTGCCATTTTGTATTTTTGTTCACATACTTCATGGCATCGATGCGACGTTTAACATAAGCCAGACTCTGTTGTCGTTAATCATTTCGTCGAGAAGAGTCGATTTTTTCGCCAGTTTTTCTCCAACGCGTTTCGACGTCATTAACTTCCCAACCATGAATAAGTACTTACTCCTAGTAATTTATGGAATCCGTCGATTTATCTCAGTTCAGATGGAATTTCCATGTTCATTTCAAATTTGTAAGTTGCATAAAATTAGTCGTGTTACGTGGATGGGTATGTGCTTTTTTATACACTAGCATGTCGTGTTATGTGACTCACATTAATATTGTATAGTAAAACTTCTAAATGAACCACACCGCGACCCTCCCGTACACAACGCACCCTCCTCGTAACTCGAGATGTCAGTCTGAAAAAAGGAGTTCAAGTTTCCAATCATCTCGGATTCGACTCCCCTTCGAACGAAACGCCCAAGTTGGTTTGGCTTTTATTTCATCTCCGATGCTTTTGTTGCCTTTGATTTCCCTCAGCCAGCGCTCAGTTCGTCGCAATTTCTTCAATTTGGCGACCAGCGTATCTATGCCACGAAAGCAAATTTGACTCAGTAGGTATTATTATATGTACCTATAAATAATGTAGTATGGTATTTGAATAATGTAAAAGGTTCCAGTCAAATCAGTAAAAATTAACCTAAGCCATAAACCTAAGATCGCCAAAAGTGGAACGTTGCCTCGAAACCTGAACCTGTGTTATGATACTCGAAAATATTTTTTGACATGATAGCCAAAAACCATTGAAAATTGTCAATACTGCCGCCTAAAGCAAAAACGCCTCAGAATTTCCGAAAAATTCGGGTTTCTTTATTGTACAACCAATGGTGATGTAAAAAAGTGGAAATTTCTCTCAGAAAAGTGTCAAATTCCAGGATGAAAATTCGGGAATTTTGTGACTACAAAGCCAAAACGCCTTATCTCCTCGTCTCCAAAGCCAAAACACCTAAACTACAATAAATTCACCTTTGGCTCCATTTTACAGTTGAGGTGTTTTCGACTTTTTCCTTTATTGTTTTCAGATGATCGTGATGAGGCGTTTGTAGTAACAGCTCAGTACTGAACATCGCCGAATAGAATACGTTAATCACTCGAATCATTAATCGTCTGATGGAATCGTTTAAATTTTGAGCATTTTGACTTGACTGAATTTGAAGTGTTTCATTATAATTACCTACCTACTAGTTATTAATTGAACGAGTTGTTTGTTGAATTGTTTTAATAAGTTTTTTAAAAAGTTTCGCGAGGTTTGTTGGAAAAGAACTTGGGAAATGCTTCGCACATAACTAGAGAATTGGAGACTGGAGAAATCCTCATTGGAAAATTAAATGAACCCTTTTTTTTAGTCATTTTTTCTTATTCAGTTTTAAATCATTTCAATAAAAAATGAGTGTTTCTCCCTGCAAATCTTACGCTCTGTTTTGTAGCTCACTCCATAGCCACAATACCTCAAGTGCGAGTTGAGACGTTTTGGCTTATAAAACCTTACTTGAATAACGCGAAGAACACCTTTTTGGTGATTATATCATCACGTGTTTTTCTGGGACTGTTCGGTGGTGGTCTGTTATTCAAGGTTCGATTCAAGTGTCATGAAAGAATGGTTTCGAAAACCAGCAGGAGGACTGCTAGAGATGTTCTGGGACGGAAGACTTTGACTCTTCTGATAATAATTTACATTTTTAGAGTGCCTTTGGACAGTTTGGACGGCAGAATAAGTCTCTAGTTAACGTTGAAAATGCAGTAAAATCAAATTCACTGTGTACAACTTTCATTAGCACGTACAAAAATATGTTTTCGTTGAAACACCTATGAATACCTGAAAAATTGTCTATTAACGCTTAAATTTCCGACTTAATAAAAACATGACAATTTGTGCCGAGTAAATGAAGGAACTTTTTGGGTGATGTGCAGGCATTAGCTGACAAATGCTAAAAACATAGGTAACAAATTTTTGCTATTACTGGAAAGTTTCTGTAGCTGTACCGAAATTGATTTGCTGCTTGACGATAAATCAGGTTGTTCCAGCGGTGAACGGGTTGGTTGCTCGAGTTGTGGGTCCATCACAGCGAGGCTGAATGGGGCCTGAAGAGTACGGATGACTGGAGCGGAACGTCGGAACAAAAGACGATGAGGAGGGTCAAATGACTCGGAACAACGGCTCCTCTAGGCCCTGGTAATAATTATTGTCAGCGGTTGAATTTGTACAGTACCTTGTTAGCGGGCACTTGAGCGGAAAGTTCGAGCAAAACATTTTGGCGAAATTTGGATTTTTTTCATCTTGAAGCAAAGATAAAATTTGGACATTGACAATATATTATGAAAGAATTTATAAATGTGGTTGGGTACGTGAAACAATTTTTGACGATTTCAAGCGTTTTTTTTAATCGCCAAAAACTCATATTTTACCCAATTTTTAGGGGAAATATTTTTGAAAAATTGACAATTTTTGACCCCCTAACACTCCCAAGTTGGATTGGCTATGGAGTAGGTATTTGTTGGTTTTGAAAATCGCTCATCTTCGAACTCCTATTGTCTGCCATTCCGCTTATAGTGACTATGGAAATGTTTACCTATGTTTAGCGGGCGTTGACGCACAAAAACTCAAGTTTAATCCGCTTTTATTCGCGTTTTTGACTGCCATCATATTTGGCTCACCGTCGAGGGAAATTTTTTTAGACAATAATATTGAACATTTTTGACCCCTTGAAACTCCATTTTGAAAGGCAAAGGCCATTTTGGTGAAATATGGAATTGTTTATTTCGTAGCCTTCGTATCGAGTGGTACTCACTTAAGTTCATGGATATTATGTAACTATACACATAATATAATTATATATTTGCGTTAAAAGGGGAAATTGTTAGTTTTAAATAACTAGGTAAGTAATTGTTTAAATGGGGAAGACAATTTAAGTTGTTTAAAGTTTCTTTTTTTTTGTTAAAAATGTGAAAATACTAAATATTACTGCAGTTGGGTGGTGGATACCTACGTAGTTCGAAGAAATAACTTCCAAAAATTAGTTCATTAGGTAGTTCATGTTGCATGGTGAGGTCTTCAGTATCTTACTTAGCGGTGACTTGTCGTTGAACGTTAAAGCGTGGGATTCGCCTATCGAAAAATACCAGTTATACCCGTTTTTAAAACTCAGTTAACTTGTTTAACTCGGTTATTTCCAATGGCCGATCCCAGGACGTCGAGGAAATCGTCCTACTGTTGGGCCAGTCCTTGGGTAACAGCAGGTGAACGGAGCGACGGAGGCAGGTGGCCAAACACAAGGCTTCTTACACCAACTTCGGGCCCTTCAAATAATAAAACGCTCTGAAAACCACCTTTGGCAGTCGAAAAATTGATCGATTGCGCGAAATCGACGAGGATCCTAATTGGATTATTCAGAGCAGCTGCTTCTAGAAGATCAGGTGGTCAGCTGAACACCTTGTGCCCGCATTGGGTAATAAAATCGCTATGTTGGTTAGTTTCTAGTAATTAAAATTTGTAATTAAGGTCGAGACAAGTGTTACAACGGGAGCTCTTAAAGACCAATTATCGTTACTTTTCCATTACCAATATTGTTGGATACCATGTTAGGTGTAGTGGAGTGGAAGCTGTAGGAATTGGAATTTAGTTAGAAACATTCCTTTTTGCTTTCCCAAAGCCCAAAGAATCCAAAAGTGCCATAATAAATAAGCTCCGAACACTATATTTACTGTTCATAAAAGATAATCTAAAAATTGTTGAAAGGCTGAAAGTAAGTTATTTTGAAAATTCGCTCATGTGGTCATGCTGTATGTCAGGAACTTGATTTTGTACTGCATACTGCCAGTTTAACAGGCTGATGCGCCGTGCAGTGAGTCCGAAATCCGACTATTTACAAGCTAAATCACTTGCAATGGGAAACCGTGGGAAACCAATGGGATTAATTTCAAATAGAAAACTCCATTCACGCTCAAACTCAATTATGAGCTTATTTTAAAGTACCATACTTTGATATTTTGGTTATTTAATAGCAATTTGTAGTAATTTCTACAAATTCGTGGCGTTTTTTGAATCACAAAACTCAAACTTGGTCTAGTTCCCATTTGGGGTCTAGTTGGTCCTCGAAGCTCGGCGTTACTGTCAGTCATCTCTAAGGGCTGTAAAATTTATTGTTTCTTTCATGTGGAATGATTGAAATAGTTATTTCTGATGATTTCCACCAATTTTGGCCCCCAAAACATGAAATAGGTACGATTTTTTTTCTTCTTTTTTTCCCCCAGATCATCTTTGATACTCATTGATGGTGATTTCAGACAGTTTTCCAGGTTTTTGACTCATAAAAAACCAATTTTGGGAGCTGAACCATTGGTAAAACCTCAATTTGCGCGTCTTTGGTCAAAATCGACTTCATATTCGATCTTTTCGTCCCCAAAAACATGGTAAAAGATACCTCAAAAGCTCATGTTACTAACATGTTGCTAAACCGCAAAAAGTACCTATTTTTACTCACATTTTCACTCATAACACCCCTGGGTATGTTCCGATCGGGCTGAAAAGTTTCGGGACACAACTAGGGCCCAAATGGAGCATGTGTGCGAAAAACGATTTTTTAGACCGAAAATGAAGCCGGTACACGTGATATGGCGTACGGCGGACGGCGGACGGACATTGCATTTTTGGAATCTACGCACCTTGAAACGGAAGAGAAAAAATTTTGAGGGGGTGTTATAAAAATTGTTTGCTGAGCGAATACATAGGTGTATTATTCACAGAATGATAAACCAAAAACGCTGCAAAGTCCTTGTCACATGGGTTTATTATTCTATTGTACATATCTACAGAAATGCTGGCTGTTCATTTATTGTTACTTTCATGTAACGTAATTGAAATAGCTATTTCTGGTGGTTTCCACCAATTTTGGCCACCAAAACTTGAATTAGGTACGCTCCTTTTTTTTTTTTTTTTTAAATTACCTTTGATCATTGATAGTGCCATTTAATCGTCTTGATCCACGTGTTGACACTTCTTCTAGTGTTATTATACAAATTGACGGTGATTTCAGACGATTTTCCAGGTTTTTGCCTCATAAAAAATTAATTTTGGCAGCTGAACCTTTGGTAGATCCTCAATTTTCCACTCTGGTCAAAATCGACTTCATATTCGGTCTTCTCGTCCCCAAAAACATGGAAAAAGATACCTCAAAAGCTCATGTTACTAACATGTTACTAAAACACAAAAAGTACCTATTTATATCCACATTTTCACTCATAACACCCCTGGGTGTATTCCGATCGGGCTGAAAAGTTTCGGGACACAACTAGGGCCCAAATGGAGCATGTGTGCGAAAGAACGATTTTTTTAGACCGAAAATGAAGCCTGTACACGTGATAAGGCGGACGGCGGACGGGCATTGCATTTTTGGAGTCTACGCACCTTGAAACGGAAAACAAAAAAGTTTGAGGGGGTGTTATACAAATTTTTTGCTGAGCGAATACATAGGTGTATCATTCACAGAATAATAAACCAAAAGGGTCACATGTGGATCATGACGATTGAATGGCACTACCAATGATCAAAGATAGTTGAAAAAAAAAGGAGCGTACCTAATTTGTGTTTTAGGGGCCAAAATTAATGGAAACCATCGGAAATAGGTATTTCGATTATTGCGCATGAAAGAAACAATGAATGAACAGCCAAAATTTCTGTAGGTATGTCCAGAAGTCCAAAAGAATAATAAACCCATGTGACAAGGACTTTGCAGCGTTTTCAAATAGTTCTTGAACTTGCGAGTTTTTTGAGACCACCCGGAGCATTTTACGTGCCGCCGTTCTTTCACAGTAAGGCCCAGAAGTTTGCACCGACAGGCTTGGTCAACAGGAGGATAAAATCAAATTATATACATTCAGCCCAAATATCATCACTAGGGAGCACCTGATAATCAAGGATGGCTGTATGAAGTCGAGTTGGTTGTTGCGCGATATTATTCCATTTGAAAAATGTAGGCTGTTTTGGATTTTGTTGATAGGTACTTTTGCAACTTGAACAAACGTTGAAGTATTATTGATGGGTAAATTATTAGACTGTGGTAAATTATTTCACAACGGTAAATTATTACAAAACGGTTCATTGTACCATCTAAGTAGAAGGGGCTGGATTTCGTTGATAGGAACTGTTGTAACTTGAATAAGTGTTGAAGTATTATCGATGGGCAAATTATTACACAACGGTAAATTCACTTATATAAATAAAAAAACCACAGTCATGCAGCATGGCTATAAGAGCGAATTTTCGAAGAAATAACTGATTTTATGTAAAACTGTTTTATCTCAAGAAATAACCACGTTCCTTCATCTTCAAAGTGCTCCAGTTTGAGAACGGAATGAGATATCGCAATTCTGATTTCACCATCGTGTTCAGCGTAGAAAAACCTTTAAAATGAGGTGTCACTTGTCAGACTGTATCATTTTGGGAATTTATGGGTAATTTTTCCCCCCTAAAACTCCCCAAAACTCCCCCTTAGAGTGACCCGATTCTGCCCATCTACGACCTTAGCCTGTCGATTGCCAAGACAGATTTTTCGTGCAAATTTGAACTTTTTATCTCAATTCTGTCGAGAGTTATCGTCTGGAATGACACATACATACTCGTATATAAATATATAAATATATATACATATACATATAATTATACATATATAATTATGTATAATAATTATATATGCATATATAATATATGCATAATTATATTGCATAAATATATATATACATATAATTTTTGGTGTCTTTCGGCAGTGAATTCAGGATGGTCTGAAACGGATTTTGGTATAAAAATCTTTCGGAAATTCGAGTTTTAAAAATTTTGGACCGAGAACAATAGCTTCCTTTTCTTCGAAAATTCGCTAAAAGTAAATTATTATTATAGTATCTACGTAGAAGGGGTATCTATGCAGGTAAATTATTACACAACGGTTTATTATTTGCCTTATGCTTTATGAATAACTACAAAATAATTGATGATTGAGTGATTGAATCCCGCGAATTTGTAGGAAACTTTAATTCCGGAGCCGGCTTCAGTAGTCGATTTAGGGCTTTCCTGGGGGGAGCTCGAGGGTATTGACGCAGAAAACAGTGATCTGCGCAGAAGGGGCATCTATACAGGTAAATAGTAAACCTCTGTGTAATAATTTGGAGCGTTTTTGGTACCTACCAGATATTAAAGACTGAGAATTGGCAGAGCTCTTTCAGCGGTAGAAATAGAGAAAGCCCCTCAATATGTGGGGGGGGGGGGGGGGGGAATAAATCATGGAGGTACGCGAACGATTCGGGAGCCCGTACTGTATCAGTACCAGGCTCGTATCCAACATCTTATAAGCTGCTGAGGGCGGTCTCTAATCCTTGGGTTGGTAACCCTCCGTCCCCCAGGGACCAGATTATGAAAGAGCCATGAGAACGGGATTTAGGGCCGATAGAGAGCAAAACGGAACAGATGCGGAGGTTTTGGGAGAAGGGGATGAAAGAAAATTATAATTATAACCCCGGGGCTTTCGGGGTCTGATGGCGGTGTGGAGGTGAGGGAGTGGCGCTTCGATGTTTATCAAGTGGTTGAAGAGGGGTTCGTGGCCTAGACGTGATCTCCCCGCCTCGCCAGCTGCTAGAATACAAATTATGACAATCCGGCGTTTAAAACAAATGATGAGGTTCATGGAAAAAAGTTCCACCATGCAGTATGACCATGTGGGTGAAATTTTCATATTGGGTTATTTAACACTTTTCGACATAATAATATATATTACGTAGGTACAGCTATCTCGTCATATTTGGAGGAGTGGCTGCTCTAACTACCAGAGGCTATTTTTTATTAATGCGAATTTACATTACAGGTCTGTGTATGATTATGATATCTTTTGGTTTATTATTTTCAATAATGAACCCTTGGAATCGAGCATGGAAAAAAAATTGACCCCCCCCCCCCCCCTCAAAATTAGATGGTTTACGTTTCAAGGTATGTAGAATCCGGAAATGCAATAAAAAATTTCTGATCGTCCGCCGTACGTCGGATTTAGCACTTTTCTTAGTTACCATGAACCAAAATTGATGAAATTTGGTTTATAGGTCCCGTTCGGGGTCTAGTTGGTCCTCGAAGCTCGGCGTTACTGCCAGCCGTCTCTAAGGGGTTCAAAATAGGGGTTGAAATTTTCAGAACACCGTAGCTAGAAAACTTTCAATATAAGAGTATGGTTTTTTTACGTTTTTAAATTTGTCTTGAGCTTAACAATTTTCTGAGACCACCCGGAGCACTGTACGTCCAGCCGTTCGTGTGCACCAAAAAGATTTTGTAGGTAGGTACTTGTGAAACTTGAACAGACGTTGAACTAGTATTGATAGGTAAATTATTACACAATGGTGAATTATTACACAACTGTAAATTATTACATGGCGGCAAATTATTACACAACGGTTCGTTATACCATCTACGTAGAAGGGGCTGGATTTTGTTGGTAGGTACTTTTGCGACTTAAACAACCGTTGAAGTATTATTGATTAGCAAATTATTACACAACGGTAAATTATTACACAACAGTAAATTATTACACAACGGTTCATTATACTATCTACGTAGAAAGGGCACCTATACAGGTAAATTATTACACAACGGTTTATTGTTTGCCTTGTGATTCATGAATAACTAGAAATAATTAATTATTGATTTATTGAATCCCACGCATTTGTAGGTAGCTTTAATTCCGGGGCCGGCTCCAGTACTCGATTTAGGGCTTTCCCCCGGGTGGGGGAGGGGGGGGGGAGCTCGAGGGAATTGACCACAGAAAACAGTGATCTACGTAGAAGGGGCATCTATACAGGTTAATAATAAACCGTTATGTACAATTTGCAGCGTTTTTGTATAGTGAAGCGTCGAATAAATAAATTCTTTAAGGATAGAAAGTGAGTGATTTTGGGCTAAGAAACCCCGACTCCCATCCAATGAATCGAACCCCCCCCCCGCCTACAGTCGTCGTGAGCAACGCCACTGCTCCATGTTTTAGGATGGTGATGATTATGATTTTTCAGTCTGCTTCTCGTCCAGCATCTCTACCTACTTACTGTCAAGCATGATATTTAACGATTATTAGCGATTTATAATGTTTTTATGAAATTGGGTCTGATTCGAATTTTAGTAAGTTAAAAATTGCTAATAATCACTAAATAATACTTTAAATTCATCTAAAAATAGCAGGATGCCGACTCGATATAGAAATGAACTATTCAAAGTGTTTTTCTGTGAAGAGGTCAACAATTGAGTTTTTTCAAGTTGATAATATTACTCAAAATTAGAATACATTCTGTAAAGTTAACGAAAATGGGGAAAGGTGGTATTTGAGTCAATAAATAATCGTGAATACTCAACATAAACTTTCAGGGGCGTGATTTCCTAACCGTATTCAAAATTGTGATCAAAATCATGGGAAATATTCGTTAGCTCATGTAGGTAGGTACTTTACTGCAAAAATCCGTTCAGACGTTCATGCTGCATGACTTGATATTCTCCTTTGATAAGTTGAAACATCATTAGTTGGTATATCAGATACCAGGTTGAATTAAATTTCATTTATATAGAGCTAAGATAAGATGGGGTTCTTTCAGTGATTTTTCATTGTTCTAAGTTCCAAATCCTGGGTTTCGTTCTATATTTATATGTGGTATTTTATGAAGGATCCTGAAGTACCTACTTACAATATTATAACTCTGGGTACATTATAACTCTGCGTACTCTTATTCTACTTGGCTTTGGTAACTTTTACTGTCACTCTTCATGGTAGTGAATTTAAATGTTCATCAAAACTAGTCGATGGAATATTTTATTTGATCATCATTATGAGCGGTAGGGGAATTTTTAATTATATTCTTTGCTGATATCCGTCTCCACTCTCTTCACAAACCGTCATCCAAAGCTCCAATCGACTCTCGTAGATGCCAAGTAGGTATCGCACCTTTTCGGAAAGTCCTCCTCATAGACTCTTATTATTAAAATGAAATGTATGAATAGTAGAAATTCTTCTTGCCATATTCAGATGACGTGAGTTAATCCCTAAGAAAACAAACAGTAGCCGAAACGAGCTCCAATTACCGAGCTGTGGTAAAAAGCAACAAGAAATGGTCATAAAGAATGTGAACGTCGTCGAGATAAGGATCAGAGGCGGGTGGCCGAACCTGTTATTTAGTAAACTAATTAGTTCAGTTCCTGAGGCGGTTTACGTCTTGTAATTTGCCCCTTCACCGGACATTATAATAAACGACGACTTGTTACTCTTTCGGGATTTCAATATTGCAGAGCGAAATCACATCGTATCGATGGGGAATGAATGGCAGTTTGGATTCTTACGATGTTGGAAAAACGTCTGCCAAGAATTAGCGCATATGACTTCCTAGTAACCGTTTCATCGATGGTTGTTGTAGCATCTCCAAGTCAAATTCGTTGTTTTACAGAAATAATTCAAGGTCCAATCCAAGGTTTTCAAAGTCCAATCCAAGGTTTTTCTATAATGAGTTTTCAGACACAAAGCCGGAGGTTTGTCAAGGTTTCCTAATTGAATTCGAGATTTTCTTAGTAAACTTCAAGGTTTCCCATTTCAAAATCAAGGCTCTCCAGGAACTTGGTTTGCCGGTGTTCTGTAAGTTTTGAAAATGGAAAGTTTCTTTAGTCCTTCTATAGCACTTCCGTGTCAAATTCAAGGTTCTTCTTCTTCTTCTTTTTCTTCTCCTTCCCATGGGACTACAGTCCTTCGAAGAACCTGGTTCTCCTCAAATTCAAGGTTGCTCAAAATTCAAGTTTTCTATTTTTTATTTCAAATTAAATGTTCCTCAGATCTACGTTTTATTCATGTCATATTAGGTAAACGGTTTTTTATTTCAAACAGCAAAGAAGGTAATTTCAGGCCACACTTTCTACTAACATTTTTTGAAAGGACTGGTGAGGGAGATCGATGGAAACTAGGTATTTCAAGCATTCTTGGCAACCTTTACCAACAAACTTGCTAGAAAAACTTCCGTCACAACCTTGAATCTGACTTGGCAATTCTATATATTATATAAATACACAATGTAATTAACCGTCAGTCATTTTTATTTTATGATTACCTATTGTTTATGGATGCAGTTTCAATGGAGGCGTATGCGTGGAAGAGGATCCTAGTCCGATCTTGATCAAATTCATATGGAATTCTCTGGGTACCCAACCGAAAAAACCTGTGAAACTCAAGTTTCATGTTTTCTCATGCTCAGACGATGGTTACAGTCAGATTTTGATGAAATATAGATGAGACTATTTGGACTCTAACCCACACCTACCTCCTCTCTGAATTCTAACTCACTACGACCATTCTTTAGTGCTGTATATACGCGTACCATTAATGTGAAACAAATTAAATATTCATAGCTTCTGGTTTATTATACGAAGAGGTAAAAAAAATTATAAGAATTCTAGAGAAAATCTGTTTTAATAAGAAACTTAGGGCGTCGATAAAACCAGGATGACATAATTGTTTGTCCCTTCGGAATTTTCTAAGTCATGCGTCATTTACTAGACGATGGTGATGCTCGATAAGTCGATGTATCAAACCTTAAAGCGCAGTTCACAGGAGTGATGATCATGATGATGAAGTTGTACGGTAGCAGATTGATGTTGATTTCTACTGATTGGATATGACATGAGGCAATGCAGATTGTATTACAGCTTTAGCAAATCAATCGATGGCGATAAGTTGATTAGAAGAGGGGGAACGCGGAAACCTGCTATACGTGAAAGCAATCGACTGAGTCATTGCTTTTACTACAATTGTCCTCTGAAATGCCCAAGGGGCGATAGTCCGTTTTCAGCTCGACCCTCGGATGTTTTTCTTATGTCTTTCTTCCCCTTGGCAACGAGACCGCAAGAATGATAAAGACAACAGAAGTCCCCTCAGGTCCACTAGCTGGGGTGAAGGTTCCGATATCCAACCCTAAACCAACTAGGTACTTCGATTGGTTTTGAAGAGATCCGAGCAAACCGTATCCGATCTCAAATTGGATGGCTCAAGATTGCTATGTTTCTACCCTTCATGGTTGAAGAAGATGACAGGCTCGTATATACTGAAAATCCTGGCTTGAAAGAAGGTATTTCAAAGTTTTAGAGAGAGTAAGCGCTGCTTCAGGGGGAGCTGTGTGTGTGGCAGTGGCCTTGATCAGGCCGTTCTCGAGCATTGGAATTTGGTCTAGCTATCTCGCTATAGGGATCAGGTTAAAGGCCGGGACACACATAACCGCACCGAGCCCGCACCGTGTCCTCCTTGTGCCGAGCCCGCGACACGGACGACTGTCGGTGACGGTGGTGGGAGAACACACTTGCCCGACACCCCTCCGTGCCACGGCCGTCAGTAATCTCCAAGTCTTAGCAAAATAGCATAAATAGCATAAATTCTGTGTAAATTCAGTTGACAAACACTTCAACAATGCACTATACAACAAAATTAAAAAATATAAAAATGTAACTTACCTGGTACTTTCAGTGTCTCGGAAATGATTTTCCACACCCTTTCCTTATATTCGGCATTCCGATATTTTTCATCGGTCTGATCATAAAGAACAGGGAATTTCCGCACTTCTTCTATCAGTTTTTCGACCTCCATGTTGCACGAGCCCGCACCGTCACCGTCAAAAAGTAAACTGAACTAGTCGGTGACGGTGCGGGCACGGCTCGGTCTCCGAGCGCCACGACGGTGCTGGCACGGTGCGGTGATGTGTGTCCTTACACGTTAAAGGCCGGGACACACATAACCGCACCGAGCCCGCACCGTGTCCTCCTTGTGCCGAGCCCGCGACACGGACGACTGTCGGTGACGGTGGTGGGAGAACACACTTGCCAGACACCCCTCCGTGCCACGGCCGTCAGTAATCTCCAAGTCTTAGCAAAATAGCATAAATAGCATAAATTCTGTGTAAATTCAGTTGACAAACACTTCAACAATGCACTATACAACAAAATTAAAAAATATAAAAATGTAACATACCTGGTACTTTCAGTGTCTCGGAAATGATTTTCCACACCCTTTCCTTATATTCGGCATTCCGATATTTTTCATCGGTCTGATCATAAAGAACAGGGAATTTCCGCACTTCTTCTATCAGTTTTTCGACCTCCATGTTGCACGAGTCCGCACCGTCACCGTCAAAAAGTAAACTGAACTAGTCGGTGACGGTGCGGGCACGGCTCGGTCTCCGAGCGCCACAACGGTGCTGGCACGGTGCGGTGATGTGTGTCCTTACACGTTAAAATGCCTTGTTTTTCTACTCGCCGTAGCACGGACAACACACGGCCGTGTGTTGGCACGGGCACGGTGCGGTTATGTGTGTCCCGGCCTTAAAATGCCTTGTTTTTCTACTCGCCGTAGCACGGACAACACACGGCCGTGTGTTGGCACGGGCACGGTGCGGTTATGTGTGTCCCGGCCTTAACCAGGGGTGGTTAGGAATCGAATGGCCTTGATCAGGCCGTCCTATCCGTTCTGGGTTGACTGGAGTGGTTAGGAATCGAACTCCAATCCCACAGATGAGTTGAGTGGTCTGAAGTGTTACGAGGGGAGTAAGTAGGTGACGTTTTATTTTACATCATCTTTCTGGACACATCTCAGAAAGCATTCCACATAATCTCAGATTCCAACGTACGTCGGGAGGATTTTGGAGACACCCACCGACATTTAGGGTATTGAATACACTGATAAGACTTTTCTGGATTTATTACCTACCCGTTGAGCTCGGATATGCGTTCTTTTCGATAGTTACATGTAGTCATTCCAAACTGTACCAACTTCCACCAATTTCCTCTCTCACTGAGCCATCTTGATCAAAAATATTAAACCCGGAACTCAGTCATAATAGGACAAATTGCCAAGAAGTGAAACAGGTCCTCAGGAACACCAGAACTGCACACTGAGCACATCGAGGAGCGGGCTTCTTGATGCATGTATGGCTAACTTCAGCAGAGCCCCCCAAAACGCAGTAACCAACTAATCAAGCACAGTGGGTATTTCTGACATCACAGTTGTAGGCCGGCAGGCACAACATCGATGTTACGCTGTCGATGTATGCAGCTACTCGATTCAAAGGCTTTAGCTACCATTTCGTCGCTATGACGTTCGAACTCCCTCTCTGATTCCCTCTATTTTCTGGCGCCAGTCCTGACCATATTACATCAAAGAGTAATAATTTGATTGCTCAAACAATAAAAACCATAAAAATCCGTTCTTTTTCTGTAATTTGTACTGTGGTATCGTGATCCTTCGCTAGCAAATTTATCTCTGTAGGAAACTGACGTTGTTGGCAAAATTAGTGCTTATACCTCAATTTCTGTGCAAGGCGACTTTCTGAGTTTGAACGGACGGATTTGAAATTGTAATTCGTAGGGCAGTGGGATTCGACTCATCTCAGATTACGATCTTTAGAACGAGAAAATGTTTTCTAGTGACGGAGCAAGAAAAATCAACGTGGCCTTGACTCCAGCGGTAATTAATGTCTACAAAATTTCAACTCGGGAACGTCGTTTCTGTGAGAAGGCCATAAATTATTCATCAGCAAAGCTGGCGTACGATAGAAAAAGAGGTATTGTCCAGAAGAATTGTGTTTTTTACTCGGTTCCTTTTGTTCGAACGAGAAAAGACGAGGGAGTTTCGAGTTTTGAACAGGCATTCAAAAAAACGTGTTATTTCTCACGACGGAAGCGGGATAGTGGCGATTCAGACCTGTTGGGGTAAACTTGGTCAAGCTGCTGTCGTTTTCTGTTTTAATCTAAGAAATGCAAGTTATAATCCAGCCTACAGGTGAAAAATATGCGGAACTGCTGAACGTAGTCAATTTTTGGATGGATGTGGGGCAAATTATAGCTCAGTTATTGAATCTGTGCTGAATCTTGGAACTTCGGAAAATTCTCCGCGTCAAGTTGTGAATTTCTCGTTCTTTCGTTAAGATTTGCATTTTCTCTGTGATCTTCTTGAGCTGCAACTGTGCATTAAAGATGGTTCTTTGTAAATTCAGCTGATTTAGTTGCTAAACTCTTTGTTTCATCTAGATGAACTGGAATTGGAAAGCTGAAATTTACAGTAGATGCCAGCTATTATTGCAGTATTATAGGCATATTTTGTGTGATCTAAGGAAGGGTTCTTCAAAAATGCAGCTGATTTTAGGTCCCGGAAATTAATTTACTCGACTCAGCTAGTAGGTCCAAAAGACCTCGAGTGCAGAAATTCTGTACAGTAAATCGTTTATCTTGGGTCGGGGGGGGGGGGGGGGGTTGCGTTAAGGAGGAATTCGTTGGAAATGTGGCTAATTTGACGACTAAACCCCAGATTCAACCCCCCCCCCCCCTCCTTATGTTTTAATTACACTTATTGCATTCGCACTTTGAGTTAAACCTTTCGCGAATTGAATTAAACTTTTCACCAAATGAATTAAACTACGCAAATTGAATTAAACTTTATGCAAATTGAATTAAACTTCCGCAAGTTGAATTAAACCTTCCGCAATTTGAATTAAATCTTGGGTAACACTGGGTTTTTTTCTTTTACACAGAATGTTCAACAAAATTTATTTTAAGCAAGTCGTTGAAGAACACAAAAACTTATAAACAAATAAAGTTTAATAAGTAAAGTTCCACTAACGAATATTTCTTGGACAATTACACGATAAAGACTTTACTTTTTTACCTTTTCACCTATTAATTCAAACTGTGAAAAGTTTAATTCAAATTGCGTATAGTTCAATTCAAATTGCGAAAGGTTTAATTCAAATTATGAAAGGCTTAATTCAGTTTGCGTAAAGTTTAATTCATTTGGCGAAAAATTTAATTCAATTCGCGAAAGGTTCAGTTCAAAGTGCGAATGCTGTGCTTCGACTGGGGGCCTTTACAGAGTCGACTTTTACATCCTGGCTCGCTCCGGACTAATAGTGGACTGCGAGTACAGCATGTCTCCAGGTTCTGGTGCCCAAAAAGAGGCATCAGAAACTGCCCTGGAATACAAGTGCTAGATTATAAATAACAAATAATGATCAAATAGGTATGGTATACCTAGTTAATTAGAATAGTTTATTTATAAAATAATATTAGACTCGGAATAAATATGATGTGAATATTTAGCCCCTCCGAGCCAGTAAAAGATGTTGATGGCCTTCAGAAAGGACCTCCATAGTACCAGTTCCACCAAAAACGTCTGTTCGTGAGGGCACCCTGAAACGCTCCCGTTGATGAACAAGGCACAGAACTGTAGAAAATGCACAACGAATGCAGGCCCAGATTCAGTTGAATTGAACTGTGTTTTCGGTCTTCCCGTTCCCTCGAAACGAAAACAGTAAGTCGATCCGGACGATACTCCCGGTGTAGTGCTGACTCCTGGAAACCAACTCCAAGCCTGCCCTGGGACGAAGAGGTGATCTTCCTGTTCTTCCTCCAGATGGTGATCTGATCTTCCTGAACCTCCGAAGCTGCGGTTTAGCGGTTCCCACCGGGGGTCAGCTGACCTCGATATCTTTCACTTCTCTTCACCTGCTGTTCCGCCAAACGCCAAACTCGGTCCACAGGAATTAGCCAACGGGCCGCTCAGCTGTTTTGCCGATCTTTCCCGACCGGTTGGAATTGACAAGTCATATTTTCTAGGTTTCGAAACCAAATTGTACTGGAACTTTGTAGATAGGTGCTTGAAGCACTTGACCACTGGTACCTACTCTACATATATTAAGTAGAGACTGGAATTTACATATTTTGCACGTGTGTTTTTTTATCGTGTATATCGTTCTACTTTTCCGTTTTGAGGGTATCTGAAGCGTTTAGCCTGTGTTAAATTGAAATTTAAATAGCATGTTATGCATATTTTTTTCAATTTCGGAGATTTTTGCATATTTTGGCCATTTTGTGCATATTTCTGAATTTTTAATCAAAATTGGGGAATTTCCCTATTTTTCGACATTCCAAACGCCAAATCCTCCGAGATATGTGTTTCTGAAAAGGGGTCACGGATATTCTTAGGCCATTCACCGTTTAACCCGTGTACCTGGTAGGGCTTAGGCGCGCCCTTACCATCTATCCCTGAATGGGATTGCCTTTCACTTTCGGGCTATAAATACGTCACTTCCATAAGCACCCAAGACTACTAACTACCTACCCTATCAACCCGTTTTCCCTATAAATACCTCTCATCCTTATGGGTCGAATTCATTTCGTCTCAGAATTTCGTTGGAGTTACTTGTGTGGTTTTTTTTGTATAAATGTAAATATTGTATAGTCGAGAAAAAAAGGTGTGTACACTTTCATTCCATTTTCTTCCTTGATCCTTTTCTATAATTTTTTAAGGACGCGATAATAACTGGAACATAATTTATAGACTTCCTGTACGTCTCACAGCAAAATTTAGTTCATTTTAGAAATATTTAAAAATTTTGTAAACGGAATTTTTCTTGGGGCGCATATTTTGCCCATTTCGAGTGCATATTTCGGCCAAATTTTGTGCATATAATTCCAGTCCCCAATATTAAGTTATATCCCTCATCTCATCGTGTTATTGGTGCATTCAAAATCAGAAAATCTTCCAAAGACGGTCTACTATGTGAAAGAGGTATGGACGTTATTTGAGATTTGCAGTTTCTATCTTGAGCAGGTCGGGGTTTGAAAAGTTGAAAGGTGATTTCCATGATATATGGCCTCCTCTCGAATGTGCGTTCTTCAAATGGGAAGTAGTCCAGTAGCATAATCCATGGATTAAATGGCTCGACCCGCACATTCCCTCTAAATTTCAGCTCATTTCGACCTTTTTTACGGGTAGTTTTTTACGGGAAGTAGTCAGCGCGGATGTACCTACCTATTGGGGCGATGTAGGTTGCATTTCTGAAGCGGCTCTGGCGTTCATATCAGCTGCTTCATTTCCTGCCATTCCCATGCTGTGGCCATTGACCCACGAAAATGTCACACATATGGATTGCAACCAGAGATTGTTGTGCTAATTAGTACTTCTTCGATTTTGAAAGCCCGTATGGCACTTGGTGAGTCCGAGCTCACAACCAGTCCTTCTTCCGATGAGTTTTCTAATGTGAGTCTTTATGTATTAATTGCATACAGCTCAGCAGTGAATATAGAACAGGATGTTGGCAAAGTGGACTTGCAGACTCCGGAATCAACTCCCATTTTAAGCCTTTTGAGCCATCGCTGTATAATATTATACAATTATATTGAAAAAAGTTATCTAAAGCGAGAAATCTGTGTGTTACCCGGTTGTAGATCCGGAATGCCTACGGTCAATGTTTACCCGGCAAAGGAGAAGTTTTTATTACACTTCTACATCTGAGAATATCAAATACGTTTTAACTGTGCACGATTTTCTTTTCTTTGGCCGTTAAATAATTTTGTTCCTCGCGGCTCTGCACTTATCGTATTTGCCTTTGGATTTTTGTACCATCTTATTATCGTAATTTCTCAATAGTTGAGCAGGTTGAGGGGTTGAGCCTTGCTCAGATTGGGCCCCAACTCGGGTAGGAATCCCAAGGTCCCGTTATGGCAAGTCACCCCACAAACCCGTCGGAGTTGCTCGAAGAGATCGCCTCATCGAGTTCGGCTAATGGACTCCATTTCCAAACTATCAGTCGTTTAATAATCATCTTACTGTCACTTCAAAACATAAGGCCACATCTAGGGAAATCTGCCGTGTGAAAAAAAACGACTCAACTCGAAATCACTGAATTTTCAGAAATCAGCTTTGAAGTTTTACAATAAAAACTCACCATAGGTTCACTCCAGATCATCCCCGCGACCCAATTTTTTTGGCTAGACGTTGGTTCATTTTCAACCAGATCGATGGGTATGATAAACAATCCAAATACCAGTTTTTTTCCCCAATCGATTTATGGCACTTGAGGTGTTTATCAATTATTGTTTCCTGTTTTTGAAACTTTTTGGAGGAAAAACGCCTCAAATCCCCTTTGAGGCGTTTTACCTTCACACTGAATGGGTTTTCTCGGAAAGATTTTGATACAAAAACGCCTCAACTTTCATTAATTTACTGTGTATTACTCACGGTAGCCCAGCTGCGTAAGCATTTGGTGGAAAAACGCCTCTCAGAGCGATGTGAAACGCCTCAGCCCGATTCTGAAGCCAACGGTTTGGAGGAAATACGCCTCAACGACGTTTTTCGCGAGTTGATGCGTTTTTCCTCAACAAAATACGCTAGTCAGGGTGTTTCAATCGGAGAGTTGAGGTGTTTTTACTTATCATACACGCAGTTGAAGCGTTTTTCTTCCAAAATGAGCATCTTTCAGATTTCAACCCTTGAAATTTCAACCCCTTCCGGGTCGAATTTCCAAATTTTGACTGGACCATCAGAAAGGTGGTGTTGGAATTAGGGGGGTAACGTGAAAATTCCATTTTCGGCAATTTTGGAGTTCTGGCGTTTTTCCTAAACAAGCCAGAAATAGTTGCCACTCTTGAGACCAAAAACCGGTTTCATACGTTATCGCATCACACAGTGGTATAATATAATAAAGATATGATTTGCCAGTCGTGTCAGCAAACCATTATTCTCCTTGGTTCCACTATCTCTTCCTTTTCTCCTGTAAAACACTCCAGTTGTTACCCTGTTTAAAATGGTCATATCTTGTTGTAAATTCAAAATTGTAACACATTTAATTTAGTAGCTAATTATATACCTACTAGGTTGTGGATGCACATCATATATACTCAGACTAAAACATAGAATATACGTCTTTGTATGGCACCGGTGAGTGACATCAACAACTTGACGCATTATGGTTATCAAGCTCAACAAAACAATTGAAAATTTATTAAGAAATCCAGAAAAACCAATAAGTACCTACCTAATTCGTATCCTCCCTGTCACGCGGTGCCATTGCCGACGCTTTAGAACCTGTACAATACCTAATTAACATGTGACAAATTCCCGATCCTAAGTGTAAGCCTGGCAGTACCTATTATTGCCTTTTCTGTGTTTTGCCGTTGGTCTTCATGAATATGAGTGCAATGATACGAATATATGTAGGAGCGCCTGGTGTCTTAGATGGATTTTGATTTATTATTCTGTGAATAATACACCTATGTATTCGCTCAGCAAACAAATTTTATAACACCCCCTCAAAATTTTTTCTTTTACGTGTCTAGCTGCTTAGATTCAGAAAATGCAATGTCTGTACGCCGTACGCCGTATCATGCATACCGGCTTCATTTTCGGCCTAAAAAAGTCGTTCTTTCGCACGCATGCTCCATTTGGGCCTTAGTTGGCTCCCTAAACTTTTCAGCCCGATCGGAATATACCCAAAGGTGTTACGAGTGAAGAACGGGTATAAAATAGGTATTTTCCTGCTATTGTCCTGCTTTACAAGTCCCTCGTTCTGCCCATTCTCGAGTATGCTTCTCCAGTTTGGTCCCCGTTTTACGCTATTCACCGTCACCGGCTTGAGAGAGTGCAGCATAAATTTTTGCGTTATGTGGCCTTCAAATGCGGCGTTCCAGGTTCGGAAGTCGATTATGACCGTCTGTTGGCTAAGTGTCAGCTGGTTCCGCTGACTATGAGAAGATGTGCTGCTGACCTCACTTTCCTGCATAAGTTGTTGAATGCCCGTCTGGACTGCCCGGAGCTGCTCGCAGGGATCCTTTTCCAGCCGCCACGGTTTTCTGCCCGTTCATCAGCCCTATTTCATGTTCCGTTTTCTGCGACGAATTATTTGCTGCACCGCCCTCTCATTCGACTTCCCCGCACGGCCAACTTGCTACTCTGCGCCCATCCGGAATTCGACTTTTTCTCTGACTCACTGGCTTCCTTAAAACGATTGATATTTTCCTCGCCGAATGTTTTTTGTAATTAATATTGACATTTGTTCATTTTATTAATAAGTTCATTAACCAGCAGTATTGTTTTCATCAAGTATCATTTTCAAAATCTTTTTTATTTTTATTTCTTGATACATCTTTTTGTAATTTCACCATGTAGGTAATTGGGCTTGCCCGTAAATAAATAAATACTTAAATAAATTTTTTGTGGTTTTTGAGTTTTGGTAACATGAGCTTTTGAGGTATCGTTTTCCGTATTTTTTGGGACGAGAAGACCGAATATGAATCCGATTTTGACCAAAGAGCGGAAAATTGAGGTTCTAACGAAGGTTCAGCTTCGAAAATTCATTGTTTTATT
Source organism: Leptopterna dolabrata (assembly GCA_954871275.1). Taxonomy (NCBI): domain Eukaryota; kingdom Metazoa; phylum Arthropoda; class Insecta; order Hemiptera; family Miridae; genus Leptopterna; species Leptopterna dolabrata. The sequence goes on along the minus strand of OX940988.1, from coordinate 32,865,553 downwards.
AGTCAAAAACCGGGGAAAACTGTCTGAAATGACCATCAATTTTTATAATACCACTAGAAAAAGTGATAATTTGAAAAAAAAGAGCGTAATTTGTGTTTCTGGGGGCCAAAATTGGTGGAAACCATCACAAAAAATTATTGCACATGCAAGAAACAATAAATGACCAGCAACATTTCTGTAGGTGTGCCCAATAGAATAATAATGACAATGAATGACTGCAGCGTTTTTGGTTTTCATGTATCATTTTGTAAAATCACTCATAAACAACTACCAAGTAACCCAGAAATTTAATAAAATCCAATGAAAATCCCCAGTGATACGATGATGGTTGCTTTCCTCACCCTTCGGTCAATGCCCGACAGTAAATATAATATTATCGTGGAAAATCTGCAGAAATCAGAGGCAAAAATCCACTAAAATAACTGATATTTTGCGAAGATGTTGCTATGACCACATTTTGTCCAATCACTCTGATGGTTTCAGTCGCAAAAAATGTAAAAATCTTCCCAACTTTATTCGCGAATCCCTCGGAGCGCCTCTTGTATTATTCATACGAGCGTTTAGCTGCGGCGCACACCAGTGCTGTGGTCTCGGCTGTGTAGGGTTGGGACTCGCTGGCAAAGGCTTTTCTACCTACTTCCTGCTGCGCCTCCCCCATCCGCTCACGAAATAACGTAAACAACTCTTTCCCCGTAGCCTCGGACGAAGAGTAAATTGGATGAGTTGAATAAACAGACGAAAAAGAGTTTTTTTGCTCCCTCAGGTCCTAAACGAAAAGGAGAAAAATTCGGGGTTTTCTGTGGGGTCTCACTGCGATTTTATTGTTTATTATTTTCAGTGATAAACCTTTAGAATCGACCATGAAAAAACAATTGTTTAAACCCCCCCCCCCCCCCCCCCTCAAAATTTCATCGTTTACGTTTCATTATACGAATATAGAATAAAAATATTTCCTTAGTTCCCGTGAACCAAAATTCACGAAATTTGGTGTATGGGTCCCGTTTGGGCTCTAGTTGGCCCTCGAAGGTCGGCGTTACTGTCACTCAACACTATTATTCACAGAATAATAAACTAATAGGGATTGAAATATTCGGAGTATCCCCATCTCGGAAATTTTACTTTGAGTTGTGGGTTTTTTCCGCATTTTAAAATACTTGAATTTTTGAGACCTCCGGAGCATTCTACGATGTTGCCATAAAACTTGCCCTAAAGAGCAGGGTGTATGTAGGCATCAAGCTGAGTTAGATCGCACATCACTGGTCTCTCGGCCAGGTTGATACTATACCGCAGTGGTCTAAGCGGGCGACACCCAACTCGGTCCCGAAAAGAGAAACGCTGCAAAGTCCTTGTCACATGGGGTTTATTATTCTACAGAAATGTTGGCTGTACATTTATTGTTTGTTTCATGTGAAATAATTGAAATAGCTATTTCTGATGGTTTCCACCAATTTTGGCCCCCAAAACACAAATTAGGTAGGTACGATCTTTTTTTTTTTTTTCAAATTATCTTTGATCATTGGTAGTGCCATTTAATCGTCTTGATCCACGTGTTGACACTTTTCCTAGTGCTATTCTACAAATTGAAGGTGATTTCGCAGGTATTTGACTCATAAAAAATCAATTTTGGGAGCTGAACATCTGGTACAACCTCAATTTTCCACTCCTTGGCCAAAATCGACTTCATATTCGATCTTCTCGTCCCCAAAAACATGGAAAACGATACCTCAAAAGCTCATGTTACCAACATATTGCTAAAACGCAAAAAGTACCTATTTTTACACACATTTTCACTCATAACACCCCTGGGTATATTCCGATCGGGCTGAAAAGTTTCGGGACACAACTAGGGCCCAAATGGAGCATGTGTGCGAAAGAACGACTTTTTTAGATCGAAAATGAAGCCTGTACACGTGATACGGCGTACGGCGGACGGCGGACGGACATTGCATTTTTTGAATCTACACACCTTGAAACGGAAAAGAAAAAAGTTTGAGTTATAAAAATTTTTTGCTGAGCGATTACATAGGTGTATTATTCACAGAATAATAAACCAAAAGTTCATTCTAACGAATGGTCAAGTCGGTCCGCTAAACTGCGTCCAAACGCTTCGGCGATAAGACAACTCGGTCCGGCTAGAATAACACGGACCATGCATTTTCACTCCAAGATAGTGGTGTACGCGGACCTAATCCAACGTTTACAATGCAGTAATGATCAGTTGACTATCCATGACAACTTCCTAACAACTACCTACTTTTTCTGCAGATGATACATTTCGTACGACCAATGCGTGTGAATCCTTCAATTCCCATTTCAAAGATAGTTTTTATTCCCCGCACCCGAACATATATGTACATTCACCGATGCACTCATTGAGTACCAATGCGAAGTGTATGCGAAACTCAATTCCACAAATGAGGTCAGGATAATACTATAACATAATTATACAAAAAAGAGCATGAGTTATTATCAATCTATCGTCAATCCTCCATTGTTTTCTTACTTTAAGTAAATGATTTTAGGTTCACACTCCGAGGGCGAGGACGGCAAAAAAACAACGTTGGCTAAAAGAGTTAATAACACAACACAGACAGGGCATGCCATCCTACAAATATGTTAAGAGAGTATCTGCGAATCTCCGCCCCCATGTAGATTGAATACAATAGTGTTTTACCAACGGTTTTTGTGGTGGTTTTAATAAAGTTTTTATTTTTACGAACCGAGTTAAGTACTTTCTCCTAGGGGACCGAGTTGGTATTAGTCGGACCGAGTTGACCGTCCCCCGTCTAAGCGACGGGCTGGAACGCTGAAGTTCCTGAGATCGAAACCCATTCGGGACCGAATATTTTTTTCACTCCATATCAATAATTTCCCTTCAGAACTTCATTTGTGTTTCTTTTTGCCGTTTTAGCTACTGTTTGTCATTGACACAATTATTTTAGTAAAATTTAACACTACTAGGTAGGTACCTAGTTACGAGTACGGGGTTAGGTACTAATGCGGAGGGTCTGTGATCTACATAATATGGATGGGTGTTCTCTACAGAGAAGTGTGATCTGTAACGGAAGGGTATTCTATAGAAAATAATGAACCGTTGTGTAGGGATTTGCAGCGGTTTTTTAAAGGATTTGGGCTCCCACAGAAGGCTCATTTATTTCATTTCCCACTCAACAGACGTAGCGTCATGGTCATTATACTCCTGCATCATGCAACCCATGACTAATCAACCACCATCAAAATAGTTATAGGAACTGTTTTAGTTTGATGCAAGGAATTTTCTGCGAATTAGGCGAACTGCTGTCTAACGGAGATCTTCCCGTATCGTCGTTAGAGGTCTTACAACATTTGGGGTCCTTCTTGATCGGCAGTTATCCTTTGTGGATCATGTCGATTGTGTGGCGTGTCGGGGAATGAGGGTGCTGGGGCTTTATCAAGCGGAATACCAGGGAGTATACCTGCCTGCAAACCTTGGTCGCTCTGTACTGCTCGCTGCGCAGGGGCGTTGCGTCCATAAGACCACTTGGGCCACTGCCCGAGCTCCATAGACCAAGCATGTTATCGGAATAAAGCGACAGTAATCGATGTCCTGCAATCGAAATCAAACCTAGGCTCCTGACACTGGAAGGTAGTTTCTGGGTCCTGGGACCTAGTGGGCCAGTGGCTCATCCGCACATGCTCAGTCGAGTAAAAATGTTGTTCGCCACGCTCACTTTGGGCCCCGGTCCCACAATCTGATTTCAACCCCAAAATCGTTCATTTCACAATCGATTCGATCCCTTCGATTCAATTTGTCATCTCGATACGAAATGCTTCTTCTGATTTGTTTTTCGCCATCTCTGAATCACATGTCCGACATCGGCTTATGTCCGAATTCTACAGATGACAACTCAGCTGAGAACGTCACTCCACTGAATCACATTCGCTTTCTCTGTCTGTAAGTTTTCAATTTTTTTGCGTCAAATTTTGCGCGTTTTGCGTTCAGTCGGGTTCCGATGGCAGATTTGTATTTGTGGTACCTACGAACTTTTTGTCCTGTTTGTGGTTTGTGGATTGATCGGCGTCAACACACAGATAACTACCTAGCTTCTGTCAATAGCTTTTCCATTCAATCAGGTACCGGCCGACGGGTCATTGTTTTGTTGTAGGTTAGTTTACTATATTTTTGTAAAAATGAATTCGGTGGCTAATTTGCAGTAGAAATAATTGTCGACAAAGTCGTACGACGATAGTGTTGATAAAAAGAGATAAGCTTTGCTGAATATCACTGCTATCAGTAAATAAGGGAATATCAGTAATATCAGTAAATAAGGGAAGGGTGTTGTTGCCTTGGGGTATTTTGTAGACAAATCTGTTGGTTTTGTGTTTTGGTCTGGTGCCCCACCGTTTTCAGACCCCACGCACCCTGGTTCGTCCATTATTGGAATACGCCTCAATTACTTGACCTAACACCTTTTTATACTGCTCACAAGCACCAAACAGAGACCGTACAGCATAATTTTTCAAGGTTTGTGGGGGTTGGAATTCGGAGTCTGGAATGAGGACATCGATTTCACCTCGTTGATGAGGGGTTGTAGATTCTCATTGGTGGAGAGACGGACGGTGTCAGACCGAGCATTCTTGCTCTGAATGGATATGGCGAATGCCTCTTCCTCCTGTACAAAATTGTCCGAAAGAACTCTCAGTTTGATACCCGCCAACCACCTTTATTTCAGGTCAAGTTTGCGTCAACAAAATACCTGGCAATCCGCCTCCTCACTCCGCCTTGCACGAGATGCAAATCTATGTGCGTCGTTCCATCCGGACCGACCTAATATCATTGTTTGGTGATTATAGCGATTTTTGACTCCCAAATTATCAAATTTGACCCCCAATTTCATGAAGAATATTTTTCATAATATTTAAATAATTGTCGATTTCCGTCTCGAGTCACCGTTGTATACCAATTTTGGCGAGTTTCTATCTGTTTATGGTAATTGTAGCTATTCATCGATTATCAGGGAATTTTGTCTACGTTTCCGATTTGATCCCCAAATACGTGAATTTTGTTTTCCAATGTTCATTATTGAAATTGTCCTTTTTGTCTCATGTCACCATTCTATACCATGCTTTGGTGAATTTATATCAATGTTTGGTGGTTTTAAGCAATTTTTACCGATTTGACTGGTATGTTTTAAATATTATTCAGTATTAGGTATATACTATTTATATAGGTTAGGTGCGTACAAATATATAATACAGCTTAAGTAGTTATATATGCATAAATATATGGCCTACTAAATTCAATATTTGAAATGGGATGAAACGGAAAAGAATCGAAAACATTTTCAAGAAGTCATATAACAGCACATTTTGGACTCACTGCTATACCGTATTTTCTCGTCGTAATTTTTTTTTTTTTTTTTTTTTCAAGGGTTTTGCAGCACTTTTAAACGTTGAGTTGGAAAATGATTCAAAGGGATGTTCACTAACATCGACGTTATTCATTGAAACCCCTTTGAGAAATGATTTGCGGACTCCTTTGAAATCGTGCCAAAATGGCTCGGCGACCACCTGTTGACGTACAATGACTCTTACACCGGAAACACACGCTGTAAGCAGGGAGGTACGGGATGAGGTAAAAACACCTTATTTCGCCGGGTTTTTTTTTCTCTATATCCCCACGAACTGTGTTGAGAAATCGCGTGAGATAGCGCGACATGTGGCCAGCGAGCTGATAAAAAGTTTTTAGTCGGCAGCCTTTTTGAGTTCTCGAAGTTGGTGAGTTTTAGATGTTTTTTTCGCGGCTTTTGGGTATTTGCGACCCCCCCCCCCCCCACTCCATAAGCTACTTAGGTACTTGATGTCTTGCAAATTCGATGTTACAGAAGTTGCCCTTGCATAGTTGACGAAATTTCCATCAAATTGCGGTAAAGTTGCTTCATTGTGTTCGACCTAATATTATCATCTATTCAACGATTTTAATTAAAAATTTAAATAATTTTATACTTGAAATTAAAAATCTTGAATTTAAACTGGAAATACTACATACCACCTTTGGTAAATTTAGTTCAATTTTTGGTGATGTGAACCATTTTTACGATTTCGTACCCCGAAAGTTCTAATTTGAAAAAATTATTTAGACTATTGAAATAGCCTTTTCCATATCGTCACCATACTGTAACACCTTTGGTGATTTTCCTCCTCCTCCTCTTTCTAGCCGGTTTTTAACTAATCTGACCACCAAAACGTTAAACAATATGACCAATTTGTGTTGCGAACCAATAATGTATTTGATTTTAGTCATTTAAATCCATTTTTAGGAAACGTCTGACCCACTCTTGGTTTTAAACTTTTTTTTTCACTTTTGGTTTTTGAAGTCATCCTTTCGTTTGCCATCACAGTTTTACATTTTTATTAACATTTAAGTATGGATTCAGAATGCTCTGAAACTGGAAAGAAACGCTTCTTTCACAAAGGCATGCACAAAACTGTACACCCATTGCAATAGCTTAATAACTGACTGGCAAATCAATGGGTCGAATCTGCTTTCGCCTTCAGATGCTCCTTACCACCTGATTCTTAACTCAGGTTCACAAGCATCTCTCTGGGCTCACTCGTGAATCAGTAATGGCTGATAACACAGATGACATCTGCATTAACCCCTCGGATCATCAGTAGACATCACCTGCGGGGCCCACAGAACTAAAAGGACTAAAAGATGGTCCCCCCTCATAGGTCCATGCCCGGTCCTGAAAAGGAAAAAGTACCTATACAGATTTAGACGTAAGACTCTGTCTCTGGTTTATTGAGCAATCATTAACGAGCATTCTGGTTTGTTTTCGATAAGCCTTCAAAATAATGACGGGAGTGAAAAAGCTTTATGTATCCGTGACAGCAACTCATAACAGTTATTGTTACTGGTAAAAATAGCATCGCATAGTTCGATGAATCAACTCTTGTCCGTCCTCAAGAGATTTATAACGTAGCACTCATGTTTTCTAAATTTTTTTATTTTTTATTTAAAATATAAATTAACGCCGATATACGAGGCTATACAACTTCCATTCGTGCTCGCGCAGCCCAATACTGTTGTGATTTTTCTACCAAAATGGTGTCGTAAGTTAATTGTTCTCTGATGTCCTGTTGAGAAGAACAAACGTCCAAACGTGATGCTGTAATGCCTTCTCGTAGGGGCGTTGCGTCCATAAGGCCACTCACTGCTCCAGCAACCAGAATCACTAAGAGTAAAAAAAACTCCAACCATGTGTTCAGTTGGCATTTGAATTTTGAATTTCCCTCCGTAAACTGTACCTAGCATTTTTCACAAAGTTCAACAGCGACTCGACAGAGTTCTCTGGCTATGGATATTCAATATTTGGTTCCGTCATGTTTGCTCCCTGTAGCTCCCCAGACGGGGCATGTTACCAGACTATAGGGACAGTAATCGATGTCGTGCAATCGAAATCGAAACCTAGGCTCCTGAAACTGGCAGGTCCTGGGACCTATTGCCGCCATGGCAACCGAGAAAAGTGGCCCGTCCGCACAGGCTCAGTCGAGTAAAAATGTTGTTTGCCACGTCCACTTTGGGCCACTGCCCCAGAATCTGATTTCAACCCCAAAATCGTTCATGTCACAATAGATTCGGTCCCTTCGATTCAATTTGTCATCTCGAAACGAGATGCTTCTTCTTCTGATTTGTTTTTCTCTGAATCACATGCGCTTTCTCTGTCAGTTTTTCAATTTTTTTGCGTCAAATTTTGCGCGTTTTGCGTTCAGTCCGGTTCCAATGGCAGATTTGTATTTGTGGTACCTATGTGCATTTTGTCCTGTTTACTGTTTGTGGTTTGTGGATTGATCGGCGTCAACACAGATAACTATCCACCTTCTAGTCAATAGCTTCTCCATTCAAGATTCAAGAAGGTACCAGCCGACGGGTCATTGTTTTGTTGTATTTTAGTTCACTATATTTTTGTAACACATGAATTCGGTGGCTAATTTGTAGTAGAAATTTTCGACGTTTTCGTACGACGATAGAGTGTTGATTAAAAGAGAATATAAGCTTTGCTGAATATCACTGCTATCAGTAAATAAGGGAATCAGTAATATCAGTGAATAAGGGAAGGGTGTTACGAACTAAATCACTCGCGACGAAATCGTGGAAACCCATTTCAAAGAAAAACGGAGTTATTGAAAAATAGTCTATTGTGTGTGTTAGTGTGTGTTATTGTGTGTTACTGACGATGGTTTGATCACCGAAACCGGTATAACAGTGTTTTTTGCGTTTTTGGTGTATTAGTGGAAATAGACTATTTTTCAATAAATCCGTTTTTCTTTGGAAGGGTGTTGTTGCCTTGGGGTATTTTGTAGACATATCTGTTGATTTTGTGTTCTGGTCTGGTGCCCCACCGTTTTCAGACCCCACGCACCGCTAATGCCCTTCTTGCTGGCAAAGTGCGCAGATTGGGCTTTCAAGGACGCCAGTTCTCCATAGATGTCCCCGTTTGTATCCTGAAACAGGCAACACTTTATCTTCTGGGCAGGTTTCTTGGTATTGTCTCATCCAGTAAAAATGCCCATGATTAAACAGCTGCGCTGTCTCGTGCTGCTGACGGACTCGAGCTTTTTACTGCGCAGCTCAGCTATTTACTGCGCTATGCAGATCTGTACGGTTGGTACAGGTTTGGCTGGGGCTTAGCCCGGCTTGGAGGGACCTTTTTTTCGAGAGAACATCTGCTCGTTCGCTGCCTTCGATCTGGCAGTGTGAGGGAACCCATTGCAGCACTACAACGATCCCTTCAGCAACAGCTGTTCAGGACTTTCGGCACTCCGTTGCCGAGTCCGTCATCCCATTCTGAGTCAGGGCCTGGATAAATACTCGTGTTGATTTGAATTGTGGGTACAGTGTAATGTTAGTTTTATCTTGCAAATTAGTACCTATAATTTTGTTCTTAATTCTTGCTTACCTATTCTCTTATTTCTTTGTTCGCAGGTATGGAAGCATGAACTCGAAGTTATCGGTCCTACCGAGGAGGTATTTCCACTTACGTTAACTATTAGTAAGTGAAAGTCTATTCTAAGCTCCAAAACGGTACCTACCCAATCATTTATAATTGATGTCCCTCTTCTTAATTATACAAGGACGATTTACTGAAACGCCACGTTTACCCCGAAATTCGAGAGTTCCTTGGAGAAAGAGTACGGTGGTTGTACTACTGCCAGTTATCCGTGTAAGTGGTATAACTCGAGCGCTACGAAAACGAGGAATAAGACAAGTACTTATCAGTTATTTTCTCAAATATCTGAACAATATTCATTCCTAAAAATTAATTTCTTAAAGACAAATTCCGTGCCTCGTGGGAGAGGACATAGTCTCTGTCTTCCGATCCATTTAAATTTTTCGTTTTAGCTTACACAGTATATTGCTTCTTCTCGTTAAGGGGAAGTAGCCCGACGACTAGTTCCAAAAGCCCCCACTACGTGGCAGCATCAAAATGAGCTACATTTATCTTCGCTCTCCTTCAGTTAATAATTGATCGATTTTCAATCTGTAAATTGCATTGGAATCAGCATAAAATTTCCGCAAATTGGTTCCGGTGTTCAAAATTAAAAAATCTGTACATTTGGTTGGTTCACTGGCGTTCAAATTTGTTCATTTTTTCGGAAATCCCAATTACGCAAATTCTAGAGGGGTTTGTCCTAATTACGATGGTTTCTTCAAATTTAAAATTGGACCACTGAAAACCCCATCAATTCTTGTCCAGAAGGGAGAGTTTGGGGACCGCCACTAGCCCTTCGTTGTCAAGTAATCAAAGGACGAATGAACAACGCTGTTCTAAGATCAGTGGTCTGGGTGCGAGCGAAAGAAAATCCCGCCATCTAAATCCTTGTAGAAAATAACAAAGATCCCCCTCCCCCCCGTTGTTGGGGGAACTAAAGATCGCCCTATCGCTTCGCTCCCATAGCTTTACACAATAAACACCCGATCCTATGAGTAAAATATAAGAGTTGTCGGTGGATGATGCGGGGGTCGGGGAAAACGTTTACTGAGTGGGCAGGAGTCGAACAAGAGAGCTCTCAATCACATGATATTCATTTGTCAATTTGCTACTAAGTTAATTGAAATTTGACTATTTATAAAAACAAGGAAGCTGTACCTACCTGCTCACTAGAAAGTGTTTCGCTGTTTTAAGCCCTGTCAGGTGTTGACGACACTCTATTGCGACCTGGCCTGTTTAGGCCTAAGGACATTGCGATATCAAAAACCTATCCTACTACTCCTCCATAGGTGTTTCTTCATTGGAGCAAAAAGATTCAGCAATCCTGTTTCCCGTGTTTGGGTTACCCCAGTGACCGTCCACGACCTCCACAAATGATCGCCATGTTCCTTTGTTCAGAAAAACTTCTTTAAAAACACGTTGTTACGATCTACCTGCTGAATGTGTTGTGAAATGTTGTCTAGCTGCTAGTAGTCGGGTCCGAGGGCTTGCCGGCTTTCACCGAAGTTATTTTCGGCATCGCTTTATCAAGTCTCGACCTTGTTTGTTGGGTAGTTCACTTACAAACTCGCCTCGGAAAAATAATCGCTGTACACTGAAACTTGGAGGTGACTGTTCGATACAAATCCATTGCAAAGCATCGTATATAATTATGTATATGTATATTTGTTTATAACTAAGGACGCAAAAAGATGGCGCAGAGAAGGAACTTACAATTCATCTGAACGCGTGTGTGTGTGTGTACATATATATATTTTCCAAATCGAATTTGATGTTTTTCAAAACAAATTCAAGGCATTCCAAATCAGATTCAAGATAGGCATAAAGGCAGAGGTTTGATTTATGTTATCGTTGTCGTAAACACTTTAGTCGTATCTCACTCCCTTCTGTGTCCAGCATTCATCAAATGCGGACTTGAATCGTCGCGATTCACCAAGCAGACGTATAGGTGAAGGATTCCTTCATTATATACATAAATATATACAATTAGGTTGTACATTTACTTCTTAATTCTTTCCGACAGGTTTTGGAAAAACTTCGAATTTGTCTTGGAAAACGTCGAATTTAAAATGGAAAACCTTCAAAACAAGGTTTGATTAAAGGTTTTTGAAAACCTTCAATTGATTTTTAGATAACCTTGAATTTTACTTGGAAAGGTATCACCTCAAACGATGTGTGATCTTGGCTGCGAGATGAAAAATTCAAACCTTCGCCCAAATATTTGTAAAGGTATATGAAAGGAAAGAGTTCTAAGATGAGAAATATTCAAAAACAAAACCCTGCAAAGTCCTTGTCACATGGGTTTATTATTCTTTTGGAGTTCTACAGAATTGTTGGCTGTTCAATTTATTGTTTCTTTCATGTGGAATGATTGAAATAGCTATTTCTGATGATTTCCACCAATTTTGGCCCGCAAAGCATGAAATAGGTACGTTTTTTTCCCCCCAAATCATCTTTCATCATTGGTAGTGCCATTTAATGGTCTTGATGCACCTGTTTACACTTTTTTTAGTGTTATTATACACACTGATGGTGATTTCAGATAATTTTCCAGGTTTTTGACTCATAAAAAACCAATTTTGGGAGCTGAACCTTTGGTAAAACCTCAATTTCCGCGTCTTTGGTCAAAATTGACATCGTATTCGGTCTCCTCGTCCCAAGAACCATGGAAAACGATACCTCAAAAGCTCATGTTACTAAAACACAAAAAGTACCTATTTTTATACACATTTTCGCTCATAACACCCCTGGGTATATTCCGATCGGGCTGCAAAGTTTCGGGACACAACTAGGGCCCAAATGGAGCATGTATGCGAAAGAACGAATTTTTTAGACCGAAAATGAAGCGGTACACGTGATACGGCGGACGGCGTACGGCGGACGGACATTGCATTTCTGGAATCTACGCACCTTGAAACGGAAAAGAAAAAATTTTGAGGGGGGTGTTATAAAAATTTTTTGCTGAGGGAATACATAGGTGTATTATTCACAGAATAATAAACCAAAAGTGGGTCTAATTTGATTTTTTCCCGTTGGCCAACAAGTTGAAACTGCTATAAATTCTTACAAACCGACGTTAACTAAACTGGTGTAATAGGGTGACTCAAGATCGTTTGGTTACCGGTTGTAATTTGTGTATTTGGTTCTTAGTGGAAATAGTTCACTTACCCCATTTTGATGTGAAAGAATTTTCTCATTTGGAGCAAGGACCGTCTGGCAAGGTCGGCATTATTAGAGCAGGTATATAAGTAACTTTTTCTCAAATGAGGTGGGCAAAATAGAATTAAAATGTAGCTCATTTGAGGTCATGAATTTGTGGACAATCAATCTCTAAAAGTGGTGATGAAAATGCGAAATATAAAATTATGTGCTGGGCGATAAATATAGTTTTACGTGGTGGGATGATGGGGGGGGGGGGGGGGCATAAATTCCGTACTGTTATTCTCACTTACAATGAAAACTGAGACATTTTTTTGTCGCCTTGAGAAAACGTGGTATTCGCCACGATACCGATACCGTCCGAGGCAGGTTCAACAACCGGCGTTTCCTTTCCCAAGGGCCCGACGTTGTTACCTTGCTGTCCTCCTTTAATTTATTCCCATTCCTTTTCGCTCTTTTTTTCCTTCTCCTTTTTCTACTTCCCCCTCCTTTGACTCCTACGTTTCGCAAACCCGTTTGCTCTTTCCGACTCGGGAGACCGTCTGTTGGTCCCCTTTGATCTGGCCATCGCCATTTCCTAATGACTGCAACGGACCTCCCAGGGAAATTCCCGAGTTTCGAGGATTAGGGCCATCAATTATTATCAGGTACATAACAGGCACCGCATGTCATCAGTTCAAGTTTTGCTCCAGACACGTGGATATGTTGATCTTCTTGGATATTTCGCGATCAATTCAGTTTCAAGAACAGAATCGGTCACTCGAGTCGACAACAGTACGCTGTCACAAATATATTGATTATATTGATATATTCAGCAGGTGTCCCGTTTACTATTTTGGTTTATTATTTTCAATAATGAACCATTGGAATCGAGCATGAAAAAAAAAATTCTTACCCCCCCTCAAAATTTGATGGTTTACGTTTCAAGGTATGTAGAATCCAAAACTGCAATAAAAAACGCTGCAAATCCCTGCACAACGGTTTATTATTTTGTATAGAATACCCTTCTGTTACAGATCACAGCTCTATGTATAGATAACCCGTCTATATATTACGATATGTACAATTCTATTATATGCATATTATGTAGATCGCAGACACTCCGTAGGTTAGTACCTAACCCCGTACTCGTTACTAGGTACCTATCTAAATCACGAGTTAAATGTTGCTAAAATAATTCTGCCGATGACAAACAGTACCTAACAAAAAGAAACACACATAATGAAGTTCTGAAAAGAAATTGTTGATGAGGAGTGAAAAAAGTTGCAAAAGTACCTACCAACAAACTCCAGCCCCTTCTACGTAGATGGTATAATTTACCGTTCTGTAATAATTTACCGTTGAGTAATGATTTACCGTAGTAATAATTTACCCATCAATAATACTTCAACGTTTGTTCAAGTTTCACTACCTACCAACAAACTCCAATAGAGCCATCATTTTTCAAATTAAATAATATCACAGAACAACCAACTCGACTTCATACTCCGCCAATATAATCAGGTAATCCCTACCAATGATTGGCCGTATTCACAAATTCCTATTGTGGGCGCGTCTCTGGTTACGAGATTTGGTTTGGATTGTATACAATTTCATTCACACTGGAGTCGAAAATGCCTGTCGGTGCAAACTTCGGGGCCTTACTGTGAACGAACGGCTGGACGTACGATGCTCCGGATGGTCTTAAAAAACTCGCAAGTTCAAGAACTATTTAAAACCGTAAAAATATTTACGTAAAAAAATGGTATAGGCGTTTTGAAAATTTCAACCCCTATTTTGAACCCCTTAGAGATGACTCACAGTAACGTCGAGCTTCGAGGACCAACTAGACGCCGAACGGAACCTATAACCCGAATTTCATCAATTTTTTTTCATGGTAACTAAGAAAAGTGGCCCGTACGGCGTACGGCGTACGGCGTACGGTGTACGGCGTACGGCGTACGGCGGACAGACAGAAATATTTTTATTGCAGTTTTGGATTCTACATATCTTGAAACGTAAACCATCAAATTTTGAGGGGGGGTAAGAATTTTTTTTTTCATGCTCGATTCCAATGGTTCATTATTGAAAATAATAAACCAATATTTCTGTCTGTCCGCCGTACGCCGTACGCCGTACGGGCCACTTTTCTTAGTTACCATGAAACAAAATTGATGAAATTCGGGTTATAGGTTCCGTTCGGCGTCTAGTTGGTCCTCGAAGCTCGACGTTACTGTGAGTCATCTCTAAGGGGTTCAAAATAGGGGTTGAAATTTTCAAAACGCCTATACCATTTTTTAACGTAAATATTTTTACGGTTTTAAATAGTTCTTGAACTTGCGAGTTTTTTAAGACCATCCGGAGCATCGTACGTCCAGCCGTTCGTTCACAGTAAGGCCCCGAAGTTTGCACCGACAGGCATTTTCGACTCCAGTGTGAATGAAATTGTATACAATTCAAACCAAATCTCGTAACCAGAGACGCGCCCACAATAGGAATTTGTGAATACGGCCAATCATTGGTAGGGATCACCTGATTATATTGGCGGAGTATGAAGTCGAGTTGGTTGTTCTGTGATATTATTTCGCTTGAAAAATGATGGCTCTTTTGGAGTTTGTTGGTAGGTAGTGAAACTTGAACAAACGTTGAAGTATTATAGATGGGTAAATTATTACTACGGTAAATCATTACTCAACGGTAAATTATTACACAACGGTTCATTATACCATCTACGTAGAAGGGGCTGGACTTTACATCTACATAATATGTATCTGGGATCTACATAATATGTATAGAATAACACATATCATATTATATAGACGGGTTATCTATACATAGAGCTGTGATCTGTAACAGAAGGGTATTCTATACAAAATAATAAACCGTTGTGCAGGGATTTGCAGCGTTTTACATTGTGTGTTGGAAAATCTACAAAAAATAAAATTTTGTTTAAAGTTCAAAAGCTGGCGTTCTAAAATTCTTCAAATTTCTAAAAGGTTTGCTATTACACATCTAGATCATTCCAACACATCTAACTTACCTACAATATACTTATATTACCATACCTACATACCACCAGGCCGTATTCAGGGCTCTAATCCCTGATGTCATTAAACACCACTCCTGTGAGCTCGGATACCGCCTGTCGCAAATCTTCCTGTCGTATTTCAGTGCATTCTAGCCCTAGGTTCGCTCTAAAGTGATGGCGGACTTGAAATCCTATCTGTCTACCTAACTATCTTCTTACTCATTTATCTAACCTCCTATTTACTACCCGAAGTTTAAAAAATCTATCGATGTCCTACCACTCTACCTAAATATCCTTATGCTGCACTCAAGACTCTTTCTGGAGAAATTATTTTCTTAGGTATTTTTGTGTTTTGATGCATACATTTTGTATTTTGCGTTTGTATACTAAAGGTATTTTGTGTTTTAATGTATACAGTATAGAAAATCGCATTATTTGATCAGAAGTGGTGGTTTTGGGCTCAATTTCAGTTATCCCTCCTCAATTTCAGTTATCGGACCAACTCTGTATGGTCCGCTTTGAGTGAAACTGAGGATGTATAAATCTGGAATAGCTTGACATGGTATTTAAGACATTAGGATTTCGAGAATAAATAGAATACTGCGTTTGAGAGAAGCTCTTCGCAGAGAGAATCGCTTTTCCATCTTGTTCTCGTTGCCTGATTGTTGAATGTCCGCGTTCTCATCGCAATAACGAAGACGTCTAAATTGAAATTAGCTACTTCTGGTGGATAAATACTCGTATTATCCAGTGTTGACATGCAGAGAACATATCAGTACTGCGATTGAAACCCTTAAAAGGCACTGGGAAACCTAAGGAAGGTCTTGCTCATGCCCTCTGCTGCTACAGCAAGAGACGACCCCTTATTTTCAGTCATGGCCTCAATAAGGACTCAGGTTACCCCGATTCGGTAGCGTAAACATCAGACAGATCCAAATCTAGACCAAACTCCAGGACCCGATACGGACGGATGTTTTCAGCAGTGATGTCAGACGGATCTGATTCCGTTATCATCTCCATCAGCTCCTTCGTGCATAGAGAAGAGATAGCGTTCCTTCTCGTGGGGCTATCACTCCTTCGTGCAGTCCTCGAGGCCATACGTGGACTCCTTCAGTCACCCACTCGTTTTACCACCAGGCTTTTTTTTTCAAATACCGAAACACCTCGCTCAAAGTTGATCATTTTCAGAGAGAAAAAACACGGTTCGAAGCAACAAAGGCATTTTATTCCTCAGTTATGCCCTCCCCTCGTGTGCAACTCAAGTTCATTGGCCGATATGCAAATTGATCGCATCTGACTCTCTTAGCAACTGCATACGAATAGAAGTCATTCTATCCTTCTAAGGTGAGCTGCGATAAAATAGTGTTCTCATTAGTGGAAATTATTAAAGCCTTACGAAGCTCAACTGGCCGTTGCAACAAAGGAAAATACGATAAGCTTTGAGTGTAGCCCTTCATCATGAGGTTCCCAGATTTATTCAGAGGTACCTGCTAGACACGTAGGTAGGTAGGTATCTTACATATTAATAATGAAACGTACAAAAAAATAGCAGCATAGTGAATATAATGTTTTAATTTATAGTGAATAATTAATTATTCAGCATAGTGAATAATTAATGTTTTATTTTATTTAAGAGTATTACATATATCTTGGTAAAGGAGATTTGGGTTTTTGACCGTTGATGTTCAGACTTAGGTGAAGGATAAGGATCTTGAGGTTCGATCGAGAAATTAAATAGGTTTAGGCCGACGTTTCGATTTATTGTAGATTATGTAAAATACATCGAAACGTCGGCCTAAAACTATTTAATTTCTCGACCGAACCTCAAGATCCTTATCATTCACCTATATCTTGGTATGTAGTAGTACCTAATCTAGATTACTAATCTAGTAAAAGTAGAAGTAATCTAGAACCACTGAAAATTCGTCCAAAAATGGTGATTCTTAGCTCATTATAGGTGTAATTTATAGAATTTTTGACCGTTGCTGTACCTTCTGAATAATTGACGTAGAGAGTTCTTCATTATCATTCTGTGTTGCTCAGAGAGAGATTTGTGTTAGGAAAGATCAGTCGTTGTTTGAGAGGCCAGTTGGAGGACCGAGTCAGCTGTGCCAATGTCGTATCCTTCTAGGCCGCAAGCCAAATCGTTTTGGTTTATTATTTTCAATAATGAACCATTGGAATCGAGCATGAAAAAAAATTCTAACCCCCCCTCAAAATTTGATGGTTTACGTTTCAAGTAGAATCCAAAACTGCAATAAAAAAATTTCTGTCTGTCCGCCGTACGCCGTACGCCGTACGGGCCACTTTTCTTAGTTATCATGAAACAAAATTGATGAAATTCGGGTTATAGGTTCCGTTCGGGGTCTAGTTGGTACTCGAAGCTCGACGTTACTGTCAGTCATCTCCAAGGTGTTCAAAATACTTAGGGGTTGAAATTTTCAGAACGCCGTAGCCCGAAAACTTCCGATGGAAGGGTATGGTTTTTCTGACGTTATTAAATTTGTCTTGAGCTAAACAATTTTTTGAGACCACCCGGAGCATTGTACGTCCAGCCGTTCGTGTGCACCAAAAAGCTTCGTCAACACGATCGTGAATGGAACGGTATAAATCCGGCCCGGATATCATTGCTAGGGAGCACCTGATTATAATCAAGGATGGCTGTATGAAGTCGAGTTGGTTGTTCTGCGATATTATTTTATTTGATAAGTGACGGACTATTGAATTTAGTTGGTAGGTAGTGAAACTTGAACAAACGTTGAAGTATTATTGATGGGTAAATTATTACACAATGGTAAATTATTACACAACGGTAAATTATTACACGACAGTAAATTTTTCATAGCGGTAAATTATTATACAACGGTAAATTATTACACAACGGTTCATCTACCAAGAAGGGGCTGGATTTTGTTGATCGGTACTTTTGCAACTTGAACAAACGTTGAAGTATTGTTGATGGATAAATTATTACACAACGGTAAATTATTTCACAACGGTAAATTATTACACAACGGTTCATCAACCAAGAAGGGGCTGGATTTTGTTGATCGGACTTGCATAACCGTTGAAGTGTTATTGATGGGCAAGTTATTACACAACGGTTCATTGTACTTGACCACGAAGGTAGGTATTGACCACAGAAAACAGTGATCTACGCAGAAGGGGCATCCATTTCACTCCATATCAACAATTTTCCTTTAGAACTTCATTATTTGCGTTTCTTTTTGCCGTTTTAGTTACTGTTTGTCATCGGCTGTATTATTTTAGCGACATTTAACTCGTGATTTAGATAGGTACCTAGTAACGAGTACGGGGTTAGGTTCTAAACTACGGAGGGTCTGCGCTCTACATAAGATGTATAGATTAGTACATATTATATTATACAGGGTGTCCCATCTAAACGGGCCCATCGGGAAATTACAGCCTTACGGTGCGAGCTATCGAAAAATTGAACTGGACCTTTTTTATAGTATTTTAACTCAGCTTCACGATGCGGAAGTCCGATTTCCATTTTTCCATGTTTTAGGGTCTCAAATCATTGATTGAAACTTACGGTTTCCTCTTGACCCCCCTTTTTTATTGCTTTTTTCGATTCTAGGTTGAATTTGGAACAGAAAATGCCTCTTTGCAATTTTTTTTGGGGGCTTCGTTTCTGAGTTATTCCACTTTTTGCGAAATACAGAAAATCGCCGATTCCTTTTAGACATTACCAACACTTTCTTACAATTTTTATCTTCAATTTTTGAGATGTTCACCACACTTTTGAAATCAGCATTAAACCATCTCTCATCAGACCCCAGCGTCCATAATCAACAATCACCATCAGGGGGATGACATTACAGTTCTCGCATCAAGTGGAGGGTAGGCCCCACCCCACCCCCCCAGTGGGGGTGGGGGCGGGGGGGGGGGTGGGGGGTGGGGGGGGCCGTTTAGATGGGACACCCTGTATAGACGGGTTATCTATACAGAGAGCTGTGATCTGTAACAGAAGGGTATTCTGTACAAAATAATAAACCGTTGTGCTGGGATTCCAATTAAAATCCGTTTTCCAATTAAAAATGTTTTATTCAATTGTTGACCATCTCGAATCTGAACATGTTTGAAATTTTGAGGGTAGGGTGCTCCATGAATTTAATTAAAATCCTTTGCCAGGCTCATTTAACCACCCTAGAGAATGACCGAAATGCGCTGAAATTTAAAGGCAGTGTAACCCACGGATTACTCCTGACATAATAATGGAATTAATGGACTGTCCGAGAATCCATCCCGCGTTGTTCCCGAGACAATCCGCATCCACTCAGATGCCAACAATAAGCTCATTGTCTTCTTATGTCCTCCTCCCCCCCCCCCCCCCCCACACAACGGTTTATTTCTATCCGTTTCCAGCGTCTGTTCTATTGATAAAAAAAAGCCCCATGCGGGATGAAAGGGAAGAAAAGCCTCTCTCGCGTGACCGTGAATATTTTACTCGAGTCGACGACGACGGGAGTTGGGGATGGATATCGGGGTGAGAAGGGTGAAAGGCAGCTTTGATGGATGGAGGAAAACGGAATGCCAGTGGGTGAATATCAAATGAATCTTCACGACAGGGGATTCGCAAGCAGTTTCGGCTCAGACGCATCGGAAATGTCGCGATGGAAATGTTCCAAAATTGGTCCAAAACGTTTGGTACATGTTCGGGCAGAGCTTTTGAGCGGAAACAGAGAGTGACGATGACGAATCCTCTGCGGATTTAAATTCTTCATTTGAGACTAGTTTCGGAAATCTGTCTATATATCTAACCCGCGAAATCTATATATATCTAACCCATAATTCCTAATCTAATCCAATATAATTATCTAATGTCCTCCTATCTAATTATCCTAATTATTTACTCTCCCAAATTCAATTATCTATGTATAAATGAATGTTAGCGAATTTTCAAAGAAAATGAAGCTATTGCAATGGCTTCGAAATTTAAATAATATAAATTTTTGGAAATTTTCTTCATAGAAATCCGTTTCAGACCATTCTAAAACGATTCCTGAAATTTAACACTTTTTTTATATGTATATATATATATATATATGTGTCACTCCAGACGATAACTCTCGATAGAATTGAGATAAACAGCTCAAATTTGCACAAAAAATCTATCTTGGCAATCGAAAGGCTAAGTTCGAAGATGGGCGAAATTGGCCTACTCTAAGGAGGGTTTTGGCGCATTTAAAGTGCGCAAAAATTACCCAAAAATCCCCAAAATGTTATTTTCCAACAAGTGACCCCTCATTTTAAAGGTTTTTGCACGCTGAACACGATGGTGGAATCGGATTTTAGATATCTTGATCCGTTCTCAAATTAGAGCATTTAAAGTGCGCAAAAATTACCCAAACATCCCCAAAATGTTATTTTCTAACAAGTGACCCCTCATTTTAAAGGTTTTTGTACGCTGAACACGATGGTGAAATCAGAATTGCGATATCTCATTCCGTTCTCAAACTGGAGCACTTTAAAGATTAAGGAACGTGGTTATTTCTTCGAAAATTCGCTCTTATAGCCATGCTGCATAACTGTGGTTTTTTTTTTTTAAACTTCGGTGAGTTGTTATGAAAATGTGTGCTGTGAAAATTCTCGCCTCAGAAGTTAGGGAGAAGACCGGAAGACCACTTTCCTTCAACAATCAACATGAAAAAAACTCCAAATTATTAAACGTAAAAGTTATACCGGTAAATTATTACACAACGGTTTACTATTTGCCTCATGCTTCATGAGTAACTACAGATAATATTAATGATTGAATTATTGAATCCCGCGCATTTGTATGAATTCCGGGGCCGGCTCCAGTACTCGATTTAGGCGGCGTTTTTAAATTCCATTTTAGGATTCTACTTACCTTGAAACGGAAACCATTACATTTTTTTCATGCATTTATAAAAATAATAAACCTAAATTAAAACAAACACTTTCCTTCTTAGGGTGTAATTGCAACGCTTGCAGGGTTTAAACTAGTATAATATATAATTATGTGTATATTATAATGATAAATTATTTAATTAAAATTTTGTAATTATTATTTTGAATGATTGGTTATTAGCGAATTTTCAAAGAAAATGAAACTATTGCAATGGGTCCAATATTTTTAGATGAATTTTTGAAAAAGTTTTACACGCAAATCCGTGCAGGAGCCTCTGAATATTGCAAATTTATGCAAAACCCCGAAAACCACCAAAATCCGAGATTACGCCCCTCCTTGCTTAGGACGGCAGTATTAGCAACTACAGTATTAGTTACTAATAATATTAGTAACTAGTAAACTGATTTTTTGCCTTTTTCTCAGATACTTTTGATTCGATACGTCTACGGTATCGATACTTCGTTTCAAGTATGTAGGTATTGTACTTATTTGTACATCGATCCTAATCGACCCTGGTATCGAACATCGACCCTAATCGACTAACGGTTAAAACGAGTGGCGCCACTGGTTGTCCCTTCCTTAATTTGTTGCGTGTGGAATCAGCTGTGTATGAAATTCAACTGAAATGGGCCCAGGCGAACTATCCAGTTCACGCAACGAGCCGAAGGCGGCGTCGGGCGTCCTTCGGAACGATGTTCGGAAACCGACCCGAAGGGGACCCCCCCCTCCGGTCCACCTCCGTGTACCCCCCTACCCCTCCGGTCCGCCCCCGTGCACCCCCTCCGCGCCACTCCGGCGCCCTCCCTCCCCCTCCGTCACTCCGGAGCGAAATGCTGGATTGGTGGCGACGCCGTCGCGAGGGGCGGGGGAGGGAGTCGGCAACGGGAGTTTTCAACGGCGGGCGATGCGATCTGGCAACGTCGCCGGCGCGCCTCCTGCTCGCCGCTTGGTCGCCCTCACGGCGCCCGGTTCGAGGCCCCTCAGACACTTTTCAGTGCCGTACCGACCCAGCCAGCGTTCGTGTCTTTCATAACGTCTCAACTCCGACGTTATTTGCTCGTCGTCAAATTGGTAATTTGCTGTTTCAATTTCACTTTTACACGTCATCAAACGTAAGCTTTACGTTGAAATGTTTTCAAACTAAACAATTGTCATTCTTACCTACTTCAATCAAGCCGAAAAACGTCGCTATCAATCATTTTTTATAGGGTATTGTGTTCTTTTGATCCATACTAACCATTCATTCAGTTCAATAATCACCGATTGTTTGCGTATACAGGGTGTCCCAGTTCATTCTGGAGAAACTCAGGGAATCGATTCTACTCTTCAATTGGAAAAAAAAATCCTTCGTTTTAAAGATATCCGACAATTTATTAGTGTTTTTCCAACTTTTCATTACCTTACCACATAAAAACGCTAATAAATTCGAAAATATTGAGGCTACAACAAATCCAATTACACCGTTTGAAAGAACGTTAAATTTCCTGTAAGATTCTTCTGTTTTCAATGGTCGGAGATACGTAAAATGTTAGCCAATATCAGTTGGAACATTTGAAAATTTCAATTTAAAATTGTGAAAACCTACAACTTGTCAAGTTTCACAAAAACTTCTTCATCTATAGGCTTTACGTTGATATACTTAGATTTAAAAATAACGTTGTAGTAGAGCTAAAAAATGATAATTGAACGTTTGAAAACATGATCAGAGGTGAATTTGGTGGGGAGGGGAATTAATTGGACCTCGTAAAATAAAACCTCCATCCTTCATATTCCAGCATTATTTTAATTTATAATTATAATTAATTCCCCTCCCCCCACTTCACCACTGCTCATGTTTTCAAACGTTAATTACCATTTTTTAACTCTACTACAAAGTTATTTTTAAATCTAAGTATATCAATGTAAAGCCTATTAGATGAAGTCGTTTTTGTGAAATTTAACAAGTTGTAGGTATTTTTTGTAACCTCAATAGAACGTACAATATTTTTCACAATTTTAAATTTTGAAATTTTCTAATATTCCAACTGATACTGGCTAACATTTTAAGTAACTCTGACCATTGAAAACAGAAGAATCTTAAAGTAAATTTAACATTCTTTAAAATGGTGTAACTGAATTTGTTGTAGTTTCAATATTTTCGGATTTATTAGCATTTTTATGTGGTAAGGTAATGAAAAGTTGGAAAACTATAAATTGTAGGGGATCTTCAAAACGAAGAATTTTTAGAAAAATGTCTACTGAGCATTTTTTGTTCCAAATTAAGAGTAGAATCGATTCCCTGAGTTTCTCCAGAAGGAACTGGGAGACTGTATAATTCATCAAATTGAGTTCAACAACACCAAATAACTCATTTATATAATCATCATCTTTCACATCTCTAGCATCGCTTGTTTGGTGAACACTGTCCAGGAATTCATTCATGTTTGCATTTGCACATAAATAATTCATTGCAAAGTGGTTCAGTTCACCAATACCTAAAACCACTGTCCACAAAAATACAGCAGGTTCATTTCAGGTCATTGTCAACTTCAATCGTCACAATCAGTTCATCTAATTGAGTTGACCAATCCCCAGTAACTCATTTATATAATAAATTATCATCTCACTCATCATTGATTACCGTACAGATACTGCATCGGATCCGAATGTGTGCTCGGTAAATACTGTCTAGACGTTCATTCATGTTTATAATT
The DNA here is from genome assembly GCA_954871275.1 of Leptopterna dolabrata. Classification (NCBI taxonomy): domain Eukaryota; kingdom Metazoa; phylum Arthropoda; class Insecta; order Hemiptera; family Miridae; genus Leptopterna; species Leptopterna dolabrata. The sequence continues at coordinate 32,841,823 of OX940988.1, read as the reverse complement.
ATATAATGCGTTATTGACTCATGTATTGACTGATCCGGCTCATGAACTTGTCAAAATCAATCCCACCAACTACCAAATTCATATTTGTTTATTTTTAATTTTATTTTTTCAAACAAGTAGCAGGCTGATGGACAGTGCTTTGACATCTCTTCAATATGAAGATGAATGTTTCGGTAGTGATTATGGACCACAACCCGCAATGTTAGGCTGAAGAAGACCCCTTTGCAAGTTGAAAAATTGCCAATGAAAAATGAAAATTTTAAAAACAAGCGCTACAAAAATATTATTCTCAGTTACAGATTGAGTTCACCAACACCAAATAACTCATTTTCATATATTTATCATCTTACGGTCTCAGTGTTTATACTTGGAGGGTTTTCCAGGATAAAGTACATTAATTTCGCGGATGGATTGTACAACTAATTTGCATCAAAAAGTGTCCGCCAACATTTTTTAGTCCGCATGTTTTCCGTTTTTTTTCACTTTTAAGATTTTTTTGATGCATTTGAAGCGGGGTTTTCGTGTTTTCCACCCTGTGTCACTAAAATGACTGTAAATCTCTCGATTTTTACTGTAACTTCAAATTTCAGGATACCATAGGAATGCGCGTTGAATTTCCTGTCTCCCTGAGGCAAAACCAAAACTTTCAATCGATTTGTGGCAATTCAGGTCAAACTTCAAATTTTTAGAATTTTGCAAAACCCGACTTCTTCAGCCCGTTTTCTCGCTTCAAATACTTACGCGAAATTGTGAAGTCAAAAAACACGGAAAATATGCGGACTTCACCCTGAGACTTTACTCGGACACTTTTTGTTTTAAATTATTTGTACAGTTGATCCCTGAAATTAATGTACTTTACCCCGAGACACCCTTTAGGTCTATAAACACTGAGACGGGAAATGTGAAAATGAGTCAGGTATCTGGCGTTGGTTTAATAATTGTGACTGGAGGCTGGCAAGAAGTATTTCGATAATCAACGATAATTAAAATTATTTTTAACCAAATTCTGGGTCAACTTTGGGTGAGTCAAATAGCTCAATAAAAATAGCTAAAATCACCGAATATTGCTATAAATTCACGAAAAGTTGTGTAGGAATGGTTTTAGAAAACTAAAAAAGAAAATCTAATAATCTAAAATATTTTTCACTAAAAAGGGTGTCATATTCGAGTTTATGTGGGTCAAAAATAGTCCGTCCAATGCAGCAAACGAATAATCAATAATCTTCAATTCAGAAACTTCGAAAATTTGCTCTAATGGTCATGCTGCATGACTAATATATAAATATACGATACTTATTCAACTCGTAGCCACAGTCCAGAGTGGCACAAACGCTCACACATGAAAGTATTTGTATATTTACAAATTGAATGATCAAAATACTAAGGTGGTTTCTGCAAGCCTTGAAACGAAAGAGAAACCAACGTGTAACGGTAACTTTTAAAATTTTTATTATTTTTGTCGTTTTTTCCCCTTGGTTATTTTGTTTTAACCTCCAAAACTATCGGTGATTGTAATTTTCTTTTTCTTCATATGAGAATTCATTTTTTACGGATTGACGTGTAATTAGGCTTGTCCCGAGAAAATATAAATGAACAAATTCGTGTTCCGGGGTCAAAAATTGCTATAAATATTTAAAAAATAGCCGAAAGTCACTAACAGTTCTTTGTACACATCAAATCTGCTGCAGGATGAAGACTCGCCACTCAAAAAATGAATGTTCCAATCGTCAAAAAATGTTTTATTGAAAACAGCTGGTCTAATTGTATTTTGAGGGTAAAGAATTGCCTGACGGAAATATTATAAACTGTAGTTGATAAGGTGTGTAGCCGCGAAAACTCTCTCTTATGGTCATTCTGCATGAGGACCTCAACCGTGACTTATGTATCTCTGACGCTGCTCTCACCGAAGTCATGTTTTCCCCAACCGGTCAGGTTCTCGATATAACTCAGAATGCGGGACGATCCAGATTTCAACATCGACCTGGTACAAGAGATCGAGAAGTTCCCTTGCCTGTACGACCCGACCCACGTTGACTACACCAAGAGGAACATCCAGGACAGAGTGTGGAGGGAGCTGGCTGAGAAAATGGGGGAACCAGGTAAGAAAAGTTAACAGTTCCGTTCGTCAGTATTCGAACCGATCAGGCGATTTACTGAAGGACTAATATTAGCGATGCTTAGGAACGTCGGATTCCCACGAGTTGACTGTTCTTCCATTTCAGCCTGGCCGAATTGTGGGTCAAACATTTATTTTGGGGTCAACAATAATTGATAAAAATATCGAAAATATCCGAAAGTCACTTACAGTTCTCCAATTTCATCAAACCTGCTGCAGAATAATGACTCTCGTCGTACAAGAAATTACTACCTGTTCCCATCGTCAAAAATAGGTTTTCTAGAAATAAAAAAAGTAGGTCAAAGCTGTATTTTGGGGGTCAAAAATTGCTAAAAATATCGAAAATTGATATCTACGCTTAAAATATCACCCAGTATCAATGCCATTTGGGGTAGCCATGAGCTTGCTAAAGATTTGACGTTTGCGCATGCGCAGGCTAAAGTTAGTGTGCGATATCGATGAAATTCATATATTATATGGGAACTAACCCGCTCCAGCTCAAAGGCTTTGGTTCTGCTGCCTACCCTGGACCCCTCTACCGTGGTCTGGATTACCGATCTTCGGGTTCTGAGTCCACACTTCTCCAGCAGGGCGGTGCCGTCGGTGTAGGCCGATGGGACTCGAAGCATTTGGGCGATATAACGCTGGAACTTATGCTGAACCCGCTCCAACTGCTGAATATGGACGGCATACGACGGACTCCAGACCACGGTATTTCCTATGCCGTCCATATTCAGCAGTTGGAGCGGGTTCAGCATAAGTTTCAGCGTTATGACGCCCATAAGCTTCGAGTCCCATCGGCCTACACCGACGACACCGCCCTGCTGGAGAAGTGTGGACTCAAAACCCGAAGGTCGATAATTTACTTACCTACAACTGGTCTCGTACAAATTGGTTCGTGGGCAAATTGATTGCCCCTGTCTATTGACAGAAATTAAGATCTTAGTACCTCAAGTGAGGGCTCGATCCCAGACAGTATTTGCCAGTTTTCGCCAGCAAACGATATTATGTACTACAGACCTATGTCAACACTTCCCCCAGATGCTGCTCATCTTCAGTAGGTACCATCCCCATTTAGACATTTTCGATAGCTCTGTAACAGTGTGGCTGTTCTCGAGCTATTTTTTCTTCCGGTGGAGACGGGATCGGTGAGCGGAAGCCTAATCGATATCCCTTCTTAGCCGGTGATACTCTTGCTGGTCTAGGAGGGGGACTCTCGAGGGTCCACCCCCACTGTCACACTCTGTCACAGCTCTCTCTCTCTCTCTCTTCTCTCAGGAGGTGCTTATCCTGAATTGCCTTCTTCATTACTTCTTTCCTACTATACGGTTTGCGCAGAACAGGTCTGAAAGAAGCTAGGAATCGATTCTTGGGCTCATTCCCAATCGAAAATGCATCATAGCAATTTTGGTGTATTATTTTGAATAATGAACCATTGGAATCGAGCAAGAAAAAAAAATTCTTACCCCCCCTCAAAATTTGATGGTTTACGTTTCAAGGTATGTAGAATCCAAAACTGCAATAAAAATATTTCTGTCTGTCCGCCGTACGGGCCACTTTTCTTAGTTACCATGAAAGAAAATTGATGAAATTCGGGTTATAGGTTCCGTTCGGGGTCTAGTTGGTCCTCGAAGCTCGACGTTACTGTCAGTCATCTCTAAGGGGTTCAAAATAGGGGTTGAAATTTTCAGAACGCCGTATCTCGAAAACTTTCGGTTGAAGGGTATTGTTTTTTTTACGTTACTAAATTTGTCTTGAGCTAAACAATTTTTTGAGACCACCCGAAGCATCGTACGTCCAGCCGTTCGTGTGCACCAAAAAGCTTCGTCAACACGATCGTGAATCAAACGGTATAACTCCGGCCCGGATATCATAACTACGGAGCATCTGATTATAATCAAGGATGGCTGTATGAAGTCGAGTTGTTTGTTCTGCGATATTATTTCATTTGACAAGTGATGGACTACTGGATTTTGTTGGTAGGTACTTCTGAAACTTGAACAAACGTTGAGGTATGATTGATGGGTAAATTATTAAACAATGACAAATTATTACATAACGGCAAATTATTACACAGCGGTAAATTATGACACCACGGTAAATTATTACACAACGGTAAATTATTAGACAACGGCTCATCTACCCAGAAGGGGCTGGATTTTGTTGATAGGTACTTTTGCAACTTGAACAACCGTTGAAGTATTATTGATGGGTAAATTATTACACAATGGCAAATTATTACACAACGGTAAATTATTACACAACGGCTCATCTACCCAGCAGGGGCTGGACTTTGTTGATAGGTACTTTTGCAACTTGAACAACCGTTGAAGTATTGTTGATGGGTAAATTATTACGCAATGGCAAATTATTACACAGCGGCAAATTATTACACAACGGTAAATCATTACACAACGGTAAATTATTACACGCCGGTAAATTATTACACAACGGCTCATCTACCAAGAAGGGGCTGGATTTTGTTGGTAGGTACTTTTGCAACTTGAACTACCGTTGAAGTATTATTGATGGGCAAATTATTACACAGCGGTTCACTATTCTATCTCCGTAGAAGGGGAACCTATACAGGTAAATTATTACACAACGGTTTAGGTAGGTACCTAGTAACGAGTACGGGGTTAGGTACATACTAACGGAGGGTGTAGAAATAGTACATATGTTATATAGAAGGGTTATCTATACAGAGAGCTGTGATCGTTAACAGAAGGGTATTCTGTACAAAATAATAAACCGTTGTGCAGGGATTTGCAGCGTTTTTTTTTTTCAACCCTTAGTTTTCGGGTTATTTTACAATTTATGTTTTTTCCGTAAGTCACGTTTTCCTACATAAATCTGACCTTAACACCCATTTTTCAAGGCGCAAAAAAAATTGGTTTCTACCGTTGAGAAGCTCATTAAATTTCCTTTCAGAATATGCCAATTCGGAGAACTTGTTAGTGGTTTAAACCCATGAGATTCTCTTTTGAATGTCGAACTTTTGCGAATCCTTCGAAATTTGAAAACTTCAAAGCGCTCTAGCTCAAAAAGTGCCCCTGAGAACCCCATTTGCCGGAAACTGGGAAAACCTCAGCTTTCCAACGGTATGGTAAATTTTACTTTTACTCTGCTAATTAGGGAAGAAAGTGACGTTTTAATGTTAAACAGCGTGTTTTTTTTTTTTTTTTTTCAAAGAAATCGAGTGTTTTAGCATATTAGACGATTTTGACTATCTGACCAAGATGAGGGGTTGGGTATCGACTTGCGTAATTTTTTCTGCTGATACTCCCAAGTCATTACGACTGAAGAAAAAATTGGTTTGAAACCCTGATATTCTTGCTTGAAAATCCAAATTTTGCGAATCGAATAGGAAAGTTGGAAAACTTCAAAGCGCTCTAGCACAAAAAACAAATATTGTCGGTTTTTGCCGGTTATCGGGTTCTATATCTGTTATAAATAAATAAAAAATGATGAGCTCTTGCCGAAAAATATCAACTTGGCAGGTGTTTCGAATTAGGTGCCCACTTATTATACAGGGTGTCCCAGTTCCTTGTGGAGAAACTCAGGGAATCGATTCTACTCTTCGTTTGGAACAAAAAATGATCAGTAGAAATTTTTCGAAAGTTCTTCGTTTTAAAGATATCCGACAATTTGTAATTTTCCAACTTTTCCGACCTTACCACATAAAAACGCTAATAAATTCGAAATTTTGAGACTACAATAAATCCAGTTATACCGTTTGAAAGAACGTTAAATTTCCTGTAAGATTCTTCTGTTTTCAATGGTCAGAGTTACTTAAAATGTTGGTCAATTATTATTTGGAACATTTGAAAATGTCAAAATTTAAAATTGTGGAAAAGATTTTACGTTCTACTGAGGTTACAAAAAATTACCTACAACTTGTCAAATTTCACAATAACTTCTTCATCTAATAGGCTTTATATTGATCTACTTAGATTTAAAAATAACGTTGTAGTAGAGTTAAAAAATGATAATTGAACGTTTGAAAACATGAGCAGAGGTGAGATGTGAATTTGGGGCGGGGGGGGGGGGGGGGATAGGGAGATTAATTAGACCTCGTAAAATAAAACTAAACGCTTCTTTTACTGGTTGAATAAAAATAATGCTGGAATATGAAGGGGAAGTTAGAACGTGATTTTGCTTGCACAAGTATTTTTTAATACCTAATAAATTATGAACCTCGGTTAATCATCTTATCAAACTGCAACAGAACGCTCCTCTTCCATCAGTTCAATTTAATGTGTCGTGGAATGGTAGTTGTTATGCCGCTTTATTTTTCAAATCAGGATTAACGAGATATGCTGCTCGTGTATGGATACTGTAACTGAAACAGTACAACACATGTAAAGCCTATTACGAGTAGATGAAGAAGTTTTTGTGAAATTTAACAAGTTGTAGGTATTTTTTGTAACCTCAGTAGAATGTACAATATTTTTCACAATTTTAAATTTTGAAATTTTCAAATATTCCAACTGATATTGGCCAACATTTTAAGTAACTTTGACCATTTAAAACAGAAGAATCTTACAGGAAATTTAATGTTCTTTCAAATGGTGTAATTGGATTTGTTGTAGTCTCAATATTTTCGAATTTATTAGCGTTTTTATGTGGTAAGGTAATGAAAAGCTGGAAAAGCACAAATTGTCGGATATCTTTAAAACTAAGAACTTTTTGAAAAATTTCTGCTGATCATTTTTTGTTCCAAATGGAGAGTAGAATCATTTCCCTGAGTTTCTCCACAAGGAACTGGGACACCCTGTATACTGTTTGTTTCAACTGATGGTGATTTTTGTTTTTGCAATGGTTTGTTTATGCAGTGGACGCCCTGAAATCGAGGTGGAAGAACCTCAGAAGCAGACATTACAAAGTGAAGAACCACTCGATGTCCGGCGCTGTCAAAAGGAAATCCTATTACCTGGCAGAGTATCTTCAGTTCCTGGACAAAGTCGGTGAGAACCGGCCTTCGGAAGACACGTTCTACGACGTCCACGACGTCCTCAAAGTCGAGGTCGACGACGCTTTGGACCACGACGCCAGGAGAGCCGACGTCACGATGTTCAGGGAGCACTCGCAGATGTCGCAGAACACCGGGATGTCCGAGACGTCTGACGACGATTTGGTTCACGGCGTCGACGATAGGAAGACCGCCGTGAGCCGCGTCGCCGTTCTGAACAACGGCTCGTCGTCGGTCAACGAGTTGAAGCGACGACAGACGCCGGGAGTCAAAACCCGTGCGAGCTTCGCCAACTGCTCCCAGGCAACTGGGCAGTTGTCGCTTTATGATCCTGACATGGCCTTCATGTACAGCATTGTTCCGGACGTGAAAATCATGAGAGAAGACATGAAAAGAAAGTTCAAAGTGAAATTGTTACAATTAATCGACGAAACTTTGTCGAACCAGTAGTTGTGAACCGCTTACAACAACTACCTCAATCACAGAGGTCAGAAACGAAAATAGAGTTGGCAGTGGCTGTCAAACCTGACAAAATCAAGAGCAGAAACGTTGCAAAGTCCTTGTCACATGGGTTTATTATTCTGCTGGACACACCTACAGAAATTTTGGCTGTTCATGTATTGTTTCTTTCATGTGCAACAACTGAAATGGCTATTTTTGATGGTTTCTAACAATTTTGGCCCCCAAAAACACGAATTAGGCTCGGTTTTATTTAAAACAGATTATTTTTTATAATTGATAGTACCATTTTTGATTGTCTTGATTCACCTGTTGATACTACTTATAGTGTTATTATACAAATTTACGGTGATTTCAGACAATTTCCCATGTTTTTGACTAATAAAAAATGAATTTCGGGAGCTTAACCTTCGTTACAACCTCAATTCTTCACTCTTCGGTCAAAATCAACCTAATATTCGGTCTTCTCGCCCTAAAATACATAGGAAACGATACCTCACAATCTCATGTTCACTGAAGCCTCAAAAATCACTCGAAAACCCCTATTTTTACGCCCATTTTTCTCCCATAACACCCCTGGGTGTATGCCGATCGGGCTGCCGTGTTTCGGAGCACAGCTAGGACCCAAATGTGTTCCCAAATGGGAACCCAAACTGTGTGCGGAGGACGACGATTTTATACCAAAATTTAACGTAAATTTAAGGCTGAAACTTCGTGAGAACCTCAATTTTCCATTCTGGTTAAAATCAACTTCATATTCGGTCTTCTCGTCCCAAAAACATGGAAAACTATACCTCAAAAGCTCATGTTACTAAAACACAAAAAAGTACTTAACTATTTTTATACCCATTTTCACTCAACACCCCTGGGTGTATTCCGATCTGGCTGCATTAATTTCTGCACGGCACCTTTACACGCTCATAACATACAACCACGTACTGTCAATTCAAAATCGAACTGAAATACAATCCACCAGCGCGTTGGAACTGGGAGAGAGACAAATTGACTATAAAAGTTGTTGGTTATTGATTAATATTGTATGTATTGATTTTCTTGTATCGATTACCGAATATCGAAATACGCTTATCATGGCTGCTACCTTGAAAACGGCGTTCTGCCTTCTCTATCTTCCTTTTCTGACAGCTTTGACTTCTATACAACCAGGGTGCTTCCAGTTGTGACCTTCGCTTCGTGGCCATTTTGCCTAGAATCATTTTGATATGGTGAACTTACAACTAGATACCTAGACTTACTTGGGGTCTCGAAAAAATCCTTAAAAATGCTGTTTGATTATTGGTTTTGATATATTTTCAGCACATGAAACCGCAAGACAGCAAACATGAAAAATAACAAAACAATCTCAAAAAACACAAACAAACATTTTGAACAGACCTTTAAAACACATAGCTAACATAGCTACATATAGCTAACTTGACAATTTTTCGATTATGTTATTTGTCACTAGATTGCTGTACCCATCCACGATCGGCCACGAAAAAGCTCAAACGAATTTTTTCATTATTACCTATATTGTGAATTCCGAATTTTGCCCAAAAACTGTTTATTTTATTAGGGATTTTGCTCAACTAATCTTCGCCTCCAACGTCAGTCAGATGTAGATGTGAAACATAGAATTCATAGCTTGATGAATGTTTCAGATTCAACCAATCATTTTTGTAGGCATCATTTCGATGTCACTCACGTGCGAGCAACAATAATTTCTCGTTAGGTTACGGTTTATTAGTTTTTGCTGTAACTAGTTGTTCATAATGGCCTATCTGCTGTTTTGCACAGAACAACTATAACGTAAAAAGAACAAGAAATTGCTCAAATGGTTAGGTACTGATAATAAACTTTAAACCTCTTATTTTTGATGTTTTGCAAAAACGTGGAAATTCACATACATGTTATCACTACCCAAAATTGTAATGTTAATGACAAGTATTATAATTGGATGTTCAACATTCTCAAATTTTAAAATCTATTCTAGTGTTATAAATCGATGTCTTGCAATCTAAATTACACCTGTAATTCATTAATTTATGACAAGGCGTGGTGCTCAGCCTATGGAATAATACCATGGTATCAGTCGTTAACTAAAAACAGTTTCTGAAAAAGTGAACAAATGCTGTGATCGATGTTTGTTTATAAATGTACATTGTTAACTTTAAGTATTGTCGGTATCAACTTCGCATTTTTTTAATCGAACGAATTGATTAATAAGCTAAAGAAAGAAGGCCAGTAGGCTGTATTATATTTTATATACTAGGATGATACTAGAGGTAAATATATGAATCGTACTTTGTATCTACACTATTTTCGTGTGTTATACTAGGAATCATGACATTTTCTGTACTTTGAACAATATACATTATTTACCTACGTGTTATAAAATTTATTAGTTGTACTGATTCCTACCCACCCGCGCTGTACCGATTACTCAGGGTGGTCCACAACTAATGGATCACCCTCTTTTTTTTTTAACCAAGGTATGTTTCAAACCAGTTCCGTAAAGGCGAATTTTCAAAATCGATCACGTTTGGTGAATTAATATAAATTTTAATCGATTTTGACCCCTTTCCAAACTCAGTTTCGGCCCCTCATTTCGAGAAAAAGACAATTGAAATAGTCTTTTTCTGTCTCGAGCCACCATTCTGCACCACTTTGGTCTATTAAATAAATATATGTAGGTACATATTATGTTTGTTATGTTACCCATTTTTAGCGGTTTTTGACCCACAAATTTTTTGATTCGAGAGTCGCTCATTCTCGAACTCATTCTTTTGTTCGCAATACCGAACATTTTGCAAAATTTAGAATCAAGAGCCAAGGTCACAGATATATCGTCCGATGTGACACACACCTACGCCCGTCTACACCAACTTCCTCCTTTCAAATGGGAACCGCTTTTACATTGCAGATTCCGGGGTTTTAGTACCAAATTTTTCGTAAATGAATTAACTTAACATGTACGGTACATGGTTCTCAGTCGTATTTCCGTGATGAATCACGTGGTGATTCTTCCTTCTTAGCGAATCAGCTGTCTACATTAACAATACTGTCAGTTTTAAGGCCAGGAAATAATTCAAAGCTTGTCCTTACATAGGTAGTTCAACGACATTAATAGTCTTACGCAGAATACGTAATAATATGTGATCGGCATAATATTTCAAGACTTTCTCTCCATCCCCCTTTAAAATACAACTTCACACAGATCGATGGTTCGCAGGCGTTCACCCGCGCTATCTCACCACTCGTCACGGGCTATTTACCTCCGAGATATCACTCTGGAGAGCCATTTTCGGATTAAAACAAACAGAAACGGCTTTTTCTAACGCAAATTTCTATCTGTGCCGTCAAGATAAAGAATAGCGGTGCTAAAACCGGAAGTGTAAGTTATCGAGTCACTATCGGACCCTTAGATTAAGGTTTATTTGTTTATAAAACTCAGCAGACCAACTTAATTTCTGTATTCTTCCAACAGTACAATGTAATCGATAACAAAAACGTGAATTAGGTACGTAACATATTGGAGGTTAGCCACGTGTTTTTTATTTGAAAGTAGACACTAACTAATGAGAGGGCGCCTACGTCTCATTTGTCTGAGACATGAGTAGTATTGAATGTGGACATGTTGATGACGCCATTACCACGTTTCTGTGGATACATATTGTTTTATATTATCCACGACGTTGAGGCGAGCACATCCTTGTTGGCCCTAGTGGTGGGTAAGAGTAGTTCATTTGAGGGACTCAAGTTCAGTTAGTTCACTTTTGAGTTAGTTCAATAGGTAGTTCATTCCAGTTCCTTTTCGTTTCCAATTACACGGCAAAAGCACTGAACTAGAATGAAGATAAATATATGATGCCAATTTAATTCCTGAACGGTACCAACTTAGTTAATTATTCCTGCCGTTCCGTGATACCTACTATAAACTCCTTATGTACTAGCCACCCCGTCTGAACTAACACCTAATGAACTAACTCCTAAGGAAGGGTTCAGTGAATACTATCATCTTCTCATGTGTAGTAAAGTGTAAAGGAATTATCCTTCTGTGGATACTATAAACTCCTCTTAATAACTCCTAATGAACTAAAGGAACTATCATTCATTGGATACTATCAACTCCTCATGTAGTATCCACCGTTCCTGTGAACTACAGGAACTAACTCAGGCGCCTTGAGAGTGAGTGAGTCATTAGTTCTTTCTCCTTTGGTTCTTCATAATGCGCAGAACGGTAGTTTTTTAGTTCCTCATTCCTGCATCTAGTATGATCCATCTCTAGACACTGAGTTTCTTGATTCTAGTACTCTGTGGTCCTAGTGAACGAACGTTCAGTGAAATGAACTAAGTCGAGGAGTAGTTCAGTTAGTTCTTCAGGAGTAGTTCAATCAACCCACCTCTAGCTGGCCCAGTCGGAATACATCCATGATGAAGGTTATTTATTATAAGATTGAGTGCCCAGGAGTTTGCTCCTTGAGCTAAGGAAGGAATACTTGTTGTGGCCCCAGGTATCACGGATTTCACTCCGGATGTTGCAGCTGGCAGGTAAAAACTCTGATTTATCGAATTTCAGGAGTTTGAAAACCATTGTTCCTAATGTTAGATCAGATCTACCCGTAATTTTGAACTGTTGGTGCTCGATATAAATATAAAACCTCCTGAAGTGTTCATTAGGTTTCAGGCCAAAAATAAATCTCACCAGCGTTTTGAACGCGTTCCACATTACCATCGTTATTTTTTAGATAACAGTAAGGCAAAGTAGCATGTTCCAGCATCGGGACAGCAAGGACTACTTGAGTAGGAAAGCCAGGAGTCAACACCCTAAACTAACGCGGATTACTGTTTGCCCTCATGCAAATCTAAAGAGTCAGTTCCGATAGTCGTTGAAGTAGAATTACTATGTGCGTACACGTCACCAGCTGGTCGAGTACCGTTGCGAGCGCTTTCGATGTAAGGACATCATCATCAGGCCGTCAAGAAAAAAAATCAAGGTCAGTTTTTCAATTCTATTTATGTCAAACAGGGGAAATGAGTGGAGTTGAAAGGTGTTTTGGCTGTAGTGGAACAAAGGAAAGGGAGTGGAGTGAAAGATTCTTTATCCACTGCCCTGTCTGTTGGGAAGGACTGAAGACTGAACCTTATCAGGATATTTTATATAAAATTAAAAAAAAACTAGAATAATAGTTGCAAATATAGCTAAAAACCGTCAAAAACCCAAAACTTACCAACTTGAAAAATTCGCGCGTATAGTCATGCTGCATGAACCTTTAAAAAGGTAACAAACATAAGGTTTTTTACGTTTAAAAGTAACCCGAAATTGGAAAGTCATTTAAATGAACAAAAACCACTTGTAAGTAGTGAAATTGTTTGGGACAGAAGAATGTCCAAATTTGTCGACAAAACTATGAAAAATGTTGGCTGCATGGTTTGAGTCGTTGCATAATTTCAAAAGTTCGCTGATATGATCATCTGCATGATTTGTGTACTACGTATATACATTTTGTACTATATACATTTTTTTAATTCTTGGTAGAAGTCTACTTCGATGGATTTTCTAAGAGTATCACGACTGGCGTTGATGTCTCCAAATATTGTGGCCCCAGCTCGTTTTTTCAGATGCGAAAAATAATGAATTTGAGAAGAATGAAAGAATGAATTTTTCCCGAAACCACGGTTAGCAAATAGGCCTGTTTCAAAAAGGTAAAATAAAATATTTATCAAAGTAGATGAAATAAAGGTTGGCTCACGACACTCGAGTCTACAGATGGTATCTGGAAGGATGAGGTTCCCTTTTAAGTCGTTTTCTGTCCTTCGCGTGTCTGTTTATTGCCTGGTCGACAAACGAGGCTGATTCCAGGGAGGAGATTGCAGCAGCCGTGTTGAGTTTCTGCTGAGCTCGACCTTCGGTCGACGGTTTTCTCGTGTTTCGTTCTGTTTCCCTGGAAACTTAGCCATCTCGGGAAGCCGTCGAAGAAATCGCTCAAATGGGAGACGCTTGTGCGGAATCGCTTGGTGAAGAATCGACTCGAGGTACAGGTGTAACTGCGAGTATAAATAAACAGAATGATAACTTAAGTCAATGAGGAGACGTTGAGTTATAATAGTTAGCTAGTTGGTACTTGGGGAAGTTATGGGCGAGTGACAGGGGTGTGTGGTTCAAACCCCGTGAAAAGCTAAGTTAGTCCTTGGAGATCACAGCGTTTATAGAAAGCTAGTCACACCGATTACACGGAATGAAGTCAACAATCCGCCACGTTACATAATAATTATTTATCAGTGCTGAAGCAAAGAAACTTTGTGTTTTTATGTGGTAAGGTACCTAATGAAAAGTTGGAAAACACAATTGTCGGATATCGTTAAAACGAAGAACTTCTCGAAAAATTTCTACTGATCATTTTAGCGAATTTTCAAAGAAAATGAAGCTATTGCAATGGCTTCGAAATTTAAATAATATAAATTTTTGGAAATTTTCTTCATAGAAATCCGTTTCAGACCATTCTAAAACGATTCCTGAAATTTAACACTTTTTTATATGTATATATATATATATATGTGTCACTCCAGACGATAACTCTCGATAGAATTGAGATAAACAGCTCAAATTTGCACAAAAAATCTATCTTGGCAATCGAAAGGCTAAGTTCGAAGATGGGCGAAATTGGCCTACTCTAAGGAGGGTTTTGGCGCATTTAAAGTGCGCAAAAATTACCCAAAAATCCCCAAAATGTTATTTTCCAACAAGTGACCCCTCATTTTAAAGGTTTTTGCACGCTGAACACGATGGTGGAATCGGATTTTAGATATCTTGATCCGTTCTCAAATTAGAGCATTTAAAGTGCGCAAAAATTACCCAAAAATCCCCAAAATGTTATTTTCTAACAAGTGACCCCTCATTTTAAAGGTTTTTGCACGCTGAACACGATGGTGAAATCGGATTTTAGATATCTAAATCCGTTCTTAAATTAGAGCATTTAAAGTGCGCAAAAATTACCCAAAACTAGGATAATCTTTAAACTCTTACCCCCCCCCCCACCCCCTTAGAGTGGTCAGATTGAAAAATGTGAGAAGTATTAATTGAAGACGAGAGTTCGAAGCAAAACAAAACCATAGCCATTAATTCGAATATTTCTTTGAAAATTCGCTCATTAAGTCATGCTGCATGACTGTTTTTTTTTGTTCCAAATGAAGAGTAGAATCGATTCCCTGAGTTTCTCCAGAAGGAACTGGGACACCTTGTATACACCTGATAAAACAACACATATACATCTGACAACAACTGATAAAACAACATATATATACACCTAAATTGACTGATTTGACGGCTAAACTTTAGTAGGTAGCTTCACAGATGGTTTTCCTGGCTACAACAATCATTTGGAGCAACTGAAGGATGGGAATGGCCATCGGAATAACAGCAAAAAAGTTAGAAGTAATAGTAACTACCCAAGCTAGCAAACATGAAGGGTGCGGTACAGTAGCACTGTACGATTTTTCTGAGGGAAGTTGGAAAAAACTTAACCTGTTCCCCGTACGGTTGTGACGAATAGTACCGAGGAGAATACATTGTACGTATAGGTACTCGAACAAATCTTCCAGAACTTGTAGCCAGTTTAAATCTTTCGAACAATACAGTTTTATATCCGGAGCGAGGGAGCGAAACAAATAAAATGAGGACTTCAGCACTTTAACTGCTGTTGGTAGCCCAAACAAACGGGAAGGGAAAATATGAGGCAAAAAAAAAAAAGTTGTATTTTCGTCGTGGCAGACCGTAGAAAGTTTAGTCGGCGGCCGGTGACAACAAATGATTCGAAATGGAAGAGGTACGAGGGGGAAAAGAGGAGACGAATGGAAAAGAGGGCGTTTCTGGGGCATAACAACTCCGCCGAGACCATAAAATACTCGAGCTTTGGAAGTCCGAAGCAAAACGACCTACATCACGCCACGGACAGAAGGTACTGTTCGTACTCCTTTCGGAGGACGTGTGATGCTCAAACAATAAACAGGGCCTGGAAAGTTCGTTTCTTGCACCAGTCTATTGCTTTGAACGACAGTTTACGTACGTAGTATTTGTATTTGAGTACTTCTACTCCATATGTCGCTTAGATCCGACACGGCAGGAGTTTTTAGGTGTCGGTGCCATCTCAGCTGGGTTCAGGATTTGAACCTGAGTCTGGTACCGGAGATGTAGAACTGCACTCATTGAAACCAGCATTTCGGTGCGTTTTGGTTTATTATTCTGTGAATGACATACCAAAGTATTCGCTACTTTGCAGCCCGATAGGAATATAACCAGGGGTGTTATGAGTGGAAATGGCTATAAAAATAGGGGTTTTTTTTGTGTTTTAGTAAAATGAGTTTTTGAGGTATCGTTTTCCATGTTTTTGGGACGAGAAGACCTAATATGAAGTCGATTTCGACCAAAGAGTGGAAAATTAAGGTCTACCAATGGTTCTGCTCCCAAAATCGATTTTTTATGAGTCAAAAACCTGGGAAATTGTCTGAAATCACCATCAATTTGTATAATAACACTAGAAAAAGTGTCAACAGGTGAATCAAGACAGTTAAGTGGCACTATAAATTATCAAAGATTATTTGAAAAAAAAAGGAGCTTACCTAATTCGTGTTTGGGGGCCAAAATTAGTGGAAACCGTCAGAAATATCTATTTAAACTATTTCACATGAAAGAAACAATAAATAAACAGCCAGCATTTCTGTAGGTATGTCCAGTAGAATAATAAACCCATGTGACAAGGACTTTGCAGCGTTTTCTGTGTTTTAGTAACATGTTAGTAACATGAGCTTTTGAGGTATCTTTTGCCATGTTTTTGACCACGAGAAGACCGAATATGAAGTCGATTTTAACCAAAGAGTGGAAAACTGAGGTTCTACCAAATGTTCAGCTCCCAAAATTGATTTTTTGTGAGTCAAAAACCTGGAAAATCCTCTGAAATCACCATCAATTTGTATAATTACACTAGAAAAAGTGTACCTAATTTGTGTTTTGGGGGCCAAAACTGGTGGAAACCAACAGAAATGGATATTTCGGTGTTGTTGCACACGAAAGAAACAGTAAATGGACAGCCAACACTTCTGTAGGTGTCCAGTATAATAATAAACCCATGTGACGAGGACTTTGCGGCGTTTTCAATTCCTTGAACGGCCATCATGAAATGTTTAAACTTCATAATGTAGCAGTTTCACTACAGAACTCCCCGGCAGCATTAAAGCAGTGGAGCGTAATGCTATCGAAAGGTACACAAGTGGTAGCCACTTGCACCGGCTCGATGAGCACATTACTTTGTATTTTGAACAAAAATGTTGAAGGATTTATCTACTTCAAAAGTTCGCTCATATCTGCATGACTGCATGATTGGAACTTTTTAAAAATTATCATATTTGCGGGATTTTTGGTTTATTATTGTGTGAATAATATTGGTTTATTATTGTGTGAATAATATTGGTTTATTATTCTGTGAATAATATTGGTTTATTATTATGTGAATAATATTGGTTTATTATTCTGTGAATAATATTGGTTTATTATTCTGTGAATAATATTGGTTTATTATTCTGTGAATAATATTGGTTTATTATTCTGTGAATAATATTGGTTTATTATTCTGTGAATAATATTGGTTTATTATTCTGTGAATAATATTGGTTTATTATTCTGTGAATAATAAACCAATGTATTCGCAATGTATAATGTATGTATTGTATGTAGTATGAATGTATTCGCTCAGTAAACAATTTTTATAACACCCCCTCAAAATTTTTCTTTCCCGTTTCCAGGTGCGTAGATTCCAAAAATGCAATGTCCGTACGCCGTATCACGTGTACAGGCTTCATTTTCGGTCTAAAAAATTCCTTTTTTTGCACACATGCTCCATTTGGGCCCTAGTTGTGTCCCGAAACTTTGCAGCCCGATCGGAATGTAACCAGGGGTGTTATGAGTGAAAATGTGTGTAAAATTAGGTACTTTTTGCCTTTTAGCAACATGTTAGTAACATGAGCTTTTGAGGTATTGTATTCCATGTTTTTGGGACGAGAAGACCGCACTTGAAGTCGATTTTGACCAAAGAGAGGACAATTGAGGTTCTACCAAATGTTCAGCTCCCAAAATTGATTTTTGGTGAGTAAAAAACTTTGGTAATCGTCTGAAATCACAATTAGTTTGTATAATGACACTAGAAAAAGTTTCAGCACGTGGATCAAGACGATTAAATGGCACGCACTACCAATGATCATAGAAAATTTGGAAAAAAAGAGCCTACCTGATCCGTGTTTTGGGGGCCAAAATTACCATCAGAAATAGCTATTCGAATTATTTCACGTGAAAGAAACAATAAATAAACAGCCACCATTTCTGTAGGTATGTCCAATAGAATAATAAACCCATGTGACAAGGACTTTGCAGCGTTTTTTTTACGTCTACACAATTACCCGAAATCGGAAAAGTCATGAACATGACCAAACTAACATGATCAAAAACGGGTGAAAATTGTAAATTTCGCACGAAAAACACTTGCAGGTCGCGAAACTGTGTGGGACAACGGAGTGTTCAAATTGTGGACAAAACTAATGGATCATGTTGGTTGCATAGTGCAGGTTGATACATATCTTCGAAAATTCGCTCATCTGGTCATCCTGCATGACTGGGACGCTTCTTTTTTGTCAACCCAGACCCACCCATAATACGAATGGGATCAGGAAAGTGAGGGTGCGTGAACGTGTGTGTTGTGCGCGGATCTGTGTGTGTGATGTGTGTGTAATCTTGTTTGTGAGCGAGTTCTGGGCGTACGCGTGTCGAGATCAGAGGAAGGAAACGCGATACCGTCCGCGTCACGTCGACTCGTAGCTGGCAGAGAGTTGTTCACTGTGCCGTCGTACTGGATGGTCCACTCGTCGACGACTGTGTGGGAGACGTTGGAGTTGGCCATGAAGGGAGCAGATCCGCCGGAGATATCGGGCTCCCCCGTCGATAGACGATGATTGCGATCGAAATTCTAATTTCCGCAGCAGCGGACCATTGTGCGGGAGGAGGGGCCCCCACGGTAGAATACGGTCAAAAACGCACGATAGAATACAATCAAAAGGAGTCCACAATACGCAAGTTCCAATCATCCACTTGATCAAACCTATTGAAATAATCCCTGGAACTTTTATTTATATTTTGGGAGTTCTACTCAATAAATTTCAACAATGTTAGAACTAAATCCCAATTCTTGCACTCATCTTATACCTGAATTTCAAGTTGGGTTCAACATAATCTTGCCATAAGCCATTGAATCAACGTGAATTCTCCATGAAGTTCTCTAGCAATCTGATTCGATATGTTAGCCGTTTATAGGTTTGGGAAGTTCGCAGCATTAGCTGCAGCAGCAAGTACGAGGCCTCAAAATCACGTAGGAAGTGAGAAATACCTACATCAGCGGAGCCGCCATTAGTCACCCCACCTTCTACCTGTAAAAACGTCTGCCAATTCGAGTAGGCAGTACAGCATCCTCACTTGAACCACATGAACGTATAGAATAGTTGGGTAGGTTCGTTTTGATACGGGAATCTACCATCCAACCCGTGTGTACCCTCAACATTTCAGCTATCTACGACTATTTTTCGCGTAGTTAGAAGCTTTACAAGGAAACGGTCAAAATTGCATGTTCGCGCATGCGCAGACGGATGAAATTCAAATGCAATTATCAACGTGTTATTCCTGATCGACCCTCCAAATCTGAACTCATTTCAGCGATATTTAAGATAGTTACGGGCGTTTCAAGTATTTCACGTTTACGCTTGCGCAGACGGGACGATTTCTATGATGTTGATGCGGGACCATTTACGATCAAACCCACGTGTACCCTCAACATTTCAGCTCACTACGACTATTTTTCGCGTAGTTAGAAGCGTTACACGGAAACGGTCAACATTTCATGTTCGCGCATGCGCAGTCGAAAGTTATATTACGGTCCAATGCAATTCATTTGGAACTATCAGAGTGTTATTCCTGATCGACCCTCCATGTTTGAACTCATTTCAACGATATTTAGGGTTGTTATGGGCCTTTCAAGTATTTCACGTTTGCGCATGCGCAGACGAAAGTTACCGTAATTTTTCAATGATATTTGTATGGGACCATCTGTGACCCCACCCGCACCTACCCTCCAAATTTCAGCCCATTTCGACCATTATTCCGGGTAGTTTTGGGCGTTACAAGGAATTATCACAGACAGACACGGAACCAAAAATGTTCCTCGATGTCTGAAACGCAAAATGGTTGTGGAAATTTTCATTTTGGAGGACATGCATTTTTTTTACCCAATCACGAATCCAAGTCTTCCCTACCTCCGGTTGTGAGGAAGCAAAACAAACATTAGGTACCCTGTTATGTTCAGGAAGGGTGTCAAACTTACTCCAGAATATTTAAATAACATTATATTATGAGTAAACAGTGCTTGTAACACAACAAAAGAACACAACAAAAGTTGATGATAACAAAGAAATGGTAAAAGCTAAGCCCATTTAATTAATAATTATTATAATAAACCAACTGAAAACGAAAATAATTATATGAAATCTACAGTTAACTGAAAAACTAAGATAATACCTGTGTTTAAAAATATTGGATAAACAACACTAGTATTGATGTTACATATCTATTTATATGTACCTACTAATCTGAGCCATGATTGCTGCAACAGTTTAAAGACATATATAGGACCGTGTGTTATGTAGTATGACAAGTAACCCATCAACACACAAGGACCCACGCCACTCTTCAGTCCTCTGCTGGTTCGTCAGCATATTTGACAAAATGTTTATAATTACTGCCAAATTCAAAAATAGCCTATTTTGAGTCTTACGAATTGGCTAGAAAAAACACCGGACAGTGTTTGCTGTCTGGTATCAGTAATTAAGGAGAATTCGTATTTGTCACCGTTGTTTTCTCGGTTTACTTGTTTATATTGTTGATTTAGTTGTAAGTTCTACTCCGACACCAAAGTCCACTATAGCTTTATTGTCATTGATATTGGTGGCTATGAACACTCACTGATATTTATTTATTTTGCACTACTCAGGCAGAGCCCAAGTACAACGTAAGAGAATACGTAAATTGATGTTCAGAGGGAAAGAGAAAAAACGCTGCAAAGTCCTTGTCACATGGGTTTATTATTCTATTGGACATAGCTACAGAAATGTTGGCTGTTCATTTATTGCTTCTTTCATGCGTAATAATAATCGAAATAGCTATTTCTGATGGTTTCCATTAATTTTGGCCCCTAAAACACAATTTTTTTTTTTTTTTTTTAACTATCTTTGATCATTGGTAGTGCCATTTAATCGTCTTGATCCACGTGTTGACACTTTTTCCAGTGTTATTCTACAAATTGATGGTGATTTCAGACGATTTACCAGGTTTTTCACCCATAAAAAATCAATTTTGGGAGCTGAACATTTGGTAGAACTCAATTTTCCCCTCTCTGGTCAAAATCGACTTCATATTCGGTCTTCTCGTCCAAAAAAACATGGAAACCGATACCTCAAAAGCTCATGTTACCAACATGTTGCTAAAACGCAAAAAGTACCTATTTTTACACACATTTTCACTCATAACACCCCTGGGTATATTCCGATCGGGCTGAAAAGTTTCGGGACACAACTAGGGCCCAAATGGAGCATGTGTGCGAAAGAACGACTTTTTTAGACCGAAAATGAAGCCGGTACACGTGATACGGCGGACGGCGTACGGCGTACGGTGTACGGCGGACGGCGGACGGACATTGCATTTTTTGAATCTACTCACCTTGAAACGGAAAACAAAAAATTTTGAGGGGGTGTTATAAAAATTTTTTGCTGACCGAATACATAGGTGTATTATTCACAGAATAATAAACCAAAAGAAGGGAATAGGCAGAAATAAATGGTGTAGAAATGAACACTATATGACATGCTGATTGATGAGTGAAAACTACTTTAGATATATTGGTCATTATAAATTAAATTATGAATAATCTTTGAGTTATACATAAATATTATGTATGGGGGGATTCGAGGTAGATAACGAATGCTACCGACCCTGTATATGGACGCACATGGTCTCGGGACAATCACAGTTTCGCCTGTAATCACGTGATTGTCTTCCTACGGTCTGTCCTACGAACTGAATCACTCGCAATGAAATCGTGGAAACCCATTTCAAAGAAAAACGGAGTTCTTTAAAGGTTGAAACGAAAAAACGCGAAAAATACACTGTTATACCGGTTTCGGTGATCAAACCATCGTCAGTAACAAACAATAACTTTCAGTTATTACAAGTTGTTTTTTGTTACTGACGATGGTTTGATCACCGAAACCGGTGCAACAGTGTACCTATTTTTCGCGTTTTTTGTGTGTATTAGTGGAAACAGACAACCTTCCGATAACTCCGTTTTTCTCTGGGACGCTTTGCGGTCTGCAACCTAAGTGACCTGCCTGTTGGTGCTTTGAGGAGTATTAAATTTCAATTAGACGCAATTACAAGTGAATTTAGTTATTCCGGTTTTCGTGTAAGCCCTGAGCCATCAGATATCGCCCGTTTCTCTCGCTCGTAGCCGAGATGGTGACGGATAAAAACTATTGTGACGCGCACGGGCAGGGCGTCTGCCAGCTGCTGACCCGCAGCCAATTTCACTTGCAAATCGCCCTTGTCCTCGGCAGTGGGCAGTTGTGCCCTTAATTGACCCGTATTGTTGATCGTTTTCAATTTAAAAAAAAAGTCAAGCTGAGTCTCGGGGTGCATAAGACGGTTTTGGGTTATTATTTTCAATAATAAATCTTTGGAATCAAGCGGTAAACAAAAAAAATTAACCCCCCCCCCCCTTATAATTTGATGGTTTACGTTTCAAGGTATGTAGAATCCGAAAATGCAATAAAAAATTTTCAGTTTGTACGCCGTACTTTTCTTAGTTACCATGAAAAAAAAAAAAAAAAACGCTGCTAAGTCCTTGTCACATGGGTTTATTATTCTCTGGACATCCCTACAGAAATGCTGGCTGTTCATTTATTGTTACTTTCATGTAAAATAATTGAAATAGCTATTTCTGGTGGTTTCCACCAATTTTGGCCCCTAAAACTTGAATTAGGTACGCTCCTTTTTTTCAAATTATCTTTGATCATTGGTAGTCCCATTTAATCGTCTTGATCCTCGCGTTGAAACTTTTCCTAGTGCTATTCTACAAATCGATGGTGATTTCAGACGATTTCCCAGGTTTTTGACTCATAAAAAATCAAATTTGGGAGCTGAACATCTTGTACAACCTCAATTTTCCACTCCTTGGTCAATATCGACTTCATATTCGGTCTTCTCGTCCACAAAAACATGGAAAACGATACCTCAAAAGCTCATGTTACTAAAACACAAAAAGTACCTATTTTTATACACATTTTCACTCATAACACCCCTGGGTATATTCCGATCGGGCTGAAAAGTTTCGGGACACAACTAGGGCCCAAATGGAGCATGTGTGCGAAAGAACGACTTTTTTAGACCGAAAATTAAGCCTGTAGACGTGATACGGCGTACGGCGGACGGCGGACGGACATAGCATTTTTGGAATCTACGCTCCTTGAAACGGAAAAGAAAAAAGTTTGATGGGGTGTTATAAAAATTCTTTGCTGAGCGAATACATAGGTGTATTATTCACAGAATAATAAACCAAAATTGATGAAATTCGGGTTATAGGTTCCGTTCGGGGTCTAGTTGGTCCTCGAAGCCTCGGCGTTACTGTCAGTCGTCCCTAAGGGGTGATAAATAGGGGTTGGAATTTTCAGAACGCCGTAGCTCGAAAACTTTCTATGGAAGGGTATGGTTTGTTTCACTTTTGGTTTATTATTCTGTGAATAATACACCTATGTATTCGCTCAGCAAAGAATTTTTATAACACCCCCTCAAATTTTTTTCTTTTCCGTTTCAAGGTGCGTAGATTCCAAAAATGCAATGTCCGTCAGCCGTACGCCGTCCGCCGTATCACGTGTACAGGCTTCATTTTCGGTCTAAAAAATTCGTTCTTTCGCACACGTGCTCCATTTGGGCCCTAGTTGTGTCCCGAAACTTTTCAGCCCGATCGGAATATACCCAGGGGTGTTATGAGTGAAATTGTGTGTAAAAATAGGTACTTTTTGCGTTTTAGCGACATGTTAGTAACATGAACTTTTGAGGTATCGTTTTCCATGTTTTTGGGGACGAGAAGACCGAATATGAAGTCGATTTTGACCAAAGAGTGGAAAATTCAGTTCTATCAAATGTTCAGCTCCCAAAATTGATTTTTTATGATTCAAAAACCTGGGAAATCGTCTGAAATAACCATCAGTTTGTATAATAACACTGGAAAAAGTGTCAACACGTGGATCATGACGATTTAATGGCGCTACCAATGATCAAAGATAGTTAAAAAAAAAAAAAAAAGGAGCGTACCTAATTTGTGTTTTAGGGGCCAAAATTAATGGAAACCATCAGAAATAGCTACTTCGATTATTACGCATGAAAGAAACAATAAATGAACAGCCAACATTTCTGTAGGTATGTCCAATAGAATAATAAACCCATGTGACAAGGACTTTTCAGCGTTTTTAAATTGATCTTGAACTAAAGAATTTTTTGAGACCTCCCGGAGCATTGTACGACCAGCCGTTCGTTAGCAACAAAAAGCTTCGTCAACGCAGTCGTGAATTAAACGGTATGAATCCGGCCCAGATATCATCACTAGGGAGCACCTGATTATAATCACCGATGGCTGTATGAAGTAGAGTTGGTTGTTCTGCGATATTATTTCATTTGAAAAATGATGGATCTATTGGATTTTGTTTGTAGGTACTTTTGAAACTTGAACAAAAGTTGAAGTATTATTGATGGGTAAATTATTACACAGCCCTAAATTATTACACAACGGTAAATTATTACACAACGGTAAATTATTACACACAGGTTCATCTACCTAGAAGGGGGTAGATTTTGTTGATAGGTACTCTTGCAACTTGAACAACCGTTGAAGTATTATCAATGGGCAAATTATTACACACGGTAAATTATTACACAACGGTTCATTATACTATCTACTTAGAAAGGGCACCTAGACAGGTAAATTATTACACGACGGTTTATTATTTGACACAAACACTACAAATAATTAATGATTGGATTATTGAATCCCACGCGTTTGTAGGAAAATTCAGATCCGGGGCCGGCTCCAGTACTCGATTTAGGGCTTTTCCTGGGAGGAGCTCGAGGGTACTGACCACACAAAACAGTGATCTACGCAGAAGGGGCAAATATACCGTTGTGTAATAATTCGCAGCGTTTTTCATTTCATTAGCCAGTAGCCATAGCCATGAAAAAGTTTTATTCACAATAAATTTTTACAAAGCTTCCGTCACATTAAAATAATTTCATTTACAAAATTTAAAATCAAAATTCTAATAAATTTAAAATAAATTTTTGATTTTCGCGCACTGGAGTTGAAATACCTAAATTTTTACATTACTATTATTTATAAAAGAGTATATATTATAGCTCTGTACCTACACTGGGACCTTCTTGGAAAAGATCATTTGGTGGTAGCAGACTGGGCTCTCCAAGTGTAGTGCCACCTGGTCCATCAACTGTCGTCTTCCTGTGTCATGTCTTCGACATTCCATGACGATATGGTGCAGTGTCTCTCCGGCGGTCTCCTGGCAGCTAGCACAGTCGGGCAAGGCGCGCTGTCCAATTCGATGTAAGTAATCCCCGCACAATCCGTGATTTGAGCGCAACCGGCAAATTATTCTTATGGCCTTTCTGTCTAGCGCACAAGTACTGAACCATGGCCTCACAGATACGTGGGTGTACTTCTTTTTCATGCTCGATTCTCCAAAGGTTCATTATCGAAAATAATAGAGCAAAAGGAAATTCACCGAGTAAAAGCGAGAAAAATATTCTTAGCGCGAAATCCGCGTTCCGTCCTTTCTTCGCGGGAGCTCATTAGACTCGGACGGTGAGCCCAGTTGCTTCCGTCTCCTTTTCAAGGTTAGGTACTTCGAGAAAAATAAACCCTCCTGGGTCGACGCTGCCGCTATTATGCCGGTGCGTGACTCTGAAAACAGTGGTTTCGTTCCGAGAGAACCGGATGAAGTAGAATACAGTGGAGCCATCTGTCGATAAACGATAGGAACTGAGACCACCAGCATTATTTTCGGCAATCACTGACAAACGTTGCACAGAATTTCTACGCTGTGTCGTATCAATTAATAAATTATTATTAATTATTGACATGAGCGTTGCAGATGTTCAACTTTCGGGTACAATGAAGATTATGGGTAATTTTAAAGCTTGAATTGAATTGAATTTTACCGTATTATCAGGTACTAAGGGTGATTAGTAGTTGTTGCAGTAGGTTCTTCCATACTACAACCTATAATATTCGTGCTTTCTATAATAATATAGGATCGGTGGTAATATTATGAGTAGGAACTGGAATTATATGCACAAAATTTGGGCGAAATATGCACTAGAAATGGGCAAAATATGCACCCCAAGCAAAATTACGTTTACAAAAAATTTAAAATATTTCTAAAATCAACTAAATTTTGCTGTGAGACGTACAGGTAGTCTATACATTATGTTCCAGTTATTACCTCGTCCTTGAAAAATTATAGAAAATGATCAAGGAACAAAATGGAATGAAAATGTACACACCTTTTTTTCTCGACTACATACAATATTTACATTTATACAAAAAAAAGTCACTCGCTATCACAATTTAGCACTGGATCACAATTGATTTTACCAAATTGTCAAACTTAGTTCTCTTACAGTTGTCGCCGAGGAGCAACTTTAAGGCAGAAAACGACCTCTCGACGTCACAGGAAACGATGGGTAAAAATTTCGAAGCTGAGAGTTCACCTGGAGTAAGGCGAGATGAGAGGTCAAGTGCACCCCACTCAATATTTTTGTTGCCTCCAGTAAAAAAGGCCATCCGGGATTTCGGTGTAGGGCAGAATCCAGCTTCTTCCTTTACGGTAAGGGCGCGCCTAAGCCCTACCAGGTACACGGATTAAACGGTGAATGGCCTAAGGATATCCGTGACCCCTTTTCAGAAACACATATCTCGGAGGATTTGGCGATTGGAATGTCGAAAAATAGGGAAATTCCCAAATTTCGATCAAAAATGCAGAAATATTCACAAAACGGCCAAAATATGCAAAAATCTCCGAAATCGAGCATAATATGCAACATGTGCATTTCAATTTCAATTTAACACACGCTAAACGCTTCAGATACCCTCATAACGGTATACACGATAAAAAACATGTGCAAAATATGCAGATTCCAGTCCCTAATTATGAGGTATCTCTAGTTCTGTTGAAACGATTAAATAATATGTTACTACTAGCGGATTACCCGGGCGTTGCACCGGTCGGGGTAAATAACTGGACTTAAAGTTCCCCCTATTTGGGAGGCATAGGTAATCGTTTTCAAAAACACAATGCGAATTCTAAAAAAAACATTCAACACAAAAGAAAAAATCCGTTCGTCCTCTCTTAACAACCAAATTAATGACAACTACTTGAGAACCGTTATAAGCTGAAATATGGATATCATTTCAGTCTCATTAATATTTCTAATAAATTAGTTTATCTAGGAGCTCCATTTTCGACTCGGGGTGCTCAGCTGATCGGCGCACTCAATCGAAACCCAACTAATTCTTACCCAGCAGTCCAAGAGAGGCTCCATTTCAATTTTCATCATCGTGGGTTAAATAGGAACGAAATTAGCCTCAGGGCTCACTCAGATGATCGGGAAAGCTGATCATAGCCTATAAACCCATAATCGCCCCCGAAACTTGCCGATCACAATGGAACAACTCTCGTGAAAATCGGTTCAGCGATTTGGCCGCCTATAAGGAACATACATACACACATTCATTTTTATTTATATATATAATATAAATATATAAGTTCATGTGTGCTGCTTGTTCTTATAGAAATAATATCATTTTCCTTTTCAGTTAATTATTCCTAGGTCATCTGATTGGCACCTAATGAATTTCGACTACTTACTATTATAAATTTTGCATCGAATTTTAAAGCGAGTAGAGCCGCTAACTGTGGGGAGCTGTGCAATATGAGCCCTGAAAGACTGGCCAAGCTGTGCTTCCAATGGCTGTTATCTCACAGTGAGGCGAGGATGGGGATGGTCCATTGTAATCTCAGATGCTTGATCGGTCTGTAGTGGGGAGTAGCAGGCTTTGCTGACTCAGAGTTTTCAGAACGTCGATGCTGTGATGTTGTGGAGCGCTGGAGATCAGCAGACAGGGGTCGTGTTGTGACTTGATCATTCAGCGTCATTTTCGTTCGTTGTGCCCAGCGGCGCACAGTCGGGAAATGAGTGGATAAACGCGGCAAATTATTACACAACGGTTTATTATTTTTACCTGTGTAGGTGCCCCTTCTGCGTAGGTCACTGTTTTCTGTGGTCAGTACCCTCCAGCTCCCCCCCAGGAAAGCCCTAAATCGAGTACTAGAGCCGGCCCGGGAATTAAAGTTTCATAAAAATGCGCGGAATTCAATAATTCAATAACTGATTATTTGTTGTTATTCATGACCAACTTGAACAAACGTTAATATTACAAACGTTTGTTCAAGTTGCAAAATACCTACCAACAAAATCCAAAAGGGCCATGATTTTTCAAACGGAATAACAGAACAATCAACTCGACTTCATGCAGCCATCCGTGATTATAATCAGGTGCTCCCTAGCGGTGATCGTTTGATTCACGATCTGTTGACGAAGCTTTTAGCGCAAACGAACGGCTGGCCGTACAATGCTCCGTGTGGTCTCAAAAAATGCATTAGTTCAAGATCAATCTAAAAACGTTAAAAAACTATGCCTTTCTGTTGAAAGTTTTCGACTTCAATTCCAGGGCCGGCTCCAGGACTCGATTTAGGGCTTTCCTGGGGGGGGGGGGGGGGGGACTCGAGGGCATTGACCAAGAAAACAGTGATCTAAGCAGAAGGGGCATCTATAATACAGGTAATTAATAAACCTTTGCGTAATAATTTGCTGCGTTTTTTTGGTTTATTATTTTCAATAATGAACCACTGGAATCGAGCATGAAAAAAAAATTCTAACCTCCCTCAAATTTTGATGGTTTACGTTTCAAGGTGTGTAGAAGTGTCCGCCTTACGCCATAATGGCCACTTTTCTTAGTTACCATGAAAGAAAATTGGTGAAATTCAGGTTATAGGTTCCGTTCGGGGTCTAGTTGGTCCTCGAAGCTCGACGTTACTGTCAGTCATCTCTAAGGGGTTGAAATTTTAAGAACGCCGTATCTCGAAAACTTTTGATAGAAGGGTATGGTTTTCTTTTACGTTATTAAATTTGTCTTGAGCTAAACAATTTTTTGGGACCACCCGGAGCATTGTACGTCCAGCCGTTCGTGTGTACCAAAAAGCTTCGTCAACACGATCGTGAATCAAACGGTATAAATCCGGCCGGGATATCATCACTAGGGAGCACCTGATTATAACCAAGGATGGCTGTATAAAGTCGAGTTGGTTGTTCTGCGATATTATTTCATTTGATAAGTGATTGGATTGGATTTTGTTGGTAGGTACTTGTGAAACTTGAAGAAACGTTGAAGTATCGTTGATGGGTAAATTATTACACAATGGTAAATTATTGCACAACGGCAAATTATTACAAAACGGTAAATTATTACATAACAGTAAATTATTACACAACGGCTCATCTACCAAGAGGGGGCTGGATTTTGTTGATCGGTAGTTTTGCAACTTGAACAACCGTTGAAGTATTATTGATGGGCAAGTTATTACACAACGGTTCATTATACTTGACCACAAAGGTAGGTACTGACCACAGAAAACAGTGATCTACGCAGAAGGGGCATCTATTTCACTCCACATCAACAATTTTCTTTCAGAACTTCATTATTTGCGTTTCTTTTTGCGGTTTTAGTTAGTTTATCATCGACAGAATTATTTTAGCAACATTTAACTCGTGATTTAGATAGGTACCTAGTAGCGAGTACGGGGTTAGGTACTAACCTGCGGAGGGTCTGCGTTCTACATAATATGTATAGAATAGTACATGTTATATTATATAGACGGGTTATCTATACAGAGAGCTGTGATCTGTAACAGAAGGGTATTCTGTACAAAATAATAAACCGTTGTGCAGGATTTGCAGCGTTTTAAAAATATAGATTGAAACACCGTCTCGCAGTTTTTCGCACTTTCTGGGTTTTGGGTTTGAGTGAATGGTTTTGGTTCTGAAGGCGACTTTAAATCTGGTATACGTGAGATGTGTGAGAGGCGTCTGACGTTTGGATTTGCAGTTCTCCCCGATCGGCCCCACACATTTGGGACCTTCGTGCAACACCGCACATCTCCTCCCACTCTTCATATTTTGACGAATCCCCGAGTGAAATGCACGTCGAATCGCGGACTCATTCTCGCGTTTTTCACCGGGTCGTTGATCGCGAATAGTTGCCGACCTGCCTCAACGCGGACGGCGAGGGCGTTCAACCGCCGGTTCCGACGGGGTCTAGGACTTATTTTCGGGCTCAGGGTCAATCGAGCGCGAAACGGACTGTAGCGGGACGAGGAAATCGTCACGATCAGCGGATCTCAACGTACTTTCGGTAACCTGAGCAACCCCAAAACAAATTACACCGCTTACGGCTTAGGCCTTTCACCAATACTTCCTGACCGCGGTTAAAACAGATCACTGATTGATCGGATCGGAGACTTGAGGCGTTGATTAACGGCCGGTTTCACCAAAGTTATTAATCAACGTTTACGAACTAAATCACTCGCGAAGAAATCGTGGAAACCCGTTTCTAAGGTTCTGTTTCCACTAATACACGAAAATTACACTGTTATACGGGTTTCGGTGATCAAACCATCGTCAGTAACAAACAGTAACTGAAGGCACATTGGAGAGGTGACCTTTTAATAGTCCTTGAATGAAAGGTGGTCGATTGGGATTGGTTGTTAAGATGAATGGTGAAGGGATCAAAGGAAGGGGGTAGATTCTGATTGGCCACGGAAGGGAATGGCAAAAAGTGAAAGGAAGGTGGGGTGAAAGGGGGGAGAGGACCCAAGCTGTTACAGAAATGAACGCAATAATGGAGAAAAACTTGAAGGAATTAATATCATTCAAACATTTACCTAACCTATCACACTTGATAATTTCGAATTTTGCAAGTACATCCAACATGCTCCATTTTGGGCAGAAATTAAGATATTCAACAAAATATCTGGCTGTAAGATTAAAATTTAATCAACGTTTATTCATTAAACCAAAGATCTCAGGTGTTAAACACCGATTTCGGGTTTCACCAACCTCTTTAAGGATAAATTAATGATCAAACGATACAGATCTACGTTCAAAACTAACCGGCCGATTTTGGGTGGTCAGCGTTCTAAATAAACTATTTTACCACTTCGCCAGTTTTCATGCCAACCATTCTTCAGTTAGGTCCGGTTTCACCAATACTTATTAACCACGGTTAAAATATATCAGATCATTGTTTTATCGCATCGGAGATTAGAAGCGTTGGTTATGGACAAGTGGGTTTCGCGATTGTAATCAAAGATTATAATGTTTTCATAAAACATTCTTTTCATAAAACGTCGATTTAACGGTATCATGGAGGCATTGGCCCTCCAAAATGGAGGCATTAGGAAGGGGATGATTACGATGGATAACACAGTTGCTGACGTGCATTGTGAGGTTAAGTGCCTACTTGTGCTTTGCTTTTTGGCGTTTAGTTTGTTGTTTATATTGTTGATGTAATGTTCCGTTTGTTTTTGAAAGAAAGTTTTTGACTGTCGAAATCATGGAAACCAGCAAGGAGCCAGCGTCACCAAAACGAAAACTCGTACCGAAGTTTGAGGAAAATGAAAAACAGATTTTGGTTGACACCGTTCGCAAGTATTTCAGCATTATTGAGCATAAGAAAACCGACGGTGCTTTATCTGTCGTTCCTGTCATAAAATATATTTTTCTATTTTAGTTCTTCATATATTATTTTAGCAATCATAATGTGCCCCGCTGAGCCTACCAAGGTAGTTAGGTTATGTACCTACACAATTTTTCACTAACAAACGGTCCGATTTCTCTCAAATTTGATGGGCAGGTAGTTGATTGTTTTCATAAATGAAATTCATAATTTCATTGCGATTGGAATTGTATAGTTTTATTGCTAATTTTACATTTTATAGCTCAACTACGCTTGCGCAAATGCGAAATCCCTATCTCTCGAACCGAAGATGCTCAAGAAAATTGCAGTATTAACTATCCAAAGAACTGCATGATCGATTAGAACTTTATTGTTGATGAGTAGGTAAAGTTGTTTCTCTCTCCCATCAGTTCAAAGAACGCTGCAACGTCCTTGTCACACGGGTTTATTATTCTACTGAACATACCTACGGAAATTTTGGTTGTTCCTTTCTTGTTTCTTTCATGTGCAATTATTGGAATGGCTATTTTTGATGGTTTCCACCAATTTTGGCACCCAAAAACACGAATTGGGCTCGGCTTTTTTTTTCAACAGATTATTTTTGACCATTGGTAGTACCATTCAATTGTCTTGATTCACCTGTTGATACTACTTCTAGTGTTAGTATACAAATGTATGGTGATTTCAGACAATTTCCCATGTTTTTGACTAATAAAAAATTAGTGCTAGGAGCTGAACCTTCGTTACAACCTCAATTCTTCACTCTTCCGTCAAATCTATAATACTATTCGGTCGCCTCCCCTAAAAAACATGGGAAACGAGACATCACAAGCTCATGTTCACTAAAACCTCAATAATCCCTCGAAAACCACTATTTTTACACTCATTTTTCTCCCATAACACCCCTGGGTGTATGCCAATCGGGCTGCCGTGTTTCGGAGCACAACTAGGACCCAAATGGGGACCCACACTGTGTGCGGAAGAACGACGATTTTAGGCCAAAATTTAACGTGAATTTGAGGCTGAAACATCGTTAGAACCTCAATTTTCCACTCTTTGTTCAAAATCGACAATATTCGGTCTTCTCGTCCCAAAAAACGTGGAAAACGATACCTCAAAAGCTCATGCTACTAACATGTTACTAAAACACAAAAAGTACCTATTTTTATACCCATTTTCACTCATCCGGCTGCAAAGTTTCGGGATACAACTAGGGCCCAGATGGAGCATGTGTGCGAAAGAACAAATTTTTTAGACCAAAAATGAAGCTGGTATACGGCGGACGTCGGACTTACATTGTATTTTGGTTTATTATACTGTGAATAATACACCTATGTAATCGCTCAGCAAAAAATTTCTTCAAAATCTGTTCTTTTACGTTTCAGGGTGCATAGATTCCAAAAATGCAATGTCCGTCCGCCGTCCACCGTACGCCTTACGCCGTCCGCCGTATCACGTGTACCGGCTTCATTTTTGGTCTAAAAAAGTCTTTCTTTCGCACACGTGCTCCATTTGGGCCCTAGTTGTGTCCCGAAACTTTTCAGCCCTATCGGAATATACCCAGGGATGTTATGAGTGAAAATGTGTGTAAAAATAGGTACATAATTTTTGTGTTTTAGTAACATGTTAGTAGCATGAGCTTTTGAGGTATCGTTTTCCATGTTTTTGGGGACGACAAGACCGAATATGAAGTCGATTTTGACCAAAGAGTGGAAAATAGAGGTTCTACCAAATGTTCAGCTCCCAAAATTGATTTTTTATTAGTCAAAAACCTGGGAAATCGTCTGAAATAACCATCAATTTGTATAATAATACTGGAAGTAGTATCAACACGTGGATCAAGACGATTAAATGGCACTACCAATGATCAAAGATAAATTGAAAAAAAGGAGCGTACCTTATTCGTGTTTTAGGAGCAAGACATGGTGGAAACCATCAGAAATAGCTATTTTAATTATTTCACATGGAATAAACAATAAATGAACAGCCAGCATTTCTGTAGGTACGTCCAGTAGAATAATAAACCCATGTGACAAGGACTTTGCAGCGTTTTTGGAATCTACGCACCTTGAAACGTAAAAGAAAAATTTTTGAGGGGGTGTTATAAACATTTTTTGCCAAGCGATTACATAGGTGTAGTTATTATTCACAGAATAATTAACCAAAAAAGATCCTCCTACGGCTTTCGTGTATCCGAATCGAACCGCCTCCGGTATTGGGGCGGGGACGGACCGGAAGGAGGGGGCGGTTCCTGGGAGGGTCGTATCGATCCGCCCCCGCAAACGAAGGAGGCGGCACAGAGGAGGGCGACAGCGGCCAGGGCGGCGGCACGAGGGGGGCGACAGCTGGTTGTCCCCCTCCCACCGCCTCTCATCGATCACCCCCTTTCACACGGCCCACCCCCAACCGCCCCCTCTTGTAAAAGGGTCTTCCTCGTCGAACTTTTCACAACACGAAACTTATCACGAGACACCCCCCCCCCCCCCCCCACCCCCCGGTCGTATTCCCAATTGGGTGGGGGCACGTGGTTCTTCCACTTGGCGGGTGTATGCAGAGCGCACATCACCGATCCCGCGGCCAGGTTGGCGCTTTAGCGCAGTGGTCTAAGCGACGGACTGAAACGCTGAAGTTCCCGAGATCGAAACCCAACCGCGACTGAATACTTTTCAGTCCACATCAACAATTTCCCTTCAGGACATCATTTGTGTTTCTTTTTGCCATTTTAACTACTGTTTGTCATTGATAGAACTAATTTAGCAACATTTAAAACGTGATTTAGGTGGGCACGGGGTTAGGTATTCAGCTACGGAGGGATTGCGATTTACATAAATATATTGTACCTAATACCCGCCGGAAAGCACAACAAGGAGAGCACTGATTAACCGATGTATTTTCCTGCTTCTGTCCAAAAACACAACAACAAGTAGGGATGGGTCGAATAACGAGTAACAGTTACAAATAGCATGCTATTCGTAAATAACGAAATCGTCGTTACTCAATCCATAAAATAGCAGTTAAAAACCGAATGAACGAACGAACGAACGAAATGTAACGTTACGTGAAAGTAGCAATAACGCCGACCACTAACTACAAGATTTCCAGACAATCAACAGCGGTATCCAACAAAACATATGAGTACGTATGTATGGGCTTACTACAATAAGAAGGGCTGTATACAGAGAGCTGTGATCTGTAACAGAAGAGCATTCTATACAGAGAAGTGCGATCGTAAAGGAAGGGTGTTCTACACAAAATAATAAACCGTTGTGTAGGAATTTGCAGGATTCGTTCAACCAACTGCCCATCTCTGTAGCCACTAGAACCACAAATGGCACGTCTAAAATTATATCTACCATAAAATCGCTTACTCACAAATTATCTGTTCCTGTCTTGTTCCTTCTGTCTTGTTCTTATTTATAAAATCAACTCAGTGTTATCACTATGTTATTACTTCCAGTGTGGTCTTCTACTGTTATATAACACTCCAGAAGACAACTAGCATTACGCACCTACTTACTGCGTTTTCAACTTAATGAACTTAATGCAAATTAGGCTCTGCCCTTGTAATAAAAATATAAATACCAGCGTCAAGGGCGAGGTAAAAATTCGATACATACGATACGCCGCATAGTGGGGAAAACGGATTTTCCGTTTTTTTCCGGATCCGATTTTGGGGGAAATAACCTTATTGTTTGAATCTGGTGGTTTCATTATGATTCTCTGTGTATTTTTTTCATGCTGAATCGAAATATTTGGTTTATTTAGTGGTTAGGATTGACAGTGCGTTACAGCCAGATCCGTTCTCAAAATACTGGACGCAGTAACATATTTTTGGTTTATTATTCAGTAATAAACAATTGTATTTTCCCTTGCACCGATTCCCAAGCACTGCCCCATGGATCCGATTCAAATCGTACGAAAAATGGTAATAAAATAACCAATAAACGCTGCAAATTATTACACAAAGGTTTATTATTTTCTTGTACAGGCCCTTTCTGCGTAAATCACTGTTTTCTGTGGTCGAGCCCCCGCCAGAAAAGCCCTAAATCGAGTACTGGAGCCGGCCCCGGAATTAGGTTTCATTTCAATAATTAATTATTTGTAGTTATTCATGAGGCATAAGGCAAATAATAAACTGTTGTATAATAATTGACCTGTGTAGGTGCCCCTTCAACGTAGATAGTATAATAAACTGTTGTGTAATAATTTACCCAATAATACTTCTACGTTTGTACAAGCTGCAAAAGTGCCAATCAACAAATCCATCATTTTTTGAACGGAATAGTATCAAATACCATCAAACTCGACTTCACACAGCCATCCTTGATTATAATCAGGTGCTAGTGATGATATCGTTTGATTCACGTTCGTGTTGACGAAGCTTTTCGGTACAAACGAACGGCTGGTCGTACAATGCTCTGGGTGGTCTCAGAAAATTCTTCAAGATCAATTTAAAAACGTTTAAAAAAACCATACCCTTCTACTGAAAGTTTTCGAGCTATGGAGTTCTGAAAATGTCAACCCCTGATTTTCACCCCTTAGAGATGACTGACAGTAACGCCGAGCTTCGAGGACCAACTAGACCTCAAACGGGACCTACAAACCAAATTTCATTAATTTTGGTTCATGGTAACTAAGAAAAGTGTTAAGTGCAGCATGCGGCGGACAGATAGAAATTTTTTTATTGCATTTTCGGGTTCTACATACTTTGAAACGTAAACCATCCAATTTAAGGGGGGGGGGGTACATTTTTTTCCCTGCTTGATTCCAAAGGTTCATTTTTGAAAATAATAAACCAAAAACAAAATAGGTACCGAATATTTATTCACAAAAAATAGGGTACCTACATTGAGATTCGTATTACCATGGTATGTTTTCCGCGCTCAACGGTTGCTCAAGAAAAGTATCGAAAGAAATGCAAAGTTTACAGCTGAGTTATAAGCAGTTAAAATACTTGGTTAGGTAAGTGTAAATCTGTTGAAAATTAATTAAGAAAACCAACAACGAGAATGAAATCAAACCCAACGCATCTTCATATGCTTCTTAAAAGGAGGACACAAATGGGTAATAAAAGGATCCGATGAATTTGTTTAAACACTGTAAAGGACTTAGCTACGTAACGCGCCGATCAGTGGTCGCAAGAAAACTGAAATGAACTCAAGACGGAGGTACCTACACGGTAAACCAACAAATACCGCGGTGTTTACAACAGATTCCACGGAATCTTGTACTCAACGATCCCACTACCACACTCAGTACGACCAGTTGGAATGTGAACGGTGAACACATACGGCCGTAAACGGCGACCAAATTTACAGAATACCTTCTTTAATATGTAACGTAAAAACCGTATCGTAAAAAAATCCCTAGTATGATTTATGTTTAAGAACCAAAAATTGCAACCTTGTATCATGTTTCGAAAAGTGAAGGCTAGGTAGAAATCTACTACTTGAAACGTATGTGCTCGTTTCTTCTGACGATGTCTTGCCTACATTATTTCTTGAGCACCATAGATGATACACATGTTAAAACGTGACAACCAAACAAGCGTCATTGTTTACTATCCATTTATAACATTCATTTATATAGTTATAGTATGAAACTAGGAAATAAATACCAAGAACAAATACGAAATAAATTCGTGATAAATCAAGAGCTTTCCAACGAATGGAAAACGATTTTTGTCCGATGAAAATGAAAGAAGTTTCATTTCCCTAGCAACTACTCGGTTGTACGTGAAAACCACTATGCATTGTGCGCGAAAAAATTTGACGCTTAAAATTGACGCTCAAATTTGACGCTCAAAATTGACGCGCAAAATTGACGCGCAAAATCGACTCGCAAAAAATGCTAGTACCCCAGGGCTAAAACATGATACATGTTAAAAATACTTAAATTAAAAGTTAATACTTAAATTAAAAAGTTAAAAATACTCCGGGAGTGGCGCTCCGTGGAGCTTTTTTTTGCCGGTCCAATATTTGTGAGAAAAACATGATTTATTAGCTTATATTTTAGGAAAACTCTGGAGAAAAAAATGTAACATTTATTTTTATTTCAAAATAAGTAAAAATGTTAAGGTCTGTTATATTGTTTGAATAAACAACTCTAAAAACTAGGGCTACCAGCCACAATAGTATTTCCAGTTGAACAAAGTTGTCCTATCCCCATCGTTCTCTCCGTATATAGCACTAGTACGACTCACTTGGGACGTTCTAGCCTGTATGATTGGCTGAACTTGCGAAACGGACATAGGACAGAGGGTTTTTTCAGGCCGTTTTCATGGAGGACGTTCTAGACTATTTCAAAAGGTGCGACTAACCAATTTCTTCAAGATTCATGCCCTTACCTCAAAATAAGCGCAAAAATGGACTTGGGACGTTCTTACTAAGGACGGCAGAATAGTCAGGAGTGATGCAGAAACATCGAAATCTGCTAAACACAACTCTGACGTCACTTCCCATCAATGAAGCGTCCAATCTGTTGGAATGAGTTTTTAACATTCTCCTCGTTAATACTTACCCAAGTGGAAAACATCCACCTTCAGCTTCCTCAGCTTAAATACGACTTAAATTGATATTAATACTCGCGCCACGGGATAATCCCGGATGATGAGGGACGTTAATGATGATTAATGTTAATGCAGCGCCTGTAGGGACCGGAGGCGAAGGGCTTCGACGGATGTCGGGGCGGTTGGGGAGCCCTGGAAATTACCATATCGTCGGCCCTTTTCCCGAAAAAGGATCGGAAGGGACCGAGTGTGACCGGCTCTTTAACAAAAAGCTTTGCTGAAGGGGGTCGAATTTCATCGGCGAACTCCGTCCAATTAAAACGGCGCGCTGATTTATGTGAGGGAAATATTTGACAGCTGTCCAAAGTAGCCACTTGAGCTGTTATTGGACCTTTTTAGCGGATTTTCGATTAAAATACGTTCCTGGAGCAAAGCATCATTTTCATCGTGTTATAATATTACATTTTGGTGAGAGGTAGGAGAAAATATAGCTATATAAGTTAAACACACATAATTTGATAGGGAATAATTTCAGAGGTAGGCGAAATTATTCCCTATCAAATTCAGTATGTTTTACATTATATGTGTAATATATATGTTTGCTATATTTTCTCCCACCTGTCGTCAAGATTCAATTAACTACTACCTATAGCACCGCGAGTGTTTTCACGTTTTCATACTTGGATTTCATATTTCACATTCCTCTCATGCAAATACATACATCAAACAGATGTACCTCACGCCATGAGTGAAAAAGTTCCAGCCATGCAGCATGGCTATAATAGCCAATTTTCAAGGAAATATTTGTGCTATTGTGTAAAACGATGATACAGTGGGAAACCACTTACGACTTTTCGAAAATTATATTGTTTTTTCCGTGATTTTAGCAGTTTTTACTGATTTTTGACTCCTATAAAGTCTAATTTGAGAAAAATATTTTTATAATCGAAATAGTCCCTCGGTCGTGAATCACCATAACCATCTCACACAACGTCAGGTGAGTTAATATTGATTTAAAGCCCTTAATACAAATTTTTTTACCCACCAAAATATCCAAATTTGACTCCTACTCTGTATGGAAAACAGCTGAAATTGTATTTATCTGTATTTACTCACCCATCCAGCGAACCACGTCCAGTAATTTTATATCAGTTATTCGCGATTTTAGCCGTTCTTAGTGATTTTTGACCCTTAAAACTCAAATTTTAATCTCTTGGAATTTTTTGAAAATTGGTCATCTTCGAACTCATCCTTTTTTTGGCAGTGCGGACGTTCTGGCGAAATTTGGAAGTTTTATCATGTTCCCAAGGTCAGATATCGTCTGGCGTGACACATAAATAAATAAATATTTATGTAAATATAATAATACATTTCTCAAAATACAATGATTTTATGAAGGTTATTGAGGTGCGGTCGAGTGAAAAAATGATTTTTTCTACGTTTCGAACGTTTATTCGTTTGTCTTCGGGGAATATGATTTGTAGTAGAAGAACAGTGGCATAATTTGCCTGCTAGCACGTTTTTTTTTTGTTTTTGTTTTTTTAACTTTTACACAGCACAAAGTTGACACTGCTTTGCAAATCTGTATAAATATTATCTATATAAATATATACCTATATAAATTTTGTTTAAAATCTCGTGATGAATTCAAGATGCTCCCAAACGGATTTTCCTATAAACAAATGTCAGAAATGCATGTTCTGAAAAATTTAGAACCATTGCAATAGCGTCATTTTTCTTTGAAAATTCGCTTTAAAAAAACCATATTTGCACCCATTTCCCACCTACGAAACCCTGGTTGTCAACGGATTGGGTTACCGTCCACAACTAGCGCACAAAAAATAATGGAGCTAGCTGTTACAAATAAGAAGCCCCCATGAATAACTAAATAATCCATCACCCGATCGCTGGGCTGAATATTAAACAAATAGTTGCGATTAACCCTTTGTTGCATCGTGATGCCTGCAGGCATCATAAATAATTATGTTTTACACACCCAGCACACTCTGTTGTTTTGAGTTATATTTTTTTTCCTCCAAGCATCAACATGTCCTTGAACTCAAGAAGAGATTTGGTCGCTGTACTTCGAACCCAAGAAGAGATATATCAAGTCAATGTTGACAAAACCAGCAGTCTCGGTTTTGACCCCGAGGGGGCTCCGTTCGTGTGTTCTCTGAATTATAAAAGTGTTCATTTTCTCTATAAAAAAATGTTTTTCATTAGTTTATATTGTCCAGTTTGTGGAGGAATAGTTGTTTTAGTTGAAGTTTCATTTCTAGTGCCGATTTTTGTGGTTCTAACTTTGTTTACTGTAGGCACCATTGTGCATTTGTGTACATAGTTGAGAGCAATGGATAAGATTATCATTCTTAATTTTCAAACAGTTTTACAAATATTTCAAGAGAACATCTACCAATAATTTTTTAAAGATTCTTTCTTACATGTTTCAATAAATTTTAATGCTCGTTAGTACTGGATTTCATTAATGAAAACACTATTCCAATGCCCAGGGCCAGGCGCCGCCCATATGCACAATGATGCCGACAGGCATCTTTCTGTTTTTCGCAGACTTCCAGGAAAAAAACAGTGATTGAATTGTTTCCTTATTTTTCCTGCTGTCCTGAGATCTATTCCTACCACTCAGATTTTTTTTCACATCAAAAGAAAAAATCATGCATCAAAGGGTTAAATCCAAACCATACCGACTTGTTATCGTTTGTTTTGGTTTTAATTCGGTTGTTAATTTAATTGTATGGTCTTTTATGGTTTAATTTCATGGGTTTTATGGTTTATTTTATTTTATTCACTGGTTTTTAATTAAATTGATTCTGAGCACGAATTTTATGGTCGTACCCTGTCTTAAGTGTGAAATTCAAAGAAATATTGGTTCAACGTTACAATGGCAGCAGACCCTTGACGAGTAGGACACATATACCTCATTTCTCTGACGAACGTCGAGTGTCCCTCGCCCTGACAGTTCGTCATAAAACCGTCATTTCCTTTTTCAGCATCTGATAAGTAGGTAGTGCGCCAGGGTGCGCTGTGCATGTTGTTCCTTTCACCGGCTCCAGGTAGTTTTCCCCACTCGTATACTCGGATGTTCAACAGTTGTTACTATTTGTGTCGTCGAGTTATTTCCACTCCTCAACGTCGAGTCGTGTGGAAATTGCTGCTGAGTTCGTCCGAATTCGACGAGCGAGGGGTGCAAAGGTGTTTTCGGTGCGAGTGATAGTTGTGCCCGTAGTGATATTCTCGTTAATCCATTTCGGATGCAACAAACCTGCCTACTGCGTTCTCTCCCAGCTGTAAGTTCGTTCCACAGTTCCTTACATTAATTCATCGCAACTGAGGGGTATGCGCCCGTATTTATTTTTTCAAACGAAAGTAGATTCCATCCTTGTAATTTTTGACG
The DNA here is from genome assembly GCA_954871275.1 of Leptopterna dolabrata. Taxonomy (NCBI): domain Eukaryota; kingdom Metazoa; phylum Arthropoda; class Insecta; order Hemiptera; family Miridae; genus Leptopterna; species Leptopterna dolabrata. The sequence continues at coordinate 32,800,357 of OX940988.1, read as the reverse complement.
CCAACCGGACTGCCCGATGATAAGCAGTTCTTTTTGTACGATTTTTCAAAGATTCCACAATGGGCGGGACCCCCCTGCCCATTGTGACGTCAGAACTTCTGGCAACTTTGAAAAATGTAGAAAAACTCTGCAAATTATTACACAACGGTTTATTATTAACCTGTACCTATAGATGCCCCTTCTGCGTAGATCACTGTTTTCAGTGTCAGTGCCCTCGAGCTCCACCTCAGCCCTAAATAGACTACTGGAGCCGGCTTCGGAATTATTTTCTTACAAATGCGGTGGATTAAATAATTCAATAATTAATTAATTGTAGCTATTCATGAATCATAAGGCAAATAATAAACCTTTTTGTAATAATTTACCTGTATAGGGGCCCCTTCTACGTAGATAGTATAATTAACCGTTGTGTAATAATTTACTGTTGTGTAATAATTTGCCCATTAATAGTATTTCAACGGTTGTTCAAGTTGCAAAATACTTATCAACAAAATCCAGCCCCTTCAACGTAGATGGTATAATTTACCGTTGTGTAATCATTTACCCATCAATAATACCTACTTCAACTTTTGTTCAAGTTACGAAAGAACCTATCAACAAAATTCAAATGAAATAATACCGCAGAACAACCAACTCGACTTTATACAGCCATCTTTGATGATAATCAGGTGCTCCCTAGTGATGATATCTGGGCCGGACTTATACCGTTTGATTCACAATCGTGTTGACGAAGCTTTTCGGTGCAAACGAACAGCTGTGGTCGAGCAATGCTCCGGGTGGTCTCAAAAAATTCTTTGGTTTAAGATCAATTTAAAAACGTAAAGAAAACCATACCCTTCTATTGAAAGTTTTCGAGCTACGGCGTTCTGAAAATTTCAACCCCTATTTTTCTCCCCTTAGAGATGTCTGACAGTACAGTGACGCTGAGCTTCGTAGGCCAACTAGACCCCTAACGGGACCTATAAACCAAGTTTCATCAATTTTGGTTTCTGGTAACTAAGAAAAGTGCTAAGTACAGACAGAATAGAAATTTTGGTTTATTACTTTCAATAATGAACCAATGGAATCGAGCATGAAATTTTTTACCCCCCCCCCCCTCAAAATTTGATGGTTTACGTTTAAAGGTGTGTAGAATCCGAAAAAGCAATAAAAAAATTCTGTCCATACACCCATGAACCAAAATTGATGAAATTTAGTTTGTAGGTCCCGTCCAGGGTCTAGTTGGTCCTCGAAGCTCAGCGTTATTCAATAGAAGGGTAACTTCAGCACTAACTTTCAATAGAAGGGTATGGGTTTTTTACGTTTTGGTTTATTATTTTCAATAATGAACCATTGGAATCGAGCATGAAAAAAAAAATTCTTACCCCCCCTCAAAATTTGATGGTTTACGTTTCAAGGTATGTAGAATCCAAAACTGCAATATAAATATTTCTGTCTGTCCGCCGTACGCCGTACGCCGTACACCGTACGCCGTACGGGCCACTTTTCTTAGTTACCATGAAAAAAAATTGATGAAATTCGGGTTATAGGTTCCGTTCGGGGTCTAGTTGGTCCTCGAAGCTCGACGTTACTGTGAGTCATCTCTAAGGGGTTCAAAATAGGGGTTGAAATTTTCAAAACGCCTATACCATTTTTTTACGTAAATATTTTTACGGTTTTAAATAGTTCTTGAACTTGCGAGTTTTTTAAGACCATCCGGAGCATCGTACGTCCAGCCGTTCGTTCACAGTAAGGCCCCGAAGTTTGCACCGACAGGGATTTTCGACTCCAGTGTGAATGAAATTGTATACAATTCAAACCAAATCTCGTAACCAGAGACGCGCCCACAATAGGAATTTGTGAATACGGCCAATCATTGGTAGGGATCACCTGATTATATTGGCGGAGTATGAAGTCGAGTTGGCTGTTCTGTGATATTATTTAATTTGAAAAATGATGGCTCTTTTGGAGTTTGTTGGTAGGTAGTGAAACTTGAACAAACGTTGAAGTATTATTGATGGGTAAATTATTACTACGGTAAATCATTACTCAGCGGTAAATTATTACACAACGGTTCATTATACCATCTACGTAGAAGGGGCTGGAGTTTGTTGGTAGGTACTTTTGCAACTTTTTTCACTCCTCATCAACAATTTCTTTTCAGAACTTCATTATGTGTGTTTCTTTTTGTTAGGTACTGTTTGTCATCGGCAGAATTATTTTAGCAACATTTAACTCGTGATTTAGGTAGGTACCTAGTAACGAGTACGGGGTTAGGTACTAACCTACGGAGGGTCTGCGATCTACATAATATGTATAGAATAGTACATATTATATTATATAGACGGGTTATCTATACATAGAGCTGTGATCTGTAACAGAAGGGTATTCTATACAAAATAATAAACCGTTGTGCAGGGATTTGCAGCGTTTTAAATTGATCTTGATCTAAAGAATTTTTTGAGACCACCCGGAGCACTGTACGACCAGCCGTTCGTTTGCACCGAAAAGCTTCGTCAACACGATCGTGAATCAAACGGTATAAATCTGGCCAAGATATTATCCCTAGGGAGCACCTGATTATAATCAAGGATGGCTGTATGAAGTCGAGTTGGTTGTTCTGTTATATTATTTAATTCGATAAGTGACGGATCTTTTGAATTTTGTTGATAGGTACTTTTGCAAGTTGAACAACCGTTGAAGTATTATTAGTGGGCAAATTATTACACAGCGGTTCATTATACTATCTAAGTAGAAAACCTATACAGGTAAATTATTACACAACGGTTTATTGTTTGCCTTATGATTCATGAATAACTGCAAATAATTAGTGATTGGGTTATTAAATCCCACGCATTTGTAGGAAACTTTAATTCCGGGGCCGCCTCCAGTACTCGATTTAGGGCTTTCCTGGGGGGAGCTCGAGGGAATTGACCACAGAAAACAGTGATCTACGCAGAAGGTGCATCTATACTGGTTAATAATAAACCGTTGTGTAATAATTTGCTGCTTTTTTTTAATAGGTTAAATTAATAATAGTTTAGCTATGTTCAGAACCTATTACGTTATTGCACTTCATGTTCCAAAACTGTCCGCTCATCTGTCATAAGAAAACTAAGAGTATCTGTGTTTTTTAAGGAAATTCTATTTTTTTTTCATGATGGAAAGCAATTTGTTACATAATATCTAATTTTCTACTGTTTTTTTCGGGCAATTACCTAATTTTTAGTAATTATGTACCTACATTCAGGTTACCTTTAAGCTCTCCTGAGGCGTGTCCCTAGAAAATGGCTAGCGGATCGATAATATCTTCGATTAGAAACGCAGATGCCCAATCAATGAGACGGCTCCTTCATTGGAGAGCCCGGTAAGTACCTAACTGACGAGAGTTCGAAAGAGGACGGCGATTAGAAAGAGGACTTTTACAACATTTTTCTCTACCAGATGCGCCTCTGCCTGATGGAAAATCCCGTCGCTGGACTGATGAGGCTTTCAAATAGGAATTTTCAATTTCGATACCGTTAATCTATCAGAACTGCCATACCTACCCCCATCCAGGAATTCATATATTCATGGCATAAACCACCATCGGTTTTTCACTTGAATTACTCGCGTAGTAGAAATTGCCTCAATTTCACTATTCCCACAGCAAATGATGCCACGGCAAATAGCAGAACCGCTAGCCGTTCGTCACGGTGTTTACGATAGTTTTAATGGTTTTCTAGTTTCTTACCCCCCCCCCCCCCCCCCCCCGATGTTACCGGTTATTGGGTTTGGGTAATAATTGTGAGAGGCCTGGGGTCGAAGAAACTTGGTCAGTCTAGTGGTGTTCAAGCACATATAAATTATTCAACTTGAAAGTCTTGTTTAGTCCCTGGATTGAAATTCAATAAAATGTTGTTTCAAACTGAACTATTGACGCCGTTTTTGAAATCTACGTTCGGTTTTGATAAACCGTTTGTCGTAGCTCACACGAAAACTCACTGAACAAGGAAATTCTATCAAACTGTGAAATTACTCTATGATGAGGTTCTCGACTGCTGGAATAAATTATACTGTTTTGAGGTTCCTTACTGACCGAGCCTCAGGAATCTCCAAACTGTAAAACTATGGTACTCGTGTTGGTAATGTATTGAGTGATCGGAGGGAGGTTATTTGTGGAGTGCCACAAGGTGCTGTACTTGGACCCCTTTTGTTTCTACGCTATTCAAATGAACTTATGGTAATATCTTTGGGTTTGCAGATGATTCAGCGATGATTTTTTGGGGGGGATGATTCCAGTGAATTACTAAGTAAATCAAGCGTCGAGTTCAGCATGGTTAAGCAATGGTTGGATAGAAACAAGCTTTGTTTAAATGTTTTAAAGACGTCAATTATTGTGAATTTTTCAATTTCCAATGTTCCCCGCCACAGTTCTGACGAGCTAAAACTACACGAGTAAGCTTGTTCCGCGCATGATGTTACGTGTAACTGCAACAGTTTATCTTTTTCCGATACTTGCAGATATCTGGGAGTCCGGTTTGATTACCAATTAAAGTTTAAACACCATATAAGCTCAGTGATTAACCGTTTAAGAAAGCTACTTTACGTAGGTATTCAAAGTTGTTCGCGATTTTTAGCCAAAGTACCTGCTGCGATCTGTTTACTTGGCATTGGCTGGTTCTGTTATCAATTATGGCATTGTAGCGTGGGGTGGAACGTGCGCATCTCATTTGAAACCTTTGCAAACGGTCCAAAATGCCCTAATTAAAGTAATTTTATGTAAATCTATGCAGTATCCCACGGTTCTTCTCTATAAAAACTTTAATGTTCTAAGCATTAAACAGTGTTTTTTGCTGCTTTCGTCTTGTCTAAAAGTTTTTGAATTAGGTGCATTTAACGCTTGTATTTGTAGCCTACGTTATACCAGAACTTGTAACAATAGCAGTTTAAGAATTCCTCCAGAACTGAGTTCTACAACCGAGGTTTTTTTGTGCAGGCTATTAAGTTACTTTATTCCAATAATATCAATCCTAAGGACTTTATAAGTGTGAGTCACTTGAAGAAGTATTTGTTATCTCAAATTCTTTTACTTTTATAAATATTCAGCTGTAAATTTAATTTTCCTTTTTGATGATTTGATGTCGATGTGATACAGACACCTCCGCTCGGCCTAGATCAAGTGGCTCTGCCGGTGTACACAAGTTCTTATGAACTTTTTAACTGTCAGGCATTGGTATATTTTGGAGTGCTTATTTAATTTGTTTTATATTTTTCATTTCTTAAATGCCAATAAATACCTACTTCTTCTTCTTCTTGTTCTATGAAAGTTTGTGTATTAAAGATATATCTAAAACCTGACAGATATCCTGCTACCGTTTCTGCATCCGAATGATGTAGGTTGGCACCTATTATGTATATAGCGATGGTTGTTGCTCAACCTGAAGAGAAGGTAGGCGAGAAAATACGATTTTATTGATGGCGGTACACGAATCCCTAGAAAAGGTTACTAGAAAAAGTAACTTGTAATGCTTTTTCTTTTTCTAAATCAATTAAATAAAGGTGAATAGAAAGGAACCCTAGCCATTGCAGGTTCGAATAAAAAAAATTTACATTCTTGCTCATAGGTAACATTTGCGCCACGTAAATTATAATTGCTAGACCGGAAAAACTTCGTATGAATCCTCTGGCCATTTGGCATTTTGAAATTGACAGGTGACTCCAAACTTTAACAACTTCGCAGACAAAATTTTGCGCGCCGTTTTTTATTGTTCATTAGGTACTTTAGTAAGCTTGCGGTATATTGTTACAGTTGTGACATTAATCTACCCTTAAATTGCTGAAAATGATGTAGGTGTAGGTACTGGAGGAATCTGAGGTAGTTTAAAAATAAAAAAGTCCGTCGATTTACTGATAAATCCCTAGTAGGTAGTGGGTGAATCAAAGGGAAATTTTTCTATGTTGGCTTCTCCTTCCTATGGGGGATCTATCGCAGTAAGAGGCCTTTGGCGGCACTTCTATCGACTTGAACCAATTGGAAAATATTGCTCCTTGTTATTTATACTGAAAGTAACTACCTCGTCTGTCACACCCCTCTGCCTCATGATGGGATCTTCTAGATAATTCATTAGGAACTAGTTCTTACATCAACACCTCCGCTGCATCTTAACCTACAGATTGTTGGTATAGTTCTCGTGCAGTGTTTTCTGACCGTTGAAAAGGTTTGTATAAAGTATGCGAAGTAAACAGCCAGTCCAGGCTGGGGCTTTTCGTCCGACTGCCCTGACAGCGTCGCTGACTGTTCTCCAATAAGAGGATGAGAATTCGATCTGATCATTTCGCTCTGTACTTGGCTACTCATCGAAGGCGAATTTGCCCGAACAATTCGCCCAAGTTCAGACACAGGGATTCTGGCGGAATCCCGTCCACTGCGAGGACTAGTTTCGCGCGAATGCGAAAGATTTCAATAGAGCTTGAATTTGGACGCGCGTTATCGAGCGAAAACAAGGATGGACATGGTAAAATTCATTATTCTTGTGCACGAAAAACCTCATTTATTGGATCAAAAGCTGCCCCAATATCACATGAGGAACGTCCAACAACAGCTGTAGGAAGAAATCGGATTCGAAATGAATGAAACAGGTTCCCTCATGCTCTTACTAATTTCACGTCTTCTTCTGACCAAAATAGGAGATACCAATGAATAGAGTTGCACTAAACCCTCTGAAAGTGGCATTTTACAGTACGAACGTCAACTACAAAGAATTATTCACAAACTACATCACAATTTATCTGAAAGGAACCTTCAGCCAGAACCCAGTAAAAAGTAAACTCGTGTCAAAGTTATTTCCCTTGTCAGGAGATGTTTCGATGGGATTTTGGTTTATTATTCTCAATAATAAACATTTGGAATCAAGCATGAAAAAAAATTGTTTAATCCCTCCTCAAAATTTGATGGTTTCCGTTTCAAGGTACGTAGAATACGAAAATACAATAAAAAAATTCTGTTCGTCCACCGTACACAGTACGCCCTACTTCGCACTTTCTTCAGTTACCACGAACCAAAATTAATGAAATTTGGTTTGTAGGTCCCATTTTTGGTGTCTAGTTCGTCCGCGAAGCTCGGCGTTACTGTCAGTCATCTCCAAGGGGTGAAGAATAGGGGTTGACATTTTCAGAGCGTCTTAGCTCGAAAACTTTCAATAGAAGGGTATGATTTATTTTTCGTTTTTAAATTGATTTTGAACTAAACAATTTTTTGAGACCACCCGGAGCATTCGTACGACCAGCCGTTCGTTTACACCGAAAAGCTTCATCAACATGATCGTGAATCAAACTGTATAAATTGGTATAAATCCGGCCCAGATATCATTGCTAGGGATCACCTGATTATAATCACGAATGGCTGTATGAAGTCGAGTTGGTTGTTTTGTAATATTATTTCATTTGAACAATGGCTTCAAAACAATTTGAACTGTTTTGGATTTTGTTGATAGGTATTTTCGTAACTTGAACAATAATGTTATGCTTCATGAATAACAACAAATAATTAATGATTCAATCATTGAATCCCGGACATTTTTATGAAACAGTAATTCCCGGGCCGGCTCCAGTACTCGTTTTAAGGCTTTCCTGGGGTCTGAACGACAGAAATCAGTGATCTACGTAGGAGGGGCATCTATACAGGTAAATAATAAACCGTTGTGTGGATCAAAATTTAGCGGCACAAGAAACCTCTTGCGATTCAATGATTTATTCAATTTAGATATTAATGTCTCCGGAAAACGCTGTCAGATCCTTGGATCTTGTTACTGAAGACAAACTTGGTTTGAGGGGTCTCATCACATTTTTTGGCCGTTCGTTCCTTTCTGGTAATATTCGTTTCGCCGATTTAGTGTGGAGTAAGTTGATACGTCTACCTACCTACTTGTTTTTCAACTCCGATACGTCTCTATTTTGACATACAGGTTTACTTTAGAACATTTAAACAGGATAACAGAGTAAACTGTAGACAAAAAAGTTGAGATGCTGGTAAACCGTTGGCCTCGAAATAGAGACCTGTAGAAGTAGGGATGTTGAGGTAACTACAGGAGTGAAAGAAGAAGAAAAGGGCAAAACCAGCGGCAGGTATATAATATTCGTCTGGAGGGAAGCTTTTTTTTATACACCGTCGGCAAATGGTCGAGTTGGATACAATGGAGGGACTTTTAAAAGCGGTGGAGCCCTCGTGGTGAAGAAGTTGGATCCCGACTGAGTATTTTTACAAATTGTACAAATTGTTAGTAATTAGTGAAATTTGTCGGGTATGAAAGGGACTTACGAATGAGCCAGTATTGAATCTAACTAGTGCCCCTAGTGTAGTTGAAGTACGAGTGCAAAGAAGTCGAGTACTGGAGTCGTTCGCTTTCGAATTAAAAGCATCATCTTCAGGTCGTGAGAGAAATACTCCAGAACGAATGTTATGTAGTTGAGAATGAACTAGTTTCCTGTAGACAGAAATAGGTACTAATTAATACTAAGCATTGCCCTTTTCTATGCAATATATATTTATAGTATAATTGAAACACTAACCTCTAACACTACTATAATCAGTTCAGCAATATGCAAATAATGCAACCTCATACATCAACTACAATAAAGATAAACTTGACTTTCCACAACTTTGCCGATTATTGTTTCGATGTAGTGTTATTATCATTAGGTATTTATAACATGGTTCATTTTTGTTTGTTAAATGTTCCAATTTTCAATGTTAAATGTAAGTCATATTCGCAATATTTAGCAGAGCTTCCATTCTCCAAATCCTATTCATAATATTTTATTTGAACTCCCCATCAGATCGTAGCCCTATAAGTTCTGACTTGATTAGGTCTGTTGTCGAGTCTTGCGATCCATTAGTAACATGAAATCGAAAGCATGTGCCCTTCCCGACCCTCCGATACTCAAAGGGCGGATTGAAGGGAAGTTTGTGAATAGCTCCACTGCCGTAGCTTCCACTGCTTTGCCTTTGTAGTCCCTGACGTATAATCGATACTGAAGCCCAATTCCCGACTTTACCCTCATAAATAATTTCATCAACATTTTCACCCCCTGATTTTTCATCGCGTTCTTTCCTGTTTGTTCGCGGTGGGGGTGGGGGGGGGGGGGGGGTGGAGAAAATGAATAATGAAAACTCTCGGTCCGCAAACGTCGTTTAAAACTGATGAATAACTAACTGATGGCGGTTCCGAATTTTCCGTCGGCATTCGATGACACGCAAAGCGTGAGGTAAAACACAAACCAAACAACAGGAAACGTACGTACATATCTACAGTGTTGGGTCCTTTTGTTGTCAAGTATACGGATATTTAACATCATGCGGTCGTTATTTCAGCACACTAAATGGCCGGAGCTCATACGGATATTTTAGAATATTATTTATTATGATTATATTTATGGGCACAAGTAAATCAATAAAGTTCAAAACTTGGAATTCAGTCCTGCAGTAATTCGGTTCCTGAAATTGCCCATTGCTTCATATTCGCATTTTTATGTTGCATCATTTATATTGCACGAGAAAAAACAGTGAAGAACGCTCAAGATCACAGACGAGAGAAAAACAAAAAAAAAACCACAGTCATGCAGCATGGCTATAAGAGCGAATTTTCGAAGAAATAACTGATTTTATGTAAAATGTGATGTTTGGAATATCCCATTCAAATATGGGCAATCTTAAACTTATTGGGTAATTATAGGTATTCAAGTATGTACGTATATTGTAGTATTGGTACTACAATATACGTACAGTTACTTATCAAACATACGTACTGTGATGAATTTAAAATTCTCATCACGGTGGCGTGGAAGGAAGGTGAGTGAGTGAATTTAGGTAAAGGAGAGAGAAGGAGGAAAAGTCGCAGGCGGCTGTAGTCAACCGAACATCTACGACTTTTGGAGGAGAGAGAGGTGGTGTGGAAGGAAGGTGAGGAAAAGTCGCAGGCGGCTGTAGTCAACAGAACATCTACGACTTTGGAGGAGAGAGAGGTGGATGAGGGAATTTCACCTAGGCGGCTGTAGTCAACCGTTCATCTAGGTGAAGGAGAGGAAAGGAGAGGTCCCTTGTCTAGGCGGCTGTATTCAACCGATCATCTAGACAAGGAGGAGGAGAGAGGAGGTGAAATTCCCAGGCGGCTGTATTCAACCGATCATCTGGGAGGTAAGGTAAGAGAGAGAAGAGAGAGCTGGTTAGAGGAAGTGTCGAATGAAGCTTGAGCGCCAGGATCCGGGGTTTTATAGTACTTGGGGGCCTCTCCCTCCAGCTCCTTGCTGGGAGCTGGTAGTGGGGCCCCAGGTTGAGTAACCCTGGGTTCTGTCGCCTGTCCCCACTCATATCTTTATTAACGGAGCTTTAGTTTGGCGTTTGGATATTGGTGAGAACTTAATATGATAGGAGTGTTCCCGGGAGGGACTCACGACAGAGGTCCCCCCAGTTTGAACCAATATTGGTGCTGAAGGCGCAAGATGACAGGAGCTGAGGGCTACGGCAAACAAGAGGTGGTCGCTGAAGGCGCAAAATGACAGGAGCTGAGGGCTACGGCAAACAAGAGGAGGAGCTGAAGGCGCAAAGTGACAGGGGCTGAGGGCCGATGCAAACAGAGGTTGAGCTGAAGGCGGTCCTTAAAAACTAGTAGTAACATGGTTATTATTATAAGTAACATGATTATAAGTAGGTAGATGATAAGTAGGTAGAAGATAAGGTAGGTAACATAAGGTAGAATATAAGGTAGATGATAAGTAGGTAGAACATAAGGTAGGCAATATAAGGTAGAATATAAGGTAGAATAAGTAGGATGAGATGGCGAGAGTATATACAGTATGATGGGAGCAGTGGTCAGGATCCATAAACATGTGGCATTTAGGGAAGTGATCGGCAAGGGCGAGATGAGGAGGATGAACAATATTTACAAGTACGATATTTACAAGGTGAAAGTGAGCGGCAAGGGCGAGATGAGGAGGGTGAACAATATTTACAAACATGATATTTACAATGTGTGTAGAGGTTACAAAACTTGCAATATGTACAATATTTACAACCTTCGTGCAAATTCGGGGAACAAAGCGGAACGGGGTGACGGGAATCCGCCGATTCCTGGGCGTGTGTGGGGTGTGTTGAGTGTGTGCGTGAGTGTAGTGCGTGGGGGCGGCGGTTGCTCCGAGCTCGTGGCGAGGCGGGCACGGCGGAGCTCCGAGTTCCGGTACAGTGCGAGTGGATGAAGAAGACACTTGCACTGTCCCGGAATCTCAAGGCCCCGCCGTGATTGCTCATAGCGGGGCGGGGGATTTGGCCGCCGGGACGAGGGGAACATGGGGACGCTCCCTCCGTCCGTTTCGCCGCCCGGGCCGTTTCGTCCCGGCGGAAACTATAGTGGATATCCCCGGCGATGGAGGGGGGGGGGAGGGGGTGTCGGAGGGGGTGAAGTTGATACGGGGGGGTCGAAAATCGAAAACGGGGGGGGTGGTAAAATTGGGGGGGTTGCAATTTTGGGGGGTTGGTGATTTGAACGGGGGGTGGGGGTTTGAAATTTATTGGGGGCAAGCAAATTTGAACGGGGGGCGGTGGGGGCATGAGTTCCGCGAGGCGGAACTCGCGAAGGATGGAGGACATTAGGGGGTCTGTGGGGGAGTAGGGAGGGTGTACCCCCGTGGCCTGCGCCGTGCGAAATTCGCGCAGTATTTACCACTGGGGGTACTTCCATCGCCGGGGCCGGGGAGGTAGTCCGGTGATCCGTTGCGGGACGAATGGAAGCGGTGTAGTCGGCCCGGGCGAAGGGGGTAGGGGGGAGAGCGGGTCCGGGACGAAAACGTCCCGGAGAATCGCCGCCATTTCCGGATCCGAGTCGAAGTCCGGAAACGGCGACGGAGGTGACTGGTACATCGGGGAGCGGTGTGACATAGCGAACGGACGGCGGGAGACTGATAGTGTCTGTGGGTTGGGTTAGCACAGGTGCGGGTTTACACCTGGCTAACGGGACTGTATGTGGTTTGCCGTCAATTAACAGGGTCGCGGTGGTGTGTGTTGTCCGAATGACTTGAAAGGGCCCGGCATAAAGTGGTTGGAAAGTTTTATGGATGCCGGGCTCTTTCAGGTACATGTGTGTGGTGGTGAAAAATCGTTTGGGATAAGTGGTGTCGTTTGTCGGTGTTGTTGAGTGTAGCGGTTCCCTGTTAATAGACGGCGTGTGATTTGGGGTGAAAATGTCGGCTGGTAGACGTAACGGGTCTTTAAATGCGTTTTGTGCGGGGCTGGTTTGGTCTGAAGGACGGGCTGAAGTGCGTAGGCTGAGTAAAATGTAGGGGAGGGATTTAGTCCAGGAAGGGGAATTTGTTGAAGTAGAAATGGCCTGTTTCAGGACCGAGTGCCACCGCTCTATTTTCCCGTTGGATTGGGGATGGTATGGGGTAGTGTGGATTTTGTGGATGCCGAGGGAACGTAGTAAATCGGAAAAGTGGGCGGACTCAAACTGCCTCCCTTGATCGACCGTGACTGTTCGCGGACAACCGTAACGGCTAACCCATTGAGAGAGGAAAGCCGTTGCGACGGTGTCCGCGGTGATATTTGAGAGTGGGATGCATTCCACCCAGTTGGTGGCACGGTCGATCATCGTGAGGCAGTATTTTTTCCCCTCGGACGGGGGAAGGGGGCCCACTAAATCCAGATGAACATGTTCCCACGGTAGGGAGTCGGGAATGGTTTGAGGTGGGACATGGGGGTGGGCCGAGACCTTAAACCGCTGGCACTTCTGGCACCCTAGAACCCAGTTACGAATATCTGTGTTCATGTGGGGCCAGAAGTACCGCGTCTTGATAAGGTCCCGGCTAGCCCGAATGCCAGGATGGTGAAGGGAGTGATAGTGGAGGAACAACTGCCGCCTCAGCTCCGGTGGGACGTAAGGGCGCGGTGTATCGGCCGTTACGTCACACCAGAGGTCGAGGGGCGGCAGCTGTTCCAATTTGGAGGCGGAAATGAGATTGGAGAGGGCGGGGTCGGAATGTGGAGTTTGCTTTGATTTTAGGATTTGTGGTGAAGGGAAGGGCAGTAACTCCGCCACCGGCGCGGGGGTAGGGGTGGGTCGGGATAGCGCGTCCGCCACGCAGTTGTCGGCCCCCGGCAAGTATCGGATATCGGACGTAAATTGCCCGATAAACTCGAGTTGCCGGAGGCGACGCGGGGAGGCGGATTTGCGGTTCTGTAGGAGGGCGTGGGTCAGGGGCTTGTGATCAGTGACGACAGAGAACTGCCTGCCCTCCACGAAGTCACGAAAGTGCTTGATGGCTTCGTGGATGGCGAGGAGTTCTCTGTCGAACGTGGAGTAATTTTTTTGGGTGGGGGATAGCGTTTTGGAAAAGAAGCCTAGGGGTTGGGGGGTGGCGCCGGTGTGCTGGTGGAGCACTGCCCCGATGGCCCAGTCGGACGCATCGGTGGTGATGGATAAGGGGGCGTGAGGATCGGGATGGGCCAATAGAGCGGCGTCTACTAGGTCCTGTTTGCAAATTTTGAAGGAGGAGATGAGTTGGGGGGTCCAGGTAATGGGGCGGTTGTCATTTTTTTTGGAGGGTTGGGGAATGGCGTGTATGAGTGGTTGTTGATGTTGTGCTGCGTGTTTGATGTGTCTGCGGTAAAAGTTTAACATACCCAGGAAGCGGCGGAGTTCCGTCACGGTGCGGGGTTGCGGGAAGTCACTAATGGCGTGGACTTTGTCTGCGAGGGGTTTGATGCCCTCGGATGAAACGTGGTGGCCGAGGCAGCGGACGGAGGGTTGGCCGAGAACGCACTTGTCTGTGTTGACCAGGAGGCCTTCGGAGGAGAAGATGTCAAGGATCTGTTGGAGATGGCGGAGGTGTTCTTCCGGCGTCCTGGAGGCCACCAGGACGTCGTCGAGGAAGCAAAAGACGAACGGTAGGCCTCGCAGGATGCTGTCCATATAGCGCTGCCAAGTTTGTGCAGCGTTCCTCAACCCGAAGCCCATCTTAACATACTCGAAAAGTCCGAACGGGGTAATGATGGCGGTTTTCTGGACATCGGGGGGGTGAATGTTGATGTGGTGGAACGCCCGTGAAATGTCGAGGGTAGAGAAGATATTAGCGCCATGGAGGTGCGACGAGAAGTCCCGTAGGTGGGGAACATTATAAAGGTCCGGCGTGGTTTTCGAATTGAGTCGCCGGTAGTCCCCGCAGGGGCGGATATCCCCATTGGGCTTCTGCACGATGTGGAGTGGAGAAGCCCAAGGGGATTTTGAGGGGCGGACGATGCCGTCGGCTATGAGTTTATTAAAATGTTGCCGGGCTTTTGATAGTTGCAGGGGGTGGAGTCGTCGGGCTTTTGCTGTGATGGGGGGGCCGGAAGTCTCTATGTGGTGTTGAATGGTGGAGATGTGGGCAGAGGGGCGGCGCTGGGGGCGGTAGTTGAGGAGGAGGCGTTCAAATTGCGTAGGGGGGTGGTTGATGGCATGTATGAATCCGGGTATGGGTGTTTTTGTGGCGGGGTCAATCAGGCGCGCGTTCCGGACGTCGACCTGGAGACCGAAATATGCGAGAAAATCGGCCCCCAGGATCGCCTTCTCCACGTCCGCCACGGTAAATTCCCACTCGTACGCGAGCCCGCTCATATAAACAGAGGAGCGGTACGTCCCGTACGAGGGGATGGTGGTACCGTTGGCGGCGTAGAGAAGCTGCCGGTAGCAGCGCGCCTGACGACGGAGGATGTTGTTGGGAAATATTGATAGCGCCGCCCCCGTGTCCACCAAGAAAGGTACATTGGTTTTCCTGCAGCGCAGGAAAAGTCGCTGGTGGGTCGGGAGGGCGTTGGGTACAATTGCGGAGGTAGGTACGTGTGTCGGCGTTGGCTGGTCCGCCGCGAAGGAGACGCGAGGCGGTTTCTTGTCGTTCCGGAGGGGGGGAACGGTGGAGTCTGCAGGGGGGCTGGCCAGTTTGGTAGGAGGAGGCTTCGCCTCGTTCCGGGGAGGGGGAACGGTAGTGGCGGGCTGAGTGGTGGCCGGAGGGGGTTGTGCCCTGGAGGCGGGCGTGGGGGTTCCGCTCCGTGGTGGGGAAACGGACGCGGCGGCGTGAGTGGCGGCCGGGAGGTTGTCTGCCCTGTTGGCGGGCGTGGAGGGGCCGTTCCGGGGTGGGGGAACGGTAGCGGCGGCGTGAGTGGCGGCCGGGAGGTTGGTTGCCCTGGCGGCGGGCGGGGAGGTGTTGCTCCGTTTGTGGTGGGGTGAGGGATTTGGCGGCGCTGTAGGCGCGGCCGGGAGGTTGGCAGCCGTGGCGGCGGCGTAGGAGGGGTAGCGTGGCTTGGTGGTGGTGGCTGTGTGAATGCGGGCGGGGGGGGTATGTGCATGGTCCCCCCCGTGTTGGCGAGGAGGGGGGCCCGCCGGATTTACCGGCGGGCGTCTGCGTTTCCCTGCTTAGGGGCGAAGGAGCAGGGGGGTTGGCACTTGCGGGCCTCCCCACCGAAGTTTACGTGATAGAAACAACGGTTGGGGTGGTCCGCAGGTAGGTAGGCGGAGTTGGTGGGGCGGGCTGCGTTGGATGCGCGCGCGGCTGCTGGGGATCGACCTCTGCGCTGGCGGGGAGGGGATGCGTTGCGGCGCTCGGGTGAGCGCTGGCGGCGGCGGTCGGCGGACGAGTCGCGTCGGCGATCCGCCGAAAGTGGTCGACGGCCGTCGAGGGAGGGTGCCCGGCCGCGGTCCCGGGATTTTGTGCGGTCCCGGAAAGGCGGGGGGTGGCGCGGCGTACGCACCTCACTGACGGCGGCCGCAGCTGCCAAGTCGTGCACGGTGTCCGCGAGGCGCAGGAGGGGCTCGTCGGGACCGTCGAGATGGCTGGCCAGGGCCATTGGATGGGGTGGGGAAGGGCACGTAACCAGAACGTGCGTGCGATGTCGGCGGTCATAATCCCCTGCAGCTGGTGTCGCAGCCGTCGGTAGAGGTGGGAGGGCTTCTGGTCGCCGAGGTGTTGAGGTTGGGAGAGGGCGGCGACTCGGGCGATTTTCGACGGCTGGTAGGTGTTGATGAGGCGGCTGCGGAGGTCGTCGTACGCAGCGGCGGCGTCGGGGGAGATATCAGAAGTCTGCAGCAGGATCTCGTAGGGCAGTAGCGAAATGATCCGGGAATATCGAGTTTTCTGGCTGCGGATGTTGGCGGCCGAAAACGCTGCGTCCACATGGAAAAACCAAAGCGCCGGGTCGTGCGTGTAGAAGGGGGGCAGTGACAGAGGGAACGCAGCGGACGCCGTCATGACGTTGGCGGCGGCTGCGGCCGTAGCGGCGGCGGCGGCGGCGGCGGTGTCCGATGTCGCAGAGGTCGGCGGGGAGAGCGTGGAGAAAGGGTTGTCGGCCAATGCGTCGGATGTCGCAGCGGCGGGCGGCTGCAGTGTGGCTGGTCGCAGGAGCGGCGGCGTCGGTGAGTTCGGGTCCATTTCTGTAACTAATATTCAAAAATTTGACGTGGTTTTGAATTTTGAAATTCGCAATCGGCGGGAGCGCTGGTGCGTTGAGTTGAGAGTTGAGCGGTGAGGTTTGGGCCAAGAATTGCGAATTTACACTGACTGGTTGAAATATGAATTTAAAATTTGGGACACCGAACTATTTGACTGGGGCGACACATGAGGTGGGAAAGTGGGAAGGAAGAAGGTTGAGTGAACGTCGGGTTCACCACTGTGATGAATTTAAAATTCTCATCACGGTGGCGTGGAAGGAAGGTGAGTGAGTGAATTTAGGTAAAGGAGAGAGAAGGAGGAAAAGTCGCAGGCGGCTGTAGTCAACCGAACATCTACGACTTTTGGAGGAGAGAGAGGTGGTGTGGAAGGAAGGTGAGGAAAAGTCGCAGGCGGCTGTAGTCAACCGAACATCTACGACTTTGGAGGAGAGAGAGGTGGATGAGGGAATTTCACCTAGGCGGCTGTAGTCAACCGTTCATCTAGGTGAAGGAGAGGAAAGGAGAGGTCCCTTGTCTAGGCGGCTGTATTCAACCGATCATCTAGACAAGGAGGAGGAGAGAGGAGGTGAAATTCCCAGGCGGCTGTATTCAACCGATCATCTGGGAGGTAAGGTAAGAGAGAGAAGAGAGAGCTGGTTAGAGGAAGTGTCGAATGAAGCTTGAGCGCCAGGATCCGGGGTTTTATAGTACTTGGGGGCCTCTCCCTCCAGCTCCTTGCTGGGAGCTGGTAGTGGGGCCCCAGGTTGAGTAACCCTGGGTTCTGTCGCCTGTCCCCACTCATATCTTTATTAACGGAGCTTTAGTTTGGCGTTTGGATATTGGTGAGAACTTAATATGATAGGAGTGTTCCCGGGAGGGACTCACGACACGTACAGTACGTATGTTACGTATCCATTACCTACTCTGTATTGTATTGGATATTGGTAAATTTTTTGTTCCATTTTTTGCCGAGTAACACCTCGGTTTGTAGATTTTCCAACGCTGAACACGATGGTGAAGTCAGAATTGCGATATCCCATTCCGTTATCAGATTAGAGCAGACGAACCAGGAAGAACATCTTAAGAAATAACCACGTTCCGTCATCTTCAAAGTGCTCCAGTTTGAGAACGGAATGAGATATCGCAATTCTGATTTCACCATCGTGTTCAGCGTACAAAAACCTTTAAAATGAGGTGTCACTTGTCAGACTGCTTCATTTTGGGAATTTATGGGTAATTTTTCCCCCCTAAAACTCCCCAAAATTCCCCCTTAGAGTGACCCGATTCTGCCCATCTACGAACTTAGCCTGTCGATTGCCAAGACAGATTTTTCGTGCAAATTTGAACTTTTTATCTCAATTCTTTCGAGAGTTATCGTCTGGAATGACACATACATATATAAATATATAAATATATATATAAATATATAAATATATAAATATATATATATATATATATACATATAATTTTTGGTGTCTTTCGGCAGTGAATTCAGGATGGTCTGAAACGGATTTTGGTATAAAAATCTTTCGGAAATTCGAGTTTTAAAAATTTTGGACCGAGAACAATAGCTTCCTTTTCTTCGAAAATTCGCTAAAAGATCACAGAGCAGAAGCCGGTTGCCGCTGACATGAAGATAACAAGAGATGATACAGATACCCATACCAGCGCCACAAACCGCAAGCGGCTGGGAATCAAACTAGGGATTTGACTCCGGGATAGCCAGACAGAGATGTGGTAATGAAGACGTTTTCCAAGTGATTGAAAAAATGAGATTTCTCGTTAAAGGAGGATTCTTCTTGAATGTGACAGCACACCGCACACGTAGGTCAATATAGGATTCGAAATGCTTGTACTACGGTCATTATGAATGTTCCTTACGTGGCAATTGAGGTTTTGTCGGTTTGAAAACGGCAACCCACAGTGCCGACACGAATCACTCATATTTATTGCACAAGAATGACGATTTTAAACATCTATATTGCACGAAAAAAAAAAACAAAAAAACAGTCAAGAACGCACAAGATCACAGAGAAAAAAAACCAGTCATGCAGCATGACTTAATGAGCGAATTTTCAAAGAAATATTCGAATTTTAGATATCTTGATCCGTTCTCAAATTAGAGCATTTAAAGTGCGCAAAAATTACCCAAAAATCCCCAAAATGTTATTTTCTAACAAGTGACCCCTCATTTTAAAGGTTTTTGCACGCTGAACACGATGGTGAAATCGGATTTTAGATATCTAAATCCGTTCTTAAATTAGAGCATTTAAAGTGCGCAAAAATTACCCAAAACTAGGATAATCTTTAAACTCTTACCCCCCCCCCCCCCCACCCCCATATTGAGCTGGCTATGGTTTTGAATAAAGGAAAACTTCGGTCTAAAATTTGGTTTTCTATGTATATTCTCTTCGTATTTATTTTAATTTGTACGTTTTGTCCATCCTGATTCTACCGTTTGTTATGAGTAGATTCCTTGTTCCTTCTGAATGGCCTTTCCTCTTGACTACGATTTCAGGCCTGGTATCTAAAACCAGTTCAAGATTTGCTCTACTAGGTAGGTAGATCCTTCCTTCTTCATTGATATTATTTTTATCATGTTAAGTACCTACCTACCTTTGAATATCAAATATTCGTATGATACTGATAATAAATTGATAAGATACCTACCTAACCTTCTTCCTCCTACTGTTAGTACCTAAATTGAATAATTTGAAATAGATTTTTTCTTTCGTCTTCCTTCTAGTAATACGTGGGCCGGTACTTGTCTATCTATGAAGGTATCATAACAATTATATGTCAAATGGGAAATTCAAGGAGTTGTACTAATCGTTTGCCTCCCCCTTTTTTGCTTCGAACTCTCGTCTTCAATTAATACTTCTCACATTTTTCAATCTGACCACTCTAAGGGGGTGGGGGGGGGGGGGGGGGGTAAGAGTTTAAAGATTATCCTAGTTTTGGGTAATTTTTGCGCACTTTAAATGCTCTAATTTAAGAACGGATTTAGATATCTAAAATCCGATTTCACCATCGTGTTCAGCGTGCAAAAACCTTTAAAATGAGGGGTCACTTGTTAGAAAATAACATTTTGGGGATTTTTGGGTAATTTTTGCGCACTTTAAATGCTCTAATTTGAGAACGGATCAAGATATCTAAAATCCGATTCCACCATCGTGTTCAGCGTGCAAAAACCTTTAAAATGAGGGGTCACTTGTTGGAAAATAACATTTTGGGGATTTTTGGGTAATTTTTGCGCACTTTAAATGCGCCAAAACCCTCCTTAGAGTAGGCCAATTTCGCCCATCTTCGAACTTAGCCTTTCGATTGCCAAGATAGATTTTTTGTGCAAATTTGAGCTGTTTATCTCAATTCTATCGAGAGTTATCGTCTGGAGTGACACATATATATATAAATATATATATATATATATACATATAAAAAAGTGTTAAATTTCAGGAATCGTTTTAGAATGGTCTGAAACGGATTTCTATGAAGAAAGTTTCCAAAAATTTATATTATTTAAATTTCGAAGCCATTGCAATAGCTTCATTTTCTTTGAAAATTCGCTAAAACAAAAGATCACAGAGCAGAAGCCAGACCCAGCAGGGCGTCAGAAACAATAAGAGTTAAAAAAACTCAACCATGTGTTCAGTTGGCATTTGAATTTCCCTCCATAAACTGTACCTAGCATTTTTCACAAAGTTCAACAGTGACTCGACAGAGTTCTCTGGCTATGGATATTCAATATGTGGTTCCGTCATGTTGGCTCCCTGTAGCTCAGAATGTAGTGACAGTAATCGATTTCGTGCAATCGAAATCGAAACCTAGGCTCCTGAAACTGGCAGGTCCTGGGACCTGGTGTCACCATGGCAACAGAGAAAAGTGGCCCGAGTAAAAATGTTGTTTGTTTGCCACACCTACTTTGGGACACTGCCCCAGAATCTGTTTTCAACCCCAAAATCGTTCATTTCACAATCGATTCGATCCCTTCGATTCAATTTGTCATCTCGATACGAGATGCTTCTTCTGATTTGTTTTTCTCTGTCAGTTATCTGATTTGTTATCACTTTCACTTTCTCTGTCAGTTTTCAATTTTTTTGCGTCAAATTTTGCGCGTTTTGCGTTCAGTCCGGTTCTAATGACAGATTTGTATTTGCCGTACGTACGTGCGTTTTGTCCTGTTTGCTGTTTGTGGATTGATCGGCGTCAACACACAGATAACTATCTTGCTTCTAGTCAATAGCTTCTCCGTTCAAGATTTAGGTAGGTACCAGCCGACTGGTCATTGTTTTGCTGTATTTTATTTTACTATATTTTTGTAACACAAACATGAATTCGGTGGCTAATTTGCAGTAGAAATTGCCGACGTTTTCGTACGAAGATAGAGTGTTGATTAACAGAGATAAACTTTGCTGAATATCACTGCTATCAGTAAATAAGGGAAGGGTGTTGTTGCCTTGGGGTATCCTGTAGACATATCTGTTGGTTTTGTGTTCTGGTCTGGTGCCCCACCGTTTTCAGACCCCACACACCGCTACTGCAGAAGCCTGTTGCAGCTGACATGAAGATAACAAGAGATGATACAGATACCGATACCAGCGCAGCGCCACAAACCGCTGGCGGCTGGGAATCAAACTAGGGATTTGACTCGGGGAGTAGACGTTTGTGTATTTTCTCGCCTCTCGTACCATCAGTTTGATGCGGTCGATTGCTATGGTTGAGGGCTTGCAGTAACCTGCGCGCGTTTCAGAGGATGAGCCGAGTTGATTGACTTTATTACGAATTCCAACCATCGCCCGTCCACAGCCCATGGGCCGAGGGAAGGGTCATATGCGGGAGGAGGGAATCCACGTGGGTTCGATACTGTGGAGAGCTCTTCTGGCACGCAGACAAACGCGGGGTCGCCTCTAATTGGTGAACGGTAGCCCAACTCGAAGACTTCCCCTCGGCCTCACACTTCCACGTGTAACGAAACAAAAACAAAGGAGGAAGTGGAGACTCGAAGCGGTATCATTATAACCCGCACCCTCCGGATTAATAAAGACAAACCTACATACGGGCAGTATTCATGACACCAGATGACTCGATGAGTTTGTCACCTTACTGCTGTTTCCTTCAACAGACCTTCAAAGTTTATTGACAATTTTCGTGAGTTCTTAACTAACACACTGATGGTGATTTCAGACAATTTTCCAGGTTTTTGACTCATAAAAAACCAATTTTGGGAGCTAAACCTTTGGTAAAACCTCAATTTCCGCGTCTTTGGTCAAAATCGACTTCATATTCGGTCTCCTCGTCCTCAAAAACATAGACAACTATACCTCACAAGCTCATGTTATTAAAACATCAAAAAGCCCTATTGTTAGACCCATTTTTCACTCATAACACTCCTGGGTGTATTCCATTTGGGCTGCCGAGCTTTGGAACACAACTAGGACCAAAATGGAGCATGTGTGCGAAAGAACGAATTTTGGTTTATTATTATCAATAATGAACCATTGGAATCGAGCAAGAAAAAAAAATTCTTACCCCCCTCAAAATTTGATGGTTTACGTTTCAAGGTAGGTATGTAGAATCCAAAACTGCAATAAAAATATTTCTGTCTCTCCGCCGTACGCCGTGCGGGCCACTTTTCTTAGTTACCATGAAAGAAAATTGATCAAATTCGGGTTATAGGTTCCGTTCGGGGTCTAGTTGGTCCTCGAAGCTCGACGTTACTGTCAGTCATCTCTAAGGGGTTCAAAATAGGGGTTGAAATTTTCAGAACGCCGTATCTCGAAAACTTTCGATTGAAGGGTATTTTCTTTTTTTGCGTTATTAAATTTGTCTTGAGCTAATCAATTTTTTGAGGCCACCCGGAGCATTGTACGTCCAGCCGTTCGTGTGCACCAAAAAGCTTCGTCAACACGATCGTGAATCAAACGGTGTAACTCCGGCCCGGCTATCATGACTACGGAGCATCTGATTATAATCAAGGATGGCTGTATGAAGTCGAGTTGTTTGTTCTGCGATATTATTTCATTTGACAAGTGATGGACTACTGGATTTTGTTGGTAGGTACTTCTGAAACTTGAACAAACGTTGAAGTATTATTGATGGGTAAATTATTAAACAATGGCAAATTATTACACAACGGTGAATTATTACAGAACGGTAAATTATGACACTACGGTAAATTATTACACAACGGTAAATTATTACACAACGGCTCATCTACCCAGAAGGGGCTGGATTTTGTTGATAGGTACTTTTGTAACTTGAACAACCGTTGAAGTATTACTGATGGGTAAATTATTTCACAATGGCAAATTATTACACAACGGCAAATTATTACACATCGGTAAATTATTACACCACGGTAAATTATTACACAACGGCTCATCTCGAGAAGGGGCTGGATTTTGTTGATAGGTACTTTTGCAACTTGAACAACCGTTGAAGTATTATTGATGGGCAAATTATTACACAACGGTTCATTATTCTATCTCTGTAGAAGGGGAACCTATCAGGTAAATTATTACACAACGGTTTAGGTAGGTACCTAGTAAAGAGTACGGGGTTAGGTACTAACCTACGGAGGGTGTAGAATAGTACATAATATGTTATATGGAAGGGTTATTTATACAGAGAGCTGTGATCTGTAACAGAAGGGTGTTCTGTACAAAATAATAAACCGTTGTGCAGGGATTTGCAGCGTTTTTAGACCGAAAATGAAGTAGTTATGTAAAAGAAATAATTCTGAGGGGGTGTTATAAATATTGTTTGCTTAGCGAATACTTTGGTGTATTATTCACAGAATAACAAACCAAAACTGATTCGTAGGCTTTTAGAGATGACGAAATTACTATTGTTATTGTCATTGGCTGATGGCATTAAGAACAACAACAAACACGGGTTTTGCTTCGGTATGACGCTGTTCATCTTGGAAGGGTTGATATGCCCTTCTAGCAGCTATGAAATATCAGTGATATGGGTGTTGTTTCATAGATAGTGGAAGTAATCCACAAGGTTATGCTCACGTCCATGTAATGCGCTGATCAGAAATGGTCTGCATGTTAGTAGTTGTACGTACGCGATGAATGTTTAACTGATTGCAACGAAGCAATTGATGTCGGAGACGAACGAGCTTATTCACATCACATCATCCTCTACGAGTTCTCTGTTAATTGTAAGGATAGAAGTCTGTAGGCCTCGAGTTACTGCGTGCCTATCGAGCATCCTAACACCCCACGGTTGCCTTTAAGGGTCATTAATCCGCCATTAATTCATTAGTAGCTCATAAAATATTAATTGTCTCTACCTCGGAAGGATATGAGATGTGAAGGAAACGCGAGTCCCGTCTCTCCAGCGGACGGTTGAACGCGCGGGATTCAAGGCTGTGGAGTCACTGTCCCGGAAAAGCGGATCTTTGAACTTGAGGGATGCGAAAATATGCGAAATATCAAGAGTGTCGGCCTTGGGTTTTCTCAGCGTTTACGGGAGCCAGGTAACGAGTACGAGCTTCGCACTCGGCTTATCGTGGACAATAATTAGCCATTAAAAAGGATATTTTTTTTTTTGCGCTCTTGTCACGCTCTGCGTGACCCAAGTGCGATGGCCTGTTGAAGATGAGATTTCCTGCGGATGGCCGAGAGCGAACCTACCCCAACCGCCTTTATTAATTTAGTCTGTGGAAATGGTAATTCATTATAACTATTAAATAGTTATAATAAAATAAGATTGACTGTAATAAGATAATAATAGTAAAATTATTACTTTAACATTTGGTGGGATCCTTAGAAAATAAAGTTTATAAACATGTGATAAAATAATATCACGGCCGGCTTCAGAGAAGGACGCGGCAGTAGAGAATTGGCAACGTCGCACTTCAGGCCGGCCGCGACACCACCCACCAATAAGCCTAGGTTTGTTTATTTCCCGGTTTCGATAGTTTTACCTATATATCTTCTCGCGAAAATTATTTTCAAAAGTAATATTGTTAACAAAAGTTATCGTTTTTAATTATAAAGAAATGCAGGAAAATTTTGTCGTGCCAGAGTGCCAAAGTACTTAATTAGGAATGTACAAAAGAATATGTGACTTCGTTTTGTTTTCCCAAGGATGACGAGAAGAAGTGGATTCGTGCGATTCCCCGTAGTAATTGGGAACGAATACCTAGGTTTGTATTTATAACATTTTTCCGAAATTGATTTAGGCACAGTAGATAAGTAGGTACTTTCAACAGGGAGAATAGAAAGAATGTACCCTTGCAAAACCTAAAGATACGTACCTACAGTGCTTTCCATCATTCAGCTACAGTGATGGTATGACAATAGAACATTCTATGACATTCATCATTGAATATTATGAACATTTTAATCTCTCAAGAGTTCGAGGATAGGTTTTTGAAGGCTCCTTACCAAAAAGACATCGTAACAATTATTATCTCAGAGAGATCGCATTCCAAATTTTAAGACAGCAATAGGTGCGGTCAGTGTGATTACGAACCATTATTCCAAGAATGTTCGTGATCAAAAATCGAAGAATGCTGCAAAATCCTTGCTATTAGGTGTTCTATTGGACATTAAAAAAGCTGGCTATTCATTTACTGTTTATTTCATGTGTAATAATATTGATATGGCTATTTTTGGTATTTTTCACAAATTTTGGCCCCCAAAAACTCATCACTCCTTTCACATTTACACCCAACCAGTGATGGGCACCGGGAATATTTCCAAGGAAACTTTCCCGGGAACCTTGAAAATTCCCGGGAATATTTCCCAACATAAGAACATAAGAAAAAACATAGGGAGCCATTCGGGTTCACGGAAGCCATTCGGATCATAAGATAACCTTCTTGAGGGAGGAAGTTCACCACCACTTCAGTTTTTCATCAAACGGGTTGGAAACTCGGTCGAGAAGTATCGATTTTCGATAGATCGAGGAATCGTAAGGCAATGTATCGATTCCCAAAATATCCAAACCACCCCGCAGGGATACTTGTGACGAAGAACCCACTCCCCACAGTCGGCCTCCGATTTTGAATAACATTTATTTTTTGACAACAAATTTGTTTCATTTCTTTCATTTCCCGTTTCATCTGGTGGTCTAGGTGGTTATATTTATTATTCATATTTCAGGGTACGCTTGCTACATATAAGGCACATTTTTCCCATTAATAATAAAAAATGAAGGATCTATGCAGTGTTCACTGATGTTACCTCATATGGGAAGCAGAGTGATTGTATTCAAAAAACGCTGCAAAGTCCTTGTCACATGGGGTTTATTATTCTACAGAAATGTTGGCTGTACATTTATTGTTTGTTTCATGTGAAATAATTGAAATAGCTATTTCTGATGGTTTCCACCAATTTTGGCCCCCAAAACACAAATTAGGTAGGTACGATCTTTTAGCGAATTTTCAAAGAAAATGAAGCTATTGCAATGGCTTCGAAATTTAAATAATATAAATTTTTGGAAATTTTCTTCATAGAAATCCGTTTCAGACCATTCTAAAACGATTCCTGAAATTTAACACTTTTTTATATGTATATATATATATATTTATTTATATATGTGTCACTCCAGACGATAACTCTCGATAGAATTGAGATAAACAGCTCAAATTTGCACAAAAAATCTATCTTGGCAATCGAAAGGCTAAGTTCGAAGATGGGCGAAATTGGCCTACTCTAAGGAGGGTTTTGGCGCATTTAAAGTGCGCAAAAATTACCCAAAAATCCCCAAAATGTTATTTTCCAACAAGTGACCCCTCATTTTAAAGGTTTTTGCACGCTGAACACGATGGTGGAATCGGATTTTAGATATCTTGATCCGTTCTCAAATTAGAGCATTTAAAGTGCGCAAAAATTACCCAAAAATCCCCAAAATGTTATTTTCCAACAAGTGACCCCTCATTTTAAAGGTTTTTGCACGCTGAACACGATGGTGGAATCGGATTTTAGATATCTTGATCCGTTCTCAAATTAGAGCATTTAAAGTGCGCAAAAATTACCCAAAAATCCCCAAAATGTTATTTTCTAACAAGTGACCCCTCATTTTAAAGGTTTTTGCACGCTGAACACGATAGTGAAATCGGATTTTAGATATCTAAATCCGTTCTTAAATTAGAGCATTTAAAGTGCGCAAAAATTACCCAAAACTAGGATAATCTTTAAACTCATACCCCCACCCCCTTAGAGTGGTCAGATTGAAAAATGTGAGAAGTATTAATTGAAGACGAGAGTTCGAAGCAAAAAAGGGGGAGGCAAACGATTAGTACAACTCCTTGAATTTACCCACAGCGATCAAATAAATAAGCACTTAGTACAATTACGTAATAAACAAACGGTAGAATCAGGATGGACAAAACGTACAAATTAAAATAAATACGAAGAGAATATACATAGAAAACCAAATTTTAGACCGAAGTTTTTCTTTATTCAAAACCATAGCCATTAATTCGAATATTTCTTTGAAAATTCGCTCATTAAGTCATGTTTTTTTTTCAAATTAACTTTGATCATTGGTAGTGCCATTTAATCGTCTTGATCCACGTGTTGACACTTTGGTTTATTATTCTGTGAATAATACACCTATGTAATCGCTCAGCAAAAAATTTTTATAACACCGTTTCAAGGTACGTAGATGCCAAAAATGCAATGTCCGTCCGCCGTACGCCGTCCGCCGTATCACGTGTACAGGCTTCATTTTCGGTCTAAAAAAATCGTTCCTTCGCACACATGCTCCATTTGGGCCCTAGTTGTGTCCCGAAACTTTTCAGCCCGATCGGAATATACCCAGGGGTGTTATGAGTGAAAATGTGTGTAAAAATAGGTACTTTTTGCGTTTTAGCAACATGTTGGTACCATGAGGTTTTGAGGTATCCTTTTCCATGTTTTTGGGGACGAGAAGACCGAATATGAAGTCGATTTTGACCAAAGACGCGGAAATTGAGGTTTTACCAAAGGTTCAGCTCCCAAAATGGTTTTTTTATGAGTCAAAAACCTGGAAAACTGTCTGAAATCACCATCAATGTGTATAATAACATTAGAAAATGTGTAAACATGTGAATCAAGACCATTAAATGGCACTACCAATGATCAAAGATGATCTGGAAAAAAAAGCGTACCTATTTCATGTTTTGGGGGCCAAAATTGGTGGAAATCATCATAAATAGCTATTTCAATCATTCCACATGAAAGAAACAATAAATTTAACGGCCAACAAGAATCTCTAGAACTCCAATAGAATAATAAACCCATGTGACAAGGACTTTGCAGCGTTTTTCTAGTGTTATTCTACAAACTGATGGTGATTTCAGACGATTTCGCAGGTTTTTGACTCATACAAAATCAATTTTGGGAGCTGAACATCTGGTACAACCTCAATTTTCCACTCCTTGGCCAAAATCGACCTCATATTCGATCTTCTCGTCCCCAAAAACATGGAAAACGATACCTCAAAAGCTCATGTTACCAACATGTTGCTAAAACGCAAAAAGTACCTATTTTTACACACATTTTCACTCACAACACCCCTGGGAATATTCCGATCGGGCTGAAAAGTTTCGGGACACAACTAGGGCCCAAATGGAGCATGTGTGCGAAAGAACGACTTTTTTAGACCGAAAATGAAGCCTGTACACGTGATACGGCGTACGGCGGACGGCGGACGGACATTGCATTTTTGGAATCTACGCACCTTGAAATGGAAAAGAAAAAAGTTTGAGGGGGGGTTATACAAATTTTTGCTGAGCGATAAAACAAGGATAAAACGGATTTCTCAACAAACAAACAAAAAAAAACACGAAAATTCCCGGATAATTTCCCGTTTTGGGAATATTCCCCTGAAACTTCCCCAAAAATAAGGTCCCTGGAACTTACCCACTACTGCATCCAACTAACTGCAACTTTTCCACGAGCGCTCAATGGTAGAATTTGACGTCTGTCTTAAAAAATACAAACCGCAAGAAAAACAATTTTCAATTAAATAAGTTTTCTTGATTTCTGGTCATGTTTAGGCCTTCAAAAACGCTGCAACGATGATAAAGTTTTCAAACATCTTACAGTTTCAGAGCTCTAATTACACGCTACAGGGGTTTGTGCAATTTTAATTCAGTGGTCAGAATTCTAATGTTTGGTTTCCGCTCTATTTCAGACGATTTGTAGGCTCATCGAGAGCTTTCCAAATGAATGTGTAGCACCTGGGCCTGCATATTCAGACAAGAAAACTTGCTTTCCCTGCTTCAGAATGTCACCAAGGGACCAATGCGCCCGAACGAACTGCGTTTTCTACTTCCCTTTGCTAACCCTTTTGAAACTGGTGATGTGTGTCAAGTGTCGGATGACGCATTGTGCATAGTCGAATGAGAGCTCTCATTTTTTTTTCTAAATAATTTATTTATTTGCCGACAAAAATGCAAAAATTTAAATATTAATGACCACCTTCAAGTTGAAAACTTGTGCTACCAGTTGTAAAGATATCAAAAAATAAATTACTTACACATGACAAATTTACTTTGCCTCACCTAATTATGACAAACGATAAATAAGAATATTTCATGTCCTATTCTTTGTGAAAAAAATCATGAAATAAACATCAATTCTGGTTGTGGTTTTTCAGCTTTGCTTTGAGTAACAACATTTCAAATCCTCTGGCAAGTCGTTATACAGCTTAATCCCTTTATAACTATGTGACCTTTGAGCAAACGCAGTGTTCCGAATATCCAGTACTATTTTGGACCCTGTTCGAGTGTTGGAATTGGAATCAACTCTTTTGTGTACCTCACTCTGAGAGTGGGATTAATAGACCGATCTCAAGTGTGAGTGTCACTGACACTCGCGGAAGTGTCTGAGCGCCTCAAGTCAGGGACGAACTCGGGAGTGGTATTAATAGACGGAGTGAGACTCTCACTTACCTGAGTGAGTTTGGATTGTACTTGAGATTACCATGAAGAAGGTTTCCTTTCAAACTGTGTATCCACCATGGCATCTCCGTGAGGACAGCAAATAGAAAAGAAGAAGAAGAGGTTTTCTTCTAGGGAGGTTACTTTTTACCAGGTTATCGTGTGTTTTCCTTTACATTTTCCGACTCCGAGGTTTTCGCTTGACGTTCCTTTCCAAAATAATGGAAAATAAACCGAAACGTACGGTATTCACCGAAGACGAGAAGTTCGTCCTAAGGGAGGTGGTATTGGTAAGGAAGAACAATGTTCAAGGATGTCATCCTTGAAAACAAAAAACGCTGCAAATTATTACACAAAGGTTCATTATTTACCTGTAGGTATAGATGCCCCTTCTGCGTAGATCACTGTTTTCTGCTTCAATACCCTCGAGCTCCCCCCAGGAAAGCCCTAAATCGAGTGCTGCAGCCGGCCCCGGAATTAAAGTTTCCTACCAATTCGCGGGATTCAATAATTCAATAATTAATTAGGTATTTGCAGTTATTCATGAAGCATAAGGCAAATAATAAAACGTTGTGTAATAATTTACCTGCATAGATGCCCCTTCTGTGTAGGTACTATAATTTACCGTTGTGTAATAATTTGCCCATCAGTAATACTTCAAACGATTTTTCAAGTTGCAAAAGTCCTATCAACAAAATCCAAAACAGCCTTCACTTTTCAAACGGAATAATATCGCGGAACAACCAACTCGACTTCACACAGCCGTCCGTGATTATAATCAGGTGCTTCCTGCCTGGTGATGATATTTGGGCTGAATGTATACGTATACAATTTGATTCACCCTCCTGTTGACCAAGCCTGTCGGTGCAAACTTGGGGGCATTACTGTGACGTACAATGCTCCGGGTGGTCTCAAAAAATTCGTAAATTTAAAACCGTAAAAATATTTATGTAAAAAAAGGTTTTTCACCCCTTAGAGATGACTGACAGTAATGCCGAGCTTCGAGGACCAAGTAGACCCCGAATGGGACCTATAAACAGAATTTCGTCAATTTTGGCTCATGGTAACTAAGAAAAGTGCTAAGTACGGCGGACAGACAGCAATTTTTTTTATTGCATTTAAGAAATCTACATACCTTGAAACGTAAACCATCCAATTTTGAGGAGGGGTTACAATTTTTTTTCATGCTCGATTCCACAGGTTCATTATTGAAAATAATAAACCAAAAAGTAGGTACGAGCAAAATGAGGTGCTTCACAATCTGCTAAAAAAATAACCTAGATCTCGGCATAGAGAAGAAAGAAAATGAGATACTGTTGGCTAGAAAAATGTTTGAAGGAAACAGAAGTTATGGCAAAGTTGCGACCTGTTGAAAAATAAATAGCGTTTTTTCTATTTTTTTTAACAGCGTTGTTTTTATTGCATTTTATTTTGTAACAGTACTTATTTAATATCTAATTAGAAAAATTCTTGTACACAGATAGTCGTCATACTTGTCATCATATTCGTCGAATTCCATTGTAGCAATGAATAATAATATACCTAACGTAAATCTGTATCTAATAAAAAATAAAAAGGTGAAACGTATATCTAATAATAATAATATGTAATGAAAACAATATTCCTAACGTTAATCTAGTGAAAACGAACTGATAACAATGAAACACAGACGCTAAACTGATAAGACTCTCACTCAAGGTACCTATGGCGGTTACTTGAGTATTTGGCTGTAGGAGCGGAGTCTCGAATAGACTTGAGGGGCTGACGTTCCCAAGTGCGGTTTATTAATACCGATTGGTGACTTGAGGGCTCATCTTCCAATACTTGAGTGCTACTGACCCTCAAGTACGGACTATTAATCCCACCCTTATATTCCTTGAACACATGTATCAGGGTGGTTCTGTCTACCAACGTAAGGAGGGTGGGCACCTTAAAGATTTTAAAAAGTTCATCAGTGGAGAAGCGTCTACTTTTCTTCAACAAAATTTTTATCAGACGTTTCTGAGTGGTTGCTAATTGATTTAGTTTCGTGAATACCCCCGCTTTGCAAGTTAAGAGAACGGTAAAACCTTAATTTGAACGGCAACGAATTGTACCTACTCCTTTCATGTCCCCGAATCGGATATGTCGTGGAAAAAGCCACCTCAGAGGCATCAGGTGCCTCCTATACGTGCGAAGCACCTCGAATTACTCCTTCTAAACCCCCTCCCCGAATAAAAACGAAGCCCGTTCCATTGAAAAACGACTTCAATTACACGCATGAGGGTTGACTGGAGGGCCGGCAGACGGAAATATCACAAGTGGAAGGCTTCGCCAACAAAAATAACAGCGCCCTTTACAGAAGCCGAACCCGAAGAAGTGAAGAAGGCGAATTTAAAACGTAATATCCCTCCCTGTCTTTATTTCTTTGTGTGTGTATAGCTTTCATGCTCCACAACTTATATTTCAACTTTGAAGTTCGAGAAAACCCCCTACCACCGTGACAGTGTTGAGAAAGGTATAAATCCACGAGAGATGTTGTGTGTTTTGAGTCGTCTGTGATATTTTTAGAGGGAGAAAATAAAAAAATGAAATTACGATACATCTGAAGGGAAGTGAGAGTTACTCGAGTGCACCTGAACCTGAGTCCAATTGGTTTCAATTAGGATTTCAATCTTTTTCCGCCCTTTTACAGAGGCAGCGGACTGGGATGGTTGTCCCTTTGTCGCTCGGGCGTTTCCTTTGTTTTCATTCATGAAAGCATAAAAGCTCTTTCGTCTCATCCAGACGGGATTCCACACTGGAGGTGTTTTTGAAGAATTAATAATAATATTATTTTTCAAAGTGGAATTCTCAATTGTGGTTTATTATTTTCAGTAATGAACCTTTAGAATCGAGCATGGATTAAAAAAAAAAAAAAAAGCCCCCCCCCCCCCCTCAAAATTTGTTGGTTTCCGTTTCCGCTTTTACGTAGAACACGAAATGGAATGAAAAAATTTCTGTCCGTCCGCCGTACATTTTTCTTATTTACCATGAACCAAAATTAATGAAATTTGGTTTGTAGTTCCCATTTGGGGTCTAGTTGGTCCGCGAAGCTTGGCGTTACTGTCAGTTATCTCTAAGGAGTAAAAAATAGGATTTTTTTACATTTTTAAATCGATGTCGTACATTTCACTAGACCACCCGGGGCATTGTGCGTTCACAGTAAGGCCCTGAACTTTGCACCGAACAGCACCGTGAACGTTTTTGTGAATGAAATGGTATACATCCAGGCCAGATATCATTGTTAGGAGCACCTGGTTATAAATCATTCTTGGCTGTATAAAGTCGAGTTGGTCCTTCCGTGACATTATTTAACTTGAAGAATGATGGTTACTAATTTTAGATTTTGTTGCTAGGTACCTATTTTTGCTTCCTCACTACCGAAGGCAGGGAAGCCTTAGATTCGTGATTGAGTAAAAAAAAGTATGCCCTCCAAAATTTAAATTTCCACTACCATTTTGCGTTGCAGACATCAAGAAACATTTTTGGTTCCGCGTCTGTCTGTCTGTGGTAATTCCTTGTAACGTAACACCCATAACTACCCGAAATAATGGTCGAAGTGGGCTGAAATTTAGAGGGCAGGTGCGGGTTGGGTCACAGATGGTCCCGTACTAAAATCATTGAAAAAGTACTTTAACTTTCGTCTGCGCATGCGCAAACATGAAATACATGAAACGTTCATAACAACCCTAAACATCGTTGAAATGAGATCAAACTTGGTGGAGGGTCGATCAGGAATAATACTTTGATAGTTCCTAATGAATTTCATTGGAATCGTCATGTAACTTTTGTCTGCGCATGCGCGAACATGAAATGTTGACAATTTCCTTGTGACGCTCCCAACTAAGCGAAAAATAGTCGTAGAGAGCTGATATTTTGAGGGTACACACGAGTTGGATCGCAGGTGGTCCCGTATCAAAATGAACCTACCCAACTATTCTATACGTTCATGTCATTCAAGTGAGGAAGCTGTACTGCCTACTCAATTGGCAGACGTTTTTCGGTTGCGACAACTCCCTATTATTTGCACATGCGCACCGCGTGGGTTTGTACGTTTTGATTTCACATGAATTAAAATCCAAGTGAGCTCGGGCTCGTAATAAAACCTTGTTCATAATCGTCTAAGAGCTCGTAAGTCGCCACCACTTGACAGATGTTTCTCCTCACCTTACTCAACCAGACTCCCGTGAAGGAAAACAAACCACCTGCATCCCCATCTGACTCGATTATACAGAGTCCCACAATGAGAGCTCCGGCCAGGCCTTTGTGGCCCAGTCACGCGGGCTACAGTTTCCATATGAGGCCCCCTCGGAGCAGATGCGGCGGAACAGCTGACTTGAAACAGTTCTTGTTTTCACACCGCAGGTGGATCATAAGACCTAATAATTTCTTCTACTTTTTCATGTTTTGTTTTACACCTAATATAACAACATTGAGGTAGGTCGGTAAACATGAATAGGCTCGGCCTCGCAGAAAAAGCGGAGGCCTTATGTTTTCGTGTTTACACTTTTTAGACATTTTCATTATTTTGAGGAGGAAAAAGCGGATTTCCCCATTTTCGACCACACTGAACACGAATCCATCGAAAATACGCTGCAAATGTATAAATGCCCCTTTCTGAGTAGATCACTGTTTTCTGTGGTACCATCCTCGTGCTGCCCCCCCCCCCCCCCCCCCCCCCCCCAAGAAAGCCCTAAATCGAGTACGGGAGCCGGCTGGGGAATTACGGTTTCATAAATATGCGGCGGATTCAAGAAGTCTGTCGTCAATCACAATTCATAAAGTTCCTGTTCAAGTTACAAAACTACCTATCCACAAAATCCAAAATAACCATCATTCAGATAAAATAATATCACGGAACAACCAACTAACTCGATTTCATGCAGCCATGCGCGATTATAATCAGGCGTTCCCTATCAATGATGTCTGTGCTGGATTTATGCGCTTCATTCACGATCATGTTGATGCTTCGGTGCAAATTTCAGGGCCTTACTGTGAACGAACGGCTGGACTGCTCCGGGTGGTCTCAAAAAATTCCTCAGTTCGAGACCAATTTAAACCATTAAAAAATTCGACATAGCGGCACCCTGGAAATTTCATCTCTATTTTTCACCCTTAGGGCGGGCGCACACGGGCGACTTTTGTTGCGCAACTGTTTTTGTCTTTGTCGCTCTCGAGTTGCTTCGGCTTTCGAGAGCGCGCACACGATGAGCAACTGTTGCCTTGACAGCAGATTCATTTTCGTTGATTTCGTAGTACCTACAGTGAACATGGATTTAGTACAGACTGCAGTGATTTGTGACGCAGGAAAAATAAAAGGAAAAGAATATATTGGGTTCACCCGCTGATGTCTGAAAGATCAGCCTTTCAAACTGGCGTCCGAATAATCCTTTAAAGTTTTATCGAACAACGCTGGCCTCTTTTCAACTTCACTTATAACTAAATCACTGTCGATATCTTCATCCCTCACTGCCATTTTGCCAACAATAGAGAAAATATGTACCACTTTGCACTAGGCACTAGATATTAATTCTAGATATAATCCTAGACGGCAACAAAACTGTCGCCCGTGTGCGCGCGTAGATCAAAACTATGGGAGGGGCGAGAGACGGAGACAGTTTCGTCTCCCTACTGTCGGCGGCCAGAGCAACTGAAAAGTTGCGTTGCTGTCGCGTCGCTTCGTGTGCGCGCCTTGGTTCAAATGCATAGGCCTCGTAGGAAACACGAAACAGTTGCGCAACAAAAAGAGGTGACTGTCAGTAACGCTGAGCTTCGCGGACCAACTAGGTACCAAGTTTCATTAATTTTCGTTCATGGTAACTAAGGAAAGTGCGAAGTACGGCGGACGGACAGAAATTTTTTTATTCCATTTTCGGGATCTACGTACCTTGAAACGGAAACCATCAAATTTTGATTGGGTGTGAGTGGGGGGGGGGGGGGGGGGTAAATTTTTGTTCGTCATGCTCGATTCCAGCGGTTTGTTGATGAAAATAATAAACCAAAGAGGAAATTTCAGCTCCTTCCTGTAGTTGTGTGGGTGCGTGTGTGTGTTTGTTCGTATTTATGCGAACCGACATAACTCACGACCCAACAGTCCAAATTGGCTCGAATTTTGGTGGTAGTTCGGGGTTAGGTCGCAGTTGATCCCATATGAATTTCGTCGCATTCGGATTAGCAGTAGACACTGGGCGTTCGAAACCGTGAAAAACGTCGAATCCACAACTCATGATCCAGTGGTCCAAACCGGCCGAAATTTCTATGGTAGGTCGGATTGTACCCTGGACCATAATGTTTATGAATCGTTTTCCTCGGTTTCATCTGTATCTACCTTGATGAGTACTTCAGTTACTATTTTCTTGCTAATAATACGTAAATTTTTCGTCAGTATCTCTGATTGCGTAAACCTTTATCCAGGCTTCTGTCAATACCACTACATCACAATATTTTTGGAATTATCCTTCGCCCAATTTAAAAATTCGTCAAACTTCTTCCTGTAGCTTCTCCATAGCGTTCATAATGAACCGGCGAAAACATTCGTTTTCATGAGGTATGAATTTTATTACATCAACATGGTATATATATATTATAATCGTAAAAGCAACACAGTGTATTACGTGTACCAATCTTGAAAAATGTCCTTGTGCAACTAAAGTGTTTTCACTGTCATTCCATAATTTTTCTGGTATCCAGCAGATCATGCCAGCCCTTAATCTTCAATGCTGGTGATGGTTCAAGATCAGCTTTTAGTTGTATTCTTCTACATGTGAGACTCCTTCTTCTCCTTATAACGTGAGAATGACCACCAGTGCTGTTTCCCCGACCCTAAATCCCGCCTTTAAGTACGTATATCAACTTCCCTACCATACGAAATTCATCTCCTGGTCTTTCCCGTAAGAACTGTATTCCATATTATAACTGTTTTGTGTTTTAAATGGGTTTCCACAATTTTATTCGCGATTTAGTTCGAACCTGAATTAAACAACATAATATAATATGTCCGTGTGGAGAACCAAGTTTCCAGTTTTTCCCACCCCTTGAAATCATTAAGACCATCCAAGTGGTTATATATATATATTGTTTAAATAGATGGTAATTTTGTTTCAGGTAAGACACAGATTAATTGAGATCAGTACTCAGATTCAAATACGTGGACGGACAGGTTAGTGCAGTCTTTTGTGTGTAATTTTTAAGTAGATCGTACTACAGTATTAATTGAGTTTCCAGTCAATTAATCAATGTCACTAACAGTATTTCAGTATTTCTAGGGAAGAAACATTCATTCCGATCATGAATGACAATAGTGAGAGGCCATGTACCATCGAAATTTAACGCAAACACTGTTTTATCCCTAGCAACAATTTAGCGACTAGGAATTAGGTCATTTCCTGATAAAATACCTGTCAGGTCATATCTGTGTAACCTAAGTCATTTACATACGTCTCATTTCTCGTCATCATGATTTTAAAAACAAGTTTTCAATCTTTTTCGTGGGTGGGGGTGGGGGTTCGTGATTTTCCTATTAGCGTAGATATGTTGTCGACTGACAGCTGCTGAAGTGGAGAATTCTCTGTTATTATCATTAATGTCATCATCATGTTCAAAAACATACCCCTATTATATTACCCACCTAATTGCTCGTATGATTTCCAACTCTGCCGTCCAAAGCAAGAAAGCCGTAGAACAAGGAAATCTAGATTTGAGAAAAACGCAGGCAAAGTTTTTAGGCTTTAAAATGGACGTTCTTCAATATTTTCCAATTTTTTTTGTCTAATTGATCCAAATTTAGTTTCTCCGTCTGTAGCAGCAAGGCGCATCAATTTTGGAATAATACACATAAATTTATGTAAGCAACTGTTTTTCTCCGTTGTAGAAGATGAGGTAAATTTTGCTTCAAAAAACGGTACTGCTACTGCTTTTCTTCGTTGGACGCTCATGCCACGGTTGTTTCCCACTGTAGTAGCTGCAGTTTTTCCACCCCTTTCCCAAAGAGCACAGTACCTTTATTTCTCCTTGTAAAATACGACTTACCGCGATGTGGAAGCCACCTACGGTCGATCGCTCGAAGCTTTTGTCGCTTATCACAAAATTTAAAAACGGTACCGCCTGATGAATTCAGACAGCTATGACAGGAATGCAACAAAGAAAAACAGTACTGTCATAATGTCCATTAAATTTGATTCACTGTTCCAGTAAATTAACAACGTAGGTCTGGGATCTGCTGTTTTTGTTTGTTGGAAGAACTACCACTGCGTTTCATCGTTGGAACACCATTAAAAAAACTCGGCAAACCGTAGAAGTTTTTCTTGAATAACTTTTTTAGGGAAATTTTCCCAACTTTTACAACCAGATAGCAAATTAGGTCTTTAAGATACGAATCCAGCCATACCATGATCTCTAAATTGGAAAAAATCGAGTCTAAGGCTTTTGGTTTATTATTTTCAATAATGATCCATTGGAATCGAGCATGAAAAAAAAAAAAAAATCTAACCCCTCTCAAAATTTGATGTTTTACGTTTCAAGGTACGTAGAATCCGAAAATGCAATAAAAAAAAACGCTGCAAATCCCTGCAAAATGGTTTATTATTTTGTACAGAATACCCTTCTGTTAACGATCACAGCTCTCTGTATAGATAACCCGTCTATATAATATAATATATGTACTATTCTATACATCTTATGTAGAGCGCAGACCCTCCGTAGGTTAGTACCTAACCCCGTACTCGTTACTAGCTACCTAACTAGATCACGAGTTGAATCTTGCTAAAATAATTCTGTCAACGACAAGCAGTAACTAGAACGGCAAAAAGAAACGCAAATAATGAAGTTCTGAAGGAAAATTGTTGATATGGAGTGAAATGGATGCCCCTTCTGCGTAGATCACTGTTTTCTTTGGTCAATACCTACCTTCGTGGTCATGTATCATGAACCGTTGTATAATAACTTGCCCATCAATAATACTTCAACAGTTATTCAAGTCCGATCAACAAAATCCAGCCCCCTCTTGGTAAATGAACCGTTGTGTAATAATTTACCGTTGAGTAATAATTTACCGTTGTGAAATAATTTACCGTTATGTAAGAATTTACGGTTGTATAATAATTTGCCGTTGTGTAATAATTTACCCATCAACAATACTTCAACGTTTGTTCAAGTTACAAAAGTACCGATCAACAAAATCCAGCCCCTTCTTGGTTAATGAACCGTTGTGTAATAATTTACCGTTATGCAATAATTTACCGTTATGTAAGAATTTACGGTTGTGTAATAATTTGTTGTTGTGTAATAATTTACCCATCAACAATACTTCAACGTTTGTTCAAGTTACAAAAGTACCGATCAACAAAATCCAGCCCCTTCTTGGTTAATGAACCGTTGTGTAATAATTTACCGTTGTGTAATAATTTACCGTTATGAAATAATTTACCGTTGTCTAATAATTTACCATTGTGTTATAATTTGCCGTTGTGAAATAATTTACCGTTATGTAAGAATTTACGGTTGTATAATAATTTGTCGTTGTGTAATAATTTACCCATCAACAATACTTCAACGTTTGTTCAAGTTACAAAAGTACCGATCAACAAAATCCAGCCCCTTCTTGGTTAATGAACCGTTGTGTGATAATTTACCGTTGTGTAATAATTTACCGTTATGAAATAATTTACCGTTGTCTAATAATTTACCATTGTGTTATAATTTACCGTTGTGAAATAATTTACCGTTATGTAAGAATTTACGGTTGTATAATAATTTGCCGTTGTGTAATAATTTACCCATCAACAATACTTCAACGTTTGTTCAAGTTACAAAAGTACCGATCAACAAAATCCAGCCCCTTCTTGGTTAATGAACCGTTGTGTAATAATTTACCGTTATGCAATAATTTACCGTTATGTAAGAATTTACGGTTGTGTAATAATTTGTCGTTGTGTAATAATTTACCCATCAACAATACTTCAACGTTTGTTCAAGTTACAAAAGTACCGATCAACAAAATCCAGCCCCTTCTTGGTAGATGAACCGTTGTGTAATAATTTACCGTTATGAAATAATTTACCGTTGTCTAGTAATTTACCATTGTGTTATAATTTGCCGTTGTGTAATAATTTACCATTGTGTAATAATTTACCCATCAATAATAGGTACCTACTTCAACGTTTGTTCAAGTTTCACAAGTACCTACCAACTAAATCCAATAGTCCATCACTTATCAAATGAAATAATATCGCAGAACAACCAACATCACTTCATACAGCCATCCTTGATTATTATCAGGTGCTCCTTAGTGATGATATCCCGGCCGGATTTATACAGTTTGATTCACGATCGTGTTGACGAAGCTTTTTGGTGCACATGAACGGCTGGACGTACAATGCTCCGGGTGGTCTCAAAAAACTGTTTAGCTAAAGACAAGTTTAATAACGTAAAAAAAACCATACCCTTCTATCGGAAGTTTTCGAGCTACGGCGTTCTAAAAATTTCAACCCCTATTTTGAACCCCGTCGAGTAATGACTGACAGCAACGCCGAGCTTCGAGGACCAACTATAGACCCCTATAACCCGAATTTCGTCAATTTTCTTTCAGTACGGCGTACAGCCTACGGCAGCCAGACAGAAATTTTAACGATCAAATTTGGGGGGGGGGGGGGGGGGGGGTTAGAATTTTTGTTTTTCATGCTCGATTCCAATGGTTCATTATTGAAAATAATAAACCAATATTTCTGTCTGTCCGCCGTACGCTGTACGCCGTACGCTGTACGCCGTACGCCGTACTGGCCACTTTTCTTAGTTGCCAAGAAACAAAATTGATGAAGTCGGGTTATAGGTTCCGTTCGGGGTCTAGTTGCTCCTCGAAGCTCGGCGTTACTATCAGTTATCTCTAAGGGGTTCAAAATAAAGGGTTGACATTTTCAGAACGCCGTAGCTCGAAAACTTTCAATAGAAGAGTATGGTTTTTTTTTACGTTAATATAATTATTTGTCTCCGTTCGTGTGCACCAAAAAGCTTCATCAGCACGATCGTGAATCAAAGGTATAAATCCGGGCGGGATATCATCACTAGGGAGCATCTGATTATAATCAAGGATGGCTGTATGAAGTCGAGTTGTTTGTTCTGTGATATTATTTAATTTGATAAGTGACGGACTATTGGATTTTGTTGGTAGGTGCTTGTGAAACTTGAACAAACGTTGAAGTATTATTATTGATTGGTAAATTATTACACAATGGTAAATTATTACACAACGGCAAATTATTACACAACAGTAAATTATTACACAACGGTAAATTATTACACAATGGTAAATTATTACACAACGGCAAATTATTACACAACAGTAAATTATTACATAACGGTAAATTATTACACAACGGTAAATTATTACACAACGGTAAATTATTACACAACGGTAAATTATTACACAACAGTTCATCTACCAAGAAGGGGCTTGATTTTGTTGAGCGGTACTTTTGCAACTTGAACAACCGTTGAAGTAATATTGATGGGCAAGTTGTTACGGAACGGTTCATTATCGGTATTGACCACAGAAAACAGTGATCTACGCAGAATGGGCATCTATTTCACTCCACATCAACAATTTTCCTTTAGAACTTCATTATTTGCGTTTCTTTTTGCCGTTTCAGTTACTATTTGTCATTGGCTGTATTATTTTAGCAACATTTAACTCGTGATTTAGGTAGGTACCTAGTAACGAGTACGGGGTTAGGTACTAACATGTGGAGGGTCTGCGATTCACATAATATGTATAGAATAGTACATATTATATAGACGGGTTATCTATACAGAGAGCTAAGATCTGTAACAGAAGGGTATTCTGTACAAAATAATAAACAGTTGTGCAGGGATTTGCAGCGGTTTTTACTTTGGAGGGCACAGCTTTTCTTCGAGCATAGCTGCTTTTAACTTACTAATAAAACAGTTAAATTATGCAATAATGTAGGATCGTTTCGGTATTCGGACTCCTTTGATATTCTGGGCTTGTAATGGTCTTTGATTTTCTATAAGGCTTGAGGATTTTCGCATTCATCCTTAGTGTTGAGTTTCACTTCACTTTGGAACTGATCATCACCGATAGGCCAGTTACGAAACTGATCGTTTAATCTTTTACAAGAAGAAACGATTGAATAAGGTTGTAAACGATGAAGATGACAGGTTGTAAGGCAATCTTGCTGTGGAGGGGCAGGGGACCCATTCAAGAGCTCGTAATAATTCTCCTCTCTAAAAAAGGACGAGTCTCCGAGCGATGACAAGTAGTTCGGGCCGCCAATTACCAATCACGTCTTGTTGTTGCCCTTTTATTTGCCTTGTTCTCGTTTTCAAGTCGATCCCTATCGCTTCTTTTATTTATGGGAGCCTCATAAGAGTCATAAGTCGCTAAAGATGGGCTCCGGGGGCTCTGATTTTATGGAGGCCACGCAGTCAGGACGGTTTGTTTTCAATCAGAGCGTTGTTCTTATCATTATCTTCCGCTAATCAAGGAAGTTGTGTCGGGTCTACGAGTAATGACTATCAGTACATTACTGGATGTGAATAGTGACCAGGTGATGACCAAAACATCTGTAAAAGATTTCCAGTGTTTCATGTGGCTGAAGCTTTGCTTGGTACTTACCGCATCTGAACATAATGGTTTCTGCAGATTTATCCTATTGATGTCTTTAGTACAGAAACACGTTTATTCGTAATATAACATTCAAAGCCCTCCCCATCAACTGAAGAAATTTCCATTTCATTTCCCGCAATATGTCGAAGCAGGCTCGTTCAAGCTTCAATATTACTATATTTTGAATCATTGAATGTTTTCATTTATACAATTTCGACATGAAGTAGGTTAATATTAGAAAATAGTTGAAATTTGATCTTGAAAGAATTATGTATTATTAAAACTGACATTATTCATTTTAACATGTTTAATGTTTTAGGGCTGGGGGTCATTCTGTGAATTCCGACACGCAAATATGCAACGTTTTTCATTGGTTACTACACAGTTACTACCTTCTGTTGTAGCAACCATAAAGAATATCGCACTCGAAAGAAACAAGAGTCAATAGCTACGTTTTTCATTGGTTACTTCACAGTTACTACCTTCTGTTGTAGCAACCATATGTTGATGGCGAGTTCTATAATAAGTACAGTAAATGCAACATTATACTTGTAGAGTTCAGTGAAATTGTGGCTTTCATTTTTTCTTGACATTAAAAAACTATATCTAATTTCTCCCTTGCGAGGGAAAAACATTAAACATGATTTAATGTTTTTCCCTCTCAAGGGAGAAATTGTCATCTGCATTTTCTTTAATTTTGGTTTTGTTTTATTTTTTATTTAGGTTACATTAGGAGTTTTCATTGTATTTTATAATCTTTTTAAGTTTTTTTATTTATTTATGGCTAAGCCTGGCAGTTTGAATTTATATTACGATTTCTGTATGTTTGGAAGAGCGGACCAATGGGTCCGGAAATGTACAGATTTATAAATAAACTATTCATTCATCACTCATTCATTGATGAATGCACCTCTGGTGCCTCTGGTTCTGTGATTGCATCCACACTAATAACGAAATTATCTCTATGAGCCAGCCGCACATTTTGAACGAGAAAATCCGTATACTCAGCTACGTACCTGACTTTTCAAATGAACTATAAAAAATGTTGACAGCAGCTTTATGTAGTACTTATAGGGTTGCCAGACTTACTATAATGTATCGTTAAATACATTGTAAAATATAGGTGTTTTCGGATAAAATATAGGTACTCTGCAAACGAATTGAAATAGCCACAAATATAATATTTTCAATATTGGGAATATGAGAAAACATATTCACTATAATCTGTGAATAATATTAACGGAATTTCATAGTAATTAGATGAATACTTTAAAACCTCGATTGAATGTGAATTACACTATAATATGCACTGTTGAAGTTGAAATGTGTTTCAACTTCAGTAGTTACAGCACATGTGTATTATATAGTATAAAGAATAAAGGAAATATTCGAGTCATGAGAACACTACACGCATTCCCAAAACCTGTTTAATAATAATGTCCCGTTAATCGTCGTGGTTTCCTTATAATAACGTTGTTGATATCACAAAACATGTGTAAATAAGAAGGGAGGTGCTTGGAATTTAGCATTTAATTGTGTTGAAGATAACTGTTAAACAAAAACGCTGCAAAATGTTACACATTGGTTTATTTTTACCTGTATAGATGCCCATTCTGCGTAGATCACTGTTTTCTGTGGTCAATGCCTACCCCTCCCCCCCCCCCCCC
Source organism: Leptopterna dolabrata (assembly GCA_954871275.1). Taxonomy (NCBI): domain Eukaryota; kingdom Metazoa; phylum Arthropoda; class Insecta; order Hemiptera; family Miridae; genus Leptopterna; species Leptopterna dolabrata. Next base: position 32,756,755 of record OX940988.1, on the reverse strand, counting down.
CCCACCCACCCCCTGGAAAGCCCTAAATTGAATACTGGAGCCGGCCCGGGAATTACGGTTTCATAAAAATGTGCCGGAGTCAATAATTCAATCATTAATTATTTGTTGATATTCATGAAAAATAACGTTTGTTCAAGATACAAAAGTACCTACCAACAAAATCCAATAGATCCATCATTTGTCAAATGGAATAACATCGCAGAACAACCAACTCTACTTCATACAGCCATCCGTGATTATAATCAGGTGTTCCCTAGTAATGATATCTGGGCCGGATGTATACCTTTTACTTCACGATCTTGTTGAAGCTTTTCGGTGCAAACGACCGGCTGGTCGTACACCAATACGGGTGGTCCCAAAAAATGCTTTAGTTTGTCACCAATTTAAAAACGTTAAAAAACCATACCCTTCTTGTTGTGAGTCCCTCCCGGAACTACAACCACCAAGAATAAGTTCTCGCTAATATTAAGATGCTAAAATAAGATACCGGCAAATAAACAGTACGAGTGGGGCAAGGGACGCAGGATCCGGTGCACAACCTGGAGCCCCACCACCCTGGTGGTGGCTTCAGGGTCTATAATAACCCCTGATCCTGCGCCATTTTCGTCATTCTACGCTATCCTCTAGTCCAGTGGTCCGCAACCTTCTTTGAGTCACGGCACCCCTTTTCGTGACGGCCTCACCCTGCGGCACCCCATCATACAAACACAAGATTTCGCAGTGTAATAAGTTGGGAATAGAAACAAGTTATCAATAGAGGACAAACACTTAAATTAATAGGTAGGTAAAATGGTAAATCTTTTCTATAGTGGTAGCACCGGAGCATTGTACGTCCAGCCGTTCGTGTGCACCAAAAAGCTTCGTCAACACGAACGATCGTGAATCAAACGGTATAAATCCGGCCCGGATATCATAACTACGGAGCATCTGATTATAATGAAGGATGGCTGTATGAAGTCGAGTTGTTTGTTCTGCGATATTATTTCATTTGATAAGGGATGGACCATTGGATTTTGTTGTTAGGTACTTGTGAAACTTGAACAAACGTTGAAGTATTATTGATGGTTAAATTATTACACAATGGTAAATTATTACACAACGGCAAATTACTACACAACGGTAAATGATTACACAACGGTGAATTATTACACAACGGCTCATCTACCCAGAAGGGGCTGGATTTTGTTGATCGGTACTTTTGCAACTTGAACAACCGTTGAAGTATTACTGATGGGCAAGTTATTACACAACGGTTCATTATACTTGACCAGAGGTTAGGTACTGACCACAGAAAACAGTGATCTACGCAGAAGGGGCATCTATTTCACTCCACATCAACAATAATTTTCCTTTAGAACTTCAATAATTTTTTTTTGCCGTTTCATTATTTTAGCAAGATTCAACTCGTGATTTAGGTAGGTACCTAGTAACGAGTACGGGGTTAGGTACTAACCTACGGAGGGTCTGCGATCCACATAATATGTATAGAGCAGTACATATATTATTATATTATATAGACGGGTTATTCTTACAGAGAGCTGTGATCTGTAACAGAAGGGTGTTCTGTACAAAATAATAAACCGTTGTGCAAGGATTTGCAGCGTTTTTTTTTTTTTTTTTTTTGC